>JASKOT010000008.1:0-675854 GCA_032158125.1 Papiliotrema nemorosa | reverse complement strand
CTAACCCCCTAACCCCCTAACCCCCTAACCCCCTAACCCCCTAACCCCCTAACCCCCTAACCCCTAAGCTTTCATGAAGTTGTCCGAGGAAAAAAGTGTACTGACGTGCTGCTCTCGTGGCGATTGGGCGGTGGCCTATTTTCCGTATCTCATCGTATTCACCACTGGCTATTGGTGTCAGCTTAGCATCTATTGGATCCTAGGCACTTTTACCACGGACGTCAAATCTGCTTCGCGTACGGGCGGTTTATTCCGAGCTTTCGAGACGCTTGGTCAGGCGGTGTCCTATGGCATTGCCTCGCGGAATAGTGACCCTCGGGTACCTTTGTACGCAATGGCTGCTTTGCTCGCTGTGACTATTCCTTGCTTGGTCTTCTTGATACGACTCATTCCCGAAACCCCTGTCGACCATGACGATGTCGTGGATGTAATCGAACCTACGGCTGTGCCTGCCTTGAAGTAATTTATTGAGCATAAGCTTCCGACGGGAATCATAGTCGATGGTCTTGATCTTGTAGCACATATGTGGAGATAGAATCAGTTGGAGTAGTCGACGATCGAAATTCGAAATGACCCAAGTTGTTTTCTTTGATGATGCAAAAGTTTCGAAGTATAGGTGTTGCCTCATATCTGACGCTATCGTGCAACGAGTGTCTGCACTACCCGTCTAATGCCTTGTGTGCATGTCGTTGCTGATCAGCCGAGTGCTTTGCGGAGTCTGATCGCATAGATAGACTGCCAAGCGTAGTAGCGCCAAAAATGCTCCCTCGGCGCAATAAGGGTCACGCGATTGGATTCTCATCCGTCGGCAAAGATTCGCCTGCATCTGACTGTCCGGCACAGAGCAATACTCGCAGTCGACGGCTAAGTGCAACGAACCTCAGTGGGATCAGGCCGCCCATGCCGAGCAATTCACCACCGTCAAGCTGAATCTGATCGTGTAGTTCTTCCTGCCTCTGTGCGCAGCCCTCTCTGGTACGATGATGTCGACCAGACCGAGCAGAAGGCTCCCTTCAGACTATCCGAGGCTCCATGTCAAGACTCCTCTCGTCTACTCAGAGACTCTCTCGGCGCTGTCCGGTCACAACATCTTCCTCAAGCTCGAAACAGAACAGCTCACATCTTCCTTCAAACCCAGAGGCATAGGACGATCTTGTTACGCTGCGGTCCAGCGACTGGGACCGGACGTTCATATCATCGTCGCTTCCGGAGGGAACGCCGGCCAGGCTGCGGCCTTGGCTAGTAAAATACTCGGGGTGAAGTGCACCGTTCATGTGCATATTGGCACGGAGAAAGCCATCACAGACCGTATACGAGGCTGGGGAGCGAATGTTGTAAGGTCCGACGGAGGTTGGGAGCGAGTCAACGGGGCTGCGCTACAAATGGCCAAGGATGACCCGAGTGGGGTTTATATACACCCCTTTGAGGGCGACGATCTGGTACTCGGGCACACAAGCGTCGTGGACGAAATCTACGACCAACTACCTATCGTTTCGGAAAAAGTCGATGGCGTAGGTCGAGTCACAAGACCCGATGTGGTCTCTTGCGCGGTAGGAGGAGGAGGATTGATTCGAGGCATCATGCTGGGTCTGTGTGAACGAGCGAAGGAAGAAGGACATGAATCGGCCCACGTTATTGGGGTATCGACCATCGGCGGTGATTCCTTTTCACAGAGCTTGGAGACGGAGGATCGGATGGTGGAGCTTGAACAGCCCTTTTCGCAAGCAAGGAGTCTAGTCTGTAAAGTCTGCTCGCCGCTCGCCGTGCGGGATGCTCGCGCCTACGCCAAGCAAGGCAAGGTATCATTCTATCAGACCGATGTCAGAGGGAAGACGGGCCCATTCTTCACGGCGGTCAGCGTTGATGATGCGCTCGCGGGCGCGAATGCCTGGCAAGCTACGGAAGAGCTTGGACGGCTCATAGAGCTATCCTGTGGGGCCGCTTTTGCCCCGGCGTACACTCCCCAAATACTCGAATATCTCACAAGGACAAAGGATTTGCCAAAGAGAATGAATGTCGTGATTGTGGTATGCGGTGGTACGCGTGTGAGCGAGGACGATATTCGAGGATTCAAAGAGGACTTTGGAAAGGGATATGGCAAAATCATCGCAGATGGACACGTCTTGGAGGAGCGGCCTACGCGACAGTAGTTAGGGTAGAGTCTACTGTGGCACAGCGTGAGAGTGGTTTTGATTTCATGGCGACTATCTGCCAAAATCCGCCAAGTTCTGAGCTTGTATGATCTTACGACGAGATGCGGAGACCATTCATATCGTCCTTTTTGTTCCTCCTGCTTCAATCATTTTTGCATGTACCATGGCTGGTTTTTTGGTCATATATGCGCGCTTGATTGTCCAAAGGGTCGCTCTGGCGGACAGGGCGAGGTCTTATTCTGTGACACCGTGTGACAAAGATGGCTTCTTTCAATTCACCGAAAACCTGTCGATGCTCGCAACCGACGCGGACGTATGAGCATACATCCCAATCGGCCCGTCTGAGCCGGCAGCCGGATGTACTGAGATCCGACTGCTAGCTCGGATCGTTTACGGCGTTTTAGAGCACATGGACCGAATTATTAAGGTACCCCCTTGACTTTGGAGGTTGCTATTCCAAGATGTAACTCATTATGATCAATCAGTCACCGAAGGTCACTAACTATTACCAGCAATTTGTGAAGAATTCAGATGCGCCAGACTACGAGTACAAGAATAGCTTCCCGGCCCGCCCTTACAGCTATTATGACCGTTGCAGAGGGACTTGCCATACTGTGTACGGAGCATCCAACACCCCGAAAATGCCCCGCTCATGGTACAAATAATCAAACCGATGGGACAGTGCAAGAGCATACACCATGCTTGCTCTTCTCCTGCTCCCTGTCGCTACGGCAGCCGCTCTCCCCGCTTCCACCGCCTGCATCTCGGTGGACATCACGAAGCAGTATCAAGAAGTCGATGGATTCGGGTGCTCAGAGGCTTTCAGCCGTGCAGAGGATGTGCTCGGGGGGCAGGGGTTGTCCTCGACCAACCAGTCTTTCGTCTTGGATCTACTATTCGACGTGAACAAGGGGGCAGGGTTCACCATTTTGAGGAATGATATCGGGTCCAACAACTCGACCGCTCACTCCAATATGACCACCATTGTGAGGGTTATGTGAGACATGACTGATGTCAGGAGTTGTCCAACCCCGGATCCCCAGAGGCTACTCCGCAGTACACCTGGGACCGGTACAACACTGGCCAGTTCCCCTTGTCTCAGCAAGCGGTACAGAGGGGTCTCCCATATGTCTACGCCAATGCGTGGTCGGCTCCTTGGTTTATGAAGACCAACCGTGAGTAGTCAAGAGTATCTTACCTGATCCCCAGAGGACGAGAATAATGGCGGCTACATCTGCGGAGTTCCGGGAGAGGCCTGTCTCTCTGGCGACTGGCGACAAGCTTATGCCGACTACCTCATCCAATATGTGCAATTTTACAAATCCTCCGGTATTGATATCAGCTATCTAGGATCTTACAATGAGCCGGCCTATACCACGAAATACGCCTCGATGCTGAGCAACGGGACCCAATCCGCCGACTTTATCAAGCTCCTCGGCAAGACGATCGAAAATAAAGGTGTAGACGTCAAGCTGACTTGTTGCGACAATTTCGGCTGGGATCAGCAGGAAGCCAATATGGAAGGGCTCAATGCGATTGGGGAGGACGGCAAGTCGGCCTCAGACTACCTCTCTGTCATCACTGCCCATGGGTACGCGTCGGCTCCCACGTATCCTCTCAGTACGGACAAAAAGACGTGGCAATCCGAATGGGCCGATTTGACGGGTCAATTCACTCCAACCGTATTTTACAACAATGGATCCCAGGGCGAGGGTCTCACCTGGGCTGGTCGAATCCAAACCGCGTTCGTCCAGGCTAATGTTTCGGCCTTCCTCTATTGGATCGGGGCTGAAGCGGCGCTCGGGAACTCGGCGCTGATCGCTCTTCAAGGAGACGAGGTGATCCCATCCAAGCGGTTTTGGGCTTTCGCCTCCTTTAGCAAGTTTGTCCGACCAGGAGCCAGAAGGATCGAGGCCTCGAGTAACAACCCTGCGCTGACTGTATCGGCGTTTATCAACACCGATGGCAAGGTTGCTGTGCAGGTGATCAACAACAGCACCCAAGATGCTACCATCTCGCTCGATGTCGCGGGACCGGTCACGCAATACACCACAAACAACCAGTGTGATTTGCATCAGAGTGCTGCTATTCCCGCGAGGAAGGGCAAGGTCTCGGCCACGGT
This sequence comes from Papiliotrema nemorosa, assembly GCA_032158125.1. Classification (NCBI taxonomy): domain Eukaryota; kingdom Fungi; phylum Basidiomycota; class Tremellomycetes; order Tremellales; family Rhynchogastremaceae; genus Papiliotrema; species Papiliotrema nemorosa. Next base: position 671,579 of record JASKOT010000008.1, on the reverse strand, counting down.
CCCTGCATATTCGCTCGTCAGCTTTGTCGGGTGAGTATGTGATACGACATTCAGCCAATCACAGAGAATGCAAGAAGTTATTACCAGCAAGTAGACCTTGGAATGCATGAACGCCTGAATACATGCCATATTTTTTATTATTAAAGGTCGAGAGTACCTATACCACTACAAGAGCCGCGTTGACAAGCTCGAGCGACTGAAACTGCATCGTGGTGTTTCGCAAATCGTCCACGCCCTCCCAGAAGTATCCGCATTGCCAGTCCGAGTCACAGTTCTTGACCATTCCGGTGAGAGAGTCTTGAATCATTTCCTTGGATGTAGGGTTTGGGATGATGCTGTAGGACCGAGCGAGCTCCCGGACCAGAATGCCTTTGAAGACCGTCCTGTCGAGTCCGATAGTGTTCTTTGCCAAGCAGTCGGAGTCAAAAGTACACGTGGGCTCGATGAGGACAGAGGTGCCATTGGTGTAGTAGTCTTTGACACCTTGAATGAATTGCTAAAATCAGAACGGCTTCAATCCGGCAACTCACAGTGTTTTCGCTCTTCCAGTATGCGTCACCCGTCGCATTATACAGGACAGCAGTCCCTCCAATAAGTCCCGCTGAGTGTTAGTCGTCACGATGCAGAGTCACATACCAGGGAGATAGGAGAATCGTCTCATTCCACCTCCAACATCCCGCGTACAATTGGGCGCAGTGATCCCATCGTACACTTGGTACCCCTCTGTCAAGCTTGTATTCTTCATCCAGTCATAAGTCACTTGCGCCCAATCGAGGTAGGATGTATCGTTGGTCCGCTCGTAGAGAAGCGCGCTGAGCAAGAAGTATAGACCATTCGTGATCGAGTTGAGGTATGGCCATCCTGGGTCTGCCGGCTATTGGTGAGCTCAGTCTTGAGAGACTGCTTACATCCTGCTGCCATCTGATACTGATCGAGTCAGTCTGTGTGCAAACAATACCAAACACAACTCACCCTCCCCCGCACAAGCACCCAGCTTCAGCAGAGCTGTTTGCCCAGTATCGCGACATCATGTAATGGGCATTCTCAGCGTTTCCTAGCCAATCGACACCGTATGTCCCGTTGCCAAATGTGTCGTAGCCGGCGATGCCTGCTGTCAGAAACGACCTTTGAGTGGCTCACTCATGATTGCAAACCACCCCTCGTCATCGTTGCCCTCTCCGTTCTCAATACCTGCCCAAGCGGGTTCGTAGTCAAAATGGGCACCCTGATTCAACTGTCCGTCAACCACGTCGTTCAGATTTGACCCACCTTGATACTGTCAATCACTTGGTCGGGATCGTAATAATCGCCTGTGGTCTCGTAATGATTGATCATACTAGTCCAAGCAATAGCTGTCTGCCACCAATTCACTGTCTGGGAGTTGTGAGTCGTTTCGAAGAGGCCTGGGGGATCATTGGGGTATCGGCCTGGACTCAGTGATCTAGCAAGTTGGACCAACTCACACATGACGGTCTTTGCGAGACCCTTGCCGGCTGCGAGGAGAGCATCTGTGTATGAGCAGATGTAGGCCATAATCGTGGGGATCCTAGACATGACAACACACCGCGATCATTGACATCAATGGTCATCTCGCCTCGACCAGGCCATCTCTTGATCAGGCCTGCTTTAGCAGCTCCTATGGTGGCTAACCATGGGATGAGATGGAAAAGCATCGCGTGGGATTTGTCGAGAGGTGGCACCATTCCGAGGGGAGTTATATGTGCACTGTGATCTGTAGGACGGGATGCAACTTTCCCGGGATTCTCGCCGGGTCCACAGGACTAGCGCCGTCGTGACCGAAACATGAGCCCTTATTGTAGATCGGTCGATTCTCTCCAAGCAAGAGCATGATAAGACCTTACACTTCTAAGTTGGAAGGCGTTGGCTAAGGTCTCAAAATAGCTCCTGGAGGGATCTCATCGAGATCTATCACTCATCTGCTTCGGTGAAAACGCCATACATGCTAGACAGAGATCTTGGCGTTGATACAATAATCGCCCGATCGATATGTCCAGCATGTGCCCAAGATCTACAGGTACCCCACATCTGCTTGTGGCTTACTACTCTCGGTGCGCAATTTCCGCCTTGACCTCGGAGTCCTCCACATCACCATGAGCCACGGGCCCGGTCGGCTCATTATCAAACTCTGGAAATCAGTATCAAGCATCGCTTGGGACTCACCGTCGACAGCGGTAGTCTTGAACTTTCTAGCGGGGACCTTTTTGAAAAATAGCACGTCGAGCTCTCCATAGCTCCTGCCCTTGGTCTCTGGCAGCCGGAAGTCCGAGTACACAAGGGACAGTATGTTGGTGCCAAACCTGGGGATCAGTATGAGGAGGTCTCGTCTATTCACCAAAAGAGACCACAGCGGGCACCCCAGTTCCATGCGTCGGGCGTCAGCATCCGGGGAACAAGCTGATTGACGACCAGTTGCGACAACAGATAAGCTGTACGTCCAACGACAATGGTGTGAGTTCGGACTCGAGTCGCCGGGACTTCAGCGATGATGGCGTAGCCTACGATCAGCAGCGTGTTCGTAGCAGTGCACTCACATCCGGGACCAAGTGTGACATTAAAGGTGAATTGGATCAGGATCATCAATGCCCCGACACCGTAGGCAACCTTGGGTAATCGATCGACAAAGAAGCCCAGGATACCGATGATCAAGAGGAAGAGACCGAGAATCACAGATCCGGTCATGTAGACTGTTCGTCGACCGGCTCTGCTCATGACTGAACGTAAGTAGACGTTCAAGCGTACACGATTGGCTCACATATCCACGAGCTATCATCAGCGGTGTGCCAGTGATGAACAGAGACAACTCACCACAGTGTCCCGACGACATACATGCTGTTGATCGAGAGCTGAAGGTCGAAACTTGCGACAGTGGTCATCCCAGCGGCCTGTAGACTGATATCAGCCAAGCTATAAATGCAGGCTTACAATTGCGTAGCGAATCCACAAATCGGTTGACCACAACAGAATTGAATGATCCAGATAACGCAGGAAATCTCGGTTCGCCTGGCATTTGTGCCTCGGAAGCATTCCCGGTAGCCAGCACCCTTCATCTCGGCCATCTCCATCTCATTGGTATGCTGCATAAGGGCAATCTCTTGCTCCAATCGTTCTTCAGTATAGTGGCCCTCTCTGGCCAGACGTCGCAGCGACCGCTTGGCATCGTCGACTCTGCCCTTTCTGACAAGAAACCAGGGACCTGGAATCAGTAGGTGGATGCAGTCGCGACTCACTCTCTGGAGCAAAGTAGCCAACAAGGAGAAGCGGTACCGGCCAGACCCACTGGATCATAAAGGGGATTCTCCAGGCTACAGAGTAAGCGCACGGGTGCAAGGTTTGAGCAATAACCCACCCCAGTTGGACTCTATGACCAAAGAAGCTCTAACGACGCCTGCTGCTAGGAACAAGCCTTTTGGTCAGACAGGAAGACCTCAGTTCACCTACCCATTCCCCAACACATGTTGACATAACTGGTGAGATATCCTCGAAGAGCAATCGGACAAATCTCAGAAGCGTACGCGGTAGACAGTGTTTCTTGTATTCAGACACATTCCATGCCTACTGGAAGACTTACGGAAAATACCCCAAGGTATACCGCAGATCATCTCACCGGCAAACAGCATGGGCAAGCTCGTTGAAAAGACGGGAATGAAAATCGCGGCGATCATGGCGATCATTCCCCCGATATACACAGGTCGAGATCCGAATCGAGCTTGAGCCCACCCGTTGAATGTCAACCCAACGACCTGTCCAACGGTAGCTGCGTTGTTGATGGCCGATTGCCAGTTGGCGGGGATGTATAGGACACCTTCGGCGGTTCGACTACCGAACCGTTCCTTGAAAGCTGGGTGACCAAAAAATGAGTTGACCTGAGGTCAACGGTGTTCAATTCCAGCTACTCACAATCCCAACATCATAACCCTCCATGACCAAGGCAGTACTGAGGAGGGCGCTCCATGCAGCTGCCTTCCAGTACATCTTGAATGCTTGTCGGAATGAAAGCGACTTTTCCTCATTGACCACGGCCATTGCCGCAGCGACGACCTCTGAACGATGACCCGACACCGCCGCGACGTTTGTTGCATCTTCCTTTTCGTTGAGAAACATAATGGTCTGATTAGATGAGTGGGGCCTGACTCGACATGGTGCGGGGCTTTATAGCCACGCGATTGAGCTGCATATCATTGCAGTCCAGTCTTGGCAGGCCGCGGCCGCCGATCTCGGTCCGAGGCGATGGGACGCTGACCGGAGGTTTCTTGCCTAATCATCCGCCTTGGATGCAGTAGACTTCAAGAATGCAGGTTTGCATCTGACTTCAGCTCCCAACATGGGACGCATCACAGTAGCCACCTCGGCGGTGCAGGTGACCATAATAACGCCCGACGACTCTTACCCATACCTCGAACAGGTCATTCCCCTCGACGGCCCGGTTCCAGCCGACAGACATTTTCACCCGATCAAAGAGTCGTATCCACCTTTGGCCGAGGTCAGAGTTGATGGAGAAGGTAACTTTGGACCCAAGACCGCCAAATCGCTCATCGGATCTGCAGCAAGTCGACGACTGAGGTATAGGTCGCACCGGACTTCCGACAATGGGCTATTTAGAGGACTCGATGTGGAAATGGTCGATGACAAGACGGCCATGGCCGTCATCGCGCATTTTGAGCTGTGCAAAATCGTCCCTGTAGTACGGTGCCGAGCATCACTTCGAAATGATCACACATCTGCTCGCGTAGTGCACCAAATCAGCAGCGTCGTCATTGGTGGCCTCGCCAACGACGACCATTGGTGGGATACATACACCTTGTCTATTGCCAATAACTCTTGGTTTCGCGAAGCGCAATGGGTAGAGCATACGCTCCCCGATCTCGGACTCGACAATCTGGGCTTCGAATCGGTCACAAGGCCCGACCGCCAGTCAATGACCTTTCACAGTCTGACCAATCGCAGTACATTCTCCACTCAGGGTCATTTGCCGATGGGCGTGTTGAGGAGCTGCAAGGGGAGTGATCTCTGGCTGTGGCAAGTGGAGAACAATGGAGCATGGCGGGCAGATGTAGGCGATTGTGGGAATAGTCTTTACTTGGCGACGACAGGACCGGAAGCGAGCAATCACGACTGGAGGATACGCCTCGAGCCTGGCGAGTCATTCACGACTTGCTACTCTGCCCTGACCCATCTCAATACGTCCAGTATAGATCGAGCTTTCGAGGTTATCACCCGATATAGACGGCTCATCATTCGCCCTCACAAGGATCACATTGCCCTCCCCATCATCTTTAACGATTATATGAACTGTCTCAACGGCGACCCGACTGAAGACAAGATCCTTGCACTACTGGGACCTGTCGCCAACTCGGGCGCAGAATACTTTGTTATCGATGCAGGATGGTATGCCGATGACAATGGCTGGTGGGACGAGGTCGGTGCGTGGGAGCCGTCCAAGCGTCGTTTTCCTTCTGGCTTTGACAAGCTCTTGTCCAAGATCACCGAAACGGGCTTGCGGCCAGGTCTGTGGATTGAGCCAGAAGTCATCGGGGTCAGGAGTTCCTTGGCCGAAAACCTCCCATATGAAGGGTTTCTCCAGCGAGATGGCAAGCGGATCGTCGAGCAGGGCCGGTATCACTTGGATTTCCGACACCCAGCGGTTCGTCAACGCATGGATGCAGTGATCAGCCGACTCGTCGATGAGTATGGTGTTGGGTATTTCAAGTTTGACTACAACATTGAACACGTCGTGGGGACTGATGTCGACTGTTTCAGTGCGGGCGAGGGACAAGCAGGGCACAGCGTGGCATACCTTGCTTGGGTCAAGGGTTTGCTTGACCGGTACCCAGCTCTGGTGATCGAGAACTGTTCGAGTGGTGGTATGCGCATGGATTATGCCATGTTGGGTGTACATACACTGCAGTCGACGAGCGACCAGGAGGACCCTATACTGTATGCCGCCATTTCAGCTGCAATCCCGACGGCAGTTGTACCCGAACAAAGCGCTTCCTGGGCGTATCCTCAACCCTCATGGTCAGACGAGACGAATGCTCTCACGATCGCCAACAGCATCCTTGGTCGAGTTCATCTAAGTGGTAGACTCGATCAGCTGTCTCCCGCTCAATTGGCTCTGGTGAACCATGGCATGGATGTGTACAAGGGGATACGGCTCGATTTGCGCGTAGCGGTCCCGTTCTGGCCATTGGGTCTGCCTTCTTGGAGCTCAACATGGCTTGCATTGGGCATGAAGGTTGAGGAGAGGACCTATGTGATGGTTTGGCGACGAGGAGGAGAGTGTCTCATGAAGTTGCCCATCGAGTTGACTGGTGACGTTCAAGTAGAATTGCTGTTCCCCGCAACGTTTACAAGTAAAGCCGAGTGGGATGGTGACAAGTCTACGCTCAGAGTCACCTTGCCAGACACTGCATGCGCCAGACTGTACCGATTGCAGCGTAGACAGTAGATGATATAGATTCATATAGGCGATTGTGTCCAAAATCGGCCTGCCCGATCGCCGATGTTTCCGTTTCTCGACTTTGAATGTTGATCCTACTCGTTGACTGTAAATGACCCTTTGACCACAGCTCGACCATTGTGTTCCGATAGCTAGATTGCTGCACTGAGCAGGAAGATACTTTGGTAATCCCACTATGGCTCATCCACTAGCGAGCTGGCAGAATCCTCCTCGCGAGCCCCGTCAGTCCCATCCCCCGCTACCCGAGGTTGTACTGATGCCATCCAGAAGCATGTGTGAGAGATGCTCGTGGACATCGCCTCGATGACTAGCTGACTTTTAGCTCAACTGTAGACGAATGAAGGTGAGGTGCATGGGCAAGGAGGACCCGCCTTGTCAGAGATGTTTGGCTACGGGTATAGTGTGCGAAGTAGCGGATCAAAGAAGGGACAAGGCAAAGTCGACACTCATACAAAAGTGACACCTTGACCTCCTCGTCTGCTATCTTACTAACTCTCAGACCTTCCATACCCTCTAGATCACACGAGAAGAAGCTCGCAGATCTCGAAGCCAAGGTGGAAAGTCTGATGGCATGGCAAAAGCTAGTCTGCTCCACTCGATCCGACATCCCTCAATTCCCCACGGACATTACTCGTGAGTAGAGCATCAAGTTACCGCTAAGATCGCAGGCGAAGATTCTACCTCACCATTGCCTGATAACGAGGATCCTCGCTCTTCCTTGGAACGACCGACGTCGTGGACCAGGGAGAATTCAGGCGAGAATACGCTGGTGCCAAAAATGGGAGATATGCTACAGGAGAGTGCTATCGCTGGACACGTTATTGAAGGGCAGCTAGCATTCGAGTCGTGGGATGAAGGGGGTGGATCGGGAAAGAGACCTCGCCTGGAAGAGCCGTTGATCAACAAAGCTGCGCAAGACGTGTCATCGATGTCGTTCGTCCACCCTGGGCTAGGTTTCGACATTGAAATGGACATGGACCCAGTCGCCCTTGGTGTGTGCGATGAGGCCTGGGGTCGAAGGATGTTTAATCTGTGAGTCACCGAGCCTAAGCGGTCACTAATAGCAGTTTTTACGAGCACTCTCATATCGCCATGCCAGTCTTTGATCGGGACATAGATACCTGGGATGAGTGAGTGGTTGCGTGAAAGACTCTCATGTCGCAGTCTCAGGAAGCGATCACCCTTTGCCATCACGGTCATCTTAATGGTCGGACAACTGGTACACGATGCGGGTAGGTCCGAAGAACTGCAGACATTTGCTAAACTTTCAGGCACTACCAGCACCCGTCAACAATCTTTTCGAGATCTGGCAGAGAGGATGGGTAGGGCAATGCTGACTTCACAACTGACAGCAGCATCACGAACGCTAGTGGCTAGCAAGACCAAGCTGGAGACGGTCCAATCAATGGGTAAGTCTTTCGTACGGCTACAAGCTGATCGTACCAGTCATTCTTGCTTCTTGGGGCGATCTCGGCTGGAAGTTGGGCTGTGAGCAACTCTGTCGCTCGATGGCATCTACTCGCTCTGATGTCCAGGTCACGCTCTTAGCTTGGGGCAAGCGGTCCAACGAGACGTAGCTGATGCCAGGATGGATTTAGGTTTGCAGCACTGCTTGCCCCGGCTCTCAGATGCGCTGAATAGCAAACACGATGTCGATCTGCACAGCGAGGGACAAAAGCGCCTCATGGCTGGCGCGAGGGTATGGCTAGGGGTAAGTTTTATCGTTCACCTAGTGTGTCCGCACTGACTGCTAGCTCATGAAGATGTCCATGGAGTGGGTGCACGCACAGACTGTCCAATCTGTGCTGATCGGTAGAATGGCATTCAATTATGGTCGACCGATTATCTACTTTGGACAAGATATGGCTAAATACGCTCGGCGGCTCTTGGACCACCCTCTGGCTAACCTTACCGACAGTAGATTGATCGGTGCGGTGGAGATTCACCAGCTGCGTGGTGGGTGCCGTCAGATTGCTGAAATGCTTCACATTGCCGAAGTTCCAACTGATAACAGCGCCGCTGCATGAAGCTCAACCTCATGGACTCCATCGTCCACATGGTGAGCTGGTACCGATGCTTCGAGACTTTAATCGAGCGGCCGATGAATGGTCGGAATTCTGGCACGCCTTTTACAGTGCGTCAACAGGTGAAAGTGCTCGACTGACGAACAGAGACACATGATGGAGGGGATCAGCGTTTCCGTCTTCTTGGTACGTGTTGATGACAAGAATGATCTTAATTGTAGTCACTGTCCAGCTGTGCTTCGCCATGTAAGTGCACGGCGCAAGACTCTTGACTTGACCTTTTAGTCTCAATACGAATAATCGGGCGATCCTCCACATACGCACGCGGAAAGACGCACAACGATTATCCCAGACTCGCAAGGAGTGTTTATTACGAGCCGCCAAATCTGCAGAACGGCTCATACACCTGGCGGCCTGTGGACAATGGGTCAGTGGGTTTGCAGATATAGAGTGGACCTGACGAACCAGGGAAGTCTCGCCAGCGGTGCGTGTGGTATATTCGTTCTTACTAAGCTGACCCGAATGCAGAGAATCGTTTTGCTCGTGGGTGTCGGACCTGGTCGCTTCGCTCATCAGCAGACATTGCCATCGCCTTTGCAGCCAAGTGCCTCGTATCTCTCGCGTCACTCATCCCTGACCAGCTCGACCTTTCTCAAGTCGGGCGAAATGTGTACAAATTGGCCCAAATGCTCGCCCAATGTTAGTTATTCTGACTTTAATGCTAAGCTGATGATTAGTTCCCGGGTATCAGTTTTCTGCCCAATTGTTCGAGATCATTGACAAGGCTCGAGCCAATGCATTACTGCCCCCTGCATCTCGTATGACATCACCGACCCCCGTTGAGCCTTTACGCGACGCCGAGTTGGTCACCCCCTCAAGCTCCGATAGTAGGGTGTATGAGCCGGACGCAGGGGCTCCTTCAATGTTCTCTTTCGACCTACCTGCCGCGCTCAACTTTTCGCCCGATGGGCAGCCCATTGGGTCCGAGTCGAACGCTGCACAGGTGAGTGCAATCAATATCGGAGCTCGTACGCTGATACGATGCAGGAGATGCCTGCATTCGACTTTGGGCAAACCTGGATCGACCCTACCATGTGGTGGGAGTTGCCACACACGGGTGAGCCACACAACGCAACAATGGGAAGGTGTCCTGCCCCACCTTGCTTCCCATGTATTGAGCGGCGTAGCCCTCCATCTGACCTGTATCTGACTTTTAGGAGATTCCAATGGAGAAGCAGATTTGTTTTCCTCGTGGCTTGGATCCACCTCCAACGACCTCGGCTTCTGAGATAGCAGACCCTTTGGCTGCTTACGGACCCCTGACTCGAGCGGTCGCTCCGGAGTCAGCTTCATGACCGGAGTCGAAGGGCCTGAGCAGGTAGTCCCGCGGCGACACCGCCCAAGAGGCGGAGCTGCACTATTCGGACAAATTGTATCTATGCAGCCATGTCGTCGGCCGTTTTGTGTATTACATACGCTTATGCATCCGCGGACTCCGAACCACCGAGGCGTCCGAAGTGTTGTTTAAGCCTACCCATTGAGTCTACTGCATACCATTGCCTACCTACAGCCTCGAATGTACCATGAAGTTCACTGAAGGCGTGTGGAATCCTCGCGAGGATATCAGAGTCTGCAATGCGGTAGAAGTTAGCACGCTCTCGACCCATCTGGACGACTCCCAGACCTCGCTGAGAAATGAATCCTATTGTCGACCCCACATCCGAGCCACCTGTACCACTCGACACATCAGACATCGCGGAGACTTGATCAACAAGCCCACTATCACTGTAACGGTGACCACTCCCGCTCCAGGTATTATTGGCATCGAAGCGTGCCATTTCGCCGGTCAACCTCGATACCATGAACCGTCCATCGAGCTTTTCCCCGCCTGGGATGACACCAATTCTCCAGTAGGGCTGTCCGATGCGGAAGACTTTATCTGTCTGCATTCGGGAGAGGGGGAGGTGATGGCTCGAGTTGACAAACGGCCCAAGTCATTTGCAATCAACTTTGTCAACGCTCGAGGGGAGGACATCACGGCCCTTGGCAAAGATGCCATTTCGTGGATACTCCATTCTGCTGCTTCACCACTCCTCGCGTCCAAGGAGAACGCGGCAACCACTATTCAGGATGCCTATCACCGGCCTCCAACGTCTAGGAGACAGGGATACATGTCAATGTCCCTCTCATTGGAGCACGACGAAAAGGTGTATGGTTTGGGAGAGCGCTTCGGAGCGTTTATCAAGAATGGCCAGACCATCGAAAGTTCCAACGACGACGGCGGGTCCAGCAGTGATTCCGGTGAGTGTCAACAATCTGGGGAGCTGACTACAGCCTACAAATGCATCCCATTCTACATGACCAACCGCAACTATGGGGTTTTTGTGGACCATATGGATCATGTCTCTTTCGAGGTCATGTCGGTCAAGATGACAAAGGTTCAGATTTCGGTACCTGGGGAACGCCTACAGATCTATGTCATCGTCGGAGACAGTCCCAAACAGGTCTTGACATCTTACACGAGTCTAACAGGTCGACCTCCACTGCCCCCAGATTGGTCGTATGGGCTGTGGTTGTCAACTTCTTTCCTCATCAACTATGACGAAGAGACGGTCATGGGTTACGTCGACAGAATGGCACAACACGATATTCCTCTGTCAGTTTTCCACTTTGACGCGTTTTGGATGCGACCTCATGCCTGGTGTGATTTCCAGTTTGATCCAAAGTTCTTTCCCGATCCCAAAGGGTTTCTCCACCGACTGCATCAAAAGGGGATCAAAGTGTGCGTTTGGATCAACCCATGGGTCGGCCAAGCCTCCAGGCTGTTTCCCGAGGGGGATAGGAAAGGCTATTTCTTGAAACGTACCGATGGAAGAACCTTCCAGTCGGACGAATGGCAACCCGGATGTGCGACGGTCGATTTCACCAATCCAGATGCGAGGAAGTGGTGGCAGGGATACCTGGCCGAATTGATGGACATCGGAGTGGATTGTTTCAAGACGGATTTCGGAGAGCAGATTGTGACCGAGGATGTCAGGTGGTTTGATGGAAGCAACCCTCGAACCATGCACAATTACTAGTGAGCAAAGGGGAGGCGGAGCACTGATTGCAGCTCTTTCCTATACAACGAGGCCGTATGGGAGGTTCTCGTCGACAAAAGAGGTGCCGAGGAAGCTTGCGTGTTTGCGAGGTCCGCCACGGCCGGGACTCAGCGCTTCCCCGTCCATTGGGGTGGAGATGTCGACTCGAAATTCACCGGTCTGGCCGAGACGATACGTGGGGGTCTGTCATTAGGATTATCAGGATTCGGCTATCACAGTTCGGATATCGGTGGCTTTAAAGGTGAAGGGAATTCAGGTGGAGACTCCGGTGCGGTCCCACCGGCTACTATATAGTGAGTCAGACGTTGACACTTCACTGACTCGCCAGCAAGCGATGGTGTCAGTTTGGTCTACTCTCATCTCACTCGCGATTACACGGATCAGGATCTCCTCGGGTGCCTTGGGTGATAGACGAGGAGGCGTGCACGGTCCTGTCTACCTTTACCAAGCTCAAAAATCGGCTCGAGCCGTACCTCACGTCACAGTCGATCAAGGGCGTCGTGCAAAAGGGTATTCCCCTGATGCGGGCCATGTTTTTGGAGTTTCCGCAAGATCGGACATGTTGGCTCGTAGACCAGCAATACATGCTCGGTGAACACCTCCTGGTTGCACCTGTGTTTGGACAGACCATTGTGGAGTACTACCTACCCTCGGGCACCTGGACCAACATTCTCACGGGATCCGAGGTCGAGGGATCGCAGTGGGTCAAAGAGTCGCACACGATGCACACTCTTCCCTTGATGCTACGACCAGGATCCGCGTTGATCCTCGGAAAAGAGGGCCATTTGGTGACAGATTCGATTGCGAAACGCGGCTTTACAGTGATCGTCTCTCGACAGTTTCGCTCCGAGATTAGAACAGTCTCAGCGCTGAGAGACAATCAAGAGGTCTCGGTAGATATAAGTCCGAAGATCCTCGATGGCCGGGTTGTGTCATTGAACTTCAGAGCGAGTCATACCGTCGCGTTCGATGTGGTGATCATTGGGAATGACAGAGGCCTGCTTGACGATGGCTTGACGAAAGCGTCGTCAAGGGCTGGGGCGTGTAGCGTAAAGTTGTAGCGAGGTCAGCTTCCTACATGCACTCATCCATCCACTGGCGCCTTTACATGTCGTTGAGAAGGCTGGTTGCCCAATCGAAATCCGGTCCTTGCATGAGTCCCAGTAAAGCCGCAAGATCATCATCTGCAGGCAGTTCCGAGTACCCAGATCCGTCGATTTGTGCGTTCCATCTTATCGGTAGGGCTTCCGAGGCTGTTTCCATCCTCGTCGTCACCAGTCGGTCCGCACGGAGCAGTATGATCCGATAGTCTGCGGCAGGTGTGACAGAGGTCTGCTCGCATACGGCGTCCAATGTCTGCAGACTCAGCCGCGTGAGGCGACAGATGAGGGGGTCTGTAGTGAACGCATGCGAGGCCTTGCTATATGATGACACATTGCGCATCCGCAAATCGGCTGATTTTAGCATTAAGCACTGGACGTCGCTTACCGCTGATGGCTCCACGAGCTTGGCATATCACAAGGAAGATGACTGCAAAACATAGCGAAATCCACGTCGAGTCTACGCTGTACACCAGACGCCTGATTGCCAAGGTGTCGATTGACAACTCTACGGGCAAAGTGTATAGCCGGTCGTAGGTGAGATCCATCACCGCTGAGCCGATACTGTCCGAGACTGATAGGATGATTTGCACGGCAGACTCGAGGCAGATTTGCAAGCATTGGCATATGTAGTCGGAGTGCAACAGGTCGCTTTGAGAAGAAAGATGTGGAGCGACCACGGCTGCATGAAGAGCGAGACGGTACCACTTCCCATCAGCTGATGCAAGGTGGTCCATACTCACGCGTAGGGACGTGAATGGCATCGCGCAATGATGGAGAGGGTCCGCATCTGACTCCATCAGCTGTGACAAACTTGAATCATACTCAGGCGCAGTCTCCAGTACCTGTTGTCAGATCCAATCTCGAATTCGACTTACTGCTCCCACGTCCGCATCTCTCCGTTGACTACTTTCAAAATGCCAATGTCCAAGGGCGCTCCTGAACGCTTGGTGGCCATGACCTTGTTTGCAATAGCGCTCAGCTCTACCAAAGCTGCGCTTCTAAAATCTGCAGGGAAACGAGCGAGCTCGTGTTCCCCAAAGATCCTGGCGATGGTGGCCGTACTGATGGGATTAAGCGCGGATGGAAAGCCTGAAGTAAGAGCCAGGTTACGATCGCAAGTCAACAAGTTGAGCCAGACTCTCATCACATCCATGTCATCGTTTGACACTTCTGTCAGATCCTGAAATGGGTGTATGGCCAATCTTTCCAATCCCATTATCGCTGCGTATCGGGCTGCCAAACCGATGACTGTCCAGGCTGACACATCATTGTAGCGATTTGCAAATTTCGCGATTCCGTGGGGGGAAGGCCTGATCTGTAAGGGCATCCATTGAGCATACAGCAGGAGAGAGGAGATGGTGTCGAGATTGACGTGGGAGGGTGTTGACCGAAGGAGAAGCGCTGCGACGGCATCGTCCAATGCTTCGGTCAGACGCTTCAACTTTTCCAGCTTGACAACTGATGTTTGAGAAGGAGATTGATAGCGGTGTGCAGTGGTGCAGATCGACAACAAGAGCAGGGGTCGAGTCTGACGAAAGCGTGAAAGGGTGAGGATGGGTGCAAAAGGTGCCATTGGGTGACAATGGTCAAAGAATCTAATCGTCAGTGCAATACCTGGGTTTACTCACAGTTTGATCGCAGCTTCACACTCTCTAGAACTAAGAATCCCTCGATCAATAGGATCGTATTCCCTCCCTGTGTGCTGCCATTCCGTCCGTGTCTCGCGAAAATCGCGCAGGAGAGCGATGGGCGGGCCAAATGGGATATTGGTGAGATCTGGCGATGAGTGGTCATCCACTTGCTCTGCATTCAATGTGCTTGCAAAATCCCTGCACATTAGCTAGGCTTCTGGGGTTACGTGCACAGCCTCCACAATCTGAGATTCCTCTGGCAGAGTGGCTGCAGCTTCCAGTGCAATGATGCGTCGCTCTTGATCTTGCACACTGGAGTTCAGCTAATCTCGGCTGTCGATGCCCACCGTTTCAAGAGATCCGTTACTGCCGAGGCCAGCTTTGAGGGTGTTGGATCATCCACAGTATTTGCATGATCATCCACCTCGAAGGAACACTCGAGCTCGTGCCGTGAGCACCGACGGCATGGTGCCCGGAGATCATCATCGTCTGGCAGACACTTTTGTTTTCGCGCTCGGCACTGGCATACATGAGCGCCTATGCATAATTTTATCGTACCTGCAAGCATGCTCTTACACTCCTGCGTACTTTCGCTGGCGGCTCGGCCATGGGCAAGATGGGAAGTGAAGAAATATTTGATTGAATAAATAGAGATAACAGTATCAAAGCAACCAGGTTGCTGTTCGATGGTGACTATCGACAGGCTTTGGAAACCCACGAGTCAATTGACTGGGCCCTCTCTTTAGGTACTGTCCGCATCTCACTTGGCCAGTAATTTGGCCTCCTCTGTATACTACTTGTCCACGGAGTATGGTGTACTTTGGCCAATTGCGCACCACCTTACCTTCATAGGGGGTATCTGATGAGAGTCAGCTTAGATAGGGTCATCGCTTACAATCGACATTGTGATGCAGCCGGTCATTCCTTATCTCGAACGGCGCAAAAGAGTCTTGTGGGTGCCACTGAAACGTCAGGTGCATCAATCATGCAGCTTACTATCACAATATCTGCATCGGAACCCGGCTAGACGTTCAGCTCGCGGTAACAGAGGATCACCTACTGATAATGTTCCCTTTCTAGGATACAGACCGTACTATCCGTCAGCCTTCCGCAAGAGATGCCATCCGCCAGCTCACCAGCTTGGCAGGGTTCGTCGCAGTGACCTCGACAAACTTTTGCGGCGTTACAATGCCCTCCACAATTCCCCCGGTGTACAGCAAGGGTAGTCTCGTCTCTACGCCAGGAATGCCGTTTGGTACAAAACGGAACGCTCCGGTTTTCTCCTTCGCGATCTTTTGGATCTCCTGTCCACCTGCAGGATACTCTTTCACGTCTAGATTCTCGGGTTCGATGATGCCTGTGGGCTTACCCAGAGGGTCATCGTAGCGGAAGGGGCAGTGATCGGATGAGAAGATGGTAAAGGTGCCATTGGCAATGCCGCTGTGGATCAGTCGTATCGACTCATGACTACTGACCGATACAGGGCATCTTTTTCCGAGGCATCTGGAGGAGGAGGAGGTGAACAGATCATCTTCGAATTCTCAAAGCATGTCGGCGAATGGAAGCGTCGCTGTCATCAGCGAAGTATTACTGAAGGACTCACGAGATCATCCCAAGTCAGATTCAGATACTGAGGACACGTCTCGGCATAGATGGGAAGTCCCCTGGTCTGTGCAGATCGTACATTGTTCATCCCGCCCTATATTCAGCTCCATACTCACACATCACCCACCGTCGACCCGACGTGCACAAAGAGGATCGGATTGTGTATGAGCTCTGCCATAGCTATAGCTCGATTGGTGGCTTCCACCTCCACGGCGGGCGGGCGGGAAAGGGCATGGTAATATGGAGCTATGTGATCAGTCGATTACAAGAGATAGCTCACCGATCATGCCCCGCTCTTCCAGCTTCTCCGTCAACCATTCGATCATGTCCCCATTCTCAGCGTGGATCATCTGCAGTAAGCCAATGAGCTCTGTGCAGACTCACCGTGGTGACCTCGAACTTCCTTGCGGCAAGCATGACGTCCAGTAGATCCCGATCCGCCAGCCTCTGCCTTTCGTAGGTCATAAACAGCTTGACACTGGTAACTCCGTACTCTTCCACGAGTGTCTTCAACTCGGTCTCCAGTATCTCCTTGTCATTTCTAACGATGATGACATGGCATCCATAGTCGGCATAGGATCCGGTCGACTCTGCCTGCTTCCGGTGATTCTCCACCACTTTGATCAAAGACTTGTTGTCGGGGTCAGATGAGCGAGTTTGCGCGGCGAAAGTGATGATAGTTGTAGTGCCCCCGGCTATCGCACTTTTGGATCCCGTCTCAAAATCGTCTGCACATCGCCCACCAAGCCCATGCGGCCCAGACTGCATATCCTGACACAAGTGCACATGTGCATCGACCCCGCCGGGCATGACATGAGCTCCGCTACACGTCAGCGAAGTCGAGTCCGTAACTCACCCCGCATCGATGATCTCTGCGCCATTCAACTCGTTTTCCGTGTATTCTCCGGCAATGGAAACGATCTTTCCATCTTTGACACCGATGCAGCCACGTCTGTAATCAGTGACGATCTTTCTGACACACACATCAGGTCACTCGCGGTGACAATTAGACCATTGACGATGACTAGGTCAAATTTTGGAGACATGAAGGGAATGCAGGATGGGATATCCCATGTCACGAGATATATATGTAGCGTAGTTCGGTCGGTTCTCCGCCCGTTCCGATGCTTATCTCCCTCGAAATCTATGCATGCATCGCATTGGCTGCCACCATGATATCCTCCTTGCTTGACTGCCTACCATATACTCTTGAAATGTGGGCTCTAGACTATGTATCCGCTCTACAAGTACTCGTTCAACTTGTTCCAAATCCCCTTCGGTGCCGGCTGTCGCGTTAGATTTCATACCACACGGTTCCAATCGACTCGCCTTGCTAGGAATATCGGCCGAGCAACCGTTAACAAAGTCTACTTCAGCCGAATTGACAAGCTTGGACTGGTTGAAGACCTTGTACCCAGCTAACAGCACGAGGAAGAAAGGCACGGGGAAATAGTTTGTGATAAAGTTGGAAGTATTGAATGTGTGGACTATGGCTTCAGCGGAACCCTTGGAGTCGGTGCTCACTGAAAGAGGTAAATCCTGAGAACACAATGACTAGAATACAGACTGCCAGGCCGTCTTCTGTCAGCTTCGTAAGAACTTGAGCACGCACAGTAGCTGAGATAAGGCTGAAAGGGAGCGCGGTATGGGAAGGCAGCTCGGTCAACACCTTGAACTCGGATAGCCTTGTGCCATCGGAGATAGGTGAACAGAATCCCAGACCAAGATATGATACCGCAGACAGCGGTCATGTTGGCGACTAGCGATGAGCTTCAACCTCCGCTCACTACCCACAATAGCTAAAGGCCGTTCCGGCAGTACCACTAGAGTCTGCCGCCATGAAAGATAGTAGCGAAAATGCTGCGCCCACTAGCACGCAGACCCAAGGAAGCCCGTCTTTTCGTGTCATTTTGAGGTACTTGGACACGAACCGCGGTGTCTGCCCTCGGACTGCAAGACCGTATAGAGCTCGAGAAGAGATGAATAGATCTGCGCATCCCGCCGACCAAGCAGAAGTCAAGAGGGCAGCGTTCACTACTGAGGGCAAACCTTTGATCCCCGCATTCTTGATAGCAATGACAAAGGGTGACTTGGCAGCGGTGGAACGAAGGTTGAGCGAAGGGTCATAAGGAGACACCAGCATTCCGATCTGTCTGTTAGCTCAATAGAGACGCGTCTACGGAGATACTCACGATCAGGGCAGATGACAGGTAGACTGCGCGTTAGCTGAGTAGACTAAAACCACCTACACAAAGCTAGACGGATCCAGACACTCTTGATGGCAGTAGGAACAGCTCGACGAGGCTAGAGCTCAGCGATCTTTCACATCACCAATCTTTTCATTCACGTTGGCAGTCTCGGCGGCAGTAATTGCTGTAATCTCTGTACCGATAAAGGCAAACGCGGCACTGATGAGAACCGCAAAGAAACCGAGGAAGCGCCCCTTGGCCCCTTCGATCCCTTTGTATTGCACGAAACCTCCAGTCTCATTCCAGTACCGAAACCCGATACTCTCATGGTTCGGTCCACCTCCAGCAGTGATGACGATACCTGTGATCACGAGGCCAATCACAGTGATGACCTTGATGGAGCAGAACCAAAATTCGGTTTCGCCAAAAGCTCGAGTTCCGGCAAAGTTGATTGCCCACTAGGCGTTAGCAGGTTTATGACGAGAGCACCTGTGGCCTACGTACCACGATGATGAGCATTAGCCCAACCCACATGGCATTGTTGCAGATACCTGTAGTGCAGGTCGAATCTACGTCACCGGCGGGAGTCCAGTACGAGATCAATACCGCTGCAGCTGAAATCTCGGCCGGAAGGACAACTGACGTGAGTCCTTCCTCGATCTTGCTTGCTCACTGATATAGCTAAGGGTCAGCCGGATAGAAACAGTAAACCTACTTGTACCAATAGAGCCATCCCATAGCGAAGCCTAATTCAGGCGCCGCGAATCGACCAGCCAAGGCAAACTGGCCACCCGTCATGGGAAACATGGAGACCATCTCGCCGAGCGTGACCATGACAGAATATAGAAGGGAGGCCATGATCACATAACCGAGCAGCAGTCCTGCTGGACCACCGTCTTGAAGGTTGCCTGCCGTTCCTAAAAAAAGTCCCGTGCCCTGGTGATTAGATTATTTCGTGGGTTACAGAGAGTGCTGACGATAACGCCACCGATTGCAATCATCTGACTGAACGAATTAGCTCGATTGCTGGTGTCACCCTTGACTCACAGGTGACGGGGCTTGAGATGTCGGGGAAGACCGCCGTTATCATCATGACGGATCTGTTGCACTTCTTGAGGAGTAGCAGGCAAAAGGGTTACTTGCGGCGAAACGTCCTTTGACTGCCATCAGCGGCTCTCGGGGATCGTGATTACCTTCTCCATGACGGACTGCTGTAGATCAGAGAATGATAAGAATAAGAGAAGCAGTTCGACGAGGTTGCCGCTATATAGTGCAAGCGAGCCGACATTGCCGATTGGTTGATCGGTTGGAACGCACAACTTGCCGCTCAACCTGATAAGCCTTCGGCCTTGTTGCCAGGCCTTTGAATTTGGCCTGCAACCCCGGACAACACATTAAAATGGTGAAAGTACTGTCTCCAGGAGTATACGCACCGCTGCCCACCTTTTTCTTCGAGGATGGGGAGGTCGATTGGGAGAGCTATAGAGTCCACCTCCTCAGTGAGCTCCCACAACCTGCTATCGGCTAACTGTGTAGAAGTCACGCAGCATGGCATCAGTGAGTTGTGCAAGTCATCAATGGACTGAGGATCAGTACCGCTTTGTCTAGGGTCTCTTGGTGAAGCAGTGCATCTGGTTGGTGGGATGAACCCATTTCGGCGCGGGGATACTCATCTTCAGTCTCCGGACGAGCGCATAGCTGTCGTCAGGTTCGTTAGGAAGACTCTGGACGAAAATGACATGCTGGATAAACCAATCGTGGCCGGGATCGGGGGTCAGTCACTGCGAGAGACCGTTTCTCTGGCAAACGACGCACACCAAGCTGGCGCGTGAGTGCATCGAGATCGCGACCGTGCTCATTTCAAGGGACGCAGGAATGGTGATCCTTCCCGCTTACTATGCACAAGCTTTGAGTCAAGACTCAGCACAGGTCATCGAGTATTACATCGATGTGTGCAAGGCATCTCCGGTGAGTGAAGCACGACTTTCAATGCTGATAGCGCAGCTCCCCATCCTCTTGTACAACTTCCCCGCCAATTCAGGCGGACAAGACATGTCTTCTAGCATCATCGAGTCCATCATGACGAGATCACCGAATCTGTGCGGAGTGAAGCTCACGTGAGTCACAAAGGCAGCGCAGATGTGACTCACACATAGCTGCGGAGGTTCCATGGGGAAGCTGATCCGCCTCAAAAACCTCCTAGATACGCGCCCGGAGCTAAATCAGATGAGACGGTATCCTTTCCTACTCGTCGACGGCTTGATTGGCGATTTGACACCGTGGATGGGCGTCGGAGGTCATGGAACGACGAGTGGTATACCCAACTTTGCCCCGGCAGCATCTGCCCGCCTGTATCGATTGCTGAAGCAAGACAGCCTGTCGGAGGAGGAAGCGTCCGAAGCTAGGAGAATACAAGCCATACTTAGTAACGCCGACGCGGACGCCGTTCCCGGTGGGATCAGAGCCATGAGCGAGTCGTACAGTATCGTCAAGACTGATGGGCTGATGAGCAGAACATGTCCTCAGTCAACTGCATGGCTACAGTGTTTGGCCACGCCGACCTCTTTTGCCATTGACGCTGTCAGACGGTGAAATGTATATGGAGTTGTTTGCGGATATGATAGCATTAGAGAGCGAGTATGCATCATAAATGTGCTACCGTACGAGTATGGAGCAGTCGTTTAATTCTGTATTCAGCCATTTGGGTCATCAGTTAGACTTACGCTGCTTCCGAAGCCTTTTGGAACACCACATCTTGGGCTCCCTTCCACAAGACTGTCTCTCCGAGCTTCCTCAGCTCCTCTCTACCAGTCACAATAGTCAGAAAATGACTCGCAGGTAGAGGTCCCATCTTGCTCGCAAAGCTCATCCCTCCATATGCCCATACTATCTCGCATTCGGAGATACCGCCCGGATACAGCAGGATGTCCCCGGCTGAGGGATGAGCTGTATGGTTTTCGAAGGGCAGACCAAAGTCTGTGTCACCTAAAGGTACCCATATGCCTTCTCCGGACCAGCGAACATGGATGAGCTGTTGGCGGTACGGCAACAGCGAGCGAAATTTGGCTACCGTCTTTGGCGCATCAGGATGAAATGTTGCGAGAAATTCGAATGGTCCAGCTACAATATGCACAAGCTCTGTGTGTGCGCTCATTGTGATGCGACAAGATGGACAAGGCCTGCGCTGGAGAAGTAACATGACACCCTTATCTCATCGGGCGGAGCGGACGGCGCAAATCCCGATAGGATTCCACCTTATAGCTGACTGGGCTCTGCACCGTTCATTCGTATTTCAAAGATCCAGATCATGTCCGCTACCACCACCACTGAGATCAAAGCTCACGCTATAAGCCTTCGTGGAAGCAACGCAGAAGAGCATGTCGGAACCCTAACAATCACCCCAATTATCGGTGATCAAC
Source organism: Papiliotrema nemorosa (assembly GCA_032158125.1). NCBI lineage: Eukaryota > Fungi > Basidiomycota > Tremellomycetes > Tremellales > Rhynchogastremaceae > Papiliotrema > Papiliotrema nemorosa. The sequence goes on along the minus strand of JASKOT010000008.1, from coordinate 650,029 downwards.
ACTTCGGAGCAGAGGTCACCGGATTGAATTGGGCAGAACCCATCCCTGTTCACCAAGTACAAGAGGTGCGTGCCTTGGTCCAGTGCGCCCGCTCTTGCTGATTCTCAGCTTATTGCTCTTCAAGACAAATATGCAGTGTTGATATTCCGCAACACTGGTTTGGACAATGCGCGACATATAGCCTTCTCCCAACAGTTGGGTCGCGATCTCGAAATCAATCCTTTCTTCTATGGGAGGGAGAACGATAGAGTGGGAGAGCCGTTCCTCTGGGATGTGGGCAAGTAAGCGGGATACGGGAGACCTGGCTGACCTAAGTATCGAGAAAGATGGCTCCATAGTCAAGCCCAATTCTAGGCGGTGGCACCATTCCCTGGGCAACGCTCTCTGGCACACCGACAGCTCGTACCACCAGCGCCGCTCCAAGTACTCGCTTCTACTGGCTCACGGCGCTGGCCCCTCGAGCGGTTCGTGCACTCATTTTGCCGATACAAGAGCTGCATATGCCGATCTCCCCGACGAGAAGAAAATGGTGCTGGAAGATTTGATCGTTGAGCATAAGTGCGTTCATAACCACGAGCCACAGCTCACCGTAGTCTTTGGCATTCGCGGAAGCTTGCCTCCCCACAAGTCTACGGCACGCCAACGCTCGCAGAGCTGGCAGCCAAGCCACCAGCATGTCACCGACTGGTACAGGTTGCCCCATCGGGCGAGAAAACCTTGTACTTGGCCGCGCATGCGAAGCGAATCATTGGCATGTCAGAGGATGAAAGCCAGCGACTGATTTGGGAGTTGATCAATTGGTGCACTCAGCCCAAGGTGGGTGCAAGCGTGACGAGAGGTTGACATTAGTATGTATTCAGCATGGATTGGCAGTCGAGCGGTGACATGGTCTGGTGGGACAACCGGTGAGTCTAGCCTCAAGGTGAAAGCTGAACGGCTAGTCAATCGATGCATCGAGCAGATCCGTATTGGGAGGGGATGGGAGCCCGAGACGTGAGACGTTCAACCGTCATTGATGATGGGCCCTGGGCGAATGGCGAATCGAAACCCTCCGCGGCAATTTTGTAGACCAATATGTGTACTCAGAACTCTATGAAGACTGTGACTGTGAGAAATCATGCTGAGTCGCCATTGACATTGACACGCTCGGCGTAATGCGTGGTGCTAACCGCTTGAAGTCGAGCAGCGGCTTGTTCTGGGGTCAAATCCCGCTGCAGCGTCAGCGCATCCTCTTGAATAACAAGTCCTCTCACCTGGGACTCTCCCATCATTTCGAAACCGACCATAAACTTCCGCACGGAAGCGCTACGCAGGAGAGGAGGGTAGAAATGAAGGTGGACTTGGGCGACATCTTCCTCTGGGTCCGTGGGAGGAAGAGGACTCTGATGCAGGCCCATCGAGTAGGGGAACGGGCAACTGCAGGTCAGCTTCGCAATCAATCTGTTCGCTCACTTGAAAAGATTGTCATATCGCACAGTCACCTCTTTTAGTATCCTCGCTAGACCAGCCCTGTCCTCCTCTGTCATCTGCAAGATCGACGGTATGTGACGATGTGAAGGCAAGACTACTGTCAGGGGTGATCAATCACGCAACTCACCCAACACCTCGAATGGCCATGTCGCCCAGAACGGTACTACGGCTACCCAGCCTGACGTCTCATCATACGCCACCACTCGCTCTCGCTTTTTGACCTCGAATTGTGCGTACGATAGTAGCAGGTGTGAGCCGTGTTGTGCGCGATGCCGCGTGAATCGTTCCAGTTCAGTGTACGGCTCGTCTGGGACACTGATGTCAGTCTGGCCCAGAGAAATATGCTCACTATGTCATGGACCAGACCTGACCGTGAGGATGCGGTGCCGAGCAGCCCATCATGGCCCCACGGTTCTGTTTGTCAGGACTGAGCTCGAACGTCGAGAACCCACCTCGAAGATTTGCACGCAACCTTCGTCTCCCCCTTTCAAGCCTTGTTGCATCTTTCTGACCGCTGCCCCCTCTTCGGCATAGACCTCTTGCCAGCCAGAAATGACCTGCACCACATCCTCCACGTCCATGCGCGAGAGAGTCAAATCGTGTCGTGGGTGGAAACAGATGACTTTGCAACGTCCGTAGACTTGCTGCTCTGACAGGTCGGCCTGTGACTCGGAGGGGGGGTTGAGGAGTGCGGGGAAGTCATTATCAAAGGTCTGCGACATGAACTCGGGCCAATAGTCGAACCAAGTCTACTCACGTAGACGTTGGAATAGTCTGGGTTAGTCTGTCCTCCCACACGGGCGTTCCCGGGGCAGAGATAGCATTTCGGGTCGTGTGTTGGAAGGTTGGCAACGATCGGATCCTCGACTTGACCCTACATGATGTCAGGTGTATTCCGGTGCGAATGACCGACTTACATTCCATGGTCTCTTTGTTCGATGCGGAGACACCAGAACGTGCTTGTTGGTCAATTCATTGACTGAGAATCAGTGGTGTCCGCCAAACATCCGGCGTTCGGCTCACATCTCCTATGGACACCCTCTCCCGGTTGTAGCTTGTCAAAATAGTTGTCGCTTTTGATGGGCATGATGGGGTAATGATCAAGATGATGGCGGTGACAACCCCTCGCGTATCTTTTATTTATTCTTTGATGTCAGCTTGGTGATTACACATGCCGCCCCATTCTCTGGTGGTCTACATCATGCATGCAGGCATCAGGACCCACGTCGGAGGGTTTGGCTTTCTTTGGCAACAGCTGAAATCTGCAAATGGAAGTTTAGCCGAACGGGAATTCCACCGGAGCGAACGGGAATTTTGATGGTGGAGCGTACGTTTATGGATGTCGTTTGACATGTGCTGTACACACACATGACCAAGAATACGATGGGCCATTGGATATAATTCTCCTTTCACTAGGGGTCCCTGGCGAGGTACAAGGGAACCCTACAGATTGATAGACAGAAAAGGACGTCTTTTTGTGCATCCCTTCAAGTTCTTTGACCCGACGACTTGTACACACACACTGTTCCACCGTCATCATGGCGCAATCACCCATCAAGACGTTCTCTCGGCTAGAGGACATCTATCCAACCGAGTCTGCCGTCCGCCGTGAGCGGTGAGTAGAAAGCTCGAGCCCCGCTGAGTCTTGCAGGGCCCGTTGGCAGCATGTGATCAGCTCCTTCCAGCAGACGTACGGCTCTGAACCTAGTCATGTCATCCGCGCACCGGGGAGAGTCAACGTCTTGGGAGAGCACATCGATTACTCGCTCTTTGTGCGTGTAGACAATCTCTCAAATGGGCGCAAGCTGATGCCTAGCCGGTCATACCCGCTGCGATAGAGCAAGACATCCTCATGGCGATTTCCTTCTCCCCTTGCCAGTCCGAACAGCCTACAGTCACCATCAGCAATACCAACAGCAAATACGCTTCCAAAACTTTCTCCCTGCAAAAGTCGGCAGAGACATGGGAGGTCGCGGATGAACTTGGATCAGACTGGATTGCCTATGCCAAAGCGAGCATAGCAGAAATCATTGCTCAGTCGTCGGCGCAGCCAGTGTCGATGAAATGGCTGGTAGACGGTGTGATCCCTGAAGGTGCCGGATTGAGTGTGAGCCGAGGCTAAACATTGTCTTGCTGACTGTCTAGAGCTCTGCGGCTTTCACCGTAGCAGCAGTCATCTCTTCTCTCGTCGCCAACGGAAGGGCAGATAGCAAGCTCCAAAGCGACATTGTCAAGCTTGCTTTAAGCTCGGAGCATCGATTGGGACTATTCAACGGTGGCATGGATGTGAGTCGACATTGCATCTCTCAACTTACAATACAGCAAGCTGCATCAGTCTTTTGTCTTCCCGGCCAACTCCTTCACCTCTCGTTCTATCCCCAGCTTTCTTCTGGCCTCCTCCCCTTGCCCTCATCCCTTGCTCTGGTCATCACCAACTCGCTCGAGCCTCACGCCCTTTCAGAGTCTGCTCCCGAGCGATACAATTTACGGGTGTTTGAGAATCTCTGCGCAGTAAGGCTTCTGCTGCGTTACTGGAACTTTGACCGAAACTTGGGATCCCCTTCGAGCGTGGAGGAGGTCGGCCGAGTCTGGCTTCGCGAGGCGCTCAATCTGTTGTCAGAAAAGCTGGATCTGTCCGAGGAGGAGGCATATGTCAAGGTCTCGGAAGATATTGAGCGGGTGCTGGGTGCTGGCGGCCGGAACGAGGAGGGCTGGACGAAGGAGGAGATTATCGAGGCGTCAGGGATGACCTCGGAGCAGTTTGAAGACACCTTTACAAAGACCTTGCATGGTGAGTCGCTACCGCCTCGTGGTCCGTGGGCTCATTCTTAGTCCGGGCGGAGCGATTCCACCTCTACAAGCGAGCCAGACACACCATTCAAGAGTCTCTCCGGGTCATCAGATTCCACCGCGTCTGTGAAAGTGCGGCCAGAGAGGGTGACAGCGAGGTGGCATTGATCAAACTGGGCCAACTCATCAATGCGTCCCATGCCTCGTTGAGGGATGACTATGACTGCACTGTAGAGAGTGTTGATACATTGCAAGCGCTCTGTCTGGACTGTGGATCGTTGGGATCTCGCCAAACTGGTGAGACTTTCACGGCAAAGGGCCAAAACGCGCGCTGATGACAGGTGGTGGATGGGGCGGCGCAGTCGTGTCACTGGTTCCTGTCTCGAAGCTGGACGACTTTTTGACAGCGATCAAACAAAAGTACCCGGCATACCAGTCACTGGACCCCGCTGCATTGGGCAAGGCTGTCTTTGCGACGGCCCCGGGATGTGGTGCGGGAGGTACATTGGGTTGTCTTGAATCGTACCACGCTGACTCGCAGTTTTCAGAGTGGCTAATTGGTCAGGATGATACACGCATCACTTTTTTGGCAGATTGCTATACGCCTGTAGATATTTTCTTTTCCAACATCATGCACGATACATCAGACATCCACGCTCTGAACACTCTTCTTGGTCATAAATCTCTTGCGCACGAGGAAAGACCTAGGATTATTGGGTTTGGGTTCCGTGTGGACAGACCGGAGTTTCAGCGGTCGCGTTCTACCGAGTCGGAGGTTTGACCGTCTCAAAGCACCAGCGGCGTCCTCGGGGTCCGCGGACCCTTTGGACCGATAGGACGGTCCACTGTTGCGCCGAAATTAGCCTTTCTTTTAGTGTGGCGGTTGTTGACTATTACCGTTCGACCCTGGGTGGTATGACGCCTTCTCGATGCAATTCCCGTGCATAGAGGCCCCATTTCATATGCAGACTGAAGATTCCCGTTCGCTGCCTATACCATAATTCACATCCGAGCAGTGATTCCCGTTCAGCGAAATGTTGGCGACATGGGATAGGCCATTCCCGTTCGACATGCTCTCTTCCCGTTTTGCGAGAAACGACCGCATTCTAGCCATATAATTGACGATGTCGGCCTCCATGCGCAGGGCAAGACTCACAAATCGCACGATCCAACATGGCCATCCAGTCCTCCTCATCTAAAAAGGTGAGCAAAAACCCAGCGGCGAAATGACTGTGCTCACTCCAGCTCATTCTCGTCACCGGCGGACTGGGCTACATCGGGTCCCACGTTGTGCTCGCACTTCTTCTCACCGGGAGATACCATCCTGTTGTCATCGACAACTGCGCCAATGGGTACCCCGAGGCGTTGAATCGATGCGAAGAAATCGCCCGTCAGGAGCTAGGGTGGGTTCCCATCGCTTCGCTGGTCAGGGCTAACTCTTTAGCGACAACGTCGCGAAGCCTTACCTACACCAAGCCGATCTGACCAGCCCCGCTGAGCTAGACGCCATCTTCCAGGCGTACCAAGCGCAGGGTGGAATCTGGGGGGTGATCCACCTTGCAGCGCTGAAAGCTGTTGGCCAGTCGGGTGAGATTCCGCTGGACTACTATACGGTCAATGTTAGCGGGTCTATCGAGCTGCTCAAGGTCAGTCTAGAGGTCGTCTGAACAATTGCCAGCTCTGACTCTCAGGCGATGGAAAGATACGGGGCCCGATTCCTCGTGTTCTCTTCCTCGGCGACTGTATACGGTACCCCGCCTGCCATCCCGATTAAAGAGTCGTCACCTATCCAACCAGAGTCCGTGTATGGACGTACTAAAGCCGTGGTTGAGACCATCATCCAGGACACTTGCAGGGCGACCTACAATAGGACCGAAGGCGGCGCGCTGAGAGCTGTCAGTGTCAGGTATTTCAAGTGAGACACCCATCTCTACCAAAATATAGACTCATTTCAGTCCCGCAGGAGCGCATCCTTCAGGTCGACTCGGGGAGGAGCCTCGAGGAAAGCCTGGGAACCTATTACCTCTGTTGGCTCAGATTGCCGTAGGAAGGCAAAAGGCCGACTTGAAAGTCTTTGGCAATGATTTCCCAACTCCGTGAGTTCTACGCGCGAAGTCATCGCTGAAAAATAGAGACGGCACATGTGTGAGAGACTACCTACACATTATGGATCTCGCCAACGGTCACATTGTCGCGCTGGACGCGATGGACAAGCCCAAGGGGATATTCTCCCAGTGCACTTCAACCGATGGGCAATATAGAGCGTTCAACCTGGGTCGAGGCAAAGGCATGAGCGTGCTGGAGATGATCGCTGCCATGGCCAAAGCCACCGGCTACAAGTACGCGTATGAGATTGTCGGCCGAAGGTAAGCTATACTATCGTTTGCGGAGGCTGACGACAGGCTTGGAGATGTACCAGATCTCACGGCTGATCCCGTCGCAGCAGAGCAAGAACTTGGTTTCAAGGCGGAGAAGGGTCTTGAAGAGATGTGTGCGGATCTATGGAACTTTCAAACTCGACATCCAAATGGGTACGAGGCGTAACAGAGTCGCCAGATGGCCACAACGTCGGACATGTATGTATCAATCTTGGGACCGATCTTTGGACCCCCCGCTTTCAGACTGGGATCGATGCACTTGAGGCTCGGGAATTCCTATACAGAGATTGCCGGAAGGGTCTCCTCACCGTGAGATCGATGTCTCTTGGCTATCAGCCAAATATGACACACGTCGTTTGTCCATGCCGCCTTAGCACAGTTCTTCTCACGTTCATTCAGGTTTCTTTCTTCAGGGATGCCAACAGCCCATGGAGGTCGGTCATCTTCCCAAGGAGCACAACGCCCTGACATGCATTTACTGATCGGGGCTGATCGCTGCAGCTTGCTCAGAGTACTGTAATCGAGAGCGACTTGTAAGAGAGCATCTCTAATGGCCAAAAATCGGATTGCATAAAAGAAAAGCCATTTATCATTTGCGCAGACGTCCGAGATCAGCTGCGACACCGCGAACGACGCTCATGATACCCCTGCGCGACTCCCAGAGCGGATAGATGCCGACCATCGCCAGACCCACAAACAGCCACAACAGGGAAACAACAACCCACACCGTGAAGCCTTTCTCCGGGTACACGTAAGACGAGAAGAATAGTGGCAGTGGAATGATCTGATGCATCAGCGGACGCATGAGTACCGGTGGAATGTACTCACAAAGATCAGAATAAGAGTCAGAGCCAAGGCGGACATGCAGGCGAACCGGAATGCTTTCTGCAGCACGGCTCGTTCTTCGGCAGATTGCATCTGGGCAATCTCCATGTCTTGGATCGGGGGCGTACCAGGCACCGAGATCGGCTCGCCAAGGTTTCTGTCCTTCTTCTCCGCCTCGATCCCCGGAGTAGCCATGTTCTCGTCGATAGTGCTCACGGCTTGCACGTTGATGGCCCGAGTAATGTCAAAATCGAAATTTTCAGGTCGTACAAGCGACCATCCGACGGTGACTAGGCCTCCGACACCAATGGCAAGGAGGTTACCAGTGAGCATTTCATAGTCGCCAAAAGTGGTGTTCACATCAATGACCCCATTGTTAAGATGAGCGGTGATGCCGATCCAGCCAGCCATGGCCGCCGCGAAACCAAGAATAGCCCCAACGATCGCACCGGTCCCATTGCACTTTTTCCAGGTGATGCACAAGGCAACGGGCACGACTGCACTTCCGATGATGGATCCCATGAGCTCGTAGAGGTATCCCATCGAGACACCAATGTAGTTGAATGCGGTCGCAATGGCACCCATAAAGATCGCATAGGCGAGAATGCAAACGTGAGAAGACCAGAGAATCTGCTTTTCGGTAGGCTTTCGGTTGATGTAGGTTCCGTATACGTCGTAGGTGAGCAAGTTGGAGACGGCGATAAGTTCTGCCGAGCAGGCCGAGGTGACTGCTAGGAAGAGCAAGATGAGCATCGCGGTCGCCCCCGAGGATCCCATCAGCGCGGCGGCAGCTACACTCAGCAATGAAACGAGATATGCGGTGTGATTCTCACCCTTGACGGCTGGCAGACCGGCCGAGACCTCGCCCGAGGTGAGGGATATGATTGGGTTGTCAGAGTGAGCCAGGACGACAGCAGCGAGACCCAAGCTGGTCCTGAATGTCAGCCTGTGTCTGCCGACCACCTGCTACTCACGCAATACCCATGGGAATACCGAACCAAGCGATACCACCCCATAAAAAAGCCTTGACACTGGTCTCTGGTTGCGAAGCGATGGCCCGTTGCCAATACGCCTGATCGTTGAAAACGGTCCCTGCTGGTTAGTACAAGTAGAATCGGCCATTGTGAGGTCTCACCGAAGTTGCCGACAATGTTGAGGACACCAAAGATGAGACCGCTCTTGCTCCTCAGGGTGAGATAGGACCCTTCCGCATTGTTCTTCACTGGATGGTTGACCGATGCCTCTCTCAAGAGCTCCCACATTCGACTAGGCGAACCAATGTAAGATGAGGTACTGTAGGCGACGAGCGAGAATGAAATGAGGATGCAGTAGAGGACAAGAGTGTGCGAGTAGTCGGCAATCAGAGTGGCTCGCATCCCTCCTGCGAGGACGTAAATGGAGACGCCGATGGGAATGAGGAAACAGGCGGCCACAGTGTTCATGCCAGTCAGGTCGGTCACGGTAGCAGAACCGCCGAGAATGAGCATGGCTAGAGGTCAGCAGTGTATACGAAGCACAGTCAATGATGACGCTTACTCGAAACGATGATGTTGGTAGCGAGACCAAAGGAGAGAAAGGTCAAGTGGGCGACGGTTCCCCATCGTGCTCGGATGATCTCGACGAATCTACTTGTCAATCTCTGAAGCGGCGTGTAGGATACATGCAGCCTACGTGTGACAGTATGGGGCATTCTGCTTCAATTTGCTCGAGATCATGGCGAAGAGAAGGACTGTTGGTTAGCCATGACAGTCACCATGTGGGATCAAGAAGACCCACCCTGGATAGTAGCTCCGCTAGCATACCACCACGGCCCACTGATTCCGAATTTGTATCTGCCTGTCAGCCCACTTGCACACGGTTTTCGTCGAAATACTCACGCTGTAGCGGAGCTTTGCAGCAGAGTAGCGGCCCAAGTCCAGGCACTGACGATACCCGCAGCTACCAATCCTGGCGGAATACTAAACAGTAAGCGGGTGCCTGGAGCCAGGACAAGCGGAATTTCACTCGCCTTCGACTCGCAGTGTTGAATTCTTCTGCCGAGGTTGTCTTGAAAGACGTGTATCGTGTCTGGATCCAGGAAAAGCCGACCATGACCAAGGAAAAGAAAAGACCCATGCCAATCTGCACCGTCAGTCCGGTACGAAGGTGCAGGACTTAGGCTCACGACAACGCCATAGCCGGCAGCTTGAGGTAGAATGGCGGACATTGAGGCGAGTTGCGTATGAAACGCACGGTTCGATGGAAGATGGGTGGGCGACAGATGCGGTATGCGATCTCTGGGTCACTAGATCTTATACCCTCCCCAAGTCGCCCCATACATCCCAATTCCAGATCTTCGAGCCATCACGGATGAGAGGACAAATCTTTTTGTGGACTTTTGCGTGATTGGTGGTTCTACATGGTTGTTGAGACAAGATTTTATTGGCTGACAGCGAGGCGATAAGGTCACCCATTCTCGTGTTGAGTGCCGCCTGGCCGCCTGGCCGCGGTGCGCGTTAGTCCGTTAGGCCAGGTACGATGGCGCTGAGTGATGAGCAGATGTTGCTGTACACCTCGAGGGCCCAGCCAATTGGAGAGCTTCATTCAGGTCGTGGGATGAATATGTTGAGAGATAAGGGCAAATGCGCTAGTGGGTGGGGATTGTGTGTATCGCGATAAGCGATTTTGACCAACGAGATCTGCCCCAGATACGCCACATCAATGACTATCACCTGGTCATAACGCCAATGAGGGATGCACGGCCATGATGGAGAAGACATGTCGTGCATCTAACGGACGTAGGAAATTAGAGGTTGGCACGACAAGGGAGGTAGAGGAAAGCTATTGAGGATGAACTACGACTGACGACCACGAAGCGAGACAACATCTTTTTAAGTAAAAGTACCCTTGGCAGGTCCAAAGTATCCAACATCCGGAAGTGTATCGTACAATGGGCATCCACCATTTCCATCACAACCGGCATTGACAATCTCGTTACCCCACCAGTTGAGCTCGAGACCACCCTTAGGGATTTGGAGCGCAAAGAAGATGATGATGGCAGTCACGGCGATACCGGTAGGGAAAGCGGAAGCCAAGACGTAGTTGTATCTAAACCTGTCAGTGCTATTTCTTGGCAGAAGAATGAAGGTACTCACTTGGCCCAGAATTGGGTGTATCGAGGCTTGATGTATTGGAAAGAGAACAATGTGACGTATAGCCATGGGAGCATGTAAGAAAAGTTGTAAGGGGCGAGGTAGTAGATGGGTCCTTGACACAACATGACTGGGTGGATCTGTCGGAGCTTGCCCCATCGTGGCCACTTCTTTCGCATGGCCCAGTAGACCAAGACCAAGACCACACCAGCCGGGAAACCGAGAAGCATCATGTTGTATCGCTTTCCAGCACCGAACAATCGCTTCGGCGACAAGGTACCCCAGAAGACGGCAGCGGTAAAGTACTGAGTTTGTCCGGGACATGTAAAGTTGAAGTCGGCATCGGGTGTGCACACACCGTTGAAGTTCATGGCAAAGTTGAAGATACTTGCGCTGACTACGGAGTAGATCAGGGTGGCCCACATTTGACCGGTAAAGGTGTGCCATGGAGGAAGCTTGGAGTAGTGGGCGAGCTTGAGATCGTTGGAAAAGGCCATGGCTTGGTAGCACGAGATGTAGCCGTATGTCTTAAAGTACATCAAGGCGTTGGCGTTGCCCTGGACGAAAGAACCACCGATAAACTCGGAAATGACGTTGGTCGGGACGGGGATACCGGTGACAGCTTGAATGAGACCGACGGGAAGAAGAGTGAGGAGAGTCACGACGATACCAAAGACCATGACAACGGGTGAGGTCTCACTGGGGTAGACACCGACACCGATCATGCCGATAGCGGCGAAGATCAAGAGGACTGCCAGGTAATACCATTCCGAGACATCCTTGTAGTTTTGTCGCATGAGTCGGCTGTGGATATCCTCGCCAAGCAGCTCTTCCTCGGATTCTTCGTTGGTGCCGTCCTTCTTGAAAGTCTTCTTGATCGATCGCCAGAAACCTCGGAATGCGACGCCAAGCTCATGTCGGTGGAAGAGGATGACATAGGTGACGGCTAAAAGGTGAGCTTCCTTGGTCATATGCTTGGGCTGCAATACTCACTGGCAGAGTACATGACAAAGTAGAAAATGTACGCCACAATGGTACCGGCGGACATCCAGGGCTGAGAGTATTGCTGATATTTGTCCAAGTCCAGCTTGCCGTTGGTGAGAATCTTCGAGACGTGGAATCGTTCACCCAGGTTGCTCCAGGTACTGGGGCTGTTCATGGGGAGGTATGCAGTGTTCCAAGCGTTGGAGAACCAAATGGCAATGACGCTGGAACGAGTTAGCAATCGTGGTCTGCGCTGCGGGAATTAAACGACTCACATCAAGCAACCGACGGTGGTAGAAATTGCGAGATTGACGACGGTGAAGGTGGGAATGGAAAGGGGCACATAGGAAGACGCATAGGCAATGTTCCAATCGAATGTGGGCCACGGGTTGAAACCCATTCCACCGTTGAATCCACAAATCGCATCGAGCTTGACATTGTTCGGGGCGATCCAGGTGATCCAAGAGAAGGACGAGAGAGCGGTGAAGATGTAACCGGGGAAGAAATAGTAGACAGCCATGGCGAGGAAAGCGTACATGAAGAATCGCTCTCGAGAGATTCTCCACATTCCAAATGGACCTCGGACGGCCTCGTTGGATTCAGCGTGGAAGGCCTTGATCAGAGCCAAGTTGCTTAGCGTGCCGGGCCAGATAGCAAAAGAGGGCCAGACGAGGAATCGTCGAGTCAGACCAGCCATACCGTAACCGACAAAGTTCATTCCCAAAGTGTTGAGGAATTGATACCCGACGTCGTGCGCGAAAGCCTGGCCAAAGTACTGAGGGAGATACTGGACAGGGACGATATCGACAGTGTATGGAGAGGTCATACTGACGTTGCACATGATGGTGATTAACATGTGCTCCTTTCTGTTGAACGGTCCTGGGTTGAGGGAAAACTCTTTGCCGAAAAGGTGGAATCGATGATGGGGAAGGACTTTGGCCAAGAATTTTCCGAGAGGGTAAGCCAAGAGCTGACCGACACTGACACCGACGTAGATGGGAGGCTGTCGGAAAGCGAACAGGGTGTCGATGAATGAACCAGCACCGGCGAAAAGGGTACCGATGAACATGGCTCGGAATGTCAGGCAAGGCATAGTTGGGTCATCGGTGGATTCAGTGTTGGCTCGGACCTCGAGATAGGGCGAAAGCTCGGTCGCGAGCAGACACTCCATTTTAACCTCTCGGATCAGCTTGGCGTGGCTGATCGGGTCGGCGACAATGTCCTGGTGGTGGGTGATGAAGTCGTCGATGGCATCGAGAGCCTCTTGTGGGAAGTTTTGATCGTGTTGATGCATGTTCCACAACTCTTGCGCGACCTATTATTAGCTCGACTAGCAGTAAAGTAGCATCAACTCACCGCGTAGGTGTGCTGAAGGGTCATGCCAGCGAGCTTGGGCTCGAGATCGGCAATGATGTCTTCAGAGGTCTGGAGGACACTACGGATTAGATACGGGCCCATCACGGTGTGCTCACTTTTTGATCTCCACGTCCTCACCGCTGGGAATGTGGTCCAAGGCGTTGGCACCGGTAACGGTGAGATCGGCATTCTTGTCATCGTAAATGTTCTTCTCATCTTCGATGGCCCCAGCCCTCGCAGGGGCAACGTCGATCTTCTCACTCATGGCCGATAGTGCTGTCGAGTCGATAGGACGACTGGTACAACTATGCAGATGTTTCGAGGGAATCAAAGAGAGGCATTTCCTGATCCCTCCGTCGATTCTTATATTTGGATGCGCCCGTTGGACGTTGCAAACGCCATCCGTCCTCAGTACCTACGCTTCATGGTCCAGTAATTTCGCTCGAGTCGCGTGATAGAGATAAGCTATGCCATTTTTAGCACCTTGTCCGGTCAGACGAGAGGTGTAGAGCTCCCGGTGGGTATCATCTTGCATGCGGTTGGGTGAATTCGGTGAAATATAGAAAGAGATGCAGCATGTGGATACACAACTCTATGTAAAATAAATGAGCTGAATCGCCGTACAAGTCGGAGGAGCCACGATCGGCGGTATGGCGTAAGGCAACCGACATGTGCCGTGATGAGGAGTTGAGCACATGGAGCAAAGGGGTATTTTTGCAACTGGCCCTCTGGGCTCACGGCCGTGGACGGAGGTCTGATACCGATCTTGAGGCGCCATGTCGCTCACACGCCTCTGGCGAGATCTGGGTTTTCGAAAAACTATTTCGAGCTATTCCAAACACTGCAGTATACATGAGCGGCTAATTCGAGTACCGGGAACAAGGTGGGATGTGTTGACAGGCTGGAAGCGAGGCCAAAAACAACACTAGTAGTGCACTAGTCTGGTTCTGGCCCATGCGGAGTCACCGTCCTCTGATAGGCCCTCCTAGACCCATGCTGTCAAAGTAGATAGACAGCAACTTCATCTCGCTCACCACGCCAGCCGTGTGGGCGTCGACACGGAGTAGCACGAGGTGAACCTCCTCGTACCAATGAGCGTTCGACCGCGTATCCGCGTCCGTCAACCGAGATGTCAGAAATAATACGAGGTTCAGATTGCCATGTGGTAGAAGTCGTAGATATACGTAGATACGGTGAGAATCGTTATCCACAGTCCACTGCACAACCGAAGCATTCTGCCAAACGAGATAGATAAGTGCTCGACCAGCATGTGCATGCATCTCAGACTCGTCTAATAAATCTCGTCGACATTATTGGATGCAAAAAAGTCGTGTCGGACGCCTCTTGATCGACGTTGAGCACTCATCGTGATGTCATGACGTACAATCGACCTCGTAGTCTGCAGTCGACGACGAATGTGACCCAGTTTCTGTCGATTTTCCGACTTGATCATATTGACAACGCAGTGTTGAGCGTGCAACAGAGGGCAATACAGCATCATGGCGGATACATACACCCCTCAGCACCTCAAGTTTACTCATCCAGCTCATTTGGAGCACCTGCCCATCCCAAAATTCGAGTTCCTCTTCCATCTAGAATGTCAGTGGGGTTATACAACGCGCACGAGTAGTATACTGAGTGCTAGGCGATATGGAGAGCTTTAGAGAGATCGGGACAGGTCCATATGGGAAACGGATGAATGTGATATTCAGTCGGTCACCCTACTGCGCTATTGTACCTCACTGACACGCAGAGGGGGGTCAATTTGAAGGACCCCGACTTCGAGGGAAAATCTTGCCAGGTGGAGGAGACTGGGAGATTGTACAAGAGGATAGTACGGCTTACTTGGATACTCGATACAACCTCGAGACGCACGACGGAGCGACGATATATTTACAGACGCGGGGAGTGAGGAAAGGGCCCAAGGAGATTTTGGACAAATTGGGAGAAGATACAGAGATTACAGCGGATCAGTATTCGTGAGTGCATAGTTCACGCATGTGGTGGTGACTGCGATGTGCTGACGAGATAGCATGAGGTTGAACTGTTTCTTCGAGACGGGTGACGAGCGGTATAGCTGGCTCAACAAGCTGGTCGTGATTGCTTCTTCCGCTCGATGCGGCAATCAAGGTGAGTCAGGAGTCGCAGGACCCTTGCTGATCAGGTCAGTGGTGTACGATGCCTATACCGTCGCTTGAACAGCTTCACATGCAATCAGCATGATCGAAATTTCACATGCACACCTCGAGTAACGGGATCTTTAATGTCTTCACGATAGTAGGCGGCGCCGATAATCTACCTCGAACACACATACTCGACTCAACTCGTTCATCTGAGATCATCCTGCTGGGCGTGTGCACATTCGGTCTGCAGACATCCGATTCGCAATATCACGAGGGATCAACTCATATTCAACCCCCGAGCACGCTTGGTCCGAAAGCTCTTCATGTTCTATCTGTCAGATGACAAGGACCATTCTCGTTGCATGAAACCCTATTACTGTCACTGACGGAATCGCACATCTTACACGATATCACTCAAACAGATATCACCCTTTCTGACTGATCAAAACGAGAAATTACTGAGCCAGGAGAAACACTCCAGCGAGTGCCGCGATGGTGCCTCCAATTATTACCGCGCTCGCTCCTACACCTCGCTCAGCCCCACTAGCCGCTTGAGAAGACGACCGCGCGGAAGCACTTCCAGTCCTCGATCCAGCTACAGTTGTCGTTCTAGTCCGTACGACCGTCTGGGTCTGACCATTCTGTACCTCTGTCACGGTCTCTCGGATCGTTTGAGGTTGATCGACAATGACAACGTCCGGGGAACGAGACGAGGAGATGGTTTCCGGTGGAGAGGTATCCTTGGGTCGAAGCTCTTCTGGAGCGCACGTCTGAGGTTGAGCATTGGCGGGGACATTGTCACCCGACACGCAGTATCCACTCTTGCAATGAGCACGTTGCAGTGATGAGTTGGACTGATGACTCACAAAGCATTGTCGGTCGACTGAGCATTGCAACCCAAGGATCAACTCTCTAGGGAGGCAGACTTTCTTGTAGCCATTATTGACAATCTCATCATCGCAGATTCCTTCACATCAGCTTCGCCACTACCGAATTTAGCCTCATACGCACCCGATTCACAATCGGGATCGTTCTCGCAATCTTCACCTTCGAGTGCTTTGCTCGGGTCCGGAGGGATAGCGCAAGTGTAATCGGGTGCAACACAGAAATACTCGTCTCCCTTTGGCGTCAGCGGCGCACCCCATCGGCGACTATACTCACAGCACATTGTACATCTACGTTGCAGACTGATCCTGGCGGGAGGTTGGTCTCCAGACAGACTCGGTTCTGGTTGTTACCGATGGTCCTGTCGCAGACCCCTGAGTTATATCAGCGAAAGCTCGATCAATTTCGATGCCGGGTCACTGACCATCGTTTTGGCATCGCTGATTGCCATCGCAAGGTGATCCAATCGCCACATCCGCACATTGAAGCGTACTGACATCGCAGAAGCCGCTGTACTCAATTCAGTAATAGCGTCATTGAGTGATATTGCGACATACCTTTCACAATCTGTAGCTTCGAGAGACTTGTCACAGGAGGCGGTATTGGGTGCGGGTCGGGGCAGGCACTGGATATCGCCGGGACCAGCAAAGGGTACATTGCAAAGCCTCGAGTTACAATCACCGTTGACAGCGCAGGTCGAACCGTCCGGGAGCTGAGCCAGTGCCAAAGGAGCCAGAGCAATGAGCACGAGATGGTTGAACAGCATGTTGTTTCGTTTGAGGACGATGAGGGCACAGATGAGCTCGCGGGGAGGTCAGGCTAATATACAGTATGCCTCGATCATCTCTGTTGCAGCGGGAAGATTCAATATGGTCCGGAGAAACGAGCAACGAGATGCCAAGACTGCATTTGTTCGTTATGTCTCCCCGTCGGTCAACCTGTCAAGACATCCGCTGATCTCGAAGATGCCCTAAGGAGCCGGGCCATTATTCATTGATTGCTTGCTCGGAAGCGAGTAGGCCCACGCAAGGATCAAGCATCAGAAGGATCCGGGAACAGCTCGCATCAGTACACCCTCCCTTGGAAAGCGAGATCAGACCTGGATCTCAAGGGATGAATGGATGGAGGATTGAGTGCGGAAAGAAAATCAGAGTGCGGAACTGTCGAGTGGCGTCTGAAACATTTCTTCCAAAGATGCTTCTCAGATCCTCTTCCCGAAATCTTCGTCATGCAATTATGACAGAACCCGCTGTGCTTGGCGAGCGGATCAAAGAACATGTGCCATGGTAGGCTCAAAGGTGAATTTGACAATTGAGCAAGGACAAAGCGAATGAGCTGGGTGTCGAATTTGAAGAAGGCTGCGGATCAAATGTGAGCGCTACGCAATTCCACACGGGGACCTGCAATAATGTACATCCCGACAAAAGATGCTACCAACCCGTATAAGACAGCCCTGGACGAGAGAGGGAATCGCAACTTTAGGGAGATAGGGCGGACACATTGACAGATGGGTTTTGTTCTATGATCATCTCTGCCAAAACGTATCCTGTCCCCGGACCTGTTGATCAGTGCTATTCCTCACAGAGACGTTCATAGCGGACCCTGCGTGATGCCCCAAACACCGTGACTAGGAGGAATCAGCCCGTACTCTTATATCCACGCACGACACTCACCCTCCGCCAATCCATATTCCGGGCTGAACCTTCCCGATGATCGGTCTCCCACTCGACGTGTTTGGTAGATAACATGCTCCTTCTCTGACCACTTCTGCTCCATTCTCTTCTCTGAATATGGGTGATAACGCCCTCGCTTCAGATTTCAGCTTGTCTATGCCGACTCGAGAAAATGGGATTTTGTCCGCTGTATCAGGTAAAGGTTCCGGACCGGCCGTCCCGCAACTACACATCAGGTTTACTTGGGACACAACGGTGATACGCACAAGTAGGTAGTCCCATCCGGTCGACAATACACTTCAGGCTCATTTTCATCCTCCTTTCCACCCATTGATATCCTCGCAAAAATCGCATGAGCCGATAAAGGGTGTTGAGTTCGGATGATGATTGAATTCGCCTGACTGGACGTGATTTCCAGCTTCTTCCCAATCTCTTCACCTAGCAAGGTCGGTACCAGCTTGCCCATCCACGGTCCAGCAGCTAGCAATACCGAATCACAGGGTATACTCTGCGTTTCCATGCGACCTTCCGCTTTGACTTCTATCCCTACACTCGAGGGTCTTCCATCTTCCTTCCTTTCAAGCGATACCGCGCGAGCGATGATGAGAGTAGAGTTGGGTTTCGTGAGGAACATGGAGCAGAGGTGTTTGGTGAAGGGGTTAGGCATGCATTGCGCAGTGCCAGAAGTGTTGCCTCGCCGTGTGACCTCGGTCGCCTGGTTGATCCACGCTACGGGGGATGGCACTGGAGGCTTGGATGGGTCTACCGTGATGTTCTGTGACCGTGAGCGTGAGGCCCCCTACGCTGGAAAGGCAACAGACATAGGTATCTAATGCTCTATATCCCCACTTTGTCGCTCCGTCATACTCCTCCGCCAGGGATCTGTGGAGGTCATATGAGAATCTTGAAAGCTCTGCGCGTGAGCTATGTGCTAGTCCTATGCTACGCACCCTCTGTTTCCGGTAGATGCCACTCGCTATCCCTAGCCAAGAAGCCACCTGCATATTCACTTGCCCCCGCGGCGATATCTGTCCCCTCGATCAAAGTGACTCGAGTGGTGGAAGGGAGTGAAGGATGTCGGGAAAGGTAATATGCCGTCGAGACGCCGATAATCCCACCTCCAATGATGACTATATCCCCTGGCACCTCACTCATCCTGATACGAGGGGCACTGCAGATAGTGAAGATATGGACAAGATGCATAGACGCTATCCGAGTCATCTTGGACGCCATATGTCCATGTCGATCTCGTCTGATTCAAGACGATCTCGGCCATCCGCCGTCAATCGACCACGATCGAGATTAGATCGGGACATCAACACGCAACAATTCGAGCTCTCCCTGTGACATTTTCTGTTCTTGAAGCTGCCTGTTTACGCTTCAAAAACGTGCAACGTGGCCATCAGGAGCATCGTTCGCCGACTGACAGATGCAACTTCCACTGTTGCTGAGTCTGGACAAGACGGCCGGCAGCTTCAATCGAGCACATTGCATAGGCGTGACCTGGTCGCATTCCGAGCGTCACGTGAGTACCAACCGGGAAAAGGAGAACCCTTCTATATACTCGTGTTTGACCGGTCGACGATCATGAACCCAGTATACGTGGGTTCACCGCTCTGGCGGCCCTGCGACAGGATGAAGACGTTGGCGCAAGCTGTGACTGATCGAATGGCTGTTTCGCTTGACAGATGCATTCGACCAAGCCAAGAGAGAGAGAGAGAGAGATCCCCGAAAGGTCCTTTGGGTCGTAGTGCTCCTGATCGATCACCTTCCCTCGTCTCCCTCTGATCCTTCATCGCTTTTGACACTGACTTCTCATCGCCTCTTATACCGCCAGAACTGATCTTCTCTCATATAGAGCGCACGACATTCTCCCCCTCTCTTTCTCTCTCTCTGGATCAAGCACACCCTCTCATCATTCAACGCCCCCGGCCCATCCCAATGTCAGCTTTCAGTCAACCTCATCGACCCACTGTCGGCCGGAACATTGTCCTTCTCCTCGATGGGACGGGGAATCAATTCGGAGGTAACAACAGTAATCTCATCAAGCTCATGTCGGTGCTTCAGGTGGATGAGACTCAGTTGTTGTACTATTCTTCAGGTCTCGGTGCGCTTTGACCCCTACAAGATCACTCATCGTCATGTCTATACCCGGTGAGCTGATCATAGGAACTGTGCTTCCAGCCGGAACTAGCACATGGGGGAAGTTCAAGCAGAAGACAGCAGAGACGATCGATATGGGTCTAGCTTGGTATGTCTATAAACGCAGATACCAGGCTTATACGGAGGAACTTTGACGCGTTTGTGTGTGATGCTTACAAGTACCTGATGGATTTCTACCGACCCGGTGACAAGATCTACCTATTTGGATTCTCGCGTGGCGCATACACGGCAAGAGCTCTAGCAGGGATGATTCAGCGTGTGGGACTACTCAACCCAGGTAATTACAACCAGATCCCCCTGTAAGTCCCGAACTCACACTGAGTCGGAGCTGAGTGGTAGTGCGTATGAAGTGTACACTGGACCCGCCCATGTCGTCGACGCCAACGGTAAAGAGAGGGATCCGGCTGTACTGTACAGGAGAATCTTTGGAAGGTCAAGGTTGATTTCCATCGAGTTTTTGGGTGTCTGGGATACGGTGTCGAGCTTGGGTGAGCATTACGCCTCACAGATACTCTGCATGTGCTGTTGCTGACAAGACAGGTGGCATTGACCTCCCCCGTGAGTATCTTACCTCCCCCTGTGCTTCTGACCAACTACCTCACTGCCCCTCATCGCACTTCATGCTCATCTGCATTTCCAGTCTCCTTCCCGCTCGAGCCTACACCATTGAGCTTCTCGTATCCCTTCACCCTCCTGTCCATAAACTTTAAATCGAGCTGACCCCAGAACTCCCCTTTGCGTCCGGTGCCAAATCTATCAAGTTCTTCCGACAAGCTCTGGCCTTGGACGAGAGGAGAGCCCGTTTCACCCCTGAATACTGGCGAGCAGACATCGACGAAGTACACCTGGAGCGTCAGATCAAAAAGGCCATAAGATTGGCAGAATCCGAACCTACCTCTCCTGAGGGTTTGCATGCGAAATCAGCTTTGCCAGAGTTGGAACTACGTATGTATAGAGATTTCCCTTTGAAAGATGTCGCTTCGGGGCAGATCAAGAATGTGGAGTGCTGGTTCATGGGCTGTCATTCGGACGTCGGGGGCGGGAACAGTCCTAATGATTACCCTTCCCTCTCCAATATCCCTTTCAGGTGGGTTTCGGCGTAGAGCTCAGGTTGATGAACAGGTGGATGTTGCGAGAAGCTGTTCGATGTGGATTACTACTCGATCCGTGTGGATTCTCTCTCAGTCTCGCGCTACGACTCCCTGCGCATTATCAAGGCTCAATCTCCCCTCACATGATGGATTTACTGGACCAACTCGCTTCTACACTTTTGGAACAGTCCAACGATGGTAAACTGGAGCTGGCACAGCATTACGAAGTGAAAGCTCTCTCTTCGCAGATCACACAGGAGGGACTGGCAAGGATCGTAGAGGAAGTAGCTAAGAATGACGCCGAAGCGCCAAGTGGAGAGGTTCCCGACGCGTTGAGACAAGTCAAGGAGAGTTTGACGGCGTTGTGGTGGCCTGTAGAGTTGCTCGCGCTCAGGACGAGGGATTATACCCATGCAGGAGCCAAGAAGAAGGATATCTGGAGGTGGGCACTGATCTTTCCGATCACGATGATTCTGTGAGGGTGTCGCTGAGAGGCAGGATCAACAGAGGACGAGGTCGACAGATTATCCCAGGACAAAAGATCCATCGATCGGTGCTACAGCGTTTGATCTATGACCAGCAACTCGAAAAGGGAGATAGGAGCAGATACGCCGGACCTGCTGCTATACCCGCTCTGGGTATGCCTTTGTGGCGGGACATCGCCCTGGGAGAAGCGAGTGACCACGTCATGTGGGAGGTGTAGCTTGTACAATATACCCCGATCGGAGAAGGGTGAAGGGTAGATGAGTATATCATGGGAAATGTACAAGCTTCACAAGCAGATAGGGGTACGAAGGGTCCCCGAGGAAGGTCCAATCCCATACATGACGCACCATATGTATTCATCGTCCGTGTCAAGAAGATCTGCCCGAGTCGAATCGAAGATCGGATTTGGCCGAACTCGGTATTTCAGGTCACTTTGGATGATATCGCTGTCCAGCCCATGTTGTCCACCATAGCCCTTCAAAGGCAGTCGAGTACAAAGGGACTCACTTGCTGATCAGTAGTCTTCCTGCTTGAGAAGCGCATCGAGCGATACTGCTGGGTTCCTTCAAGGGCAAGACTCGTCGAACCTCGGCGTGATAGATAAGACCAGTCATCGGCTGTCCTCTTCGAGTCAACCATGTCTTCTTCGACCGAGATGACCCACCCCTTGCTCGACAAGCACATTCAGAACGATGCAGACCCCGAAAATTACCTCCACAACGGAAAGTGCTCTTCGCCTCATCGAGCGGGAGTGTCAAAGTGGAATCATACTTTGCAGCTCTTACTAGCGAGCTTGATCGGTGGATTGGTCGTTCACCTCTTTACTCAATCAACAGTATCCCTCTCATCGTGGGACCAGACACCACGATTGGTCAGGCAATGCCCAAGTCCTGACCCTGTCCCCGTCAAAGCACCAAAGAAAAGTGAGCATACCCCTGTGATCGGTAGATACTAGGGGGGGCTGAGAGTTTACCCTAGATGTTTGGAAGAATATTGATATACCCACTGCGGTCTCGATCCGGGAATGGTTGATGGACCCAGCGCAGAAGCTCAATCTGACTCATTCGAATGAAGCTTCCGAGAGGTGGGTCCTGCTCCTCATGTTTCCCTGCGACCATAGTATCATGCTCCCCTTCGAGTTCATCCATAGGAGAAACAGCTGATGGCAGTGACAACTGGATCCAACTCGTCGAGTCTGTCAATCCACCCAAATCGGAGGCGGTCTCTTACCTCTCCTCCTTGTCGCTTTCCACATCATCCTCGCAACCGCCAGAGGCGTACGCTCATGCGATCATCCACCACGGGTCCAACGATACGATAGTAGACTACCTCATTGGTCCTCTGCCCATCTCACCCCGAACAACCGTCCGACCCTGGACAGAGACTTACCACACCTTTCCTATTCCCCTCAACGCACATGCCACATTCAACTGGACGCGATTAGGTCAACAATTCGGACACGCTTTCGCCCCTCTCGATCCTGTGACACGGGATCTGTTCGATGGGTCGGTTCTCGATGGGAGTCTGGCAGTTGCGGGCGTAGCGCCCATGGGGTATGATGGGAGTTTTAGGAGATCTTGGGTTCAATTGAGGAGGAATGGAGCTGGGAGCTGGTTGAGGCCTTTGGATCTGTTTGTCTATGTGAGTGGATTGTGAATCAACCCTCCCACTCGAGGTCAAGTCCAAGTCTACAGGGTCCATCGCGGTTGGATCCCTCCTTCCTCTGTCTCTACGTCTTTCTTCCTCTCTTCATCTCCATTTCTCTTTTACTACCTTGATTTTCATGCTCATGCTCTTTCTCCATGAGACATCAAAGTATCATGACTTACATCTCAGACCGACATGTCAGGGACCGATCCATCCCTCTACCGAATCACCAAGATTGTCCACAACAAGACCCTATACCCGTCCGTGTCCGCCTTCCTATCAGCATGGCAAGAAGGCAACACGACCAAGTCACCTCCGGAAGAACCATTCGAATGGTCTACCCGGACGCGACGCACCCCAACCAGGGATATGGACGATCGACCGGGACCAAGGACTGTTTTGCCCGGCGGCGCGAGGTTCAAGGTGGATGAAGAGGAACAGTGGGTCTCGTGGCTTGGTTGGGAGTTTTATCTGGGCTTTGAACGCGATATGGGCGTACATCTCTGGGACATGTGAGTAATTACTACCCCCTCTCCTTGTCCTTATGCGTGTTGCACAATGCACACCGCGCAATGGCCTTGCATGTTTTGGGAGAGTACACACTTATGGGTAGCCGCTTCCTGGGCGAGAGAATTATATATGAGATTTCCCCACAAGAAGCCATGGCTCAATACTCTGGATTCGACCCTCACCAAGCCACGACCGTCTGGCTCGACAGTGCCTTTGGAATGGGCACAAATGTGAGGGACGTCATCATAGGCTACGATTGTCCTTCTCACGCAAAACTCCTCCCTGCACTAGTCCACGACCAGGGATCTACCCTGCGCCGAAATGCAATTTGTATATTCGAACGGGAGAGTGGGAGACCGCTCAGTCGACATACGGAGGGCTCGAAGCATGCCATGGGGGTGGTCAAGGGCTACGAGCTGGCAGTGAGGAGTATCAGTACGGTGGGGAATTACGATTATATCGTGAGTTGTCTTCAGCTTGAACGGCATGGTGCCGGTATAAATTGACGATAGTTTGATTACACTTTCCAGCTGGATGGGACGGTGGAGATCCGCGTATCTGCTTCTGGGTATCTTCAAGGTGGACTCTGGTCCCCTGAGCAGGACGCATACGGGCATCAACTCTCGAGAGAAGGGATGGGATCTTTGCATGACCACGTTATCAATTGTCAGTCGACCTGACCCGCCCGACGTAGGGCCGTAAGAAGACTCGCTTACCATCTAGTCAAGGTGGATCTGGACGTTGCGGGGGTCGAGAACTCTCTCATGGCTGTGTCGCTTGAGATTGAAGAGAAGCAAGAAGCATGGTTCGACGATGAGGTCTGGGGTCCGGTGAGTCGTCTCTTTACACCTCACACCTCACACCTCACACCTCACACCTCACACCTCACACTACACAACTTCATGACCTTATGTACCATCTGGAATTGTGCCTGAGCAACAGGGGGTGACTCAACAACGCCTCGTCCGGACCATGCTACCGAAAGAGACCACCCTGACCTACCCACCCAACATGCAAGGCGCCTATGTCATCTTGAACGCAAACGCCACCAACAAGTACCTCAACCCTAGAGGATATACCATCCATCCCGGTCCACTGTGTCGTCTGACCAATCTGGACAGTAAGAGGACGGAGAAGAGTGTCGAATGGGCAAAGAGTCATTTGGGGGTGACGAGGCGGAAGGATGAAGAGAGGAAAAGCTCTTCGGGGTGGAATATGAATTTACCGGGCAACCCGCCTGTCGACTATTCCAAGGTGAGCATATGATTCGCGGCTTGGAGAGTTGAGTCGGGGGGAGTGGGGCTGAGGACTAGTTCTTTGATGACGAATCGATCGAACAGGAAGATCTGGTCGTTTGGCTCAATCTCGGTACTCATCATATTCCCCGGGCAGAAGGTAGGTCACGCCTCCAGGTTCTGCTATCTGTCGGACTACCCTACCAACGAGAGATCACCCCACTGACGTATAGACACCCCAAACACACTGACCAACGTCGCCACGTCGTATGTCTCTCTTGTCCCTTGGAACTATTTCGACGAGGATCCATCAATGGACTCGCTCAACAGCGTGCTGATTAATAAAAACGCCCAAGGTGAATGGGTAATCGACGAAGGGGTGCAAGACATCGGGACGTGTGTACCGCCCAAAGGAGCAAAGTTGGCTTGGAGAGATGTGGACGAGTGGGATGAGCGGGGGAATGTGGTCGAGCCAAAGGAGAAGGGCCATTTGAACAAGGTCGTCTTGGGGGGATCTACGGGTGATGGGGGGAAGTTGTAACAAACGCATGACCTTCTTGAGCGAGATTGACCTTTATATTAGAATCATCAATAATGTGCAGATCGATACAGTGTATGAGAAGTCAATACGATGAAACGAGAGTTGGGGGAACCGGGTTGCCTATGGGATACATATTTCGATCGAGCGTGGTTTGAGCGTGGCTATATACAGTGAATCAACAATTCAGTCGGGCTACATAAGATGCGGATGAGAAGTCCATCAAGGGCGAGTCCTCGTCTGGTATGGGTTGTGCTGAGACATGGGACGTTTTGTACCTCACTAAAGGGGTCATGGCGATGATATCGATACAGTGTGACAGGTAGTGGAAGGTTAAAGGGTATCAATGCGGGGAGAAGAGAGTCCATCGAAGGAGGTCGATCCGTCGAATCACCCATTGAGCTTCTTGGCGAGAGCCTTCTTTGCTGCTAGTCTCTCCACTGGTCATTAGGAACACGACTTGCACTTTTGGCGTGGGGAGACTCACTGCCGGATTGCTTGAGACCAAACTGCGAGTAACTCGCCTGACCCGATTTACGTTTTTGTGAGAGCTTCGCCTGTAGATACAGCTCTCTCTGAGCTATCAGCGACAGACTAATTTTCGGTAAGGGACTCACCGTGTAAGCATACAGATCCTGCTTGTATCGCGCCACTCTATCTTCCGATCCTGCCACTATCACCTCGGCCGGCTCGATGCCATCTGGCGTACCAGACGATGTGGGGGGAGTGGTCAAGCCATCAGAAGGGGATACGGAGGATGTGGTGGTGGAGAGGGAAGTGAGGGAAGTGGTCGATGCGGAATTGGACATTGTTGCGGGGAGAGTGTTAGACTCGGTAGTTGTATTCATATCTGCGTCTGAAGGTGGTAGGGCGGGTTGAGACGAGGGAGAGGTGATGTGAGTGTGGGATAGGGCGGCGGAAAGGTCTGCTGGGTCTGTGGAGGATGCTCGGGGAGTGAGCAAGTCGTCTGACATGGGTTGGGTCGAGGTGGTCGATGGAGTGGGAGGTGGGGTGCTACTTGTGTCGCTGAGAGGGGTAGAAGTAAAAGTGGACGGTCTGGGCGATACGTATGGCATGTGTTGAAGAGTGAACAAGAGAATATTAAAGTGGGAAGGTGGGTAAAATGGGAATGGGGGTGCCAAGAAGGCTTCGGGGGGAATAGCTGGAATCACCCAATCACAAGACCGAGGGAAGGGGAGAGCAGGGGGCAATTGCTTCCGGGGGGAGGGGGCCTATAAATGACGACAATGATGGGGAAGGAAAGGGAGATCACATAGCGCAAAAGGCACACCGGGTGGGGTATAGGAGGAACCCAAAGGTAGAGGTGGGGCCGAGGGGATTAACCGTCTTCAACCTGGGCCTCCCTCACTTGATCTCTCACTCGACGTGATGGACCCTTCTCTGGGGCTGTTACTACGCGTTACTGTGTGCACACCATGCATGAGTCTGACTACTAGACTGACCACGACCGCTGCACCCCTCCCCTCCCTCCTTAACACGTCGAAGGGAAGCAAAGAAGGAGGTGGGTACAATCAACCATTTCACATGCGTCATCTCCACCTCCGAGGTTGCGTCATCACAACCGATCGGCAAAAGTGGGGATATCTCGGGGACGGGGCAACGGAAAAGTCCTACCGCCCCACACCAGATCATTGTCACGTGATTCGTCAACGCGGATACCTTGATAACCCTGGCAGATGACTGACGTGTCTCGCCTGGGCCGATGAGCTACCCTCACGTGACAATCAATGTATTCTGGGACTCGCTTCTTCCCATTGAGATTCTATTCCTGGCCTTCACCCTGCATCCGACCCCCACTCGATGCTCCATGCTTCCCGGAGCGGGCAGCCATTCCCGAACTGGGAAACATGACCCACTGGCACTGAGAAACCGATGCTAATTCGGCAGCGATAATTGGTCCGATGGCGTGTCTCCACAAGGCAAGAAGACCACCAGATGACCCCATACGATGTTTATTTCTGGGTCTTCTTATCAGGCGTGCGACCAGAGGTCTCCCTTTGCATCGTGATGATTCCCTCTGTCAACGACGTATTGGGCACAAGGTCATGCGATAAGGGCCAAAAAAACAACCGTCCCCAGCACCAACAGACGTTGACTGTTACTCACTCACTCATCGCACTCTTGACTCTACTCGTCAACCTTTGCCATCGACCATGGCTTACAACGAGAAGAAACTCGACGATGGGGAAACCAACGTTTACATGGGTAAACCCCAACATCAGCCTACCCATGGGCAATCAGATGTGGAGCATGGAAATCACGCAGATGGGTACGATCATAATGTCTTTGTGGAAAACCCCGGAGCGCCCAATGGAGGGGTTCAACGACACTTGAAACAGCGTCACATGGCCATGATCGCACTGGGTGAGTGGAGCGTCAACGTGTGTCGCTGATTTTAGGCGGTGCGATTGGTACGGGTCTCTTCATTGGATCCGGGTCGGCCCTCGCCAGTGGTGGACCCGTCGGGTGTTGGCTTGGGTACATCATCATGGCCGGTCTGGTATACTGCATGATGATCGCGCTTGGAGAAATGGCCGCATTGTACCCAGTAGCAGGTGGTTTCTCTCACTATGCCTCGAGATTCGTCGATCCCAGTGTGGGTTTTGCGCTCGGTTTCAACTATTGGTACTCGTACGCCATCACCATCCCCACGGAGATTGTCGCGGGTGCAATTGTTATTTCTTACTGGGATGTAAGTAAAATGAGATCCCTCACAGGCATGAAAGTACTCGAGCTAAGTGGAAGGAAACGACCAACGCAGCAGTGTTCATCACTGTCCAGTTGGTTCTCATCTGGGCCATCAACCTTCTCGGCGCACGAGCTTATGGAGAAGCCGAATTTTGGTTCTCTTCCATCAAAGTCATCACCATTGTCGGGTTGATCATCCTCGGTATCGTCCTCATGTGCGGTGGAGGACCCAATCACGATGCGATCGGATTCCGATATTGGCGGAACCCAGGACCTTTCAACCATATCGATACAGGCAACGGACCTGTTCCCGGTGCTTGGGGAGAGTTTTTGGCCTTCTGGAACGTGTTTGTCCAAGCTGCCTTCTCGTTTATCGGGACGGAAATCATCGCTACGACCCTTGGAGAGGCGCAAAACCCTCGAAAGACGGTCCCTAAAGCCATCTCCCGTGTGTTCTGGCGATTACTCTTCTTCTACGTCGGTGGAATCTTTGTCATCTCCGTCTTGGTCCCTTATACTGAGCCCCTCTTGCTCAATGGAAAAGGAGCAGGAACGGCCACCGCCTCGCCTTTTGTCATTGCGATTCGAAATGCAGGAATCAAAGGTCTACCGTCCGTCGCCAATGCCGTGTTCCTCATTTCCGCTTGGTCGGCCGGGAATTCAGACTTGTACGCTTCCTCACGAACCCTCTACGCATTGGCCATCTCGGGTCAGATGCCCAAATTCTTGACGAAATGCACGAAACATGGTCTACCCATCTGGTGCGTTGTCATCACGGGTGTGTTTGGAGTGTTGGGGTACCTCAACCAAGGTGGAACCACCGCTCAAACGGCTTTCAACTGGTTATACAACTTGTCGGCCATCACGGGAATCATCACTTGGTGGTGTATCCTCTTATCTTACCTCCGATTCTACTACGGGCTCAAGAGACAAGGTCTATCCCGAGATGCCTTCCCTTACAAAGCCCCCTTCCAGCCTTATGCCTCTTGGTTCGGGTTCGCCTTTTTCACCCTCATCATCCTCTTCAATGGATTCACAGTGTTTTTGGCAGGCGAATGGAACACGTCGAAATTCTTCGCGGCGTACATTACCCTACCCATCTTCTTCATCTGTTGGCTCGGCTGGAAAATCTACTTCAAGACCAAAGTCGTACCCCTCGACCAGATCGATTTCGATTCAGGCAGAAAAGAATTGGACGAGATGGAAGAGCGGGATGCGGAATTGTACAAGCCCCAAGGGATCTTTGGCAAGATTATGAGCATCTTGTTCTGATCTGTACGACATCCCGGCGAATCGACAGAGACAGAAGTCGGTTTATAATCCACATCATTTGGCACAACGCCCAATACCTATATAGATATACATCAACGTACTTTGTCTGATCGTCATCGTCCGTGAGACAGACTACCATATTCAACTTCATAACATAGTTTACACATAGTCGAGGAATGATCCAGTACAAACATACAACTTGTTCCCAATGAACCACAATACAATCGAGCTCACTATACCTCAAGACCAGAAACGCGTCAAGCAACCGAACAACTATTGCCATAGTCTCCACTCGCGTCTCCACGCCCTCACATGATGGTACAGCTTCGATTGTGGAAATCATCATCTTCCCTGTCGATGCTCCACCAACTTCCTCTCCTCCCTCTATTTCCCATCTCAGGTCGACCACCCAACCCCGCCATAGCTGTCGTCTCTCGCTCGTCGCCCACTTCAGGCGCAACATCATCCGGTGTTGGTATAGTATCCTCACGGGCCACTCTCCATTCAGCAGGGGCAGAAACCCTCTTCCATCCCCAAAACGTCTTCACTACCCCTTTCCCCGTTCCCCGCATCTCTGCTTCTGTGTATTCAAATACGTTCGCAGAGTAGTCTGACCATCCATCTCGCGGTCTAGACGATCCAGCCACTTCGCCATATGAGCTCTGGGTGATCCGGCGACAATCTAAGAGAGAAATGAAGGAGGTTCCTGATGCTCGACGACGATTCCATTCGCGCAAGACCGTCCGGTCCGCCTCTGTGTCCTGCGACTCAGCATTGGCCCTTCTATCTATCGTAAAGTCCCCAAGGGCAAGGTGGTTCATCTTTTGATAGTGCGAAAGCTTTAACTCACATCAAGGATTAGATGATTGATGCTCAGTGAAGCTCGTAGGAACCTCACCAGCCCCTCCGAAGTAATCCCCTTTGCCGAAGCGAGATTCATCGCACTCAACACTGCCATGGGGTTGTCTCTTGATATGGGTACAGTCAATTTGGGCGAGACGGCCATCAGAGTCGAATCGTCTATACCGCCGTACATCCCCGTACGTTCCAGATCCAGCCTTTCGATCCTCGGCATGGACTTGAGCAGCTCGTTCAACGCATGCGTACCGTCTAGAGGCCTGTCGAGATTCTTGAACATCCCCTGTACACCCGCCATTTCGAACCTAGTCATATAAGACACTCTCCCCACCAGGATTTTGAGCGAGGAAATGGTGAGATGGGTACAACCGCTAATGATCAAATGTCTCAAGTTTGACAACTCCATTCCCGCATCGGCAAGTCCTTGGGCCCAGGCTTGCCAAGCCGCGTCGGTGAGATCGGCACATCCCCCCAGATCCAAGACTTCGAGGTTGACGAGATGTTTGGCGATTTGCGAGAGACAATGTCTCCCTCCTTCCTTGTACGCTTTGAACCCTGCAATTCGGAGTTCCTTGAGCTTTTGACGCTGAGGGACAGACATGGTCTCGATGCAGGTGTCTATACTTGTAAAGCACAAATCCCAACATCGAGAGACATCCACCGATTCGAGATTTGGACACCCTCGGAAGGCAGTAGCCAACACTTCACTGGTCACGTTTTGTAAACCTTTAAAGTTGATCAATCTGAGGTGAGGCGAGTGGTCGAGCATCTGGAGTAGATCCGACGAAGAGATATATTTACATCCACGTAAATCGAGATGGGTGAGCGAAGACATGTCCCGTCCAAAGGCCGTTTGACAGATGGTTATACCCTGTAGCGCATCGTGCCCCCTGAATGAAAGGTCTTGGATGAATGGACCAGTGTTGTCGAGTATGCGAGAGAGAGTTGCGGTGTGTAGAACAGACGCAAAAGGGGTCAGATCGACCAACGACCAGAGTTGACCGTCGAAACAGAGGTCCTGCCATGATTTGGAGACCTGAAGATGAGCCCGATACTCTGCGCTAGTAGTTGAGAAGGTATACTCACGCGGGAGAGCTTGACGAGCTCACGCCTTCCACCCGGGCCCCCACTCCATCGAGTGGTCCTTGGTGATTCCTCCCACATACCCAGGAGGATCTTCATGATGTAAACCTTTACTTCATGCGGTAAGATCTCCTCGAAGCAGCTGACCCTACGTTGTGGAAGGATCAGTGGGGCAGAAGCAGCCCTTGGGCGGGTGATGATGGCCTGAGCGATGGTAGATTGAGTAGGAATCGACGTCGATAGGCCTCTCTTGAACGACCCCTTTTGTTTACCTTTACGATTGTCGTTGATTTGAATGATCTCGGACGGAGAGTGGTCGTCAAAGTATGATCCAGGGGCAAAGTCCCGCACGTACACTCCAGCAGGTGTATCCGGGTGCACCGTGTTTGTACCAGTAACCACAGGCAGCCCGGACGTGGGTGCACCCGGGGTGGTGAGTGCACTTCGGAGAGAGATGGACGATGCGTTACGCGAGATCGAGAGGGATATCAGGGACTTGAATCTCGCTTTGCGCGACTCGGGACGTCC
The DNA here is from genome assembly GCA_032158125.1 of Papiliotrema nemorosa. NCBI lineage: Eukaryota > Fungi > Basidiomycota > Tremellomycetes > Tremellales > Rhynchogastremaceae > Papiliotrema > Papiliotrema nemorosa. The sequence goes on along the minus strand of JASKOT010000008.1, from coordinate 618,294 downwards.
GTCAGGAGTGTGCACATCTTCATCTGGGTCGGTCCCGGTGGTGCTTGATCTTGGCAGGGTGAGCAACTTGAAGGACGATTTCGACCGTTCTAATTTGTTTCGCACAACTTGACCAAACTTGGTCTTCCCTGTTCCCGGGATGATATCCACCCCTGTGTCCAGAGAGAGAGGCGTTTCGAGTGGTGTGAAGGGATATCCGGATGGTACGGCATGCGGATCAACGGTGTCCACCGGGGACTGGGATAAGATCGCTAGGATGGAAGGTGTAGGAGGGGTTTGAATGATCAGGTCAGGTGAGGAGGACGAGGAGGATATGGAGGTGAGAGTGTCTGATCGTGGCCTCGTATCGGGCAGTATGGGATGAGGCGATGACATGGTCGTAAGGTGGGATTACAGATGAGTGAGGACACAGTGATGGTGTTACAGCGGTGGTGGTACAGAACAAAGGCGTGAGTTACAAGAGCATAGAGATGATGGAAGCGCTCGAGATGATCATCGTCGAGACGAGCAGGGCCATGCTGGATGGTTAGGATGAGGAGGGGATGCAACGTCGAGAGTTGAAGGGCAAGAGATGGTCGGCCTGGACTGGTTTGGTCATTTGGTCGGAATCATTCCCACCCACTCTACGGCCAAGGATGTACCCCACTCAAAGGTCTTATCTTCTTCATGGTGACGAAGACATTCAGCCCAATGTGCCATGCGGAGCGAGGGTACTCCTGGAAGAGCTCACTATCTCGATGATCTCGATGCATTGAGGTTAATAGATAGGAGGTGGACGTTGACCGCTCGCTCGCTTGGATGAATTCCCCCAAATGCAGATCTCCCTCTTCCCCCCGTCCGTCCTCTTACTGCGTCTCGCTGCTGCCTATGCATACCGACGCCTCAGTACTTACCACAACCTGACTCATACCCGATACAGTAGTATTCGTACTAATGGCGTGATAAGCGTCCCCATACCCAGCAACGCCAAAAATATATTTAGACCACTAACCAAAATTATTGATCGTCTGCCCACAAAACTTTGCACCGTCGTATTGCCCTTGTCGCTAGACTACTTCTCAACATGTCAAAGACGGAAGACATCGAGGTCGCTCCGTATCCTACTGTCCCGCACCACGACAATGAATCGACTTATAAACCGAGCAACAATGTCCGGGTTGCTCATGGGGACGTTCTCACCGAGGGGGAAGAACGAGATCTCAGGAGGGGTCTACACCAGCGACATATCAGTATGATCGCCCTGGCTGGTGAGTCTGTTGGCAGACTCGCTATCACTCGTGCTCATGCTCAGGTGCGATTGGAACTGGGTTGTTCTTGTCGCTCGGAGGGGCCATCTCCACTGGTGGACCTTTAGGTGCACTATTGGGCTACGCCTTGATTGGTCTTATCGTCTGTGCCGTCCAGTTCGCTTTGGGTGAAGTCACCGCGCTTTTGCCGATTACCGGTTCTTTCGTTCGGCATGCAGAGTTCCTATGTGACCCTGCAGTGGGCTTTGCTCTGGGCTGGAACATAGTCTACGGAAATTGGCTCTCGGTGAGCTCACCGCCCAATTCTCATAGAGAAGAAGTGGGGGGCTAATACCTAGATCCCCTCGGAGATCTCTGCCATTGTGGTCCTCATTCAATACTGGACCACACTCAACGCCGCTATATTCATCATGATCTTCGTCGTCGCCAATGCCATCGTGGGATTCTCCCTCATTCGGGTATACGGTGAAATCGAATTCTTCTTCGCCATCATCAAGATCCTCCTCATTGTCGGTCTGATCATCCTCGGTCTCATCATCGACTTGGGGGGAGTCAAAGGTGTAGAGAGGATAGGGTTCAGGTATTGGAAGAACCCGGGACCGTTTGTGGAGTATATCGAGGAAGGATCTCTAGGACGATTCTTGGGTTTCTGGAGTGTACTCATCAATGCCGTCTTTTCGTTTGCGGGTGTCGAATCCATCGCCATGGCTGCTGCGGAGACTCGAAATCCACGACGAGCCATCCCGAAAGCCTGCAAAAGGGTGTTTGCTCGAGTCACACTGTTCTACGTGTTGGCGGTGCTCATTGTCGGTATGCTCGTGGCGTCGGACGATGAGAGATTAGGGGATGAATCGGGAACTGCGGCACAATCTCCATTCGTCATTGCCGCTTCGGCGGCGGGTATCAAGGCCATCCCATCGATTGTCAATGCGGTAGTCATCACTTCGGCGTTCTCATCATCCAACCAGGCACTCTTAGCTGGCACTCGGGTACTCTACGGTCTCGCCGTCAAACGACAAGCCCCGGCGATATTCTTGAAGACGAACCGATGGGGTGTCCCATATTACTCGGCCGCTACCTTTGTCTTGTTCAGCTTTCTGGCATTCATGAGCATGTCTTCGGGGGCTCTGACTGTTTTCTACGTGAGTTTGGTGTCGGGTCCGTTGAGAAATTCACTGACAAGTAGTGGCTTTTGGATCTCGTCGGGTGTGGTGTGCTCATCTCCTGGTCTGCCATCTTGCTCAACCATATTCGACTCAACATGGCATTGAAGAAACAAGGGATCTCTAGGGCCGCTCTGCCCTGGCACAATTGGTGGACTCGTAAGTCGTCTTAGCCCCTCTACGCCGATTCCCTGTCGTGCTGATTGTTAGCCTACGCATCATGGGTTGCATTATTCTTCTGCCTCTTGTTACTCTTGACCAACGGGTTTGCCAATTTCATCCACGGCAACTGGTCCGCCGCGGGATTCGTCACATCGTACATTGACATTCCCCTCGTCCTGGCCGCGTTTACCATTTGGAAGATTGTCAAGAAGACCAAATGGGTCTCGTTGGATTCTATACCGCTTGAAGAGGTGCTCGAGGGTATTACGGCAGAAGGAGATGGGTATGACGAGCTTCAAGGGAAAGGCTGGGTGAGGTGGGTTAGTTGGTTATGGGATTAGAGGATGGGTGAGGGGGTTAGCTGCCTTTCGGATCAGGGTCGGGGTCCGAGTTGTACTTGGTTGAGAGAGCGACTAGACGCATATGGAAAATGCGATATGTCAATGCATCCTGTCACACTTGACCTAGTCTGATCGGTTGTCTCGGGCAAGGAGACATAGGGACATGAACATGGGGACGAGAAAACGCCTCTGAGCCTGAATCGTCAGGTATAACCTCTCATTTGATTTGCAAGCCCCTTCCATCCACGTCGATCAACACAGAAAAGGCTGAACACCATATCTCTTGGCACGGTAGAACGATTCAATCTAGCCTTTTACGTTCTGTCGATCCCTACATATGGACGATCACCTCTTGGTCCAGTGGATGAGAGAGTATTGCCTTTTGCGGCCAAAAAGTGCCACTTTTGGCAAAATGTTTCACCTTGGCCAGCGATCCTGAACATCTGCATTCTATCGACTCTTTTGGGTCTCGTCTTTGCGCCGACCCATGCATGTCGAGCTCAAAGAAGCTTCTAGTCAGGGGCTGAAAATGCTACAAGGTCTAGATGATGGACCGTGGCTTGTCGATCAATTTGGCGTTTCTTGGAACATTCCTAGGGTCCAATAACCCTTCCTTCCGTGGCCGATCTTTCGACTCTCGAGCATTGGCATCGGTCGACCTTGTGCTGTCACCTCTGTTCCTCGGTCATCCATGTTCCGGATGAAGAAAAGGTCGTTTCGATCAAGCAGAGTCTATACGACGACTTCAGGGGTCAGTATGCCGCTAATCTTCTTGACGACAATGGACGAGGGATGTCGGGGATGTACTTATACAGGTCGAGTCTCCTATCCACCCTCATCCTCATCCCATTCTTCTACCCCCGACGAGAATCCTCTATCTTCTCACCCGACAGAGTCTTATCCCCGACCACCCACTCCTTCTCCCTCCCGACCCTTCTCTTGTCGCTCTCTGACCTCGAGCTAACACTGCCAAAGACGTGCACACCATGCTGCACGCATCCCTCTTCACCCTCCTTCTCGTCTTCATTGGCTCCTCGACGGAGATCCAAGTAGACGCCAAACCCATCTCTGGACCGCGTTACAACGCCCCTCACCCTCATTATAACCGTACCCGAGATTTCCAACCTCGAGCAGCGACCACCACCACCTACGCCTCGGCTGCTTCTGCCTCTGCGGCGTATTTGAAACAAGCCCAAGATGCCGAAGCGGGACGGAACTCCGGATGGACAGCGGTGGGTTGTTACAAGGATTCGCCGACCAGAACGCTCAATGGCTTGTTCATCTCGTCGGGCAATATGTCTACCAAAGTGAGTCATGTGGCGGACTCGAGTGGGCGTGTATGATGCTGATTGTCAAGGTCTGCATGAACACCTGTTTTGGTAAAGGATACACTTATGGTGGTGTTCAGTATGGACAGTGAGTTGACTTCTGCACTCGAAACACAAACGATTCGTCACTGACGCTCCAGAGAATGTTGGTGTGGAAACAAAATCAACTCTGGTACTTGGTACGGTATTCCCCCAGACCAGTACATCAAATCGGGTGATACGTACGGTACCATTGTTCCTTATGCCGAGTGTCAGGCAATGCCATGTTCAGGAGATGCAAGTACGGCCTGCGGCAGTAATTGGAGAAACACCATCTTCATGGTGAGTCGACACATCTCGCGACGCAACTCAAGATCCATCGAGCTACCGCTAATACCCAGTTGAGCGACCCCAATGCCGCCAGCTCCGCCATCGCCTGGTCATCTTCCGTCTCGGCAGCTTCCACTTCTGCCTCGCTTTACTCTGCTTCCTCTGCTTCTGCCGCCTCTGCATCCGCCAAAGCCTACTCTACCTCTGCTGCAGCCTACAGCGTCTCTGCCGCCGCCTACTCTTCCTCTTCCCTCTCTGCAGCTCAAGCATCCGCCGCCGTGTACTCGTCTTCCTCTCTCGCAGCGTCAGCTTCGGCCTACTCGGCGTTGACTCGAGCCGCCGGCGCATACTCCACATCGGCATCGCAATACTCTGCTTCTGCAGCTGCATACTCTGCTTCCTCCGCTTCGGTCGCTTCGGCATCAGCGGCTGCATACTCGGCCGCGGCAGCTCAATACTCCCAACAACAGAGTGCCATCGCCTACTCGGCTTCAAGCCAAGCTGCCGCTCAAAGCGCAGCTGCATACTCGCAATCTGCCGCTGCGTACTCTCAATCCAGTCAAGCAGCCGCTCAATCCGCCGCTGCTTACTCGACTCGAGCCGCCGCATTCTCTCAATCGCAAAGCGCGGCTGCCTATTCTCAATCCGCTGCTGCCTACTCCCAAAGCGCCGCCGCCTACTCTCAATCCGCCGCTGCTTACTCTCAATCGAGCCAAGCTGCCGCTCAGAGCGCTGCCGCCTACTCGCAATCTGTCGCTGCCTATTCGCAATCCGCCGCTGCTTACTCTCAATCCGCCGCTGCCTACTCGCAATCGGTCGCTTCGGCCCAAGCTCAATCTTCGTCTGCCGCCGCCTACAGTGCATCGGTAAAGGCAGCTTCGGACGCCCAGTGGAGCTCAGCCTCGGCGTACAGTGCCAGTGTCCAATATGCCCAAGCTAGCGCTTCCGCCGCTGCATACAGCGAGTCGGCTCGACAAGCTGAAGCTTCCGCCAGTGCTTACTCTGCTTCTGTCGCAGGTGCAGCATACAGCGCCAGCGTCCAATCCGCCCAAGCTGCCGCTTCGGCCGCTGCATACTCTGCGAGCGTCCAACAGGCCGAATCGAGCGCTGCGGCTTACTCTGCTTCTCTCTCTTCTGCCGCTGCCGCTGCTGCTTCAGCCTCTGCGGCCGCTTTGGAAGCTACCAAACTCCCCTCGACATGGTCCATGGCTCGAACGCAATGTATCGCCGAGGGAGACACGGGTCGAGCGCTCACGGGTTCTTCTATCGCCTCACCGGGTATGTCTCTGGGACAATGTGTCAAGTACTGCAACGACCAAGGATTCGTTTTGGCAGGTATCGAATATTCCCAGGAATGTTACTGTGGAAACGTCCTCGAACATGGCGCATCGCTCAACCGACCTTCTTCTCAATGTAATATGAGGTGCGGAGGATCAGACGATACATGCGGTGGACCCAACGCCATCACACTCATGGTCTCCAATGCGGCTGTACAGAGTCTTTCGGACGATTTCACCTCGAAACCCGTCACTCTGCAGGACGGATGGCAAGTCGCCTCGACGGCTTGCGTGGCGGAAGGTACCACTGGAAGAGCATTGACAGGAGCTTCCTTTGCAGATGATTCGATGTTGCCTGCCAAGTGTATGTCGTTCTGCAAGGACAAGGGATTCCGACTCGCCGGTGTGGAGTACGGACGGGAGGTAAGTCCAACATTTCTTGGTGGAAACGAGTTGGATATTAATGGTAGTGTTACTGCGGTTCCGAGCTATCTTCAGGCGCATCTCTCGACCGACCCGCCGACAACTGCAATGTCCCCTGCGCCGGTAACCCCTCTCTGATCGGTTCTTGCGGAGGTGGAGGATCCTTGTCCCTCTTCTCCAACCCTACCCTCGGATCTTCCCAAGACGCAGCTACCGCCTCTGCCTCTCAAGCAGCCGCTGCCGCCCAATCTTCTTCCGCTGCCGCCTTCACCGCTTCCCTCCCGTCTGGCTGGTCAGTCGCCTCTTCGGCATGTATCGAAGAAGTCGGAGGACGAGCTTTGACGGGTGCATCAACCGCTGGTGGAGATATGACCGTTCCCATGTGTATCTCTTACTGTGCCGGAAAAGGATTCTCCATGGCTGGATTGGAATACGGAGGAGAGTGCTACTGCGCCAATGGATTGAGCAACGGCGCCTCGATGGATCGAACTTCTGGAAACTGTAATATGAAGTGTAACGGAAACGGAGATTCGATCTGCGGTGGACCTTCAGCTATCAGTCTTTTCGTCGGACCCGCCAACGCTGGCACTGGCGCTTCCGCTTCGACCGTCGCGTCCGTCTCGACCTCTGCCGCGGGTAGTGCAGCTACACCAACAGGTCCTCAACCCGCTTCCAACCTCCCTGCAGGATGGTCTTCTGTTGGAGGAATCGCCGAAGTTCCAGGTCGAGCTTTGACTGGTTACTCGACTTCTACCGGCAACATGACCATTCAAGGGTGTATCGATATTTGCTCGTCGAAAGGTTTCTCCCTCGCCGCGGTAGAGTACGGTTCGGAATGTTACTGCGACAACCAATTCCGAAATGGTGCTTCGGGAGATAAGACCTCCAACCAATGCACGATGGGTTGTGCAGGTGACCAGGGTACAATCTGTGGTGGTCCCGATTGTCTGTCAGTCTACACCAACCCCAACGTCCAGGCTCCAACTCCTTCAAGCCCCGCTTCCGACTCTACCCCGGCTGCTTCTGCATCGGCTACTGCCTCTGCCTCTGCCAGCTCGACCCCAGCTCAACAAGATATGACTGGCATCGCTACCAACCTCCCTTCAGGATGGTCTGTCGGCCCATCGTCATGTATCCAAGAAGTGGCCGGTCGAGCGTTGGTCGGCGCATCAACCCAGTCCAACTCTATGACTCCACTTCAATGTGTCCAATTCTGCTCCGACAGAGGATTCAGCATGGTTGGTCTGGAATACGGAGGGGAATGTTACTGCGGCAACGAACTTTCCAACGGGGCTTCCTTCGATTTAAAATCCGGAGAATGCAAGATGCCATGTAATGGAGATTCTTCGCTTGTCTGCGGTGGACCCAACGGAATCAACATGTACATCAACAAGGACGCTGCGGCCACTTCGGAAAACACGGGTGGGATCCCGACCGGATGGAAAGCGGCAGATACGGCTTGTATCCAGGAAGTGGCCGGAAGGGCCTTGAATGCCTACTCGGTAGTTCAGGACGATATGACCATTGCTAAATGTCTCAACATTTGCGCCGACAAGGGTTACTCGTTGGCAGGTATCGAATATGGTCAAGAGTGTTATTGCGACAATGCGCTCCAAAACTCGGCCAGTCTGGACAAAGCCAGTGACAGGTGTACGATGATGTGCCCCGGAAACGTCATTGACGAGGGCAAGTGTGGTGGACCGGACGCATTGTCTCTCTTCCAGAGGGTGTAGGGGAGGAGAGCGTGTCTGTAGAATAGTCTTGGGTAGATTGACCGCATGAATGGACTTTGCATCGCGTGGCCACTCAGCGATAAGAATATGAGTCCTCCGCTGAATATCGTGGCAGATATGTCTGAGCTTGACCGCCGTCACGGTGTCGTCATGTCAGAAGTCAAATCCCCGCTCTGCAATTGCAACCGAGGTCGGTATGTTCCGATGAGCCTCGTGTACACCCAAGATGATCCATACGGCGAGGTCCCTACACGTAGTGACTACCAAAACTGCGTGAGATCCGGATGTAGATTATCCCTCGACCTCAGCAGGACGATATTCGAGCTCGTCGTCGAGAACTGCGGTTAGCCTCCACCTCATTGCTTGGACGCTGCGGCCGACTCACCCCGTTACCCACAAACACCCCTGCTCTCCTAGCTACCTCCATATCCACCGCTACGCCAATTTCCTTTTCTTGCCAGGAAGGATACACATCCTTGTTCCCCACCCAAACCGCATCCCATCCTTCACTCAATAACCACATTCTAACCTCTTCCACCCATTTATCCGGCCCGTCCGTCATGATGTATACTGCTCGCAAAAGAGGGTGGTTTTTCCGCATACGACGTGCTCGAGCTATAATGTCCAGTACTTGAGGGTCGCACTTGGCTTTGTATAGACCCATCCGGGACGGTTCGGCCATCTCGGGAGGTGGAGGGATATTTTCGTTTCCGGGCAGTTTGGGGAGTTTGTTGAATGCGACAAAGGGGCTGAAAAGTCAGCTTACTTCTTGGCGCAGAATCTGCACTCGGCGAGAGGCGACGAAATGATGAGGAGAGGAGCATAGATGTCAAAGAGGAGAAGAGAACCTACGCAGAAGCACGACCTTTGTCTTCGCACAGTGCTTGCCAACCATCGCCTCGGCGCAGATGTAGCGCCAAGACATGCTTCCAAGTCGGGTTGATACGCCTAGGTTCGGCCGATACACTTGTGGTTGACCCTTCGACATCGTACAATCCCGATTCGGGCGCGATGGTATGGACCATCCTGTTCAACACGCTCAGAACAGTAGGGGAGAAGGTGAACTGCGCCAAGACTGGCGATTTGGCAAAAGTCTCGTACAGCTGCACAGGCGCTGCCGAGTTGAAGAATCTACCATGAGCCAAACAATTGACGGTCCAAGTGGGATCTCCTGATAGGAGGGAAGGGGAGTGGTGGGACTACTCACTCATCATCAAAGACATTCCCTTGGATCTTTACACACCCATCCTTGATAGCTCCCAGTGTCACTTGTAATTGATGTATCCTAGTTTGTCCATCCCCGACCAGGTCCAGATCGCCATTGGGATGTCGATCATCTTTCAAAGTCAGGATGTGCTGTTTATACCTCGGGCAGACTTTTCGGAAGTACGACGCTCTGCCTGTCAGCTCTTGGGAAGTGTCCAATGGGTGGGCGGGCACTGACGGGACGGCACGAGGGGTATCGTAGTGTCTCTCGAAACCTGATATAACGGTGGAAATGTATGCTGAAAGAGGTATCCTGGCTGTTCGCCATGGAGGAAGGGTGAGCTTGAAAGGTAACCACTGGATGTTAGCGCCAAAGGTGAGAATGAGATGGGTCAGACTGCTCACCGTGTCGTCTTGCACGATGGGCTCGTATGCTAGTGATCGATTACTCAGGATGGCCAAGTGATGATGTAGCCTAGATGTGAGCTGTAGACTCTACCATCGGCATTCTCAGCCCACAATGTGCTTTGTAGCTGTCTGTCAGTATGAAATGCAACATGGTGTCACCCAGACTCACCTGGTGGTTGAAGCCTGGTTGAGAGTGTCAGCAACTTTCTTCCAGCACCGTCTCTCAGGAATCTTACCTTCTCCCTGATGTGTGTCAAACCTACCCATCAGCCTCATATCCATGTTAGTCGATAGGCAAATGTAGACTCACATGAGATACCTCCCCTCTCGACCCTCCGGAAAGACCGCATCCGAGCTCATCCATTCTCTCGATGTCTCTCTACCTCTTTCCACAGAGTAATTCGGCGGGAATGGCGGTGCAGGTCTGATGGTGAATAGGGCTACTAGACAAAATATCATCATGGCCAATCGGAGGGGTGCTCTGCGTGAACTCCTCAAAGCCGCTGGGAGAGGGATCGACCTGGGAATGGACATTGACGACAATGCTTCAGTGTCGATGGTTATCGGCGGACCAAATGGATTGGGGACCTGTATCCTCATTCTAGCAATGTCTGCTTGGCTCTAGAGTGTCCGAGGGGTGGGTCAATGCCGAGAGGTGTGGGTCGCTCTGTCAACATGAACCCCTCTTCGAAGGGCGACGCGAGTTGAACGCACGCGACTTTCCCCCACGGAAACCCTAATGACCCCGGCGCTCTGGATTCTATTCATCTCAAGCAAGCTACGGCCGTCGTAGCAAGATGTTCCGGTATGAATACCGTCCAGAGACAAGGTGTGGATGCATGCGAGTCTCCCAGTGAGACAGAGACTACCCCTTGGCCGGCTCTTCCTTTTTCAGCTTGCTCATCAAATTCACATAATCCCTATTCGCCTTCTCCGCATCCCCCACCTCCCTCTCTAGATACTTTTCCGTACCCTCCTGCACACCCAATCCCTGCCTCGCCCTCCATTTGGCTTTTCTCGCTTTCCTCTCTTCATCCGCTGCTGCTTTTGCATCGAGGGAGAGGTATCCCTTGACATCGGCCAGAGCGGAAGATTGAAGAGGTTGCAACTTCCCTCCAACAAGATGCTCGTCTTCCGACTCGTCGGATGGTGTAAGCGAAGCAGCTCGAGGGTTGTAGTCGAATCGGATAGGCGATGGGGATCGAGTGGCACGTCGGGGTCGTTTTGCGTCGGGTGAAGGGGATCGAGTAGCGCGTTGAACAGAGGGGGATCGACGAGGAGACCGAGGCGAGTCTCGGCGGATGGATCGTCTGTAGGGGGAGTATGACCGGTCTCTGTTTTCATGATAGCCTCGAGCTGACCGCCCGTCTCGGCGGCCATAGCTGTCTCTATCTCCGTGTGAGTAGTCTCGACGTCGATCATTGTAATCTCGCGAGTCGGAGCGTTCTCTCCTGTTTCTGTCTCGGTCATCCCCTCGATACCGATCTCGACCATGGTAGCTCTCCCTCGAGTAGGACCGTTCTCCCCGACGACCATCGTACCTCTCTCTCGAGTATGAGCGTTCCCGTCGGTACCCACTCGACCTATCGCGATGGTCATACCGGTCTCGCGACCGTGACCTCGACCTGTCCCTGTAAGAACGATCCGCGCGAGGGTGCTTGTCGTAAGATGGCGACCTGAATCTCCGTCTCGGAGATGCTCCATCTTCGTTGGAGCTATGGCTGGCTCCACGACGAGTCCCAGTCCTGTTGACCTCCGCTTCCTCCCCTTCTTCCTCTTCCTCTTCTGAATCATCTTCATCCACCCTGCCAGCCGTCAAGTCGTATGCTCCAGCATCTCCAAAGATATCGTCATCGTCATCCACAGGCTTTGTGACTATCGTCTTGGCTTCAACCTTCGGTGGTGCAGGCGCTGAATCTGGCGATTTAGGGCGAGAGGGTCCAGCTGCAGCTTCCTCCATGACTTGAGTGACAGAAGAAGTGTCCTCCGGTTTAACCTTCTTCTTTTTCTTCTTCTTCTTCTCCCCAGATTGAGTTGTTTTCGTCTCTTCTTTGGCTGAGATGGATTTAAACTATTCTATTAGCTCTCTTCTCGCCGAATATCGACGACTGACCCCTTTGGCCAGCTTCTCTTCGGGTTTGGGGTCTGCCTTGACAGGCTTGGTTTTGGTTGTGACCCCTTTAGCCAGCTCGTCCAGCTCTTCGTCCGCTACTTCGCCTTCCTTTGCAGCCAGCTCCGCCTTGGTTCGAGCCAGTAGCGCATAATCCAGACCTTTGACCAGGATACTATGCGTGGCATCTCCACCGAGATATGCTCGTTGTCTTTCAATCTGGATATCAGCCATCAGCCAGTGTTTCCGAAGATGCCCTACCTCTTTCTCATCGACGCCTTCCTCCTGCTGTCTCTTCTCGAGGTCCTCCAAGAGTTGCTCCACCTAGGAATCAGCTGCATCCTCCAAAAAGCGCAAATTGCTGACCGGCTTGTACTCGTCGTCTAACCCCTTTCGCCTCCTTTCCGCTCTGTCCATATACTTCCCATCGCCCTCTTTCGCCTCTCCATACTTCCTCTTGTGCTGATTCCTCGGAGCAAACCCAGTCGAAGACTCGGTAGGGGGAGGACGGTACTCGTTGCCCGGTTTGACCTTGATACCCCATGCGCCTCCACCTGCCGTGCCGGGTGTACCTCGTTTAGGGGCAGGTCCACCTAAGACTCCCCTAGACTTCGATTTCGGATGGGAGGAAGAGGAAGAAGCGGTCCCTTGGCCAGAGGATAGGAGACTCCTGAATGCCGACTGGTCCATTTTGACCTGAGTATGGAGGGGGACGTCTATGAAGGTCTGGTGGAGATCGAGGTGTCCGGGTTTTGTAATGGTATTACAAATCAGTTTGTAATGCCACCCTCAAGTTTTGTAATGGCCTATTACAAACCCGACACACGCTGACGCAATGACCCTTCGTCGCTCGTCGGACCTCTTGATCCAACGCTCATCATCCACTCGTCGCTCATCCAAACCCAGACTGGTGGACTATCAAGTGTACATTTCCAGATGTGAGCCGCGACGTTAGTCCTCCCTGTACAAAGTTGATGTAAAAGATTGCCAGCCCACACGGTCTCACGCTAGCGTATCTCACCTCTCGGTCGCTGAGGTGAATTCGACATGACGACCCAATCATGTGTAGCTGACAAGAAGGTCGTCAAGGGAAACTCCTCTTTCAAAGTAATCAAGAACCGATAGACGGGCATTTTTAGACGCCCGCACGAAGTTCTCCCAGAATGACAGACGGAAACAATGACCCCCCTTCCAACGGTCCTCGAACGCTTGATGGCAAGCCGGTTGAAGGCCTGCCCGAAGAGTGGAGTCGTCCAGCAACGTGAGTTGTAGAAACGATTGTAAGGCACACCCGCTGATCCTCAGTTCCGCGCCCGGTCGACAGGCCCCAGCTCGAGCCGGAGGGTAAGTTACGAATCACGCACAAATATGGCCATGGAGCTGACGCCTAGCATTGCCACGCTATTCAACACTGTAAGCTCTCCTGGTGTCACTGGTAGGAGAAGATCTGATTCTCAGGGCCTCCACGCTGGGATGACTAGGAACGATCGACAGGCTGGTCGAGACGATGATGGTGATGATGACGAGGGAGACCGACGAGATCCTCAAGAGTTTTTCAACGGGGGTGAAGCGAGGTGATTTGTCGAGCTCTCTCTCCCAGGAATGAGCTGACGGGAAGTGGTCTGGCTGTAGAGAACCCGAATCAAGGAGGAGATACTGGCGGAGCAAGAGGGCTGGTGGAACGAATCTTGAAGCAAGCACAACAGTACGTCGAGATATGGCCTGCTTGTGATAACGCTGAAAACCTAGGGGAGGGACAAGGGGCCCAGATCAGCCCTCCTCTTCTGGTCGAACCACCAAGACTTTTGGAGGATCCGGAAACCGACTCGGATCAGAGGATGATGACCCAGCTCCAACCTCAGAGTCTCCTGCAGGCCAGCCGTCTGGATCAGCCGCTACCGCTGCCTCCCCTGGACCAAGAGTCATGGGTGTATCATCGTCGCAATTCGACCAGCTTCTCGCTGGCATGTTTGGCGGAGGCGGTGGTCGAAGTGCTGCCCCACCGCCGCCCCCACAAGAGGTTGAAGAGGAGGAAGTTCAACATCGACGACTTACCTTCTGGCGAAATGGATTCTCGATCGAAGATGGACCGCTTATGGCATATGATGCGCCAGGGAATAAGGAAATCCTCGAGGCGATCGAGCTTGGTCGTGCTCCTCCCTCACTTTTCGGGGTGAGGTACAATCAACCATTGCAAGTGGGTGTCGAGCATCGGACCAACGAAGATTACGTCGCCCCTCCTAAAGTGTTGAAACCCTTTGGAGGAGGAGGAAACAGGTTAGGTAGTTCTGTGCCGGAAGTCAGCTCTGCTGGGGGCTCGGGCGCGTCGACCCCGAATATACCCGGTGGATTCGGAGCGGCGCCTCAGAGTGCGGGAGCCTCAGCGTCGGGCAGCGGTACCGACTTCAAAGTGGATGATAGTCAACCTACCACCTCGATCCAAATGCGACTCGGTGACGGGACAAGGTGAGCCTGTCACATGATTACATTTTCAGCTGACATGCAGACTCGTCGCAAAGGTCAATCTGACACACACTATCGGTGACCTCCGAGCCTATGTCCGAGCGTGAGTCTAGCTGTCTGGTACTTTGCCGCCTTGTAAGCTGACTGGTAGTGCTCGACCAGATGCAAGAGACTTTGTGCTTCAGACGACGTTCCCGACCAAGGAGTTGTCGGACGAAAGCCAGACTGTCGAAGAGGCGAAATTGCAAAACGCCGTGGTGGTCCAGCGATTTGTTTAGAACGTGAAGTCGCCAAAATTCAGACCTGGCACATGCGGTGCACCTTGAACGACCAGGTGGAACTAGACACAAAGCGATCGCTCATACGGTTTAGAATGATGAGGTGAGAAGACATGACATGTATGATACCGCACACAGCTTTACGATGTGCCAGTCGCAGAGGACTGCACTGTTGCATTCATATATTCTACAATCTCACCATTCAATCGTCAGACTTGACTACTCTCTTCACCTCCTGGTAGGAGCAGGCGAAGGTGAAGGCTCCGCACTGACCCAATCTCCCCACTGATCCTCCCCATCCGGTGTTGCGCTCCCACTAGAACTAGGCGCAGATGGCGTCTCAGTTTCGGAAGGCGCCGCAGCCCACGCCGGGGAAGCGGAGGCAGAGACTGAGGACGAAGCGGAAGGAGGTCTAGAGTATCCCGTCCCGTACGAATAGCCTTTCCCGATATCCCAGCCTTGTCTTGGTTTACCGACAAAGTCGAACCCCGTCACTCCACCATTTAAGACCGCATATCCAGAGGGCAAGGTAGTTGGGTTGGTGGGTGTAGACGAAGAGGAAGTCGTACTTCCCGCCGAACTTGAAGGTGGAGTAGCCACCGAAGAGGGGACGATGGAGGAAGAGTCGGTGGTGGAAGGCTTTGGAGCACCCATGATTCCTGCAACGAGGTCCAATGCGCCTTCGTCTTTGCCATACTGATACTCTGGGAAAGGGTTGGCGTATCCTCCCTTTCCGCCTCCACTTGCACCGGTACGAGCCGGCTGGTCAGTGAAGGAAGATCCGTATCCCACCCACTCGTTCGTCCCGCCACTACCGATCCCACTCTCACTCCCACTCCCAGTGCTGGTGCCGGTGCCAAGGGCAGACCCGTCTGGAGGTTGAAGACGAGCGAATCTCCCATCATTCTCAATATCCGCATCTGACCATGGATCCTCATCCTCCCAACCTCCTTGTATCCCACTCATCCCCGTGCCAGAGAGAAAGGTGTTCGTAGGTGGATTCCCCTCTGCGCCACTCGCACTCGCACTCGTACCCGCATGATTCGATTGTTCAGGCGCAGTGGAGTTCCTTGCGTATGTGTCGTTCCCTGCTGAAAATGGATCGGAAGCTTGGAAAGCCTGAGCAGGAGTGACGTGGTCCGCATTCGGATCCCCGTCTGCAGCGGCATCACTACCATTCGAAGACGGCGTGGTAGAGGACGAGGTGGTGCTAGAAGGGTCGGAGGATCCCTCGTCGTATGCCTCTCCGGCGTTGGGGTCAGTGGCGAATTGACCCAAGAGTCCATCTAGACCATGTTGGCGTAACAACGCTTGCGCTTGGTCGAGCGTGATGAGATGTCCTCCGATATTGACCAATCGACCCTCTGTCAACCCCGATACACCCGTCACGCCCGATAGACCAGGTAGACCTGAAAGACCGGTTACTCCGGGTACAGCGCCAATGGATTGGACAGGAGGAAGTTGACCCGTGATCCCGTTGAGAGTCAGACCCGATTGAACAGTCCCCGTGAGACCCGAAAGCCCACTTCCCAGATTGACTCCATTGGCAGATGCTCCCACTTGACTGACCACTCCGCCCGTCAGACCACCTAGAATGCCTGATGAGCCTGTCAAGGCTCCTGCATTCCCTGGGAGCCCATTGACCCCACTCGCTTGACCGAGATTCGCCGCTCCCGTAAGTCCCTCCAAGCTGCCCAGATGATCCAAGCCACCCAGGTTGTTGAGATCGTCCAGAGACAGGATCTGTCCATTGGAGAGGAGGTACCTCCCATCTCCAAGATTCGCCAGTATGCCAGAAACAGTATTCCCTCTGACATTTTGGGCGTTTCCCGTCATGGCATTCACCACTTGGCCAGAGCCCCCTCTAGGTGCGTTTCCTAGACTCCCACCCGTCGCTTGAGCAGTGTTCAGAGGGTCGGTCCCGAGTTCCAGGGCCCCACCTGTTAACCCTCCAACTACACCCCCAACGACCGGCAAACCGTTTACCGTACCCCCTAGACCACCTACAAGTCCACCGACCAGTGGCAAACCACCCAACGTTCCGCCTATTCCCTGTGTTCCTCCTCCCACAACCCCGCCTGATCCGCCAGCAGCACCAGCACCAACACCACCCAGTAGTCCACCAATCAGAGGCAAACCGTTCAAAGTCCCTCCTACGTTACTCACCACCCCTCCGACCAGCGGCAAACCCCCTGTTACCCCACTCACACCCTCTAGAGCCGATCCCAAACCCCCCGCGGGTCCAGTACCACCCCCACTTGCTGCACCTGAGCTCAACCCGCCCAAGAGTCCTGTAGGATTCTGTACCAGCCCACCCACGGCCCCGGTGAGACCTTGCACGGTAGTTCCACCCGTGAGGGAACCTAGGAGACCTGTGGCGGAACCCAGAAGTCCGGATGCGCCGGGGACGCTCTGTGTATTTGCCATTTGTCGTTTACCTACAAGTCAGCGAATCATTCACGCGGCTCCTCATGATTTGGAAGTATCACACTTGCGGACCCAGCATCAGCTGCTGTACCTTGTAAGGTCTCCCCAGTGTGATGCACGAGTACAGAAAACGGTAAAGTGTCAAAAAGGCGATGGGTGACTCACCCCAACGTCGACTGATTCTAGGTGGTAGATCCCCCCAAGCATCATCCACCGAAGCAGAATCACTACCCACCACGGGCGTGTTTGGCGTACTCAACAAAGGGGAAGATTCGGGGTTTGAACCGCGATTAGGATTAGGCGAACGATCTTTAGGTGTAGGGTAGGCTAATGTGGAGCTCGACAGCGCGAGTCCGAGCAAGAGGGGAGAAGCTGGAATCTTCATTCTTGAGTTCGTGCTCGAGTACCGATCAACGGCCGATGTTGAGCAGGGATGCAGTTGGGGAATGGACGGTGTGATGGAGCACAAAGATGGGAAAGAATAAACGCAAGAAAAATGACTCGACCAGCGAGTATGAAGAACAAAGAGGTTGAAAGGTCGCACGAAAGAACAAGGACGAGAACAGGTGCGTAACAGTATCGCGAACTTCACACCGATCCTTTTATATGCACATGCATCCTCAGCGGGGTCTTGATATCCTGAGACACGCTCAGAATTCCAGTTTGGACCGGCTTGAGACATCGGTGAGATGTTGTCGCAGCGTCAAACACAATTTCAGGTGCAAAATCGCCTCCGATGGATCAGTCAGTGGAACGAAGAGCGGTGTGGCCGGAATGAGTAGTTCAGCAGGTATCAGCTATTCTTGTTCACAAGTCTAAGTCCGGGTATTACAATAAGAGCAAACCTTGTAGCACGGTGCACCGTCGATGCATCACGGGACCATTGTGAAGCATTTGCATCCGAAGCGCGGACCAGGGACAGTGCGACGTCTGACCCAGTCGAAATCTGCTCGTCAATTTCTTGTAAATCTTGAGGTGAAACCTTCACCAAAAACTCACCCTACTCTATCAACACCCATACATCCCCTTGTTCCCTCAACACGCCCTCTCCGACCCAGAACGTCAGTCCAGCTCTCACGACCGACTCCTCCTTGACGCCCAACGCTTCACACAGATCCACGATGGTCCACTCGGTCTTCCCCTCAAAGAGCTCTACTGTCGATGCTTGCAAAGTGGTCGCTTCCACTTCGACGATTCTGTCCGACATTTCCAGCGAGATGGTGACTGTCCCGAGGTGTTGCAACCATCGTAGATGTTTATCCGGTTTGAAATGATGGAATGCAGCTTCGTATTCTTTCGCAGCTCTGATAATCAGCATCAGAATGTGTAATGATGTGTACATTATACGCACCGTTCGAGCTTCGGAGTAAGATGCAGAGATGAAGACTGCACATTCGGCCAGAACATTCTCGAGATAACCAACGGATGTACCGATGACTATCGATGAGCCCCGCGGCCTCGCCAAGACTCGACGACTCACCGAAATATCTCCATGGACATGATCGTCGATCCGTTTGGAATCCGCCATGTCTTTCAGCATGACATCGCAGACTTGCAATGCCGTCTCTCCGAATCGAATCTTGAGCATCTCGATTGTGCGTATCTACCGTGAGCTGAGACCCAGGTGACGGCGCTAGCTCACCTCTCTAACCGCGTCATAGTCCTTGACCGCCAAGAGTCGACTAGCCAGCAAGACTTGGAGCTCCTCGATGATGACCTCTCGGGTCACATAGATACTGACAAGGGTACTGATGATATCCCCCGCTTTACCCGACCGGAACTCGGGCGCAGCGTCGACAGGTTCCGGCTCCCATTTTGGATCGCCAAAGTTTTCCGCCTCGTCCTCTCCAGTCGATCCAATCATACCCGCGGGCTGCATCTCATTCTCGTCCAGCAGCTCTTCGCCCTCTACGAGAAAGGCGACAATACATTTGATGGTGTCTGGTCGGTCTCGGAGATGCTTCCTGATAGGTTCTGCGATCTTGTGCAGCAAAACGCCTGCTGGGTCGAGTATCCTCAAACATCTGATCGTCGAAATATACTGTGTGATGACATCTTTCGTCTCTGCTCCCGGATGCAAGAGCCGTTTGCGATTACTGATATAAGCGCCAATTTCCCCTTGAATGGGTAGACGTCAGGCTCACGATGCGTTGAGCTTGTCGACCAGGACATCTCTCCGGTCCACCTTGTACAAGCATTCCTAATCGTTAGCGCATACTCGGCAGACGACCAGCGATCATCACCTTGAGATCTTCCAGAGCAGCCAAGGACTCTGGGTAGTCTACGATGATGTCAAACAGCTCATCCGTTCTGCGTCTGAGCAAGTGAACCGTTTGACGCACGGTGACTCACCTTATTTCGAAAAAGCATTTGCACAAGTTATAGTCCAGCCTTGAAAACATCGGCCTCAACGCCGATTGAGCCGCTTCATTCCCCTCAAACATTGCATGTAACCACCCGGCCACTCCTTCGCCTACCCTCTTCCTCGCCTTGGAGAGCAGCCTCACATCCCACCCTTTGGCTGATTCTTCCTGGGCTATACGTTCCACCTCATCGTGCGCCACTCGACTGAGGGTGGTAGAGTATCGAGGTAGAATGCCCAGTCGAGAAAAGTGTGGACTGGGAGGGACGATCTTGCGCTTTGCAGGCGCTGGGTCATCTTCGGCTTGAGATATCTGGGAGAGAGACACGACGAGGCATTCTCGAAGGTAGTCTGGGAATTCGGCTGGTAAGGAGGAATGGAGGAGTTGGTGAAAGGTGGATGTGAATTGAGAGACACGACGCGGGCTGAGGGTCAGGTTGGGCTCAGAGGGATCACCAACTCGTTGAAGACCTTGAGCCGAGTTCCCCATGTCCGCTGCCACAGTGCCAATCGATCCAATAGGTCCTTCATGGCGTGCTGCAACTCCTCACCCGAGGTACTCTGACATCAGACACTTTTGTCACTCGACTCACCTTCATCTGCGTACACCTTTGGTTGATGTCCCTCTGCACCAGGTGGAACCCATCTTCGACCGATGCTACATATCAAATCAAGCGACCACGATGGACGAGGGTGCTCACTGATAAAGTCGTAGAACACCTCGTCCGCCCGACCCTCCCGAGTTAACAAAGCAAACGCTTCGGTGACTTCTGGTGTCTCGGCTTGTGATCAGTACAGAGGGTATAAGCCAGCTGGAGATAGTATTACCTGCGCATCAGCTGGGCGGTTATCCGTGATTTTGGCAACTGACCTGATTTACTGGACCTGTGGGGGTGATTAATGTCTCTCGGCGAGAGATACGCCCTAGCCACCTCTACTGCCTGTGTGGTCAACCGAAAGTCCTCGCGAACTGCAATCGTCTCACCCTGTACAGCTCCTCATATCTCCTCTTCCCTTCCCTCGAGGTGGACGGTCGATTCCAAGCTGCTATCGCTGCTGCCAGAGCCATGATTGATTGACTCACACCACCTTGCGAACCCGTCCCAGAAATCGGTCGCGTCGGGAGGGAGGTTGAGTGTGTTGTTGTTACGGTGGGGTCTCCACATTTTGTGATTTGCCACCCGAACACTTCGGAGATTTACCCAATGTGGCACTTTGAACCCGTCTCATCTGGCACCCCTCTTATTATTGCTGGAATGGACCCTACGGCTCATGCATCCAGTGAACTCTTCTGGCATGGTGATAAGGCCGAGTATGTGCTTCCCGTCCGCAGTGTGATCAGTCGACCTATCGTGACTACCCTTTTAGTCGTGAACCTATATATGCACCGCATAAAAGTGTATAAGCCGTCTTGGCTCATTCGATGACGTCCGCCCAGGGTGTAGGTGTTTTGGCAAGGTGGGTGGCGAAAAAACAAAATCACAAACAACCGGCAGCAGCTCAGGGGCCAATGCGTGTTTCGGATTTTCAAGGGGGGTGTCCTAGTGAATGTGAAGGTGTCTACATCGTACATGTGAGCTTGCTCATGCATGCAGAGCGGTTTCCCATGCATGCAGCCTAGTAAAAAATGTAGAGCATGCATCGTAGCGCTATGAGGAGCGATCTGCAAATATGGTCATGGGTTGTGGGTAGGAAGAAGGGGGTGGGTTGAATTCAGGGTCCAATTGGGGGGGATCACGCACAGGAAAGAAAGAAGACAAGCAACAGCACAGCAACCACCAACCACTCTTCCAAAGCCGTCTCTTTGTCTCTTCACCATCGACACCCATTCCATCCTCGCTCATCGTCGACAACAGCTCGCACATCGACATCCACCTACACTCCTTCACTCCCTCCTCCTTCAAAAGCAAGCCACGCCTGGGTCGCCACCTCTTTTCCCTCTCCCCCCCTCCAGCGCGCAGCGCGTTGATTCCCCGCTTTCTTGACGGGGTTTGAGCGCGACCTCTCCTTTTCTTTTCTCTTTCTTCCACTTCAGCCTGTCATCGGCCATAGATCGAGAGCAGGCGCTCCATCCAGTGTATCAGTAGGAAATACTGTAGGTGAGTTGCGTTCCTCGCGACCTTGTACTCGTTGGGAGATCAAAAGGTGGTCATCTTTTTGTTTGTCGAGGTCAAATCGTCTCTTCCTCTCAACATATTGGGAAAACAACCAGGAGTGTCGATCTCAACCATCGTTCGAGCCATCTTCGGCCGGCTCCACCATCCTTGACCATCTCTGTAACCCTTTGCATCGCTCTGTTCACCACTCGAAAGAACTCCGATCTGGCCATCTTACCATCCCATCTATCCCCTCCCGACTCGTTTCATCCCCTTTACCACCCCCGCTGGATGCGCTGACACTTTTCACAGCACCATGTCATATCCTCAACAGCCTCCTCCCCCCAAACACGCCCCTTCTTCCTACTCTTCCGGCTCTTCCGACCCTTTCAACCCTTCCGTCAACCAGCTCCCATACAGTGACGCATACGGTAACCCAAATGCACCCAACCCAGGAGCAGGCGGTGCGGGTGTTGCCCCTCCCATATCAGGTGGCCAGTATGCGCCCATGTACGATACCGATGCCGAGATGGCCCATCGATACGAAGGCGGCGGAGTAGGTCGAGAGACGTACATGTCAGAGAGCGGACTCTCCCAAGGTGAGCCAAACAAAATAGGGTCATACTCATTGCAGATGCGGACAAGTATGGCGGATCGTCAGACTACCAGCACCAGGGAGGATACTATCCGTCTCGAGCATCGACCCCTACATTCACCGAGGGAAGCAAGGACGGGCACCGAGTTAGAGAACCTTATCCAGCTTGGACGCAGGAAGCAAACATTCCTCTGTCCAAAGAGGAAATCGAAGATGTCTTGATCGATCTCGCCAACAAGTTTGGTTTCCAAAAAGGTCAGTCGTCCCTCTTGATGCTGCCTTTCCGCTAATATCCAGACTCGTCGCGAAACGTGTACGACTTCCTTATGATCCAGCTCGACTCTCGAGCTTCTCGAATGTCTCCCAACCAAGCCCTTCTCACCCTTCACGCCGACTACATTGGTGGTGAGCACGCCAACTACCGAAAATGGTACTTTGCCGCACAGCTCGATCTCGACGACGCGATTGGTGCGGTACAAAACCCCGGTCTGTCTCGTGTCCGATCGGTCGCTCGACGTGGAAAGAACGCCAAAAAGGTCGGTTCGGCCCAGGAAAAGTCACTCGACAGCGCTACCAACCGATGGAGAACGGCCATGAACAACATGTCGCAATACGATCGACTCCGACAGGTCGCTCTGTACTTGCTTTGTTGGGGTGAGGCGGCCCAGGTTCGGTTCATGCCTGAATGTCTTTGTTTCATCTTCAAATGTGCCGACGATTACTACCGATCGCCAGAATGCCAAAACCGAGTCGATGCCGTTCCCGAAGGGCTCTACTTGCGATCAGTGGTCAAGCCATTGTATAAGTTTTTACGAGATCAGGGTTACGAAGTCGTCGATGGCAAGTTCCTGCGACGAGAGCTCGACCACGATAAGGTGATCGGATACGACGATGTCAACCAATTGTTCTGGTACCCCGAAGGTATATCTCGAATCGTCCTGTCCGATAAGACGCGTCTTGTCGATATTGCACCCGCTCAACGGTTCATGAAATTTGATCGAATCGAATGGAACAAGGTCTTTTTCAAGACTTACCTCGAAAAGCGATCCTTCTTCCATCTGCTCGTCAACTTTAACCGAATCTGGATCATCCACATTGCCGTCTTCTGGTTCTACACTGCTTACAATGCTCCGTCCATTTACGCTGCGAATGGCTCGACCAAGGCATCTACACCTATGGCTTGGTCCATGACTGCTCTGGGTGGAAGCGTTGCTACTTTGATCATGATTGCCGCTACTCTCGCCGAATTCAGCTACATCCCTACAACCTGGAACAATACCTCGCATTTGACCCGACGACTGGTATTCCTACTCGTGATTCTCGCCATCACGGGTGGACCATCGGTGTATATTGCCATTTGGAATCAGACCGGACAAGTCGCTCTTATCCTCGGTATCGTCCAATTCGGTTGTTCAGTTTTGGCCACGATCGCCTTCGCAACATTGCCATCAGGACGAATGTTTGGAGATCGAGTCGCAGGCAAGAGCAGAAAGTACCTCGCCAACCAAACATTCACAGCATCATACCCGGTCTTACCTCGAGCCAACCGAGCCGCGTCGTGCGCCTTGTGGGTGCTTATTTTCGGCTGCAAGTTTACGGAATCCTACTTCTTCCTTACGCTCTCGTTCCGTGACCCCATCCGAGTCATGGTCGGTATGAAGGTTCAAAACTGTTCCGACAAGTACCTGGGCTCTGGTCTATGTACCAACCAAGCGGCATTCACGCTTGCCGTCATGTTCGTCATGGACCTTACCCTTTTCTTCCTCGACACTTTCTTGTGGTATGTCATTTGGAACACAATCTTTTCCATTCTCCGATCATTCTCTCTCGGCATGTCCATCTGGACACCATGGAAGGACATTTTCGCCCGATTGCCCAAGCGAATCTATGCCAAGGTCCTTGCTACCGCCGATATGGAGGTCAAGTATAAACCCAAGGTGCTTGTTTCGCAGGTCTGGAACGCGGTCATCATCTCCATGTACCGTGAACATCTATTGTCTATCGAACACGTCCAGAAGTTGCTCTACCACCAAGTCCAATCGGATCAACCGGGAAAGCGAACTTTGCGAGCTCCGGCATTCTTCATCAGCCAAGGTGACAAGGGTCTCAAGACAGAATTCTTCCCCAAGGGATCCGAGGCCGAACGACGAATTTCCTTCTTTGCGCAATCGCTCACTACCGCTATGCCTGAGCCTATTCCTGTCGACTCTATGCCAACCTTCACCGTCCTCGTCCCCCACTACTCTGAGAAGATCTTGTTGTCTCTTCGAGAGATTATCCGAGAGGAGGACCAAAACACCCGGGTCACTCTTCTCGAATACCTCAAGCAACTTCACCCCATCGAGTGGGACAACTTTGTACGAGACACCAAGATTCTCGCCGAAGAGTCCAACATGTTCAACGGAGGCGGTAACCCATTCGGATCGGATGAAAAGGCGGAGTCGAAGCGGGCCGACGATATTCCATTCTACACTGTTGGTTTCAAGTCTGCCGCTCCGGAATACACTTTGCGAACCCGAATCTGGGCTTCGTTGCGAGCTCAAACGCTTTACCGAACTGTCTCTGGATTCATGAACTATTCCAAGGCTATCAAGCTGCTCTACCGGGTCGAAAACCCCGAAGTTGTTCAGCTCTTCGGTGGAAACACGGACCAGCTTGAACGTGAGTTGGAGCGAATGGCTCGACGAAAGTTCAAGTTTGTCGTCTCGATGCAGCGATACTCAAAGTTCAACAAGGAGGAACATGAAAACGCAGAGTTCTTGCTCCGAGCTTACCCCGATCTCCAAATTGCCTATCTTGACGAGGAACCCGCCCGAAAGGATGGAGGTGAATCTCGAATCTTCTCTGCTCTCGTCGATGGTCACTCGGAGATCTTGCCCAATGGACGACGACGACCCAAGTTTAGAATCGAGCTTCCTGGTAACCCCATTCTTGGTGATGGAAAATCGGACAACCAGAATCACGCTATTGTTTTCTACCGGGGAGAATACCTGCAGCTCATCGATGCCAATCAAGACAACTATCTCGAGGAATGTCTCAAGATCCGAAATGTCCTTGGAGAGTTTGAAGAATTCCGAGTTTCTGCCCAATCGCCCTATGCTGCCAATGGTCACTCCGACTTTACCAAATTCCCCGTGGCAATTCTTGGTGCTCGAGAGTACATCTTCTCGGAGAACATTGGTATCTTGGGTGACATTGCTGCTGGTAAAGAGCAAACATTCGGTACTCTGGCTGCGAGGTCATTGTCGTTCATCGGTGGAAAGTTGCATTACGGTCACGTAAGTCGTAACCCCACAGTCAGAGTGTCGCTGATGCGTAGCCCGATTTCCTGAACGCCATCTACATGAACACTCGAGGAGGTGTATCCAAAGCTCAAAAGGGTCTTCACTTGAACGAGGATATCTTTGCCGGTATGCTCGCCTTTGGTCGAGGTGGTCGAATCAAGCACTCGGAATACTACCAATGTGGTAAAGGACGTGATCTTGGATTCGGTACCATCCTCAATTTCCAAACGAAAATCGGAACGGGTATGGGAGAACAAATGTTGTCTCGAGAATATTACTATCTCGGTACACAACTACCCATTGATCGGTTCTTGACTTTCTACTATGGTCACCCCGGATTCCACGTCAACAACATTCTCGTCATGATGTCTGTTCAAGTCTTCATGCTCACCCTCGTCTTCCTTGGTACGCTCAACAAGCAGCTTCAAGTCTGCAAGTACAACAAGAACGGTGATATCCTCCCTGGTCAGAGCGGTTGTTACAACCTTCAACCGGTGTTTGCATGGATCAAGCGATGTGTCATTTCAATCTTCTTGGTCTTTTGGATCGCATTCGTCCCGCTGTTCGTACAGGAATTGACGGAACGAGGAACGGGTCGAGCCATCCTGCGATTGGTCAAGCACTTCTTGTCCCTCTCGCCGGTCTTTGAGGTGTTCTCGACGCAAATCTACATGCACTCGATTCTGAACGATCTGACTTTCGGTGGAGCGCGATATATCGCTACTGGTCGAGGTTTCGCCACGACCAGGATCAGCTTCTCAATCCTATAGTACGTACTTGAAGCCTTGTGAAGAGTCTTGCTCATTTTCAGCTCTCGATTCGCCGGACCCTCCATCTACCTCGGGATGCGAACGCTTACGCTCTTGCTGTACATCACCTTGAGCGTGTTCATCCCGCACATCATCTACTTCTGGATCACCGTCGCCGGTCTCTGCGTAGCGCCATTCTTGTTCAACCCGCATCAATTCTCCTTTTCCGATTTCATCATTGATTACCGAGAATTCCTGCGATGGATGTCTCGAGGAAACTCTCGAACACACGCCAACTCATGGGTTGGTTACTGCCGATTGTCTCGAACTCGAATCACCGGTTTCAAGCGAAAGAAGCTTGGTCTTCCATCCGAGAAGCTTTCCAGTGATGTTCCTAGAGCACCATGGAAGGCCATTGTCGTGGGTGAGATCATTGGCCCAATTTGCTTGGCCGCACTGTTCGTGATCTGCTATCTGTTCGTCAAGAGTTTCAAGGTGGAAGGTCAAGTTCAATCAGGTCTGGTTCGAATCGCACTCATTTCGTTGGGACCTATCGTCTGGAACATGGCCTTCCTCGTCGTCCTCTTCCTCCTCTCGGTCTTCCTAGGTCCCTGCCTCAACTCGTACACCAACCAATTCGGAGCAACGATGGCTGCCATTGCACACTTTGGTGCGGTTCTCGGAATGGTCGCCTTTTTCGAATTCCTCTGGTTCTTGGAGCTCTGGGATGCGTCGCACGCCGTCTTGGGTATCATTGCGACCATGGCTGTGCAACGATGTATCTTCAAGATTCTCATCGCCGTCTTCCTCTCCCGAGAATTCAAGCACGACGAGACTAACCGAGCTTGGTGGACTGTGAGTGTCTACTCTACCCCGCTTGATCAACGCTGATGTTCAGGGTGTGTGGTTCAACCGTGGATTGGGCGCCCATGCGCTTTCTCAACCCGCTCGAGAATTCGTCGTCAAGGTCATCGAGATGGGACTCTACTCTGCCGACTTTATCACTTGTCATATTCTCCTGCTGTTCTTGACCATCCCGACCATCATCCCATACTTTGATCGACTCCACGCTACCATGCTGTTCTGGCTGGCTCCTTCTCAACAGATTCGACCGCCAATCTACTCGTTCCGACAGAGGAGTCAAAGGAGAAAGATCGTTTTCAAGTGTGAGTTTATACTTTCCACGCTGCAATGCGAGCGCTGACGAATAGACACCATTGTGTATGTCATCGTGCAAGCCATCATGGTTGCCTTGGTTGTCGTGCCCCTCGTCTTCAAGGCGATTGGTTTCACTCCTTCCTCGGCACCTTTCAACGCGATGATCTAACGTGGTTACGATCGTATAGACGGGATGTGTCGCTGGAACGACAAAACATAGACGATTTGACGAGACGAGTATGAACGACGGCGAGGACGACGAGAAGCTGAGGAAAAACCAAAAACCCGCCTCGCACGCATTCCATCACGCTTCTCCCTGCGCAATACAACTATACCACATCCATATATACCCGCCATCCGCACCATCCACACTCACTCACTGCGCCCATCTCGATGTGTGATTATGATGATTCATGAAACAACAGAACATGTCTCTTGATCTTGTGTGATTCAATTCGTTTCTCAGCTTTGCCCTGCTTTTCGTACATCATACGATAGTAGTACCTCCTTTGCATGCAAAAGGCCATGGACTTTTCCAAGAGACATTCAAGGCGCTCCTATCTGGCAAATGATACGTGGACGTGTGTGGTGCATGGTGTGCCTAGTAATACCTATACTTTGGTTTCCGCTTGGTCATGTCCCTCTCGTCCCATCCTCCTTCTCTATCACGAGTAGACAGTCCGAGGGTATCTCTATACTTTCCTTCCGCCCTTGAGCCTCCCCTATCCCGTTCTCTATCTCTCTCTCGATCTCTATACCCTCCCTCTCGCTCATCATGTCCACCTCGCTCCCTGTCCCCTCCTCTGTCCCTGCCCTTGTCTCTGTCTCTATCTCTATTCTTACTCCCTTCATCACCATCCCTCCTCCTTGGTCCTTGAAAATCAATCTTGCTCCTCCCAGAAACCTCTTTGGCCCTCTTGGACTCTTCTTCCCTCCTTCTCTGCTCCTCACCCATCTTTTTCGGTCCGTAATCCTCTGACACCCCCTCCACATCCAGACGAGTAAGCCACCCTCCTTGGGAAAAGTGAGATTGCCGTTCGGATAGATCGACAAATTCGACGAGTTTGGAGTATATGTGGGGGTTGTGGAAAGATGTAGATTGGAGTAGAGAGGTGTTTATATGTTGATTCTGGGTTCTTTTGAGGTTGAGAAACTGGGCAATTTTCGCCTGGAGATGAGTCAATACTCTCTTGCACCGACGACGATGAAAATTGACAGTGAACAGTGAAGCCGCAGAATTGGAAGGGATGGTAAAGGCGTACCTTCAGTTGAGGAGAACATAAATCTGGGTCGACGGCAGGTGGGATCCCCCAATTCTCGAGTCCAGGTATATTCTCTGGTCGGGAGACCCTCGCGAAGATCTCGTCTTCCGATAAACCCCGCATGGGATCGGTTCCCACATTTTCCTCGTTGTCATCGATTTCTATCGCATCTTGACGTGACTTCCCCTTGGACCCATTCCGAGATTCAGTCGACTGAGACGACTGAGCCGACTGAGCCTGTGTGGTAGACCTTGGCGCCGAAGGTGGGGGAGAGATCCGTGCTCGTTTGGGGGGCGGTGAGGTACCTCTCACATCTGTGATCAGCAATACTCTCGTGAAGGAACAAAAGAGGGCTTCTCACCTGAACGATCAACCCGTCGCTATGTTTCAAGCCAAAGCACAAAGATCATTTTCGCCAGGGTACGTCGGTATATGATGAAGAGAGGAAGGGCAAAGTATGATCTACTACTCTTTACTCGGAAGTCGAAACACTCACGGATGGACCTGCTGTCGAGGTGGATTGTAAAGAAGCAGGGGGAGGGAGAGGGGGGTGAGATCGACGTTTGGGTGAGGGCGAGTCGTTGTACTTTGCCAGACCTGTTTTCAGCATATACACGTACCCGATCATCCTCGCCTTACCCTGCATGATGGCTAGTCCTCCGGACGTTACGTCGAATGAGAAGGAGATGAAGGATGTCGGGGTCGAAGAGATGAATGAAGCGTTTGAAATGCAGAGTCGGGGATTTTTACCAACAAATCGTCGCTCGTCGAGCTCGTCATGGAGAACAATGAGGACCCATAGTCATCCATGCATTGATCTTCATTCTATCCATCTCTCTCCATCGATAAGAGGATACTGCCAGGTTCGACATGTCAGAGAATACGGCTTATCCTGAACCGCCTTCTAGAAAGAGGAACGATATTGCCATAGAGCTCATTTCTGGTTCAGTCGGAGGGGCATCTCAAGTCCTCGTCGGGCAG
The DNA here is from genome assembly GCA_032158125.1 of Papiliotrema nemorosa. Lineage (NCBI taxonomy): Eukaryota > Fungi > Basidiomycota > Tremellomycetes > Tremellales > Rhynchogastremaceae > Papiliotrema > Papiliotrema nemorosa. The sequence continues at coordinate 588,932 of JASKOT010000008.1, read as the reverse complement.
GTGGGTCGTCTCTACCAACGCGGGGTGAACGATACTAACTTCTTAGCCATTAGATACTCTCAAGACGGTCAGACATCTGTCCAAACACAATGGTGGAGCTCATCAAGTAGAGAGCTCAGACGGCCCCGGCTGGCAAGTACAAGAACACCCTCGACATCTTGACCAAGACTGTCAAGAATGAAGGTGTCCTAGCTCTTTACAAGGGTGAGTACACCACTGCGCTCTCTTAGGCTCACTCTAGCCATGCAGGCGAGACACTGATGAGCAGGGATGGTACGCCAAGCCATCAATTGAAAACTCACTACAGATGTCCCCGTTGCTCGGTGTAGCAGCTGTCAACTCTCTCCTCTTCACGGCGTATGGAGCTTCCAGAAGGCTCGTCTCCCCTTATCCGGACCTCTCCATTGCTCAAGTAGCCACGGCGGGAGCTATGGCTGGTGCTGCTAATGCAATCCTGGCTTCCCCTGTATGTCCTTATCGACCATATCATCCCATTCTTCAGTTCTGACGAGGGAGTAAGCTGACGTTCAGGTTGAGATGTTCAAGATCCGTATGCAAGGGCAGTATGGAGGTAAAGACGACAAGAAGCTCGGCGCGGTTGTAAGGGATATGTGGCGTCAACACGGTCTCCGAGACGGTATCATGAGAGGCTATTGGGTGACGGTCGTGCGTGAGATTCCCGCTTATGCCGGTTTCTACGCTGGTGAGTGGACCGACCCACCGAGTAGCACCTCTGATGGCAGGGTACGAGGCTACCAAGCGATCATTCTCCAAACGACTCGGACCGGATTTACCCATCTGGGCGTTGTTGTCATCAGGAGCAATAGGAGGAGTATGTTACTGGCTGGCTTGTTATCCATTGGACGTCATCAAGTCGAGAGTCCAACTGGCGACTGTCCCACCGGTCAAGGGAGGATGGACCAGCGGTGGATACATTGGCAGCGAATTCAGGGCCATCTTGGCGGAATCCGGAGCGTGAGTACGAGTTCTCCTCTAATCATGCGGAGAGCAATATCCCGAACAAGCTGATCAAACAGGGCCGGATTGTATAGAGGTCTGACACCAAGTTTGATCCGAGCTGTTCCCGCTGCCGCATCGACCTTTGTCGCGTTTGAACTGACTAGGGGTATGTTCAGCAGGTGGACCAGGGAAATTGAGGCTGACGGCACAGATTACATTGTCAATCATGATCTGCTATAGATTTTCATGTATATCCATGGATGACACCTACTTACCACTTTCGAACCGATTTCGGAATCTCACCAACTATCTCAGGATGAGCTGGAGGTTGCATACGTATCATTCACGCTCTCCCTGTCTCTCCTGGAGCAAGAATAGACGACACATATTCCCTCGGGTGTCAAACGGCCTTCAACCGCAGTCTGCGCTTCATCAAGGATAGCTTGCAATTTTGACCTGGGTTTATCGTTCGATGACTGATCAACCAGCATCCTATGAGCGTTATCCCAACCTGTCAATTCTCGTGCTAATCTACTACCTTCCTCATTCAACCATGAATTCCCGGAGAAGGTCGTCCAGTCGACCTGCAGTTCACTCAAAGCGACTGACCCTCTTAAACTTGCTACTGCGTGCTCGAGACCCTCGACATCACTCACAATGGTTTCCACATCTACCCCTTGCCCAAAGAAAAGCTCCACGACGGGCTGTGGAACCAATGAGAACTTTGTATCCGTTGGCGCAAGGGCTCGATACATAACATGGTCCATTCCTACTAGCTACTAAAGCACGCTTACTGTACATGCTCACGATGTCTCTCTACGTTCATTTCGAGTAGGCCTGTCCGGCAACACCCTCAATCATTGCCTTGATCCGCAATGCCACTTTTTTGGAGTGGTAACGACCATGCTGCAAGGTTCCCACCATGATCCACAAGTTGGGCACACCACAATCTTTCCAGGCCGAATTGAGCTCTCCTTCTTCGTCCATCCCCCAGATTGGTTTGACTTTACTAGCTAATTCTGCCCCGATGATTGACCGGACTGAGTGAATGGTGTTGCTGAACCCGGTGGCCATGACGACGAGGTCATATGGTTCTTCTTTTCCATCGGACAAAATGACACCGTTCTCCGTAAACTTCTCGATCGATCCATGGGCGACCTTGATTTTGCCGTTGATGATCTGTTCACAAGCTCCAGCTTCAAAGTAGAACCCTCCGTTTTTGGTATATCCCAAGGTCTGCACTCCTGTCCCTCGTTGACCTCGCCACGTCTTGAATCCCCTTTCGTTGAGCTTGACAAGCATCTCTGCATCTTCCTGCTCCAACTCCTCGGCTCCCCGACGGCCAAACTCCTCGGCCGGTCCAACCGGCATACTGTACGATAAGCGGTCGACAGTGTCGAGATCCGGTCTTTGACTTCCATTGGGCTTGTATGCACCAAGGAACTTGGGAACCGCATTGGTGAGGGACATGATATACGTAGGGGACCTTTGCAAGATGGTCACGTCGATGTTCCGTCGAGCAAAGTCGTATGCCGTGTCGAACCCAGAAGACGAAGTCCCAACGACCAGTACCCGTTTACCCACCCAATGCCTCGAAGAATCATGTTCAGTCGAATGTCGGATTGTACCCTTGAATTTGTCCTGCCCGGGTGTTGAAGGCATTTGAGGGACGCCGGCGAGAGAAGTGGCAATCACGAGGTGTTTGGCGTGGAGGATTCGATTGCCGTGTCCTGCTCGGTCGACTTCGATGGACCATGTGTTATCCACGTTTTGGACCACATGAGTCACTGAAGAACCGCACCAGGCAACGAGCTCCATGGCGGAGTAGTACCATTCGAGGTAATCTCCGAGTTTGCCCGCTGGAGTGTAGACTGGCCAGTGTTCCGGGTAAGGCATGTAGGGGAGATGATCTGAAGTCAGTTTGGCCCAAAACACATGATATTCTCTGCACACACCTGCCCAATGGGGGAAGTGAAGAGATAAAGCCTCGTATCGACCTCTCCAGTTATCGCCTATCCTCTGATTTCTCTCGACAATCAACGCCGGTACACCCAGAGCCTTGAAACGCGCTGCCATCATCAATCCGCTGCGACGAATCAGCTTGACACAGATTCACCACTCGGCGCACTCACTTGTGACCGCCACCTACAATGACGACCTGGGGGTCATGCTGGTCAAAGTCGTGATCTACAATCCGTTGGTTATGCCATGACAAGTCTCCAATCATGTGACCATCACGATTGGGGAGTTCCGGGAATTGAAGCAGTCCCTCGATGGCGGTGTGCATGGTCCAGATTTTCAGCCCAGTGGGAGTGTTGATCAAATTGGCGACGACCGAGGCAGCGACTACATCCGTCTCGAGACCCAGGTTGATCCGACCATAGACAAGTTCGGGGTATGGCCTTTCGATCTTTGGAGACGGGTCGGTCAACTCGACTTTGGTGGTTTTGGTCAAAGGAAGCAGATCCTTCGCGGCCGAAAGAATTCTGGCGGCGCCGTTGAATGTTCGATACTCCCAGGTGTATACCACTTTGTCCCTCCATACACCTAAGAGTCAGTTGTAGTTGTAGACCACCCCACAAGACGCTGAACTTACCGGTCTCCAGAAACAGGCTGGCGAATTTTTCGGCATCCCCGCTTTTCAAGGCAGAAGAAAGGTTCTCGGTCAACTTTTCGACCTGAGACTGAAAAGTCGAGTCGTCGATGTCGATGAACGCCTCGCCAAGAAGAGGAAGAGGCGCATTGTACTTGAATTTGTACATGAAGTCATCGGCGACTGGTTTCTCACTGAGGACAGCCGCATGTGCCTGCGCGACCGTCTTTTTCAGTGCGGCAATGTTGTCGATCTGCGGCTCAGCGTTTCCGATTGCGATTGGGCTCATGGTGGTTATAAGATCTGGGGTAACTTGAGACAGCTCTGTGATGCATGTAGGACACTTATAGACTGTAATGACAGAGGTAGATCAGAAATGTCCATTCTCTCGGGGTTTTCCAACAGTCTGTCATAGCATCCAGGCGGTAGCACGTAAGAGCCGTAACGGACATAATTGTCAACTAGGACGAGGAATATTGTTAACCGCACGAGTATTCTACCGGACGTAACGAGACCGCTCCGGACCTCTGAAGCCAAGTTCTTTAACGACAAACAGACTGCCTCCGTCCGGTCTATCGATCCCCGCATCGCCCTCTATATCCGTATCGGCGGAAGTAACATAGAGCTCGTCCATGTTTGGTCCTTTTTGTGAGTTTCTGCCCCGACGGCGATGATCACTAGCCGAAACATACCTCCAAAAATGCAGCTCGTCATATTCCACGCTCTAGGGAACTCGATGACAACATCAATTTCACCTTTCGGACTGAGCCTGATGACTTTGCCTGCTCCCCATCGTGCCGTCCAGACTCCTCCCTCTGTATCAAGGCAAAGCCCATCTGGCCAGCCATGCTCCCTACCCAAATCGCCAAAGAACAGCCGACGATTACTCATCGATCCGGAGGCCTTGCCATTATTCAAAGGGTGCACGGGGACTTACCACGTCGTAGTCGTACAAATCAATGCGCTTGTCCCAACTGTCGGTGAAATACCTATCTTGAGCACATTCACGAAACGTCTCAGCCTACATTTGCTTCCCACCATTGATCCATGCCATTCCATTAGTGCAGGTGATTCCCTGCTTGACGGGCTGCGACTGGACTGTACCCTTTGCAAGTGCAAACATCCTTCCGTCGTACGTTCCGTGTGCCTTGCCCATGGTTCCCGCCAAAAAGCGTCCTGCAGGATCCACCATGCCTTCGTTGAATCTCTTCTCTCCAGGCTCAAGTGGGACTCGACCAATCACTTCCACTTCTATCGATTTATCCTTTCCTAGACCTAGTATATCGAATGGAATAAAAGCAAAGCCATCATCGATTGCTCCTATCAACTTGAGACATCAGCCAGACCATCGGTTCTGAACAATCGCTTACGCCGTCATTCTGGTCAGTGCATGCAATGGCTGAGATCTTATGCTCATAATGGTCGATGGTATGCTGCTGAAGCTTGGGATCATAAGAGTGAAGCCTCCGGCCGTCAATGTCCACCCAGTATAGCTTTTGACGAATGAAGTCCTGCTGATGAATGTTAGAACGCCGAGGAGACCCACCCAGACGGGAGCTGATTAATGTGAGCTGATTGCGGTATCAACCATGGCAATGTACACACCTTCTCCGAGCTGGTCCTGAACTCGCAGCAAGGGCTCCTCTATGTTCACGGTACGCATATTGCAAAGTGATCAAGCTCGAAAAGAGGAGGGAAAACTGAACAGGTCTTTGCCCTTTTTGCTACCCAACAACTCCGCCCGCGGAGAAATCGATCGAAGGTCAACGGAGCGCAAGATTCACATTCCCGGTATCGCCGGCCGTTGAGGACTACGTACTGCATGCAGACTATAGCTCGGTTCAATTTTGTAGTTTCTCCAGCAAAAGAACCTTGGACCGCGCACAAGCTTGCGCATACAGATTAGGAATGTCCAAATCACCTCGCTCCATGTTTTCCGCCTCGAAGAATTCAAACATCATAGGGCCTTTTGCGTGTCAGTCCAACGTGATTCGGTGCCACAGAGATGACTTACCTTTGTATCCGGTACTTAAAATGGCCAGCAAGGTCTCTACCACACGAGCTCCCCCCATATCCTCGTTCGTCTGCACGTCTTGGCCGGCATTGAGGCCAATCAGTGGAACGGGTCGGCCGCAAATAGCCCAGATAAATCGATCGTTTCTAGTTGTCGTGCTGTTTTTTGCCCATGCGTCATATCGACTCCCCGAGTAAAGGGGAGTGGACGGCGCAATACATTCGGACAATTCGATGTAGAAGATCTTTTCCCCTGGGATCTGTCGTATTCGCTCGAGCATGTCTTGATATTGTTCTTCGGACCATCCTGTTCCCGTCTTTGGATCCCACCCGTATCGTTTTGCCAGCGGGAACTGTGCCGTATCCATGCAAAGTCCGAGATTAGGGTGATTCTTCCTCTCAGCTATGTTGAAAGTGACGGACTTACCGCCAGCTGGACAATCTTCCACGTGTGCTCCCAGTCTTGTACCCTCTCCGAGAAACACCAGGATTCGTAAGCGATCTTCACGGGAGGAGAAAGATTGGCTGCGAATTCGGCGAGCCAGGCTAGATCGTTGGCTGTTTCTTCATCCGATGCCGAGGCCTCTGCATAGTCATTCGATCCCACCTACATCTCAGCCCCGCCAGACACAGCGCAACGCACCTGTATCTGCTCCACGCCAACTTTGGAACATGTGGTCAACCATCGTTCGGCTTTGCGGTACGCCCATGACTTTCGTTTGTGACCCTCTGGCCAACCGTCAAACTGATTCAACGGCTGGAGCATGAGAATCTTCAGCCCAAAGCTCTCAGCCAGCTTGACCAAGATGGAAGCTTGCGAATACATCGCCTCCCAGATCTCATCATCGCTCGGATCAGGTTCTCCTCCTTCCGACCATTCAGGTGGGCAGGTAGAAGGTGGTCTACTATGAGCAACAGCCAGGCAAAACGTACTCACAAAGAGGGTACCTGGCTTCTCACCCAGCTACAATACTCTCCCAAGCCAATCTCGCAATTGGAAAAGCCAGCGTTCTTGATCGCTTGGAATTTCTTCTCTAGGGTATGAGCAGGGTGCATGCCCAGGGAGGCGCATGCTATTCCCCAAGGGTAAGACTTCTCGTCGAGTCGCATGATATGATGTGATAACAGTGTCCATCGAGTGAGGCTATAGATCCACTTATATCGATACTCATCTCTTCACTAGACACGATATGTCCGGATGATGGGAAAATATGTCCGACCCCTCTGTGTCTCATCCGGATCTAAGCGGGCTCCTCACCCGTATAAAGTCTAGCAGCAAGACTCTGTCGATGTAAAGCACTTCGTCCTCTGAACTCTCTGACTCGTCAATTTCCTTTCTACACAATGAAGCTCGAAGGAAAGGCTTTCATCATCACTGGCGGAGCGGGGTCGATCGGTGGCGCCGCTGCCAAACGTATCATCGCCGAGGGAGGCATCGCTGTTGTACGTCTATGATCGCAAGCTCAAGCTAATTCAACAGGTGTTTGACATCCTTTCACCTGAAGATGGGGAAAAGAAAGTCAAAGAGTACCACCCGGAACGAGCCTACTACTTCCAAACCGACATCACCGACGCAGATAAAGTCTCGGCTGCTTGTGATGCAGCCTTGGCCGCTATCCCCAAGGGCTCCCTTTTCGGTGGAGTTCATTGTGCGGCAATCGCTCCGGGAAGAAAGTGGGATCACAAGTTGAAGAACAGCATTCCTGTATGTGGGCGCGCAACCTCGAAAACTAACAACAGTTCTTCCAAAAAGTAATGCACGTGAACTCTTACGGGACCTTTGTGGTCGATTCTTGCATTGCCGACGCCATCAACTCGCAATACCCTGACGAGGGACCATTTGGTCCTCGAGTCACAGAGGAGCGTGGATGTATCGTCAATATCACGTCTGTGGTCGCCAATCCTGTCCCCGCGCGATGCATCTGCTATGGTACCTCAAAGAGTGAGTCTTTCAAGATCGACCCGAACTTACGACAGCTGCTGTTCTTGGTATCTCACAGGGGATGGCAGACTTCCTTGGTCCGTATGGAATCCGAGTCAACTGTGTTTCCCCTGCTGTCGTTGCTTCAGCCTTGCAAACGATGGAACGACGAGTGAGTGCGTGGCTTTATAATCCTGATCGACAGCCGTACTTTTTGGGCGAGATGGAAGCTCTTTGTCTTTTCCCTAGACGATTGTCTGAGGCCGAAGAGGTGGCTGATGCCATCTTGTTCGTCTTGAAGAATTCAATGATGAACGATACTGTGATCAAGGTCGATGGAGGCTGGAGAAACATGAGTACATGGGGAGGTGCGGCCGACCCCCGAAGCAACGCCATCTCTCTCGAGTAGATAGCTATCTGTATCAAGATTTTGCGCGATGTGCTATGCAAAAGCTGCGACTGTCCTTCGTCTTCGAGAGATCGGGAATATTTCACACACATAAGACGAGCATTTCTCCTCTTATTATGTTTTGATCAGGGTATAGGATAGAAGCAAACTCATCAATCGCTCACAAGGGCGTACAGTGGACTCTACGGGTATCGTGTGAGTTTGTCTCTGAGACTCTGCGTATCCCGATACGTCTCACAGCTCGCGGTTAGTCCACTCTGTGCATCGCATGGGGCTCGGCAATGGCCTGGCTCCTTTCAGATCCGTTCAACGGCTTTCGGTTCTGCTCCGCTTGAAGGGAAAAGGCCGGTTGATGGGCATATTCATGTCCTCCGTCCAGGTTCAATATCCCCGTACCCGGATGTAAGTCGAGTGGCGAATCCCTGACATTCCTGTCTGGAGATCCATGGGGGACTCGGTTACGATCCTAACACCATATATAAACGCCTCTTCATGGGCTCCATGGAGACACGAGCCCTTCTACATCGAACATTGCGAGACTAATCGACATGGCGCAGGTCCACGATCCTACCAAAGCTGTCCACCATCACATCGAGCGGATGGCTGAACGGCAGACACACTTTATCCTTGCAAGTTCAACAATTTTCCATCCACGTGTGGCTCACATTGCAGGATGAGTCCACCGTACGTGCAGAAGATGAGGACAAGATCACTCCGTACACAATCATGGTCATTCTCGCCGTCAGTCAATGCCCGAGACCAAGTTGCGCTCTCTGACATGTTCACAGGCAGCGATCGCGGGATTCTTGTTCGGTTATGACACTGGTATCGTTGGCAGTGCCCTGCCACTGGTCGGATCGGATCTCGGCCGCAAACTCACTTCATCCGAGACTGAGATTACCACTGCTGGAACGACCATCGGCGCGATTTGCGGTGCAGCCGTTCTTGGCGCTTATGCTGATAAACTTGGTCGAAAATGGGCTCTATTGATTGCCGATGTTTTGTAAGCGCGAAGGCGGGATGATTTGCTGATGAGAGCTTTACTGCCGGAGCAGTAATTATAGCTGCCAGCTATTCCATTGCTCAAATCATCGTGGGCCGAATCGTCCTCGGAGTCGGAGTTGGTGGTGCAGCCGTCATTGCACCGCTATACATTGCTGAACTTGCCCCGACCGCCATCCGGGGTCGATGTCTTGGTACCAAGTAAGGCTTCCACAAAACAATCTCGTTGATGGTAGCGCTTTCTTCATTCCTTTCGGTCAGGTTGTCGCCAGTGGTATCGGAGCCGGAATGGTAGACGTTCCCCATGCTTGGCGAATCCTCTTTGGACTGGGAGTCGTTCCCTCCGTCATTCAGCTCGGCCTCATGCACTGGCTGCCAGAATCGCCCCGAGTCTTGGTCATGAGAGGACAGGACGACAAGGCCTTGAAGGTGCTACAGCAGATTTACCGATCCGCCTCGGAGGAAATTCTTCAACTCAAGCTGTTGGTGATACGGAACAATGTCGAGGCATCCACCCAGATGCAACGAAACATGACTTTCTGGACTCGAACAAAGAAACTCTGGACTCACAAGCCTTATAGACGACCGATCATTGCCGTTTCTGGGCTCAACATGTTCACCCAGTTGACCGGTTTCAACGTGTTCTTGTACTACTCGGGTACCTTGTTCGGTCTCCTTGGCTTCAAGAACGGTGGTCTGGCAGGTCTAATTCCTTCTGGCATAAACGCCCTTTTCGTCGTAAGCTACTCAAACCGAGGAAGGCCATTTCTAAATGTCAGTTTATCGGTATGTCTGTGGTCGATCGAGTGGGTAGGCGAAGACTGGCTTTGATCGGGCTTCCTATCATGGCAATCGGCCTTCTCTGGGCTGTAATCTCGGTCCATTGTGAGTGATCGCAACGCGCCACGACTGCAAGCCGAGGTTGATCTCAGTCATGACTGTTCCCACCGGCGGTAAATTGATCAGTGGATATAACTATCCCAGCCGTCTGGCGGGAGCGTTGATCGGTGCCATTGCCTTTTTCGTGGTCGGATACGGTTCCAGTTATTCGCATCTCAGTTGGTATCAATCCGAGTTTCTGGCTCTCGAGATTCGAGCAGTTGGATCTGCCATTTCCACCGTCACTATCTGGATAGCCAATTTGGTCATTTCCGTCTCTTTCCTCACTCAGCTCGAATCTATAGGCCCAGCCGGGCTTTTCGGTCTCTATCTTGCGTTCTTGGTCATTGGGTGGATCTTCATCTATTTCTGCTATCCCGAGACAAGTGGGTGGAACGAATTTGCTGTCCGCAGGGACTAACGAAGCAGAGGGAATCTCTATCGATGAGATTCAGATCATCTTCCAGGACAGTTTCGGTGTCAACAAGTCACTGGAACTTCGAAAAGAGAAGGACGCCATCAAACGAAGATTGCACGATCTCGAGACTGGGGCTACGGCATCTGTGAATGAGGATGAGAAGAACCTTCCCTCACAGGTAGAGCTGTAAGAGAAGCGGTAGGAATCTGGGTTTCCGAGAGGCGAAAAGTATTGTCGAAGATAGGACATGTGTGGATCAGTGATCTGAACAAGCAGGAACGGAATATCAGAAGGAGTGTACATAACAAGATGATCTGGTTTTCAGTCGGGTCGAATCGTTCAATAGGACGTTGAAGTCATGCACGCGATCGGTGATGAAGGAACACGCGAAGCTTTGAATTTACCTGTGCACCTTGCGGGAGATGGACCGTTTCATCTGTCGTTCACTATAGGTCTGATCCAGGAGTACTGCTGCTTTTGCATGAATGCTGCTGTCTGTCTGTCTATGATCGTCGATTGAGAAGCACGGAGTAAAGTGTGGGGGAGGCCAATGTGTCCGGATGTACCGGATGTATTGACGCGGGCCGGACTTATGTGGTTTGACCCTTGCTCGCAAGAGTCGTCCATTCCACGGATACAGTCTCACACCATGTCCACTGCCATTCAGCCCGTTACCAAGAAACAGCGCAAGCAGCGCCCACGGTTCAATTGCGCCGGTACGTCTATCTGGCCAAAAGATACTCTAATGGGATAGAATGTCGTCGGACCAAAGTCAAATGTGATCGTAACGGTATGTCTACTTTGCCCCTGATGATCCCTCTCATCAGCAGTGCCGTGCAATTTCTGCATCAGACGCAATTGTACAGATATTTGTCCTGATGGCACACGAGCTACCGTCAAAGAGTGGGGTCTCTGGAGTGCCCAGCTGAGACAGTCAGGTCAAACACCAGCTCAGCCATCATACAGCGGCTAGAAGCCCTCGAACAGAGGTTAGTCGAAGAAAGCTCGGGATCAGGCATGGAGCCCTCAAGAGAAGAATCTACTTCTGGGAAGCCCTCAAATACGGATATCAATCTCGTTCCCGAGGTGGAAGTCTCGACAGACTTCACCATCCAAAACCCCGGCTTGATACAATCACAATTCGGGACCAATCAGATCCCATTCGACGAGGCGATCGCTAGTACCGGCCTTCATGGGAACAATCCTGATCGATCTCATTCAACTATATCGACCACTACGCAATCGCTCAAGCTCTCGGCGGATGAACATGTATATGGCACTTTGATGCTTGGCCACGGCGGTCAATCCAAGTATCTCGGACCGACAGCAGGCAGTGATTGGCTCAAAGATGTGAGATAAAACACGGAACCCTGCTAAAGGCTAGCAAGAGACTCTGCCGGATGAATCGCAAGGAGTCTCCAGAGTAGCGTCTCCGGAACCCAGCCATATCGGCCGAGACTTTCCCTTCAGCTCGCGTCGGGTTCCTATTGAGCTCATCAAAGTCCTACCGGAACGTGAAGAGGCGTCAAGAAAGGTAGAATGCTATTACCGATATTTTGCATGGCAGTAGGTTTCACCCAATGACCCGCTGAGGACAGGCACAACATCATTACTCGGACCGCCTTTGACGACATCTTCGACCGCATTTACATAAAGGATGGAGAACCTTCTTGCAAGGAGGAGCATCATCAACTTGGTCTCGTATTCGCAGTCCTTGCTATGGGCACATTGCATGATATGGAGCTCGAGCCCAACGATTCATTGGCTTCCGATTACCTCGACTTGGCCAAAGCTTCGCTGACGAGGGGAAGCTTTCTACGATACAACACAATAGCGGCTCTCCAAGCGGTGAATATCATTGCCCATGTTTATCTGGAAACAGAAGGGGGCAAGAACGGCGATTCTGCATGGCCGCTGTGGGGTTTGAGCATGCGCATGGTCGTTGCAATGGGTCTACATCGCGATGGTCATCGTTGGGGGCTGGATGAGCAGGTGGTCCAAGGGAGAAGAGCAATCTATTGGCAATGTCAGTCGACCGACATTATGCAAGCCAATTGCTTCTCGAGACCGTAAGTCTCCCTGCTATTGAAGCTCACCTAAGAGCCTCGCTGTCTTCAAGCTACGCCGACACCAATTTCCCGCTGGATCTCGATGAAAAGACCCAGTTACCGTTGCAACACAAATCGTTCCACCAGCTGAAGTACGAGCTGTCACGGATCTCCGAATCGGTATTGGAGGTGGTGCTCAAGGTCAACGAGCCAGCACCACAGCTGGTGCAAGCATTACAGGACCAACTCGTCTTGTTTGAAAAGCAAATACCGTTTAGTTTACGCAGCCGCACTGCCTACTCGTCACTGCCTTCCCTATATATCAACCCAGAAGACGCTATAGGAGACACGCCTGAAATCGATAAGCGGAATCTCATCCTGACATTACAACAATTCGCGCTGAGCATCACGATATCAGAGACCATGTTGTTCTTGAACCGGCCATTCTACGCCAAGGCCTTTGGAGAGGCAAATCATGATCCGACGCAATCGCAATATGCTCGTGCCTATCTTGTGGTGGTTGAAAGATCCAACGTGAGCTTCCGATAGAATGTAAATTAGGCTGACATCAGGTCATCACGACACTGGTGGGCAAGCTTTTCGAACTGCTTCCTAGGGTTGCCATACGATATTGGTGGTTATGGGTAAGTGGTTGCTCGCGCATTGATTTACGACAGTATCACGCATTCACTGCTGCGGTCTGCCTGGGAACATTACCATTGAGCAGTCCACGGAACCTACTCGTGGATTTATCAGTGAATCAACTAGACACGACGATTGCGCTATTCACCCGAGCGAGCCAGACGGGCATGTCACGACGACTGAATCGAAATCTGGCTTGGCTAGTCCAGCTTAAGACGAGAATATCGGAAAAGATCAACAATGATCATTCGGCTCCATTACAAGTGGTAGAACCAGAAAGCGCGGATATTGGCATGTTGGGTTGGCGAACCCGCTTGATTCAGCGAGCCGCCCAAAATCAGACGGCCATCACCATCCGCACAACGCCTCAGACGCCCCACTCGGCCCCGTATATGGCGCAAGAGCAATCGGAAGAAGTCAATACGGATCAATTCGCGAGTTGCTTCAGCATGCCGAGCTAACGACAGTTGCACGAATTCTGGGATCCGATGCTCGTGCAGAATGTATCCGATTCCTCAGACCTCTCTTGGGTAACGTCGATCGGTCGCGTGACGCTGATGGCAGATGGGAACCTGGTGGGATTTACCTTGATGCGGTGGGAGGAATGGACCGATACAAGCACATCCTTCAAATGTAGACCGATACGGATCATTTCATCTTTGTTCTCGTACAGACCGTTCTCAGAAATGATGGAACACGTTCGGTGGCGACTCTGGTTCATGCCTTCGTCTATCTATCTGTATCTATCATGCAACAAAGCAGTTGCAGCGCAGTGGACCAAGCTGGACCTGGTGGCGATCAATGAGAAGCACTATTTGACAGAGTTTGAGCTCAACTCACCTAGTACTTTGTACTACCACCCCTGGCTTTTGAGATCGCCACCAGCCTTCTTTCCATGCTATCCACAGTCGCATCAATCACGCTCTGAGGAATTGTATCCCAGATCTTCTGCGAGGCTTCAAAGAGACCATCAAGGATAGTAGGACGTCGTGGCAACTTATACAGCTCTCTCTTGAGTTATGCCCAACAGTTCTCAATTGGGTTGAGGTCCGGTGAAGACGGAGGGTGTTTGTAGAGTGAATGGATAGCATAGACACATAAGACAGGAGCCACAGTCAGGAACTGCGACTTACGATAGACTCATACTTACTTGTACAACAGAGATTGGGTCTCGAGTCCCTCGGAACCAAGTGACTGCTCCGACCTCGGAGACCCAGCATGTATATAAAGCAGACGCATCTTGGACTTTGGTGTTCAACATCTTCTTCCTTATCTTCTTCTTTATCATCTTCTCTACCTTTGACTTGCACTTCTTCTTCACTCCCTCGGTGACTCTACTCAACATTGGTTGGTTCGCTTCAGGACACCCTCCGTGTACATGTTGATGGATTCACTTCCCTTACTCCTACAACTTCTTCACTCACTCTCATTAACACTTCACTCATCATCGTCATCATCACACCCTCCTTTGTCATCATCACCTTCACATATCTCCGACATTGGTACCTCTCACATAGACCTTACCTTCGACCAACACACCACCACATCCCTTCATCAACACCTCTCACACTTCCATCTGACCACACTCCCTCCAAGACAGGTTGATAGAGTTGGGTATATAGTAGACACGCCAATAACTTTTGGGCCAGTCAGGTATCTCACACACCAGGCACCCAACACACTGTATGCAAAGGGAGCTATACAAGTAACTGTTGGTGACTGCAATTTGAGGATCGCTGAGAATCCTCAAACTTCGACTATCCCTCCTTTATACCTCGCTTCAATCCACCTTGCTTTAACTGACCCATGCGTCTCTCTGCTGTCCTTATTGTTCTTTTGTCAAAGTTTCCTGCTGTGCCATAAGAACTACGGCTAAATTTGTCAAAGGCCTCTGAACACCTGTTGTTCCCAATTATGCCAAGAGTGCCAAACTTTGCCTTTGTCTTGGAGACAATAAGGATCTTCTTGGATCAGGCAAGGACAATAAAGGTTGGTGGCAGAAGAATGAGGTTGGCTTCCATTGCCAAGCATTTCCGATGATCATTGATTCTGGCCAGCTTTGACCCATATTACAGCTGCATAGGCTAAGCTTGCTGATGTTGTGGTGTCACTGGTGACAGTAATGTGGTGTTAGGAGTTGGCTCACCAGGTTGCATAATTGGGTTTATAAATTTTCCTAAGTTGCCATGGCAAGCATCAGCAAGATGCTGCTGCGAACAAGACTGACTTAAACAATTGGCAATGCCTGGCATAGCCCTAGCGTTGCTACCATATGATACTCACAATTCCTTGTATTGCACCAAGTCGCTGGCTACACCTGGCATAGCACAACATATTTTGTGTTGCCTCAATGTTTTCACATGGTGTCAAGACTTGTCCCTTGTCAAGACCTGTTGACAATGGAACAGTGTCAGGGGTGTCACTTCGAGGTAGCCGACGACTAGCCTGAGAACGAGCGAACTTCGCCGACAAACAAGGAACTTCGAGAGAATTAGGTTTGCTACGGTATCTTATTGTTTTGCCACCGCTTCTTATTGTCCCTGCCCGACGCAAGACTATCCTTATTGTCTCCAAAACAACGGCAAAGTTCGGGACCATCGGCTGGTAGAGGAACAAAAGGGAACCGAGGTTATTTGGCAAGGTTGCCTATTGTTCGCCACGAACAATAAGGAACTTCGACGATACAACAATAAGGTCGGGTAGTGGACGCATGGGTCAGGCAATGAGAGGAGCTTTCTGGATGAGGTATAAAGATGAGTTGTCAAAGATCAAGGATCCTTAGCGATCCTTGATTAGCAGTCACTGGTAGTTACTCGTAGTTGATATCCTCGCATACATTGTCTTTTGATTTACTTGTACTTTGGTTGAGTTAGTTGATCTTATCCTACGTCGTTGGTGTCACAATGGCATGCCACTTAACCATTGATCAAGACCGCCTTTAAAAGGAGGCTTTGAATTCAACTGACCAGGTTGAATTCAAGCGGCATATATAGCCCTCATGACAGTCTGCCCAACTTTATTGTTGAGCTCCTGCGAGACAGCTATACAAGCCCCCAAAAATCTATTCTGCGGGCCAACACGGAATTTCACCAGTTGATTTGCCACTGCGGTCCTGTGGGGCCCAGGGCGGAGGGTTTGCATTGCCACCCGCAAAATATCTTTTCCAAGTGGTAGCAGTGGATCGAACTAGCGACCCGACCAAGCATCACCCGTAGTTGAATTCAAATTGTCACAATGGCATGCCACTTAACCATTGATCAAGACCGTCTTTAAAAGGAGGCTTTGAATTCAACTGACCAGGTTGAATTCAAGCGGCATATATAGCCCTCATGACAGTTGGCTATTCTCAGTCCCCAACAACCTTCGACCAGTTTCGACGAACTTCCTTTAGGTTAGGGCCAATCCAGGATAGGATCAACCTCACGCTTCTGACAAACAGGAGACAAGTAAACAATCACGGTTTGCAAGAAAGTAGGACAAGAGGTCAAGGGTCCTGTTGCAACTTGTGAGTTGTTTGAACAACAAAGGGGTTTGAGCTTAGAAGATGAACAAGCCCTAAGACGATGAGGGGGTGCAAGAGACTGAGCGAAGGGAGGTCCTTATAATGGTAGATGATTGACAATTGATATTTTGATCCCTAGAGAAAAGGATCAACAACAAGAAAAGACACAAGCTCATATACCTAGAGGAGGGTACAATTTGGAAGGATTGTCATTTTGACAGAGGTACCGTGTCATGATGTCCTGTGGGCAAAGTCAGGGTGACCCAACTTGGGTGATTTGGCTGAGGGATTGTGGTGACTTGAAGACTCTGTTGGGTGACATTGAGTCTGTGTTGGGATGACCCAGATCCCTAGTGAGAGCGGCATGGAGTCTTAAGTCATGGTGACACAGAGATTGTGTCAAGCTGACAAAGAGGATGTTTTGGCATGACCCAGTGCAAGTGCAGGGTCATGACACATAGACAAAAGTACATCTGTGTATAGTTTAAAGGGCATACACAGCCACTGAAGGATCTTACAACCCACATTGAGCTAAGATCACCTGGGGGCTGTGGTCTAGGTCTTGATGGTGCAAGAGGCGGATTTGACAGCATCTCCTTTTTTCTCAATCCATGGCTCTCTTGACAAGAGAGTAACATCTCCAGTAGAATTGACCGGAGGGGTAGCAGCAGCCTCTATGATACACTACCATCAGGAATCTGACTTTCTTGTTGGACAAGGATCAGAGAGAAGAGGGGAACTCACATTAAATGCCTTGTTTATGGGCTGAGGGGGAGGGGTGATGGAGCTGTTCCAGTAACTCTCATTCTTGTACAGGGTATATACAAAGTTCTCCTTCTTGTATTCTGCCCCATCAAACGCAAAAGTCCAGTATCCTACCCCAAGTCCTCCCCATCCTCCAACTGTGTTGGACTTGGCAGGAGACTCAACCTTCATGTATGGCCCAACGTGTAGGTCCACAGGGTTGATAGCTCTCTTGGAAATGGAGTGCGTTTCAGGGGCAGCCGCAGGGATGGCAATGGCACTTCCAAGCAAGGCAAAGAGGGCGATGAGCTTGGTAGAGGTGAACATGTTGGTTGCAAAGATTGGTTAAGATCAATCTAGGTGTGTCTTGTTCTTGAGTACCCACAGAGTAGTCAGATAGTGAGATCAACAAGACAGGGCTCAGACACCTTTTATATGTATACAGCATGCTGTTGGTCCTGATGACACAAAGCCAGTACTGTGGTATCCCTTGTACAGAAATAATCGTGGAAGTCCTGTCTCCCACTCTTGATACGATCCATACCTTTCACCTATCTGCAGCAGATATGAGTTCTGCGTCCCACCAGAAGATCTCTCACACTATCCAGCGGGACTCATGCGTAAAAAGGTTCACAAGTTTGGTCCATGAGAAAGTCATCTGGTCCGGGCTGTATGGCCAAGGAAGAAGGGAGTGACAATTGTTTTGACAATGTGTTGCGGGAACTTCACATGGCTACGACAGAACTACCATTGTGAAGATGGGCCGACACCTGGAGCGTTATGAGTATGAGAAAGTCAGAGTGGTGAAAAAGGGTGTGGTATCACAAAAGGATAAAAGGATAGGGTCTACGGAAAATACTGGAGCAAGCGGGTACAGCTGTTGCAGAAAGGATTGTTCGGATGTTGCACTTTGTGCGCGGTTTTCCTCGCCGAGAGCCGTTCCATGCTGTCAATGTCCCACGCGCCTGCTCATATTGGGGCACTATAATCCTCTCGACACGCGTGTTGAACGGACGAGTTTCCGTATAGCAGAGGTGCACCACTTGGCCCTCGCCCCGCTTCCCGGCCGAGAGATGTCGATTCCAGCGCTTCTCTTCGGTTATCGATAACTCTGTCATTTCACTCCACTCGACAACGACAGTCGTGATGGACTGACATCCTTTGTGGGATTATTGACCATAAGCCTTGTACGCAGAGTGCACCAGGGATCTTCAGCATACATCAAGGCTGTGCGAGCCTCAGCAATGTCGGAAAAGGCTTCCACTCCGACTTTGACCCCTCGCCCACCGTCATCGTCCACTAGGCAGCCGTTCATACCAAAGGCTGATAAGTGGACGACCAAAGTATGGCATACTTATCTCAAGCTCCGACCGGTTTTTTCTGAGAGTCATCGGGATCGGGTCTTGTCCACAATGAGCGATGCTGTACTGGTACGTCGCTGCACCTAGCTCACCCATTATTCCAAAGTCTCGCGTGTTGCGCAATATCGTCCGGAACCCATGGGGAGTATGGACTGATCGGTAGATTGCGGTCTATGTTATGAACACCAACCCAGCATTCAAGGATCAACCGATGATCCGCAAGTACATCGACTATGTGCTAGAATGGGAATCTACCGGAGCAGAATCAGCCGGCGGAACCCTTATAACCATGGAACAAGGTACACTCGAGCCAAAAGAGCTCAAAGAACTTCAAGACTCAGCGTTGGAAGATGCGAGGAGGGTGATGGAGGATGAGCATGGGGGAGCTAGGTCTATGCGAAACTTCTTGCGGATCGTCTTTTGTCTCTCCGAGAAAGGTGTGTGAGAACAAACGGTACTCTTATTTCTCCGGGCTTCAGCGACCACCGGACTCAATCCTTGACCTGCGCTTCTCTCGAGTCATTCACTCCATCATATCACCTCATCGTCATACGTGATACTTGGTCTGATGGACCACTGACGGCAGATATCTGCGTGATCGCCGAGACCGACAATATCTTACAGGAGCTATGGCGAGAGATAGACCAAGATATCGAGAACACCCTCAACACGCACAGATGGGAAAATCTAATGCAAGGCCAACCTGCGGCTTACACACTCCCCCACGAAATCAGTGTCGATTCCATCTGGATGGACCACATCCAAGGGGCCATCGTTGCCGGAAGACTAGACTCCCAGGTGCTGCTAAGGGGTGATCCCCGGGGGATGGAAGATGCAAGAGCAGATCTGATCGATTGGAGGAGGCATCAGTGGGATTTGTGGGAGGTCGACTCGAAAGGACTACAAGGGCTGGAGAAGAAACGAGCATTCAGAGTGTGGAAAGGCGACGCGGCGAGAGTGTTCAGAGAGGAGTTTCCTCCTTGGAGACGAGCTAGGATGGAGCGAGAGCGGTCTGAAAAGTAGTAGAATGACAAGGTCTCAAAGGTTGGAAGCAGATCAGGCAGGCAGGTCGGCCTTTTCTTAGGGTAAGATTAGGTTGTACACAATCGAGTCCTATATATGTCTTTGCTCCCGACCTCGCTAGGTCGGATAGTTGATGAGTGGACATTTTGCATCACGCACAGTACTCGTATCATGACACGGCCCAAAGCAGACGTAATCTCGCTCAATGTCCATCTCAACTCACCGCGCACTCCGCTCGTCCTGCCAGACATGCCTATGGATTACACATTATAAAGGAGCTTGTCGTCAAACTCGTAATTTGAATCTGTTTCTTCTTCTTCTTCTCCATCCTACACACATCACAAGACAAAAACAGCTCCGACAGCAGCACCGGCGAATGTACTCAGCAAGCCTCCTACGCTGAGAAGGCTCAAGGGGGAGACGGCTTTTCCGGCCGATCCACTCGAAGATGCAGCAGAGGATGCCGATCCGGACGCGCCGGACCCTGTGGACGATGGAGCAGCAGAGGATGGCGAAGGGGTGAACACTCCTCCGGCGGGTTGTTGTGCCAAACAAGTACTCGCAGCGTTTGAGGCATCTTGGGAGGTGTTTGGTCCTAGACATCAGTACAATCCGGACGGATAACGGGGGACGCACCGTTCTCAACAATCGTGGCGTTGCCGTTAAAGTCGCAACTCGACGCAATGGGGTTGACGCTAAAGTACGCCGACATGGCATAACTCAGCTTGATAGCTGGAGAACACATGGCGAGTGGTCCGTACACCCCCGTCTCGCCGTCACCGGCAATTGCGTCACAGCTTGCACCGGAACCAGACTGGCCGAGCAATGAGCAGGCGTAGCTTGACATCAGCCCTATGGTCCCTCATCTTTTCACAGAGGAGACTCACTCGATGAGATCACCGACAATGATCGGTTGATTGGCGGTAGAATTGGTGACTCGACAAGAGAATGCGTTTTGATTGATACAGTTGCACACTTGTTCATCGGGAGTTGGGGGGAGAGTGTTGTTGGCGAGGAAGTTGCTGCTCTCCGCGGGGCATTGGATGGTACCCTGAGAGGCGCTCGACTTGGCAGGCCCAGTCGGGAACGTCACATTGTTGTATTCCGCTGCGAGTCGTGTAAAGTCGCTAGACGTGTTGACACTAAAATCAGCAATGCAATTTATGGTCAACGCACCTTTGGCCGTTGTTGGTGAAGGTCACCATGCCATATCCATCTACCGTAGGGAAATAGGAGAATGCAACACCACCGGAAAAGACGTCGGACACGGGCGAAGAGAACAAGGCTTGGACTTCGTTCCATACTCGAGGAGGTTGGAAGATGCACCCGAATTCAGACATGTAGGTAGCGACGGGGATATCGGCGAATCCTTCGGTAATGACTCCCCAGTTGGAAGAGTTGAGGTTCTGGTCTCCACACCATTCGTAGTTGTTCAGACCTGGGTATCAGTGACCCAAAGATAATACGAAGGGACCAAAGTCTTCGACGACTCACCGTATAGATCCACCAAGTCTGCCTCATCTCCGCAGGTCATATAGTCCGCCATGTTGTTCCTAAACGCCGCATCACCATCCACCGCTGCGTAACCGACAAGAGCAGACGACTTGATAGCGCCAAGATATGCTTTGATGTCCCGCGCAGCCGCCTTGACGAAGGCTGCACCGTCAGTTCTGCCCACAACAAGGACGTTACCGAGACGTACGAGCAGCGTTGGTGTTTTGATTGGTGTTGACGACCTCGTTACCGATATTGTATCCTAAAACATTGTCGTACTACTGATCAGCAGGGACTCACAGAATCTGAGAGAAAGTGAGTCCGTCAAGAAATGCTCACTTTGTTGAAGACATCTATCGTCCTGGTGTACTCGTTGAGCAGGTTGGTAGTCCACGCGGGAGAAGATCGATCGATGGATCCGTTCAGAGGAAGTGAAACGTCCAGCCTGATAAAGCAATGAGCACCTATACTTATACCGCAATATGGCCAGGGCTGACGCTAACTCACAGCACGTATATGCCTGCCTTGCTGAAAGCCTCCATACACTCGTCGTGATTATTCGCCGGATCGACAGAATACACTCGAACGGCATTTACGCCTAATTGCTGCAGATACGGTAAATCTCTCGAGCAGTTTTGTGCGGAAGAAAGGGGATCAATGTAGGATGAGGGCTCTGGGAATCCTCCACTGCTGGTCAGTGCCAAGTCACAACCGGGTTAAAGAGGCTACGACGCACTTGTCGGCATTGGCAGTGGTGTCTTGGGCTAGTTGTCCTTGTGGTTGGTATGCTACTCCCTGTCGGTCAGCAATAGCAACCACGGGGTAGTGTATGGACGAGTGGACTGCCCATGGGGAGCAGGGCTACCCGTTGGAGGAGCATTGACCTACCTTGATGAAGAATCGATTTCCACTCGGATCGTATAGGTATTTCCCTGTTCGTGTGATCTGAGGCAGAGCCGTCACCCCGGCTACGAGGGATAGGATGGCGAAAGGTGATATCCTCATGTTGGATCTGGGTGTTCAACTCGTCCGTCGATGCTATCTCGTGTATGGTACGCAGACAAGTGTAGAAGTGAGATGGTCGATGTGCAAGAGGGGTCAGGAGACGGAGTGGCGGTGTGATGTTTTTGAATCAAAATCGGCACTACAAAGCGGGGAGACATGTATCCTCCCCCGATCCGAGCTGGAATCGCATGCATGTATGCATCGGGTGTAAACACAGGCGTGTGCATATACCTCGTGGGATGCGAATGCATACGGGAGGCCCACCAGCGGATGATGAGTCATGTTGCTATGGCAGCCAAGAGACCTCCGCTCTCTTGCCTCCGTCTCGGCGCGCGTCGCAAGTGGTACACCCGCCGACGCGCAGGAGACGAACAGACGCTTACATCGCTATATGGTGGACTTGGCTCGAGAGCATAGCGGTGCATGCGAACAAGCCCGAGTGGGAATAATCAAGTTGCCGCATAGACCCTTCGGACCCGTGTCAAGTTCTCCTGGAATAGGATGGCGCCCTTGTGACACCTCCTTGTCCGGCAAAGCGGTATCGGCTTGCGGATCATGAGCGAGGGCCCACCATCGTTTAGTTTAAGTCCTGGAAGTTTTGGTGGCTGCCATCATCCAGTGCGTGCTCAGGCTGAAGACGCACCCGAGCACGATGACTGGGACGCGTTTGAGCCACTTGAGCATAAATATCCCTGATCCGGGGGTGTAGCTGTGTGACTTGTTTATCATCTCTTCCGCGCTTCCCTCTTTTCCCAGGCTCAGAGATAGCTAGCATGGCGTAAGTGCCCGGGTGAGCGGGGCGAGAAGAGAGATGCTTGTTGCTCGTTTCCCTTTTGTTGACACTTATGCAACCCGTCCTTCTCACGGGATACCTCTGAAATTCCCACCTCCTCTCTGATGAATAGACCCTTTAGACCTCTACGTGATGTTGTTGTCCCAAGTCGCATAGCGTAGATCAGATCGCGACGGATTTCATGAGATAAAGAAAAGTCCATGCATCTTCTCTTGCATCTCACCTCCTACATCGTGCACATCATAGACGACAAACAGGATGCCACGAAAACCACCACCGCCACCGCTGCCGCTGGAAATCTCTAGTCCAGTCCGATCGCCCCCTAGTCCATACTTTGATGACCCGCAAAGTCGACCAGGTTCAGGCAGGAGCACACCTCGATCTGCGTCTGGGAGATCGATCATTACGCCGCAAGGGGGTCGAGCGGGGAACAATGGACAAGCAGGCAGGAACGCCGCGATGGGGTTGGACGTGAGTTCTCTTTTGTCTGGTCTGACATGGAAACATCGCCCCGACGTGAGGTCCGAGCTGTGTCGCCGTGTCGGCGTCCCCACTTTGCCCTCCAACGTGAAAACGGGATGGTCACTGCATGCCACTTGGTGCGGAAAGGTGGGGGTTGGGCTGTGCTGTGAATGGCTTTTTGTGTGTCGTTTGATCCGACTGAAACGCTCCCCTCTTCGTCCCCCAGGTTTGACCTTACTTCTATGTCCCCTTTCAACTCGCCTATTGTTCTCACTCATGGTTCAAGATTCCACCACTCTGCAGCCCATATTGACTCTATAGTTTACCGCTTCACCCACTCACGACTACCTCGAAGCGTTCCACTCCGACTCGCCCAACCCATTCCACACACCCATCCCTCAATCCCCTTCTGGTGGTTCGGAAATCTTCTCACCCAATCTTGATTCTGAACTGCCGTACGACAAAGAGTTTGGTGAGACGCAATACGGTTCATCTAGACTACTCAAACCGAGCGCATACCCTTCAGCTCTGACAGGAGGCAGACCTCGAGCCAACACGGGTGCCTCTCGTGCTTCCGGACGATCTCCAAGACAAGCTTCAAACCCCACCATGGCGGCCGCGGCGGGTTATTCCGACGCATCGTACAAGGCTCCAAGAGGATGTGTGCCTACAAACCCTCACAAGAGACGACTGTTATTTTTCGGGTTACCTATCGGATTGATCCTCGTCGCTGCTATAGCTATCGGTGCGGCAGTCAGCGCTTCCCAGGATAAACAGAACAAGACGACTGCTGGGGGGTCAAGCAGGACGACATCTCAAGGGACGCAAACGACCACTTCGGCTGGATCAACCACTACGACTGCCGCTCCGACCAACAACTTTGGAGTAGCGGGTTCAGGGGCGGATGGAAGTATGGTACAGATGGCAGATGGGGGGAACTTTACTTATTACAACTCGTTTGGAGGCACATGGGCGGTGGATCCCGCGGACCCTTACTCGGTGAGCAATCGCGTGCTATGGCAGGGCCAAGCGCTTAACCATAGGTCTCGGGCCGAGCGCAACAATGGACACCTAGCTTGTTGGAGGAGTGGACTTGGGGCAAAGATAACATTAGGGGGTGCGTTGACTAAGAACCTCGACTACAGGTGCCAGGCTGATGATCAGTGTGAACCTCGGCGGCTGGCTCGTCACCGAGCCGTTCATCGTGTCCTCCCTGTACGAGAAGTACCAACACACCACCCCCGTTGCCGTCGACGAATACACCCTATGCCAAGCTATGGGCTCCGACCTCCCCACCATGATGGAGAATCACTACAAGAGTTTCATCGTCAGCCCCTTTCTATCTACACAAGACTATGCGCTAACTCCCAGACCGAGGTGGATTTTGCGGATATCGCAGCTGCAGGTCTCAATTGGGTGCGAATCCCACTCGGATTCTGGGCCATCGAGACCAACGAAGACGAGCCTTACCTTGGGAAAGTCTCCTGGAACTACTTTGTCAAAGCCATAGGATGGGCTAGAAAGTACGGTCTTCGAATTTTATTGGATTTCCACGCGTTGCCAGGATCTCAGAATGGTTGGAACCATTCGGGCAGAGCGGGAAGTGTCAATTGGATGTACGGCGTCATGGGGTTGGTCAATGCTCAACGACATTTGGAGCAGATTCGAAGTTTGACAGAGTTTATCTCTCAGCCTGGTATCAAGGAGGTTGTGCCGATGATGAGCTTGGTGAATGAGGTTCAAGCGTCTATAGTGGGTGAAGAGGTCTTGTCAAAGTTGTGAGTACAATCGAACAGCGTGATAGACATTGGCTCATGGATAGCTATTATCAAGCCTACGAGTTGATCCGAGGTATCACCGGCTTTGGGACAGGCAACGGACCTATCATTGCGATCCATGAGGGGTTCTTGGGTGTCGCCGCCTGGGCAGATTTCATGAAGGGTGCTGATCGACTGTACGTCGATCGTCTACGTGTAGTTTCTCAGCTGATTTCAGTGCTCTTGACCAACACCCATACCTTGCCTTCACAACCCCTAATAATAACGCCTGGGATACCAACGTGAGTCTTCTGCGGTCTCGGTCCCCTTGTGCGACAGCATCGACTGACTTTCAGGCCAAGATTGCTTGTGGATGGGGAGGAGGAACCAACGATTCTTCCACAAACTACGGTATCACCGTCGGCGGTGAATGGTCTTTGGCCGTCAACAACTGTGGTAAATGGCTCAATGGTGTGGGTTCCACCCCAACATACGAATCTTCCGGTACTGGAACGTGCGAAAACTGGGAAGAATGGATGAATTGGGACGCAGATCGTAAAGCCGGTATTGCAGGATACGCACTGGCCAACATGGACGCTTTACAAAATTGGTTCTTTTGGACATGGCGGATTGCCAACTCGACTCAACTGGGCTATGCCCCTTCCCCGATGTGGCATTATCAATTGGGTCTCCAACAAGGATGGTTACCTGCCGATCCTAGAGTCGCAGGTGGATATTGCGGTTCGGTCGCTCAAGTGGGAGGCAACCAATTTGCAGGGACATATCCCGCTTCAGCCACGGGTGGAGTCGCGACACCCTCCCTCGACCCGGTCAGCGTATCCAACTACAGCATTTGGCCACCTACCTCCATGGGACCTAGCTTTACTCAGAGTCAAATTGCCCTCTTCCCTACCTTGACACAGACCGGTTCTCCAGTCACGCTCGCGACTCAGGCTCATCCGACCACCATGACTGTCGGCAGCGGATGGCAAGATGCTCAGGATACCGTAGGCGCATGGGCGAGTGTGTCAGGTTGTTCTTACCCAGAGTGAGTCTTAAACTTTTTACGCATACCGGCAAGTGCTTACGTGTCAGCGAGTACAATGCCAATTCTGCGGCTGTGCCTACGGCGCTTTGTGCAGGTAGCAAGACGAAACGGGCGTTGGGTATGCGTATAACGGCGAGACCATGAGACATTGAGGGATATAGATATAGCGTTAGAAGTTACTCTACGATTTTTGGGTTATCAAGAGATGCATATAAGTCGATTATAAGCACGCAAATCAGTGCCACAAGCTCTTCTGCGTTGGGAGCCCAGACCTCATTTGTGTCAGAGGACACTCTGTATTCTCTCCTTGAGCTGATCATGCCAAGATGCACCGAACCAATCTAATCAGTAGAGCAGACTTCCACGGCGTTTAGATACATGACTTAACTACTCGGATACATTCCCACCTGACCCCTTGGAGAGACACAGCGTCTCAGCCGAACGGTCCGAGGCCTAGGCCCACCTGACTCGCATCACGCTTAACCTTGGACACTACTAGTCGCATAAACCTTCTGCCTGACCTGCTCCGCCCGATTCTGCACCAGACCTCTCAACGTCCTAATCCCCTTCAAGACCCCCTCATCAGCCCCTTCACCCTCTACCAACCTCGTATGTGCGAAATCTATCATTCTGAGGTTCATAGGCGGACACCGTCTTGCTCTCCTCGCGTCGGCTTTAGCTCCATCATCTTCATCATCATCCGACGACGTCGAGCTGTCTATAGATGACCCGTCGTCATCTCCAAATTCATCCTCGTCATCTGAGTCTTGTGCGGGTGGAGGTGCTTCAGCTGCGATGAGTGCTTCTCGAGCTTTCTTCGCTTCCCATCGATCTAGAGCATCTTCCAATCGCTCGGCGTGTCCTTCGTAGACAATCAGAATGCTAGCTCCGATAAAACGAGCTTCAAGCTTGCTGATGACATTTTCGAGTTGTTCCAGCTCGGCATCGACCATCGATAAGACTCGTAGTAGTGTTTTCGCCTGAATGGCATGCGAGGTGTAAGCTTGAGGAGGAGCAGAGGACCCTGATACAGGGGTGGTAGGGACAACAAGCGATGCGTCATTCGAAGGCGGGAGGGGGAGGTGCGGGACAGTAGAGGATGAGGGTGAAGTGGACGTGGAAGACACGGGTGTGGGAGGCATGTGAAGGGCCGGGACAGAGTCGTCAGGGAGTGGGAAGAACCGGATCAGACCTTCGGGTAGTTGTTCTTTGGTTATTGATTTGCCGTATGATTTGGGTGTGAGGATGTAAGAAAAAGTTGGGGCGTGCCAGGTCTATATATCAGCTTGTGATCGCATTTCTCGCAGACGACAACTGACCTGACACCCGGTAAGCCGGATACCCGTTTCAAAACTGGTAGATCCTTTCGACTGTTTTTCCATTCTAATCTTTTTCTCTTCCGTAGCGTCAGGTCCAGCGAGGACTGTCCCGAGTTTTACATCGAGAATAGAGGGATGTGTATAGTTGTGTGCGAGGTTTTCAATCACCACGCTCTGACACTTAGCATTTCAGACACACGATTGTTCTAAACTGACCTCGGGGACATCATCGACTTTAAGTCCTATCCCGTCCTTGGTGATCTGTCCACTCGAGTCCAGCTGACCTTCAAGCCGCAATGTCCCAAAGAATTTGGGTACAAACGGTTTGAGTTGTGTCACAGGATCACTGCGAGACGCCGAGTTGAGCAAGTGATAAAATGCTATCTCGCGAGGCAAAGCAGGCTATATGTCAGACCAGACAGTTGTATGTTTCTGAGGGCAGGGCTGACCTTGATGACGAGAGCTCCGGATTCGTCAGACATTACATTTTGGTGTCCTGCGACTTGGTTTGCTAATGGTGTGGATCCACCTTGGGGATGAAGTGATAGCGGTGAAGGAGTCATCCTGTCTTATCGGATGGGAGAAGAGAATCGCGGTATGTAAAGTATAGACGAGTTGGTCGAGTTGTGAAAGACTAAAGGGTGAAAGGGTTGCGGGATGAGGATGAAGTGCGATAGCTCTGCCGTCGCTGTACACTCAGCCACAGACGTAAGATGGGAAGTTGTCATACCTCGGTCACTCCACTCACAACAAGCAGCTTCTGTAGATGATCAACGAGCCGAAGAGGTGCAGCGTACTCGTAAGAGTGAATCAAAGGAGAAGAAATGCGAGAAGCAACGACCACCCCCCCCACGCTTGAAACGCGTTTTACCAGGTGGCGAATCGGCGGGCGGGGGGGCGACATGGCGTCATCAGGCGAGAAGGGTATTAGGATTATCTTTGTAATGAGCCATTACAGACCGTTTTGTAATGCCCCCCCTCGCTCATCCACCAACTCTCCATATGCATCGTAGTCCGGGCGATCCCTTCATCGGGTCGTTCCATGCATAGACAGGATACCGACTCACAAAGGACTGACACTGACATGTCTCCCGGGACGTCGAGCACGTTGTGTTGGGTCCGTCTGTAGATCCTTTGAATCTGAATGCCAAGCCAATTCAGCCTTCCTCGACAGCACAGCAACAGGCATGCTCGACTCTGACAGCGAAATCTTCCTGTCCATATAGACCATATCTGCAGGACACACTCTCACTTGAGCAGCAGCGAAGCCTCATTTGTCCATCCTGAAGAGTCATGGGCTCACGGATAAAACTTCCAGGTACGACCTCGGCCGACACGGTGAAAGCTAGACGATGGAGGATATTCTGGAGTTACCTCCCAGATTGGTGTCTCACCATCTTCCTATGGGTATGTCGCGTCTTATCCACTATCCTCAACCTGTCTCAGCGAGACCAGCAGAGAAGAGCTTATCTGATACGCAGGGGATATTCTACCTCCTCGACAAGGTATGTCCAACTTGGTCACACGAGCATTACGATATCCCCTCGCCAAGTGACTAACCCCAGGTCGATGGGTACAGGCGAAAGTTTTCAGTAACTGATACGTCCTTGGCGTTCCCGTACGCCGATCCGGAACGTATCAAAGTCTGGCATCTGGCCATTTACTGCGGAATCATCCCTGCTCTAATCATAATCCTTACTGGGTAAGCCGACTCCCCCGCTCAACCCCAACACCTTTCTATGCTGAGTATAGCGCGTTGGTGAGGAGATCACCATGGGATGTGCATTCTGGTATACTGGGTCTGGTCTTGTCTCTCGGATTGACGGTAACTTTTACCGACATTATCAAGGTGAATACTCTCCACCTCGCTGTAAGTGTACTAACTATAGATTACGGCGGGCAGACCTCGACCTGACCTGTTTGCACGATGTCAACTCCCAGAAGACCTCACCAGTAACCCCGTACATGGTCTTATCGACTGGACATACTGTACCCAGACGGACAAGCTACAAGAGGGATTTAGGAGTTTCCCGAGTGGACATAGCAGTTTTGCATGGGCGGGAATGTGGTATCTCATTCTCTACAGCGCTGCAAGTGGGTCACACGATTCCTCACATCATATCGTCGTCAAATCTCTCTTCTATTCACTACGGAACTCTTCCCTGCTTGTCCACTTTTTCTCTGTGCGTTCCCAGGTATGGCCGACTGACGTATAGAAATGCGAATCGCCAATCGAAGGAGTTATACCTGGAAATCATGGCTTCTCCTCGCTCCTCTGTCCTGCGCCGCGCTGGTCTCCGTCTCTAGAACGATGGACTATCGACACCACGCTACAGACGTCATTGCGGGAGCTATCATTGGTGTACTCGCATCCTGGGTTGCGTATAGGCAGTTCTACCCCGTTCGTCCCCTCGCCCTCCCATCCTCGCTTCTCAGGCACCTCTATCCAGAAGCACTGACCATTTGAGCTGACATCCAGCCATTGAGTCATCCTCAATCTTACAAACCTTATTCTCCCAGAATTCCAAAGGACGAGGAGATTCCTCTACACCAACCCTCGCACGCCCGATCCGCAGTCACGCACAATAGACCAAGCGTAGATGATCATCCGCATTCTGCCTTGCTTCCTAGTCGACCATCAGCCCCCCTCGCTCCGGCTTCACAGAATGGGACGCATGCTTATGGGTATGGGGCTTATCCCCCTCAAAGTGGATATGATACGGCGATGGGACCGAAGAAGAGCTACGATACGAGTCTGAGCAATGGGGAGGGTCGATCACATAATGGTGAGACCGTCATGGTGCATTCGGGAGAACCGCATGGAGAGTACAATGAGACTGTGCAGAGAGACTAGAATAGCTCAAGCTAGATGCATCCAGTTCGAGTAGCATAGGTGAGCAACATTGAGTCATAGGGTGTGGCCAAATCCAGTCTATGTGTATGAAGAAAGATCAATGATACATTGTGTGCTGCTATGATGCATCACATCCAATCACAAGCGAAAAGACCAACGACCCCAACGACCCCTACGATCTATCCTTTCGCTTCTTCTTCTTGCCGTCGACGGACAACTTGCCCGATTTCTGTGCCATCAGCCTTTTTCGAGATTCACCCTGCAGGCTAGACTTACCTTGGCAATGACTCTATCCAATGCTCGCCTGATCGCGCTGTTCTCCGGGAAAGTCTTGGGATCAAAGTAAGTCGGAGCGTATTCTAAGAGCCATTCGGGTCGAACCTCCGTGACGGTCCGAATAAACTAAGTGATCAGCTTGTCGTCACGCGTACATCGGGTGAGCTCACGTTGGCGGTAGTGAGGACAAACTCGTTGTACAACACCCATTCAGGGGTCGTGTCCAACCCGCAACTCAAATGCAGCCTGACCACCTGGTTATCCTTCACCGTCATATAACTGCCCTTCTCTCCCTCTTTATGCGCGACATGCATGAAGAACCCACACGTCAATGCCTGTCGGATATTGTTCCAGTAGTTTTTATCTTCCCATGCGGTCGATACGAGGTCCAAGTTGAACTTTTCCATACTCCTCTTTAGTTGTGTCCGGACATTATCAGCTTGTGAGAGTGATCGGAAGTTGAGGTAGTTCTGCCAACACCAATTCTTTGCGTCGGCCTCGTTGGTCTTGTATGCGTGGTAGACGTTGAGCATGGTCAGGTGGTCTCCGTCGGGATGGGTGAATTGCGCTTTGGCGAGATCGGCCTCTTTTCGAGCGTTGGCAGGTCGCATAAAGACGTTGGGGACGGACAACATGGCTGTGAGAGACAGCATTTCGTTGGAACAGCCAAATTCGGGTGAGACGATGAGCATCTTGGCGAGCTATTTTTCAGCCCTGTGCGAGGATGATGACGATGAGTGAACTGACCTGAGGGTCGAGTGGGAACTCGGCCATGATCTCTCCCAGAGGAGTCAGGTTACCTTCGTCGTCGAGTGCCGCGAGGTAGTGCAGCAACTCCAAAGCCCGCATGATGGTTTCTGGCGCTGGCGCATCTGTATGTTAGCGATAGCTCAATCTAATTGGTCACACTGACCCATATAGTCGAAATGGACAAGATCCTTTATGCCCAGCTTGATCAACTCCAGTACCGTGTTGGCAAGATTACTCCTTAGAATCTCCGGGTGCGTCTGCTCCTCGAGCTCCTTGACAAAGTCCTTCTCGGTATACAGCCTGAAACACTTTCCAGGTCTCGTACGTCCAGCTCGACCCGCTCTTTGCATTGCGGAAGCTTTCGAAATGGGCGATACGAGCAGACTCTCCACTCGGATACGGGGGTTGTAGACTTTTTGTTTGCAGAAACCGGGATCAACGACGTATACGATACCATCAATGGTCAAAGACGTCTCGGCAATGTTGGTAGAAACGACGACCTTTCTTCCTGGAAGTCCATCTGATTTGCGGGCGGGCGGTGCGGGGTCAAAGATCCGTTGTTGTTGTTGAGGAGGAAGAGAAGAGTAGAGGGGTAGAACCAGTAATGGGCCTGCCATGCCTTTATTTGCCAATTCGTCCCCCTCTGCACGGATCTTTCGACAGGCATCTTCAATCTCCTCTTCTCCTGTCAAGAACAACAACACGTCTCCTTCGTCTTCCGCTTGGTGAATGTACAGGACGGTCCTGATCGCAGCTTCGACGTAGTCGGTTTCGGGTTCTTGGGTGAAGAATGTCTCGACGGGGAAAGTTCGACCAGAGACTTTGACGACGGGTGCTCGACCGGTGGGTGAGTTTTCCCCAAAGTATCGTGAGAACTTGTCGACATCAAGAGTAGCCGACATGACGATGATTTTGAGGTCAGATCGGTTCTTTGCAATCTACCATGAGCAAAAACCCCCCACAGCAAGCACCACCTACATCTTTGAGCAGACCCATCAGGATATCCGTCGCGAGCGTCCGTTCGTGCGCCTCGTCCAGGATGATAGTTGAATACCTCTCCAATTTCGGATCGTTCATAGCCTCTCGCAACAACATTCCATCCGTCATGTACTTTAAAAAAGTCGTCCCCTGCTCGGTCATATCCTCGAAACGAATCGAGTACCCCACTTGCTTTCCTAGCTGAACATCCATCTCGTCCGCTACACGCTTAGCCACCGACATGGCAGCAACACGTCGAGGTTGAGTACAAGCTACCATTTTACCCCGCATCATGGGTAAATCAGAGTAACAAACGAATTGAGGGATTTGTGTCGTCTTTCCGGATCCTGTCTGACCTTCCATGACGGTGATTTGGTTTTTCGAAAAGATGTCTAGGAATTCTGCCATTTTCTGGTACACTGGGAGGTTCTTTCGGCCTTGGAGAATCTTCTTGTATGATGGCGAGAAGGGAGCGAGGTTTTTGAATGGGTTGACTTCTCCGTCCTGCTTGTGAGCTAAAGCCTGAGATGAGTGGACCAGCCCACCATGATATTCTTGGCCTGCTCAACAGACACTCTTCGGGGCACAAGTCCCGCCAGAGGACTTTTGGCATTTGAAGCAGACCCATTGCTTACACCGTTTGAACCAGTCGCAGCGGTCGGTTCTCGGTGGGCGAGGTAAGGGTTTGGCGCCCCAGTCGATGGACCCGCTTCGGCTGACGGTGAAGACATTTTTGATCGCTTTGAAGGTGGCTCCATGTCTTTCTGTCGAGCTTAGACACCAACGTCTATGGAGGTTCGGCTCTCAATCGTGTGTACAAGGCAATAACACTACGCCAGCAGAAAATCCATCAAGAGGCGGCAAAAATCAATCGATGTTGATTAGGCGTGTCGAATCTTCGAAGTCGACGGTTCACACGCCTATCTCTGTTTGTTTTGACATTTGCCACCCCGTCGGTCGACCGTCCAGCACCGCCTTTCCTTTGAACATATTATACAGCTGGACCCCCTGTCGAGGTCAAACTCTCATTCTCTTCTAGCATTTCAAGATGGCAAGCTCAGACAGAAAAACATCCACACCACCTCCCTTATCCCCTACCCTTGACGCTCCCCCGTCTTATGACGCTGTCGCAACTCCCTCCGATGTAGGCGGATCGGGCTCCTCCTCCAATCCGCCACCCTTCTTACCCTCTGCGCCGCCTAAACAAACTCTACACCTATTCTCCGGACCTCCCAATGCGGAAGCACTTCTTGGGCGATCCAACACCCCATTGGAGGTTTTAAACAGTATCGAGAGCGAGAAGAAGGGGAATTGGATCGTATCTTCCGATAGACGATTAGAGAATGGTGCACCTTCATAGCTTCGTGTCATATCACAATAATGCTGACCCCTAGCTTCCACATTGTACGACTATATCCGGAACAAGACGCTGGTTCAGCCCCAACTACTGGTCCATTGCACAGGGGTCCATTTTGAGACGCCCGAAAGGAACGAATATGTGGAAGACCGGGATGGACCGAGACACAGGAGGAAAGGTCAACCTGAGCGAATTGTCGATTTCGAGTTCACCGTGAGTCTTCGCCCGTTTCTCTGAATATGTGTTGAAGGTGACTCATACTTTCAGATCGACCTGACATCCATCATCAACCACCCGGACAATTACGCCAACGTCCACCTCTCTACCGCACTGCCCGATGCGCCCGTCGCTCGAGGATCGCACGGCAGCTCGTATTCTGCCTTGTACGCTTTACCGCCGACCCAGTCTCACGACTACTCTGCCCTCCTAGGTCCCACCGACGCCGGTAGACATGCTACCCGGGCCGAGAACAAACAAAACAAAGAATGGTGTGAATGGCGAAACAATCGTGGTCTCCCCCCCTGGGCAAAGATGAAAGACCATCCGGACTTTGTCGATTCCAAGGGAAAATCGAGATCTGAACCTTCTCAACCGATTCGCTTGGGTGAAGGCACAGAGATGGATATGAGTGAGGAGGAGATACAGACTGGACCGGAACTGGAGAGAGCGGAGAGAGAGGCAATGTTGAAAGCTTGGTGCGAAAGATATGTGTCGGATCCCGGGCTATTAAAGGAGTTTAGAGTACCTTATTTCATTTGGGGCTGGGATATCGAGGGTTTAACTACTGGTATGTCCAAAGCGTTGACTATGCCATGCTAATG
Source organism: Papiliotrema nemorosa (assembly GCA_032158125.1). Classification (NCBI taxonomy): domain Eukaryota; kingdom Fungi; phylum Basidiomycota; class Tremellomycetes; order Tremellales; family Rhynchogastremaceae; genus Papiliotrema; species Papiliotrema nemorosa. The sequence continues at coordinate 554,503 of JASKOT010000008.1, read as the reverse complement.
TTAGCCATCAAGGGAGCAATCACCTCGACGGGGTACAATTCCAACCATGTCACGGTTGAGATCAAGCCCGATACAGCTGGTTTGGTCATAAAACCATCAAACCTCCTGAGTCGAGCTATCAACAAGGTACGCAGCCAAAATATTGCGACGATTCCGGCTAATGGTCAGACCTTTGTATACGCTTTGCTCTGGATGACCCTCTTGTACCCCATCATTTGGCTGTGGCAACGTTTCCATCGACTCGGTGGAGCGCCTTACGACGTGGCGCGAGCGACATATGGTCTCAAATATTACCCTCCCCTACCTTCCACTTTTCCCACTGAATCTCTTGCACAAGCGCAAGACCGTCTTGGAGGGATGTACAAGATTCATCGAGAGTTGCCCAAACCGACCCAGCTTGTTCCCGGGCCAAAGGGTATTCACTATTTATTGGGTAGGAAAGAAGGGGAGTGGTTCAGAGAGTGGGAAGAGAGGATTCGGATGGGAGTCAGGATGCGGTTCAGGGGAGAGTTGCAAGGTGGAGGAGAGGAAGAAGCGGGGACAGGGCTAGATGGGTATTAGGGTGAAGTGAAGGTTGAGCTGTGATATCTTTTGTTTATGCCCATACACGTTGTCCAGACCATATGTGTTGTCTGATGTATCGCACGTCTCAGGATGCCTCACTTGCAGAATGTTTCGGTGCTTGACCACAGTTGTGAGATGCGAATGGTGATGCATATGCAGCGCGAGTGAAGATGTCGTTTCTACTATTACATTTCCCTCCTGACAAACTGGCTCATCAGCAATCTACTCGGACCTGATACCATGACTCACCTCGACAACCTTCCATCCACCTGTAATCTCATTCTCCAACTCGCTCTCCACCATTGTCAACGCAAAGACATATCTACTCCTCTTGACACTATTGGCATCTCCCACCTTGACCTCTCCCGTCTTGACACTCTTCCAAGCGAAAACCTCCTGACTCTCGCATGTAGCCAAAAAGACGGGTACAGTCTCATTATGGAACTTTGCCTGCAAAACATCCACGCTTGATACTTCGATGACTTGACTTGCGGAGACCAGGCCCGTCTTTTTGTACGTGTCCAATACCGCATTGGAGACGTTGAACGCAGCTTCCGACATCCACGCTCGCATATCTTCCTTGTCGGCCATGAGGAACGCATCGATGATTTCAGGTACAATGTATTCTTTCAGTTGAGTGTTGAAAGCGTCCATTTTGAAGTATGGGTCGATCTCCCGAATGGCACGAATGACTTTGGCTTGTTCATTCTCGTCGAATAGACGACCGAATCGAGATCCAACGGATCGGAGAGCAGAGTATAGCGGATCGTCGGATTCATAGTAATTTTCCATGAATCGTTGATATGCCGGTGAGTTTTGCAAGAACGATGTGCGTGAGGATCCCGAGCTCGATTGAGTGGTGGATAATACGACGGCCTCTCCGGCTCTAGTTTGTCAGCCAGGATCAAAGTATTCCAGACGTAAAACTTACTGCTCATTGACCTTCATACGGACCACACCGCTCCTCTCGACCCTCTTTCTCCTCCTCGCTCGTCGAGTCGCCTTGTCCTCGTAACCCTGCATACCGAGGTCGTCCAGTGCCTCAATGATAGCCTGTCCAACTGTTGAATCTTTGATCGGTTGCGCAAACCGCCGTCCAAGGTTGGTAAGTCGCATCAAAGCCTCTGCTACTCCAGCATCTTGCAACGCTCGAGCAGTCGCATCAGAGATTGATATACCCGCTTTGGATAGATCTTGGGCAGCCTTGGCTATCCTCGGGTTCTCCTTGATCAAGGTTGTAATCTGTCATCAGCCCACTTCATCCTACGTGCAACATTAAACACACCCTGGTCTTTTCGTACAATGCTCGAGCCTTTTTCAGGGCTTCACTATCCGCAGCTTTGTCGACTTCTCCTCTGAGCTGTTTGACATTATCTTGCCATCCTTGATTCTTCTCAATTTCCTCTTTCAAAGTCTGAACAAACACCTTCCAGGGTGATTGCGGCGGAGCATTCTCTTCCACGCGGGCTTTTTGTTTCTGCTGTGATTGTTGTTGTTGCGTATTGGAACCTTTTTGAGATTCATTGAGCGTTTGGATGGTGGAAGAGAAGGGTCGGATGGACACGGGGGAAGGGATGATCTGGGGTCGAGGGAGGGGAGTGGAGAGGAGAGCGGCATTTCGATGACGCAGAACACGCAATACAGCAGGTCTCGACTTCATCCTGAGGTAGTTCTGATCCCTGTAGATAGCTTGGATTGACCTCGTTCGAGTGGATGGGGTTGGAATATGACTCGGATGGAAAAGTCGTTGGAGAGACTTTTCTGGCGACTTGGGAATCGGGATTCAACGGCGGTCATCGCCGCTCACCCACCACACGCTTCCAGCAAGCTGGCTGCCAAGTGATATGCATGGTGCATGATATACGTGACGATGTCCGGCATGACAACACTACAAAGTGATCAGATCTCCCTCGCAAGCGGGACAACAAAAGACAATCTCGTCTCCAAACTGCTGTTTCCCCCTGGAAAACCCATTCGCCACCTTCTTTCCACCTTCCCCGGGGGTCGATACTGAACTTCTCCGACTTTCGTTCTGTTCCGCCAGACTACCCAATGGTGTAGTGACCGGTTTGGGAGTAGGCTGCATACGCGCTTTCAGTGCCGTGAGAGAGACTTGACGTTTGTGTCGAACATGAGCAGGTAACAGCGCGTCGACACCGGTAGGCCGATTCGGCGTCCGGGACAAGGAGGGCGACTCGTCGGCGATGAAGATACCGCGTGATGGGCTCTCGGCATAGGATGATTGGAGTTCCGTGAGTTGACGAGACAATGCGTGTACTCTAGATTCGGCCGAGTGCAACGCTGCTTCGAGGGACCGTATCGTTTCGCTTTGGTTGGATATCTCGAGAGCATGCGAATTCTGCAGTGTCGTCAGAGCTTCGTCTTTGCTTCCCGATGATTCCAGCTCTTTGACTCGATTCTGCGAGACCTGGTGGTCGTTCTTGAGCGTGTCCAGTTCTGACTGTAGCTGCTCTGCTCGAGAAGAGGATCCACGGTGATCTTCAGCCAATACTTCCACCTGACTTCGCAAGGACTTCTCGTCAGCTTCAACGCCGTGCCGTTTGATAGCAACGCACCGTGATCTCCTCCAACTGAGCCTGCTTCTCCCTATCCCAGACTTTACTCTTCGTCTCGAAACTCTCCGTCCTTCCAGCAAGATCCACCTTCTCCTCCATGACCTGCACGACCCTCCCTCGAACCTCTTCCAGCTGCTTGACCAGCTCCGCGTTCTCCTCTTGTAACGCCGCACGCTTCTTCTCTGCCCCATCGCCCTTTTTCGTAGCCGACTCGAGCTTTGTCGTGGCTTGTTCCAGGTCGGATTTGAGCTTGGACAGCTGTTCTTGGACTTTCGACTGGTCCTTGCCCGATGACTCGTGTGTCTCCTGCAGCTTCTTGTGGTCTTCCTCCAAGCTTGAATGGGCGGCTTTGAGCTGGTCGAGCTCTGTCGTGGTGGATGTATGACGTGTTTGCAGCTCATCATGCGTCAGACGTAATGTTGCAAGGGTCCCGCTGGTCTCAGTCGAAGACTTTTTCAACGCGTCCAGTTCTTCCTTTGCTTTTGTTGACGATGTCAGAAGCTCTGAATTGGTCTGTCTCGTCAGCCACGACTCAGAGGTGATGCAAAGAGCTGACCGAGCGTAATCTGCCCAGCTCCACTTCCAAACCTCCCTCCCTCTCCCTACTCCTTGCCAGACTCTTCTCAAGCTCCTCAACCTTCTCCACGGAACCCCTACTCGTCTCTTCCTGCGCTTTCTTACTTTCGTCCAGCTCCTTCCGCAGTTCTTCTCGAGCTTTGTCCCCTTCTGTCACTTTGCTTCTCGATTCCTTCAGATCCAACTCTAGCTGCTCCACCTTTGATGCCTTCGCTTGGGCCACTTCTATCCTCTTCTCCAACTCCGCCTTGTCTTTCTCCAATTGCGAGACCAGTCCTCTTGCTTCGTCCAGCAGACCCAACTCCGTCTTGGCCGAATTGAGTTGAGTAGTCAGGGTAGATACTTGATTCTGCAGCTCTGTCCTTTCGGCAATGAGTAGCGATACCGTCTGTTGTAGATTGGCCAGGGAATCCGAGGTGGGTTGAGCAGTTGAGGGCGTGGAGTTCGTCTCTTCCTTTGCATCAGGAGCAGGATGTGTCTCCGTTGAGTGCTTCTCCCCGTCGTCTTTCATATCGTCCTCCTTCTTGGCGACTGCGTCCTCAGCGGCTGCCTTGTCCTTGCCCTTCTTCTTCTTTTTGTTACTCTTCCCCGTTGATGGCTCCTCTACCATCTCCTCTACCGCATCTATATCTTGAGCCGACACGTCGCCCACCGTTTCGTCCCTCTTCTCCTCTTCGACTGTCTCTTTCTTCTCTTCTTGATTACCCTTCGTGTCCTCATCTGCATCTGCTCTCTCTGCAAGTTTGGGCGCTGACGGCGTTTCTGATTGAACCGGAGCATCGGTAGCTGTAGTAGACGTCTCCTCCGTCCGTGTCGTATCCACGCTTTTCCTCACTTCATCACGTACACTATCATCCAGACTCAAACTCGTCCGCTGACTTCCAACCTCAGACGGCGGGGCAGCAGAAGAAGCAGCCTTTGCCTTTTGTCTCGCAGCGAGCTGCCCATCAGTGAGTCATCTCACCAGGGGAGGGGCTAGCGGGGACTTGCGAGTTTCTTTGCTCGTGCTGCTTTGGCTTTACGTTCTGCCGCTTCGTCCTTCTCCTTTTCCGACATGTTGGAGTGCCAAATTGTCTATGCGGGATGAAGTGTTCAACATGGATTGCTCTTTGACTTCTGCTTCAACGCGTGTGACGTTTGCAGCACTGTGACTGTGGCACTCTGCCTCAGGACGAAAGCATGGCCCAAGCACACTCATCACATGCATGTATATAACCTCAATTGCCCGCAGACTGAAGGCCCGAGTTACTACCTCCTATTCTGGTCATCAGACCTACATCATTAAGCTGATCGATCACTGCCCGAGGTCTGACGAGGCAGACTCGCAAGCGGCAATAAGCCGTGTCATCCTCTCGCGATGTGGTACAAGCATTCTCAGTGTAGCATCCTTGTTCGGAATCTTTCCGGTGTCGATGGTCCTCGTCTGTTGCAACTTGACCTCAAATTCCCTGAGCGCTTGATCAACCCTGCAAGCTGGAGGATTGTGGACGGAAGGCGGGGTGCTCTTGGCTTCGATCGCAGCGGCGAGACTCCCGTCCACTATCGTTTCCGCGTTATCTGCTTGTGAGCGAGATCCGTTTACGCTTTCAAGCACCCACCTCTTAGCCATTCATAGTCATCCCGGGAAAAATTGAGCTTGGACACTACAGTCCGCAGCTGTGCGCTCAGGAAGGATACCCCGAACGGCATCTTCTCAAAGAAACTGACTTTCGACGCGAGGGCTTCCAGATGATCAAGCATATCTTTCCATTTGGCGGGATCTTTCTCGAAACCATTATAGACCATGGTAGTGTTCTCTTTATTGTTGCACTCGCTCAGACCTCGGTGAAGGTACCCTCGAGCACTCTCCAGCCCCCGGAGTGTGCTTTGCATCTTGCTTTTCGCAGCCTCGTCCCAGATGTAAGTACCTGTAAAAAGCGACTGACCATGCTCTGCGATGAGTCATGATCATCTTGTGACCTACCCCTCAGCCAAATGATAGTATGTTGAAGCTCTCGTCTGGACTGGGCGTAACGGTCAGACAGGCGAAGCTTGATTTCAAACTCCAGCTCGTCGGAGACCTTCTCGGAAGTGGCACCTTTCTCCAAAGTCGAGACTGAGGGAAGATTTTGAATCTTGGTATCTGTCAAAGCCTTCTCTGTTCCGAGGATCTGAATCAAAGGATCTGCTCTGATGGTCCAAGGAGCATAGCCCCGTTCCCATGCCAAGCTGCTAAGCCGAGCCTCCATCGCGTCCTCCCTAGTTTGCAGAAACCTCTCTACCGCCGCCTCGATGAGGGTGGATAGGGTCGACTCGTGCTCCTGCCCTACGAGAGCAGTGAGTGTGTATCTCAACGTAGATATATTATCAGTTGTGACATTGATCTTGTCGTCAGCAAGCATAGTTTTCACCGCTGCGTCGTCAGCGTGGAATTCACACGGGATTGAAGAGTCCCTACCTTCGTCTTCCCAAAATGCTTTAGCTTGCGAGGCTTGTCTGGAGTCACTGAGACCAGCAAGGGCTAGAACCTCTTGTAATATATCGGAATGGGTAGTGTCACTCATGATGACACGACGAGGGAGAGGTGAATGGGGCTGGACGTTGGGATTCTGAACAGGTAGTGGAAAACCAGCAGGCTTATAGAAGTCGTTGAGTCGGTGTCCGACATGTAGGTATCTGGTCAAAGGATGAGTGACGACAATACTTGGAAGTCCGCTTTGTCTCATTCTTTCACAACGCGTTTCCTGTCGGAGCAGGTATCGATAAATATGATCTCAAGTGACAAGCGGCAGCTGAGTTTCATCTATCCCCAGACGATCTCAATTTATCCCAACAAATGTCCCAGATGAATTGCATAAACTGTGCCGTACTCTAGTACTCAACCTGAAGCTCGATGTCACCCTATCTGATCCCTCATGTCCTCTGATCATCGCGAAACATACATCTAAGCATAAGAGCGCGACTGTCTGCCGGAGTAGCTGTCCCCTACTAGCTGCGAGATCAGTGACGCGTCATGACAAGCGTGCATCAAGGTTTCCAGGTTGACAAGATGATCCGCGATCGTGTTCAGACTCGATTGATTTGCCTGTACGTGTTCGGGTGTACCAAACATATGTTGTTGGAGATCTTCATTCAAAGATTTCATTGCGTCGTACACGCGAAATGCACTGGGTGCATGAGGAGTAGGATCTCCACCCGTAACGATGGCTTCAGCCAGTGCTCCATTCGATATTGTGCCCGCGTGTCCTGCACATCAGCTACTTGTACGTAGTACCCTATGACACACGGCGACTTGCTTCGTGACCAGGCTTCATCTTCAGGCAAAAGTTGATATAGAGTCGCAAAGGAAATCAGCTCGTTCCCCTTGGGTGAAGACCCGAATGGTAGCGACTCGTAAGACTGAATAATGGACCTCAGAACGTCCAAGTCTGCTTGTTTCATCTGCCATTGTGTTGTCAGTGATTCCTTCTGATCGTGAGAGATGAAACGAGAGTCATAGCTTTGGCATTGCTGCAGTTTTCCGTGCAGATAGGCAGCATTTCTCTCGCAAGCTCGATGAGTCGCTGGCATCATATGAACTTGGCTTCGGTATCCCAAACATAAGTCCCTTCAAGAAAAGGATCGCCGTTGACTCATGTCAGTCCATTCATATACCGGGACTCACATTTCCACCAGTCCAGTGCATCCCTGGTAGGCTGTCGAGTCTCGGCGTACCTGGCCGAAAGCCCGAGCTTGACTTCGTACTCGATTGGATCGTGCGTTCCTTCGGTAGAGGATCCCACTGGGACCTTGTGTGGATTCTTGAGCGCTCGAATCTTGGCGTCGATCACAGCTTCATCCGCTCCGAGAAGTTGTACGGGTAAGTGGCCACTCAAGGACCACGGGTTGTATCCCGTGTTCATCGCGGAGATCTCGTTCTGAGCATCCAGTTCATCTTCCAGGGATTTGAAGAAAGTCTTGACCGCGCTATCAATGGTTTGCTCAAGGTGCGTGTCCTGCGTGTAGTCCTGCAGTGCTGTTGCCGTCAATCTCAAAAACGGGATATTGTTGGCCGACGCTTTCATCACGCCGGACGACAGCATGTCTTGTGTTGCTGTCAAATTAGCTTTCCTTACCACCGATCACTTGCGCGTGCGCAAGTATCATGCACTGTGTTCGGGTCTGTACGCACCTTTTGCATCCCAGAATTGCCTTGTCCGAGTGACTTGTTTGAGCTCTTCAGCTCCCTCCGTCCCCCGCGACATCGCGGCAATGTGAGCTCCTTCGAGCGCCTCTTGAATCGTATCAATATCTCTCTCAACGCTCATCTCTGCAAAGTAATGTTACTGTATGGAACAGGGTAGAACTATGAGAGAATTACTCTGATGTTGTACCACGTAGAGAAGACATTTTCACGTTCAGCTGTGATCAAAGGAAGGCAGTCGTCAGAGAATCCTTGATTACGCTCTCGACGGCGAAGCGTCTAGCGATCATGCGGGCGCACGGTGCCCGAGTATTTCTGACGGAAGCGTCCTACGCTGATGCGCCCTGTCAAGACCCGAAGCAAGGTCAAGAAGTGCAGCCTATCCACAATGCTCGCATCCTAATACTATCTATAGACTTGGCAGATTACATAACGACATATCGCCATGCAGTGCTCAGCCTGACCGTCCGCCACCCATATCGACATCCTGACCCGATAACGAAGATTGCGGTGCACTCGCTGTAACCATGACAGGCTTTTCTCTCTCCTTGATGGTCCAAGCAGCAAGGACACTCTGCATGCTCGAGTTGAGGGTTGCTGCATATTGCGCGAGATCATCGGTTGCAGTGGCCAACGAAGATAGGTTGTCTTGGCAAAGCTCTGCCGCGCGGGGTGTCATCACACCTATCTTATGCGTTTCCGAATACGCTTGAGAGACGCGACTCGCCAAAGTTCCATCCAAGATGTGAGGCTCGAAGACTGCCCATGAGTGACGGAACATAGCGAAAGACTTTACTCACTTTCTAGCCAAAAAATCAAGGTGTCTTCGTCCAACATCTTTTGTGTCAAGTTTTGCACTGTTTTCTGTGATTCCGCTGATTTCTCATCGATCAACCGACGGATAGTGGACCGATGTGCGTCTTGTCTTGCTTTGAAGGTTGCCGACACAGCTGACAGAGTCTTGTCTCGGCCCCGGAGAGATCTGAGACGGTAAATTTGCTCGAGGATCTCCAGGGATCTGATTTGCGTAGGCACATTGCAATCGTCATCCGCCGCTCGACCTCTATCGAATACAGTCTGCATCGATGACTGTCGCTGAATCATAGAATCAACAAGAGTCGTTCTGTGTGGATCAAGCGCCACAACTCCGGCTGTAAGGTTTTCCATGAGGTCTGAGCATCAGTCGAGCCTGATTCGGAGTTGAGCCTTTCGAAAAGCTCACCATTGTCAGAAAGACGCTCCGAATGATCAGGGTCTAGATGGACGTCTCCAAACTTTGTTTTCAGCATTTCTTCGTAGTACGCAACCGTGAATGCTGCCTTGCGGATCAAATGATTGAATTCTTCTCCATCCTTCTCAGAAAGACCAGTGATTTTGACAAATCTGTCCAAATCAAAGCGGGCCATGTTCAGGCTCAAGACTGCATCTTCTCTGTCAAGGTTTCGTCCAGTCTTGAGAAGGTCTTGTTCTTCTGCCGGGTCAAGCTCTCCGTCCGAGTCCAAGGTGAGATCCCCATCGTAGTAATAATCGAGGTAGGGCATTCCAGCACATATCCCTGCCCGATCACCAAACTGATCCGCCACCCGGTCAATGTCTTCAAGCAGCAAGTAGGTCGCTTCTTGTGTTGTCTTATCGGGTACAGAGCCTTTGATTGCTCGAAGTTTCTGTTCGTACTGGATCCATTGAGCACGGGCGGTGGTGTCGGCCCAGGATTGTAAAGTCTGGCAATAGCAGGATTCACCGAAAAGGTTTCGATAAGAGGGGAGTGCAGAGGCAGACATGGCAGCGATGTCTGTGCGAATACGAGTCACCAACGAGTGTCACGATGCGACAAAATGGAGAAGATGATGGGGAGTGATTCACGAGGTACTGTACACACAGAGTGAGTTCTTATAGCTTGTACAATGTCACACTCTGCAGTCGCTTTCCCTGTGTCAAAGGTCGGATCTTCTCTTCTTCGTCATGAATGACATTGCTTCGCCCTTTTGATGAAAGGCGCGACCACAGTGTGGATATCTTACATGTTAGAGCAAGTATACTCGCCCCTTCTTCGAGACTTCTAACTGAACAGCGATAACGGGCGAACTTCCTTTCAAGCCGATCGAAGGTGCGATCAATCGGATGGCTTTTGTCGCTTCTCACGTATAGACGCATTGAGAATACGATCGTTTCGGTTTTACAGTACCAGCACCCTTAAGGAAACCCGAGTTGCCTTCGAAAAGAAGGATGAATGGTTGTACAGTACAATATGCCAGCACGGCGGCAAGGTTTTTGAGATTGGAGCAATATCTTAAGCTGCATACTGGGTGTTCCCATCTTTTGAAACATACTGCGACATGTCTGTCTCGATTACGAGCCCCCCATCGATCGAATCGGATGTCATGGTAGCTACAGATTCACTCTTATCCGCATATCAAGACCTTTGCAGCCGATCTGGGCTTCCAGACGCACCGCTCCCTATGGATGAAGCCGACAAAGCTTTCTCCCTTTCTTACAGGACCGTGGACGAGTACAAGGACAAGGCGTTCTCTTTGAGGTCGCCACTCGATTTTGGTCTGAGACAAGTGGGAGGAGAGGCAGATGTCGATGACCAAGAGGACTATGAAAAAGAGCTCAATGTGATCTCTAGCGTTTTCAGCTGGTGGAAAGGTAAGTGAACGATACTTTTGGCCGCTGCAGAATGAGCTGACGATATGCAGATGTCCATACTTCAGAGTATAAGATGGATGAGAACAGTGATGAGCCGTACTTGCACGGCGCTCTTCGGGGCTTACGAGCCCATCTGATCCATCTCCGCCAGTCATCCGCCAGGGAGGAAAATCTGGCCTCGATCAAGGAGATGGAGTCCCACTTGGAGTTTCTGACCGACCTACAGGAAAAACATTTCCCAAGGGCTTCAAACGCAAGTCGATATCTTTTGCAGGCGCTGAAGACTGTCAGCCCGGGTGGTGTTCCGCTGCACATTCGAGGCAAGTCTACAGAGGCGATGATACTGACAGGTAGAGAGGATCTCACAGCTTGTCGATGATTGTCTGGTGAACTGTCTCGTCATCGATCGTCTATCTTCGGAGGAACGTCAAGAGTTGCTGACCGCCATGTGTAATACACTTGAGATGGCAAAGATATCGGTTGAGAAGAGACTCGAGGAAGACTTGACTGTCGCCGAGTCGATCGTGCTCAGATCGCAGGGGGAAGATTTTGCGCAATACCTATCAAGGCTGCAAGAGATCATGGGGAACTCCGAGTCGATCAGCGAGCGACAAGGTGATGCGGCTCCGGAGACAGGTAGTGTCGACTCAAAGGGAACAGCGACAAAAACCACCGGAAAGCGAACAGCTTCGGTTATCTCTCCCTTTTCCCAATGTCAGCCCAGCAAGCAGTCCAGAAACATGGATACGGCAGCGGAACCATCTTCATCGACGCAAACCGTGCTGTCGCCGCTGTGCTATCGCCGACCCGATACAGCTTAGACTCGCCTCAATGCTGATGAAATGTAAGCAAAGGAGCTGATGGTCAGAGGCTGGCTTCGGCCTGGAGAGTGGACATCGGGAGTGAGAGTTTTGGGCAGTCACGGTATTGCTTGATCATTGTGAAAGGTGTGAGAGTATGCATGTCGGTGCGAGTCAGAATGACGACGTCAGGCTCTCTGTTTCTTCCACAAGGGTTGACATTATTGATCGGCGCGGAGATCTCTCATTCTCCCATCGATCAAGGGACAGACAATCGCCAAATCCTCCCCTAGAGCTCGCAATTCTTTCTTAGATTCCTCATTGACAAAGTACGACGCCTGTGCGTTGCTCTTGAACCCTCCCTGGACTTGCTCGTCCGCCTCTGGTTCTTCCGATGACGACTCTGACGAGGTATCCGGTTCATGCTGGCTACCCTGTCGCCGGATATTGTGCCCTTTGAAATCGTCTACTGCAGACATGTGCTCGTGTTTTGCAATCCACAATGCCGCTCGGATACTGCTCCAATCGTGCTTGACCACGTGTCGCTTATGATGCGCCTCTGATACGGGTGAGCTGGGGTAGTTGAAGTCGGGCTTTTCGTGTGTAGGGGAGAGGAGGGACAATTTGGCCGATTTTGGAGAGGCGTTGGGGGATGGTTGAGGGGACTTGTTGTGTTCGTCTCGAGCGCGATTGAGTACAGATTTGGTTTTGGTAGACAGGTGTTTCTGGTGTGCACTGACGAGTTGCTTGTGCCTGAAGATGTACGCCGAGCCTGGGATCAGCTGGTTCGGAAAGCGAACTCGCCTAGGAGGAAAGATCGGATGATACTGGACATGATCTGCCCATTTTCATCGTCAATGATGAATTTTCTCCCCTTGAGCGCTTCGAAACCGTCATAACCCTCTGCCATGTATTCCCGTGTGATCTCGAGTCAGCTATACCGTGTTCGAACCTTACCACACGGTAAATCTTCCCGCCCTTTTCATTCTCGATCTCGTCCCCCACGTCGACCTTTCTCTGCTTGACTTCCACCCGAGTCCCATCGTTTTGCTCTACAAAATCCACCATGTCTTCTGGGTTGTCTACCTCGTCGTCGTCTTCGCTGGGATGTATGACCTGTCGGATCGACTTGACCCTTTTGCCCGGTGGCAAAGTGTGATCCCACTCAACGCGCAGACCAGATACAATGGGGAAACGCCTATGATCAGTCACCGCCTCCAACGAATATTCACCCTTCTTGAGCCGGCCATTTGGACAATGCGCTCTCCATGGTATCCCAGATGCCTTTTCCATCGATCTGAAATTAGCCTTGTCGAGGGTGCGAACTACCTCTATGCAGACGACCGGATCTTCAAACGGCAAAATCTCTGCCATCAGCCCCCGCCCGCACCTACACTCACCAAGGATGTCGCCCAACGTGATCTTGCCCGGTCCATACTGCGAGTCTCCACGGAGCGTTCCACCGCAGATGATCACCGCGTCGACACCGGTGAAATCCCTCTTTTCGCCTTTACGTTCCGCTGTCGCATCGGGTCCTTTTTCCAGCAGACTCTCCGCGTATGCATGAATGAGAACATCGGCGACCCAGTTACCCAGTCCCGTCTCTTGGGTTCTGACTATCTCGCTTCGTGCGTCAAACGGTGTCAAACTCCAACAAACGGGTTTGGAAAGTGTCGACGAGACGGAAGAGAGTAAGGATTTGAGCAGATCTTCCATCGCCTTGCTGGAGGGTGAGGAAGGGGTGATGTAGTGGTGTTTGCCGGATAGTCGATCGACGACCCGTTTACGCGTGTCGTCGGAAGGGGAGGAGAGGTGTAATGTGGCCGAAGAGAGATCTCGGAAATCTGTACCGCTCTTGATCAACCTTACACCGGTATCTCCTTCTGTCCCCTTGGCATCGCGATTACCAGGGTAGCCATCCCACTCGCCTGCACCTTTGCCGATCTATGATGAGCAGGGATGACGAGCTCAACTCACATAGTATATATGGTCGTGTCCGCCGATCAAGAGATCTACACCATGTCGATCCTTTCCTCCGTCCTTGACAGCACCGAGATCTTTGGCCAATTTGATATCCTTGAATCAGCCTCACCATGGATTCGACTCACATTAGGGACACGACAGTGCGTCAATGCGATGATGAGCTCTACTCCTTGTTCCTCCCTCAGCTCTTTGGAGATTTCCATCGCGGTATCTACCATGGAACGGTACGAAAAGGTCTCGGGCCAAGAGGGGATGGTCGCGATCCAGTCTCTGTAATCAGGAAACTGCCTCGTTGCGACAGACTCACTCCTCCACTAAGCCGACGATACCTATCTTGACTCCGCATCGCTCTGTCACCCAATACCGGTGCAGCGGTTTGGGCACGGTACCGGTCGTGCTGTCGATGATATTGGACAATAGCCAAGGGAACGTGGTGGAATGGATCAACTTGGTCAGATGGGGGAAACCTGGGATCAACTCCACACAATACACAAAAAGCGACTGACCAAAGTCAAAGTCGTGATTCCCCACACAAGCGCAATCCACCTTGAGGGCGTTCATGACCGGGACCTGGCATTAGCCGAGTCGTGGGGTATCTCACCATGTGCGAGCCCCTCGTGACTGAACTCTCGACACTGGGGTTGAAGACGTCTCCTGCGAAAAGCACCAAGCCGTCTCTATCATCTCCATGTCCCCCTGTCCTCTGCTCGGTCCGCTTGGGCCATGCCTCGCGCAGGTTGTACACCAATTGGGCGAATTGAGACACGCTGATCTCCCCTCCTTGACCTCGGTCTGAAGACCCCGGGTCACGAGGGGCGCCAGGTTGCGGTACGTATCGCTGATTCACCCTGTAGACATCGTTGAAGCATAGCAGGGGGATGTCGATGGACATGGTGGATGCATAAGAGGGTTGAAGGGGATCGAGCGACTTGATACACCTCAAACGTGGCGGAGCCCCGCGAGTTGCGTTTCATCCGACCCTGCTTGTGCTACCTTTCTCATCGCCTCGTCGCATCCATCAGAGCTCCAAAATCGGCTGCTGATGCTCTCTGGAGGGTCTCCTGGTAGCCCGAGATACCCTTAGATATCCCAAGATGCATAGAGGTCCAGGTTCAGGCCGCTCACTGCCCTTTGACCGAATCCCCCTTCCACCCTCCCGCCACCCGACTTTTTGCTGCTCTGATCATATCCATTCAATCTGCATATACTCGTACACTTCCTTGTGACCTAGGAGCCTGCCCTGCACCCTGCGCCTACTCTGGGATACCAGCCTTGCCCAGCAAGTTGAAGTGGACCGCCTTGACCTCGGTATAATTCTCCAAGGCGTATTCTCCCAACTCTCGTCCAATTCCAGACGTCTTGTACCCTCCAAATGGCACCTGGGGGTGCAGTTCATTGAAGCAGTTCACCCAAACGGTACCACTAAAGAAAAATTAGCTCGGAGAGACCCCAAGAGGGGAAGCTTGATAAACTTACGACTTGAGCTTCTCGACAACTCGCAAGGCTCGGTTGACGTCTTGGGTGAAAATACCATTTGATAGACCGTACTCAGAGTCGTTGGCAGCCTCAATCACCTCTTCCTCGGTCTCGAAAGTGGAGAGAACGACCACCGGACCGAAAATCTCCTCTCGGACAATCTTCATGTTGGCGGTGACATCTCCGAAGATGGTCTACGATAAGCCGAGTCTGACAAACTCCGCTCACAGGTTGGATAAAGTAACCGTCCTTGCCGAATCGCTCTCCACCAGTGATCACCTTGGCACCCTCTTCTTTACCGCTCTTGACGTAACCCATGATTCGGTCGCACTGAACTTGCGAGACTTGAGGACCCTGGTACGACTTGGGGTCAAAGGGGTCTCCGACTTGCAGCTTCTCGGTTTGGGCCTTGAAAGCAGTGACAAACTTGTCGTAAACACCCTTTTGGACGAAGATTCGGGATCCGGCACAGCAAGTTTGACCGTGGTTGAAGCTGATCTTAGTGGGATCTCGATAGGCATTCTGGTGCTTACAAGATACCCTGGGCGGCGTACTTGACGGCGGCCTCGAGATCACAGTCGTCAAAGATGATGTTGGCACCCTTTCCACCGAGCTCGAGGGTGACCTTTTTCAAGTTGGACTTGGAAGCAGACTCCATGACTTTTCGTCCGACGCCAGTGGAACCGGTGAAAGCGACCTTGTCCACGTCGGGATGAGAGGAAATGGCGTTTCCAACGGTTTGACCGTAACTGTTCATCAGCTATCGTTGCAATACGACTTGTAGCTCACCCGACGACCACGTTGACAACACCCTTGGGAACACCAGCCTCGTGGAGAAGCTTGGTCATGTAGAGAGCGGTGAGGGGAGTGAGCTCAGAGGGCTTGATGACGACGGTGCATCCAGTAGCGAGCGCCGGGGCGACCTTCCAGGAGAACATGAGGAGGGGGAAGTTCCACGGGACTACGGTTAGCGACCACTTGGCACGTGTGACTCACTAATTTGACCAGCAACACCCACGGGCTCGTGTCGGGTGTAGGTGAACTTGTTCATGGAAGTCTACCGATCAGTCCCAGTCGATCTCATCGACCCACCTCAATGGTCTTTCCGTGAATCTTGTCTGCCCAACCACCGTAGTATCGGAAACAAGCGGCACTTTCCGGAACATCGAATCCCTTGGCAGCACCGAATGTCTTTCCATTGTCCAAAGCTTCGATACTGGCCAAAATGTCCACATCTCGCTCCATGAGCTCTGCGATTTTGATCAAGAGCTTTCCCCGCTCGAATCCGGGGGTGTTGAGACCCCAAGTGGTGTTGAAAGCCTTTTGGGCGGCCTTGACAGCGGCATCGACATCGGCAGCGGAACCCTCTGGGATCGAGGTGAGCTTCTCGCCATTGGTGGGGTTGATAATACTAAGAGTCAGAGCATGCACGTGGAGATTGCTCACTCGATGGTCTTGGCGGAGCTGTCTGCAGAGGTAGTCCATTGACCGTCAATGTAGAGGCCCGTGGGGACCTCGACCTTGCCCTTGAAACCGGCGTGGTTAAACTCGTGAGTGAATGAGGGAGCCATGGTGTGTGTGTGTCTATGGGTCTTTTGTGAGAGAGGGAAGGGAAAGAATGTCAAAGAAGAGAGATGGTGACTAGTTTTAACGACCAGAGTGGGGGGATTGTCCACCTGACAGACAGCCTCTCATTCCCCGGGACATCTTCCAACCGGAGGTGGAGGCAGCATACCTTCGGCTTAATCTTCGGACCGATGGGAAGAGGCGACGGTAAAAGGGAGATTTCATCTCCGTCCATGCACATGCCCGCATGCCTCTCTCAGAATGCCTGAACAATCTGCTGCTATGCGACCAACACGCCGCACAACTACAACGATCATTTCAAGCAGAATCAGAGTCGTCGCGGTGAGGACTGTTCGGTCGGAACAAGGTACCATCCGCACATTCCCCAATGTGGCAAAATCCCCTCATTGGCTCTAATCACCTCGCAGTCATAACCTGGACACCGCCCGTCACGGCGTTTGTCGGTAGATGACATTGTTTTCGGAACATGAATTGCATGGGACACGATGCACCTTCACTTGCAGGCGAGCTGGACATTTATTTCCCGATCATAGAGGACTGGGCAGGGGTCTGCGCGGTCCCGAAAATCGCCGCGCATTACCGCAGGCCTTTCACGCGTTGCATTGGATCTCGCTGGTGACTCTCAAAACTACCACCGCACCGCCTACATACGTTTGCCAGCGCTTTCTACGATGTCTCCGAATCTTCCGCCTTGACTTTAGGACTTTGGACTTCCACCTTGGCGGTCTTTGACTTGAGAGCCTTTCGCGCCGATTGCTCTTCATCGCTATGATCGCGTTTCTCGGCGCGCTGCTCAGCGTTCTCGGGGCAGAGCGACCATAGAGGCCGGATGACGCTCTGCACTTGTAACAGAGATTCCAACGAAAGCTGACCCTCACCCCGTCTCACATCGTCAATGGTCGACGAGATCCCGGTATTCCAAGCCTTCAAACACATTTCATGCTCCCGGACAAACTCGCCGATGTTATCGTTGTGATACTGCAAGAGCGTGCCTCCCAGAACATCAGACCCGTACTCTACCCCATGTCAGCTGATCACACATACGTCAAGCAGCCACTCCACTGACCTTGAGCCCAAAGGCGGACATGAGGTATCTGCGCATCATCTACGCCAAACTTGGACGGGTCAATGCTCGTTAGGGTCGCGATCAACTCGTCTTCGGTGAGGATAGGAACCTCAGGAGCGGGCGGCTTCTGGCGAATGGCTCTTTTGGAGCTGGACTTGGCTGCTTTCAAGCCTTGGGACAAGGCGCGCAAGCTTCTGACATCTTTGGCCAATTGTGCGATATGGGAATCTTCATGCTCGGTCCAGTCGACCTCTGTGACTTTTTCAACAGCTGTGGCCTTGCCTTTACCCTTCGGATCCGACAACGCTGATGCTTCAGCTTGTAAACTCTCCAAGTGGGTCTTTGCCGAGCTGTAGATGATGGTAAAGGCGTCAGGATACGTCGAGACAGCTCGAGTACCTCTTCCTTTTCGGACTCGCTCCCGATTTTCTGTCAATCAGCTAGATTACGTAGCTGCCAGCGTGGTGACCGTCAAGGGACATACTTTCCCACCAATCCTTGGCAGCAACAAATGTCTGTTTCAAAGCCTGACTCTGTCCCAGTTGTGCTTCAATACTCGGATCAATCAGATCCGGATCCACCCATGAGTTTTGTATCTCTTGAAGCTCACTGACAGTCTTGGCGGTATTTGCGAAATTGACCAGAATCGCTTTGAGCACATGGTCATTGGTGCCATCAGCGAATATCAAGAGACGTTCCTCGGTAACTCGACGGAGCAACTCTCCCAGGTGCTGAGACAGAGTATCCAGAGCTTCGGAACCATCGGGAGATTGATCTTTGATATCCAGACAAGCGGTATGATATCGATCGAAATGTTCGTGCATTACTCCACCGTCATCCAATGCAAGGGTAAAACTTCCTTGCTCGATACGTTCTCGAATTTCCGGGTGACCAATCTTCTCTTCCAAGTACGCTATGCTAGCAAACCACTGCATGATCTCCTCGCCGTCAGAGAAGGAAGAAATCTTCTCTCCTGTCCGATCGTCTGTCATGACGCTTTTGAGCGTTGCCAGATCTTCAAGGGTGAATTGCGAGATGGTGGACATCGAGTTGTATCTCTACTGAAGGGGTGCAAGGTGATCAATCCCGAAACAGACGGGTAATGTGACGACGAAGAAATCAAGAAGCCGAGGACGAGCCTCGGGCCTCAACGAGCTCCCATATATGCAACCCTGGAACAGCGCTGGAAGAGGAGAATCAAAGGAGGATCAGACATGATGTACGCGGAGGAGATTGCAAATACGGACGCGAGATGAGGTTGCAGACACATCGGAGTTGCAAAGAGTTCGGTCAGCGTCTTGCTGTATCTAGCCTCTGTATAGTGTCGCGAAGACTCTTCTCACGTCAACCAGACAATCGACTCATGGTCATTCATCATCATCATCATCATCATCATCATCATCATCATCATCATCATCATCATCATCATCATCATCATCATCATCATCACCACCAACCTATTGCTTATTCTACGATACTGCTCACTCGAGAAGATCTGTATCAATTTGCACAGAATCGGATCGCTCTTCAGATTCGTTCTCTTCTGTGATCGCTTCGACTCGAGGTACCCGAGCAGCCCCGCGGGACTTGTAACTCGTCGACATGGCCCTCGTTGTCGTCAAAGCGCGTTTCCCGACTTGTTCTTGATCACGAGTCTCACAGTGAGATAATTGTCGCTCAATCAGATGACTCGCTTGATCAAGCCAAGCTTGATCCTCTCCAGAATTGACTGGATAGCTTGTCAAAGCATCACCCGAGCTCTGTCGGATGACAGATGCCCATAGATCCAACATTTCCTTGTGCTCAAATGTGAAAGACTCGGTTGAGAATCCGCAATCTTGATACAAGGTATCTTGGACCACCATCAGGGAAAATCCTGGTCAGTCAGTCATCACACATACATACATGGAGTGGTCATATGTAGCAGCCTAGGGGTCTGAGGAGAAGAAGAAAGAGGGGTAAACTTGCCTTCCAGCCAATTTCGAGCTTTTTTCTCTTGCTCTATGGTGTATCCCAGCTTGAGAAGCTCTAGTTGCCCAAGTGAGCGCTGGAAGTCGTGCGCAGTCAAAGGTGGTCGCGACACCTCCGTATCCGGGATGGCCTGACTCCTGCTTTGCGCAGGGGATGCAGTCTCAGTTGGTGTTTTGGATTGTACTTTCTCCAAGGTCTGCAGAACTTTTAGGAAGTCTGCGAATCGAGCATCCTCATCACTCGACCTATCGAGCGCTTTGTAGTCGTTCAGATTGCCTCGGAGCGTCTGTTCCGTCGATGCGGTCTTGCCTTCGAGAGTGTCCTTATAGCTCCGACAGGCCGCGTACAGAATATCCAACGATGTCTGATTACTCTTCTTCCTCTCAATCGAGCCCGTTTTAAATCTCTCCGACTTTGCTGCTCATCAACGTCGTCTCTGGTCGGCACAGCCCGCAGAGTCGACCTACCTTTCCAATACTTGTATGCCACTATATGATCCTCCTTGTTCTGTTCCATCCGGTCAATCTCAGCTGTTATCCCGTCAATACGCTCGATGTTGTCGTCCCCTGAATCCAATATTGTGTCTCGGTCCAGCGTCAGTTTCCCACATTGCTGCATGACATTTGCAAGGGAGAAGTATAAGCCCTTAGAGACGAAATCAGTGGCTTGCTCCGCGAACTCTAGAATCTGTTGCCTTGCACTCGACTGTAACATCGCCTTCAACTTGCGCGATATAGGCTTGAGAGAGTTCTTCTCGTCCGGTGTCGCTTGGGGCATGTGATCATTCAGAATTTGCAGAATATCCCCATAACACGTCTGAGACCCATAGCGATCGCTGTTGGGAAGAAGAAACAGTTTGTCTTGCTCCGTCAGATTTTGCCCTTCGATTTCTGTGAGGTAGGTGCGAAAAGTATCGATGTTTCCCCTGATAAATCGCTCTTCTTCCTCTGACAATGAATGGAGGTAAGTATCTACCGCCTCCCCAGTCATCATCTTCAGCATAAATCTCGCCTCTTCGATGGTCAAGCTAGATTCCGTAGACATGATGCGTCTCTGTCGGGTGAACAGGAGTGGAAATGATATGAAGCTGAGTGCCCGATGAGCCAGACGCCTGCTGAAAGGGCTCACATGCAGTCAAAGGAGTCAGCGCCTGTGCCATGTTGTGTCTCATACGCCATGACGACCACAACCCGCCATGATCATCGACATGCTTTCAATCACCCCAGAAAGACCGTATCGTCAATCTCGATCCCAAACTCTTCCCTTGCCATACTCTCAAACTGATGCTGAAGCTTATCTTCCCATCCTTCGCGCTTAATCTTCGGTCGTAGCCCTATCAATCAGCTCCTCTCCCACTTGGCAAAAAGCCACGCACATTGTCTAAGTTGAGTGGCCCAAAATGCGAGATCGATAAAGCCTAATGTGATTCGGAAGATGACGGTATTGAGCCTATCCCTCAGCCAAGTCGACAGGCCGACATTCGCTAGTGTTCGCGGAGCGGTAATGGACCGGTTGTAACCTATTGACGCCCACTGAGGTCAGCTTGATATCATCATCACGACTCACCTTGGCGGTAAGATTGACTCTAGAAGACGGTGACCCGAGCAATTGATTATTCGCCTGCATCATCCTCTGGCATCGCGTCAAGAAGATTAATTCCTGCTTGTCAGCCTGAGCAATACTGACGCAGGTAGAGGACCCACCCTCGGTATAAGCTGCTCATTCTCTAGCATCGACTTGAACCGCTTCTTCAACTCCACTTGCTGTTCATATTGCGTCTTCTCCGGTTCTTGCTGCTTGTTCTTCTTGTTCTTGTTGACCTGGAATGGCCTCAACAGGATTGCCGAGGCGAACCTGGGTATGAGCAAGCGATGAGGTGTGGGCTCACATATTGGCGTCTAGCGCTATACCCCATTTCCCCGCGATAGACTCTATCTTTGGTACATCGAGCACGAACAATGACCTCCACAACGTGCAATAATCCTCTCTGAAGCCCTTATCTAGGGTGATATACAACCCATGATCTATCAAAATCTACAGTCAGCGCGAATTCTACTGGGGTACTGACTATTTGTGGCTTCCCTCGTTTTGTGGGGTGTTTCCTGACCAGTATGTTTCCAGGATGTGGGTCACAATGGACAAAACCCCATGAAAAGGTCATGGCGGACATTGTGGATATAGCCAGATCCATGACTTCCCGGACATTCAGCCCCATTCCTTCTATCGCTTTCTGGTCGTTCAATCTGGTCTTAGTCTCGTCGTGGAGGCTAACTCACCGACACCCATCAACCCATTCCATCACCATGATCCGATCGCTTCCTTTACATCCCTCTGCCTCGCCGAATACTCGAGGCACATAGACGTTGTCCTTCAATTCCGGTGTCTGGGCAAGGAGCTCCGCACAACGACGTGCGTTGGATGCTTCATTTTCGAAAGAGGTCTCCAGCCTCATCTGGGATGAAACGTATTTTGCTCTACACATTAGGCCCTACATGTTACAGCTCGTCCTTGGCACTCACACAAAGTACACTGAGAGTCAGCTACATCCCATTGCAATCGCAAACTCACTGGGCATGTCAAACACCTTTTCGCACAGATACATTAGGCTCCTGATGATCAGACCCACTCGCGTCCCCATACTCACCGGTAAGAAAACAGATCCCACTCCATCTGCTTTGAGATGGCCGGTTTCTGAACTTTCACCGCTACCTCTTTCCCCTCCTCCCCTTGTCCTCCTGCTGAAGCCTTCAATCTAGCTTTATGGACTTGCGCTATACTTGCCGATGCGAGGGGTTCGTGTGAAAATGTCTCGAATAGATCGTCCGGGTTCATCCCTAGATCTTTCTGAAAGACGCCGACGACTTCAGAGTATGAGACGGAAGGTGCCCGATCGAAAACATGTCCAAATGCCTCTCTGTACGGCTTGGGCAGCAGTGCAGCTTGTAGTCCTGTATGTGAGCTCTGGACCAGGTGGTGTCGAGGGAACTGACCTAATGCTTGACCTAGTTTTAGGTATAAACCCTGATTGGTATCGATCACCCAGCGTAACCTATTGGCTACTCGCTCATGGAGCTGTTCTATCTGATCTGCCTTGTGCGGCGCAAAGTTGATCTTGTCTCATCATCAGCTCGGCTCAAGATTGCCGGCTTACAGTCTAATGTACACACCAAGCTGTTGTCAGCGTGACTGTTCTCAAGATCGATCATCAGCTCACCCTATCCAGCCTGTCCTTAGACTTCTCGTCAAAGCACTCGCGTTGAACGTCTTGTCATAGACGTACACCCCGCCTCCGAGAGCGATAACCACCCCAACGCGTTTGACCCATTTCCTCGATCGCGGCGGTCGCGACGGGCCAGAATGATTCGATCGTACGCCCAGCCGCAGACTTGGTCCTCCATTGCTCGCTACTGGAATTATTACCCTCGATGTCCTGTACATGTTCAAGCACGCCCAACGTGAGGTGTTACTGGTAGATCGACCGAACCCAAAAGTCGATTCCAGCAACGAACAGTGATCGCTGTTGAAGGATGACGTCGGGTAAACAAATCATCCTCGGATCCGAACATACATTCACTCTTCTCTTACCAGCGAGTAGACCACCATGATACAGACATGGGAGGCACAAGGAGATGAGTGCGACAGAAGGACTGAAGGATAATCATGCATACCGTTCATATTCGTCACCTCATTATTTCGTCACCTTGGATTCGACCCGTGCGCTTCAGTCCTGGCTAGACTCCACATCCTCGTCTATCTCGCCCTCGCTCACATCGCCCTGCTCCGACTGTGTGACCTCTCGCTCTTCAGACTCGAGATCAATCTCTTCATCATCCGAATCGATGATGGTAGCTCGAGTCTTCGCACCGAGACTCCGGCCTTTTCGCAGTGCACCTCGTTCTCGCTTTTTAGCAGACTTGTCATACTGCCTTGAGCGTTCCTTCATAGCTCGTCTCCAACGGCGTTTTCCCATCATATCCACCACCATATCTTGGTATTCTGACTGTCAGCGTGCGCGCCAATGAACACACGGAAAACTTGCCCTTATAGACGGCAGTCTCATCTTTGAACAGTTCCGATTTGCGGCGCTTGGTAGCGGGAGCCGCTACCCCTTCCCATAATCGTTTCGAGGTGATGCGATCCATCTCGCCATCGGCTTCCTCGAGTACAATGTCGAGATCTTGATACTCGTGATCTGTCAGTGTCGAGTCCCTCTCCCATTTGACTTCAGTGTCCTGGTCACTCTCGGGAGAAGAAGGACGAGATCCGAAATGAGACGATGCAAAGGGTGTCGACCTCGACCCGTGAATTGCGCTCGTCCCATTGACCCAAGCCGAGGTCATGCCTGGTTGCGAACGATTATGCGGAGAAGAAGGCGAGTCGGCGCGGCGCAATCGCATCGAAAGGGCAGTCTCGACATGCGTAGGGGCGACCTTCCCTGAATTCGTTTTCGAGGGCGAAAGTGGATCATCTGGGGCGGGATCCTCAGGTGAGTCGGTATGTGCGTGAGGGGCATGCTCTGCAAGCACGATAGCATGTAGGATGATCGGCTCTATAAAGGCTCTCAGCTCGTCGGTTATGGCTTGTAAAGATTCAGCGTTGATGCGAGAGGTCCCTCTGTAAGTTAGTATTCAACGCAGAGAGGCAACTCACAATAGTCTACCAATCGAGGCGAGGTTGAACACTTCCCAGCCCCCATCTTTGGCATGTTGCTGCATAACCCCATAGTCGAGCTCGTCCGTGGTAACATCCTCCTTGCTGCTCCTTGCACCCTTGCGGGGAAAGGCAAGGTCCGCTTGCACTAGCCACCATTCGTCTCCCCATTCCTGTTCCGCATCGAATGTCCGACCTCCACCTTTCTGCTGCAATGACACCGCGTCAGGACCTCCTTGCACCATGACTTGCTCTTCCGTCATCCCCTGCCTCAAGAGCTGGTCCATCCGGAGTCTCTCCCTATCCCGTTTCCGGCGGGCCACAACCGCAAGTGCCCGCCTGTGGTCGGTGGTCCGTTTATCCAGGTCTATCGAGGAGAGATGATCTATAGCCTTGGTATCGAGTGCGATCCTAGTCCACTTGTCAAGTCCTAGTCTAGCTTCGGAAAGCTTGCTTCGGATCTTCATCTGACTCGCGTCGTCTTCGGCGGCATCGTAGGGGTGAAGCAGCGTATCCAGCGTGGTCAACCGTTCCAGATCCATCGATTCTGCCCAACCTTTAATCTTCACAAGAGCCTCAAAGGCGTCGCTCGCTTGCTGCTCCACCATCTTGCCCTCTTTTCTATCCTTCCTAGGATTGCCGGCATCCTTCCTAGCTTGCTTTAGATACTCTGACTTTCCCTCTTCCCGCTCATACTCCTTATTTTCAAGGACCACCTCTTCGACACGTCTCCACGCCTCCTCGGCCAACCTCTCTTCTTCCTCTATCCACTCCTCGTCGACCTCTTCGGCGGCAGGCGCAAAGCCATTCATCCACGTTTTGGTCATGTGCCATCTCCTCCGCTTTCTATCTCTCAACCCTGGATCATCCTGGCTCCCAACTCTCCTCGCGGCTCCGGATAGAAGCTCAAGGTAGTCTTCTACCTGGCCTTGAGACTTTCCCACGTCGATAGCAATGAGATCAGGGCGATACCTCGAGTGACGCGATAACGAGGCGAAAAATGCAGACTTGTCCGTTGCGGTCCATGTAGCCCATGTCGAGCCGACATACGAGGTATCAAAGTCGAGAGGTCGATTAGCAGTCACCGGCTCGAGCTGACCCAGGTAGGCTTTCTTCAAGTCTCTGATATGTTGGTCGAGGTGAGCAATGTACCATTCGGTGGTGAGCGCTCGTCGTTGGGCCGTAGCGCTGGATTCGGGCTGATCTTTGGGTAAGCCGAGCTCGTCAGATCATACATACCGCCTGCAACGTCTACATCTCTTTCCAGACTATCATTCGGGTCTTTCGTGTCGTGTTCAATCTCCCCGTGTGATCGTTTGGTCATATCATATTGAGGTATCGAGTGACATGGGTGCATTCAGTGAGTGTATTTGTTGACAGTGGACAGCCAGACCTTTGGAAATTTTGATCCCGCTCAGTGGCATCACTCAAGAGGCATTCCGCACGATATGGACAATGGACGTCGTGATTCAGCATCTTACCACTGGAGAATCAGTCAGGAGGAATCTCAGCCTTTACTTGAGGATCAAAGGTCCAGACTTCATGCTTGGAGCAAAGTCTCAATGCGATCATTCCAGCCTCGTCCAGCCAAGTCCACCACATCCCTTTCCCACTCGCCACCGCTCACCATCTCACCTCGGGCAAAGGCTGAGACCACGACGTACATTGTCACGGTCATCATGGCATCGTCTCCATCCACACGTAAAGGTGGGAATGATATAAACCACGATCACCTTCATCTTCCGATACTTAACCTTTGTCTTTTCCCCTCGCATTCCTCCCGGTCTCGTATCTTTCTCTCGCTCTTCACGACCCTCTAATGAATTAACGACTGCCTTTACGCTCTTTACGACCCCACGATCCGTCACGACTCTGACGACCACGTTCTTTACTCCCCAACCCTATTCACAAACACCCAACTGCTCCGCCTGTATCCCGCCTCGTGGCACCCAGCTTGGCGCTCAACCCACACCTCTACTGAAGCCGACTCCCCATCGCACAATCAGTCATGCATACCTTCTCCTCCCTCACCCTGCTTTTGGTCACCCTTTTGTCCCTCTTGACCCTCGTCTCGGCTGCCTCGATTGGGCCCTCGCCGACTCCCCGTCGACGATCTCCAGGTCCGCTACCAACTTCCATCGAGCAGGTCACGGACCCTGACCTCCTAGCCCTTCTGGCCAATGTCGACCCGTCGAGCGGTAAAAGTCTTGGATCGACCCACGGGACACTGTCCCGGTCTAGATCCAGAAAGATCAAAGGGTTCGGACATGAAGCGGACCAACTACCTCTTACAAATGCCGAAAGGATCCGATTGGGTATTCCACTCAAGCCGCCAGCAGCAAAGAAGTCGACCACTGCTTCAGGTCCGCAAGAGGGGGATGAGTTTGAGATGGAGGACAGAGAGTGGGATTGGCTTGAAGCGGCTCACAGCTTCTGAAGCGCAGTCTTGCCCGAAGTTGTAATGTACAGTACGAGTTCTGTGGCAAGCTGAGCTGGGGCGGAATCGAGTTGACGGGACCACCGCTCCTCCTTTCCCTGCTCTTTGTCAAAATTTGCCTTCGGCTGCAGTATTCAGGACGTCTGTTGCATTATTGGGTAAAGCTGTTGAAACTATGACATTCTATCTTCTATGCTCTGCTCGCCATAGAGCACAAATCTGCTCGATGGGTGACGCGATCTTCTATTGCCAGCACGGACTGAAATATCAGACGTTCGAGTCGACCGAGCTTTTCTCCTGAGTCATGATGGGTCTCGAACGATGCGAATTGCCAAAGATTTCCGTCGAGGTTGAGACTTCCTGCTCCGCCTTCCTTTGCTCCCTCCAATGGTGGAACGCGATCCAAAGGACCGGCAGTCCGAGTACCCTAGACTTCAGTGACAGTCTCGTACGAAGGCTCGATGTGTAGAAAAACGAGACGCACGTCAAGACTGCCGCAAGGCTGACAACCACCCCGCTCAAGATGCAAGACGTCCCCTCGCAATACTTTGTCATGGCAATGACGGTCAATACCGCCGCCGCTGGCCAAAACGTGACTTCGAGCACGTCAAGCACAAAGAAAGCCTTGGCACTCGCGAATCGATTGAGGCGCCTCACATTTTCTGTCAACAGTTGATATTGGATGATGATGATCGACTTTGCTCCCTAGAGATCGGATCAGTCGCGCCACCGAGAAACAACATGGAACTTACGACACTGAGCGCCCATCGCGCCCCACTTTTGGCGGCTGGACTCTTCATGCCGAACATTTTGTATGTTCCGATACCCACCACTGCTGAGACAAGCAAAAGTTGAATGCAGTGGATGATGTTGACGATTTGGAGTTTTTTGGTCGAGAGTTTTAGCGAGGGAATCATTTTGTGATGATGTCAAGCCAGAGGGTGGGTGTCAATCAGGTCAAGGGACGCTGTGTATGCTAGAGATGGTCTGCATCTTCGCCCTTTATATACACGTTCTAGAATGGCCGATGGTCAAGCTTGAGGACAGTGACTTTCGCCAGGCGGCACCGCGGGAGCCACTGTCATGCAGAACAGCGGCGCCCGCGGCCGCCACTCGGCGTGAGATCTCTATTATTGGTCTCTTATCGTCAGTGACGTGCGAACCTGTGCATCCTCAAAGCTATCATCATCTTGGCACCGAGGGGCACTGCGCTTGCGAGCAGCCAGCGAGCCAACATTTCACACGACGAACACGAACAAGTGGCCGTCGCTGTCTAATCGGCTGCATGTTCAGAAATGAGTCCAAATTTGCAGTCCAGAGCGTGTGACTTTTGTCGACGCAAGAAGCGAAAATGCTTTCCAACAGGTGTTCCCAACGCAAGAGACGCCTTGCCCAGTGAGTCGAACAAGAGCGCACGAGACTTATTGTCAGCCTGTGGAAATTGCAACGCAGTAGGCAAGACCTGTACGTTTCTTCTCGACTCGCAACCTCGGGGTCCCACGAAGAGTTATGTTTCAAGTCTAGAGCGTCAAATCCAGTCATTGCAGGACAAAATCCAAGGCGTGAGCTGCCTCATCGAATTGACAGCTGATCATAGTTGGAGTCTGATCGACAAATCGCTGTGACCCCTCAAGCAGCTTCTTGCCTCTCGACAATTTGTGTGGAAAGAATCGCCAGCTCGTCCAAGTCACCGGTCACTCTGTCTTACCCATTGGTCGAAGGGCCTGAAGTGCATAATGGCATCAAAAAGGCAATGGCTGAACTTGAAGTTGCCGATTTCCCTCTGCGTTATCATGGGAGCAGTTCTCTGCATCATGTTTACCACGCCATCGAATCCATCACGGGTGATAGGGACGCACACTTCATGGGCAGATTACGGCGCTCTTCCCGTCGCGAATTCTGGTCTGTACCCAATTGGCTTACAGATCACACCTCCAACGGACACCTCGCGGAATGGCCACACTCCGTATTGGAACGACAACTAGTCGACGCATACTTTGATCGTACCGATATTCATCCTCCTCTGTTGGATTCAACATTGTTCCGGCAACAGCTCGCTTCTGGCCTGGCCCTTGAAGACGCTCGTTTCGCAGATGTATGTTGGCTCGTTTTCGCCCTGGGAGCCCGAATCTATCCGAGTCGAGAGGTTTGCTGGGTTGACCCATCAACGGGGATCTGTGACGGTCGTTCTGCTGGCTGGAAATACTATTCCAACGTCCAAAAACCCACATTGTCTCTTTTAGACATGCCTGATCACTACACTCTCCAGGTAGCGAGTCTGACTACCTCTTGGTTGTACGCCTATTCGTCACCTCACCAGCCATGGTTGGTCGCCGGAACGGCGCTCCGAGCGAGCCAAGAGTTGGGTTTGCACATTGCGGGGGCAATGTCAAAGCATGTGACAGACTATCGAGCCGCCAAAAGGGCTTTCTGGTGTTTGTATCATCAAGACGTCCAACATAGCACCGCGGCAGGTCGTCGACCCATTTTCAGAGAAGGAGATTTCGATTTCGATATTTCGATTCAGGGGGATGAGTCAGAGTCGATCTTTAATCAGATGCTACTACTAGATCGAATCATCGCTCAAGCGTTAGGGACGATATATAGTGTGAACGCTGGAAGTCGGCAAGGCGGGCTTTATGCCACGATTAGACAGTCCAGTCAAGCTATTGATCGATGGGAAGATTCCCTCCCTTCGGCGTTTCGATACGGATACAATGAGCAGTCGAGATTTGCTCTCAACATTGCTGCAATGTATGTGCAATCAAGGTTTGCTCGCATACTCGTCTGGCGACCTCTACTGCCTACTAGTCGCCTCCCACTCCCGACCTCGCTCGAGGCAATGGATCATTGCTTACAGGCGGCTTTGGATATCTCACAGGCGATCAGGCGGCACTTGCGTGATCCTCGAAAGCCTGCTATCGG
This sequence comes from Papiliotrema nemorosa, assembly GCA_032158125.1. NCBI lineage: Eukaryota > Fungi > Basidiomycota > Tremellomycetes > Tremellales > Rhynchogastremaceae > Papiliotrema > Papiliotrema nemorosa. The sequence continues at coordinate 525,081 of JASKOT010000008.1, read as the reverse complement.
TCCCGACTCTATGACGCCCATTTGGACTGCTCAAGCTATCTTGCAGATGTATCTCGCCTTGCAATATGACCACCAGCCCGAGTCGGACTCTCAGCAGGTGCATCAGCTCGTCGAGGGAATGAAGGTTTGCGTAGACGGGATGAGAGCGATCGAAGAGGTGTGGCGGTACGCTGGTAAATTGACCGATTTCATGTCGGAGACTATGCGTAGTCTCTATAATCGATACCCGCACGCTGTACCTTCAAGAACAGCTGGCGAGATTTCAGAACAGCCAGGTATCGACATTATCACGGATCAGGCGCGCGGTGTGCCGCTCGGGCACGGCGACGACATGATGTTTGCGAACGATGAGTTTGACGCAGTCTTTGCAGAAGTCTTTGGTTTCGTGCCTTCCAGCCTCGTATAAGCCATGGGAAGCGAACGATCGATTGATAAACGCGACGACTTCTGCACAGCAAGCTTTGTCGTCCCTGTGGCTCGTTGCATCAAGTTCACTTAATTGGTAGTACGTTTGGGACACTTTGCGGGGCAGCAAATGTCACTCTTGTGATATCGTGACATTATGTGGTGATGAACAACGTGCACGATCAAATCTCCTTCCAGCCACCGTCGACTGACCCGCCCAGCCCGGCGCTGACCAGTCCCAAGCCAAACACCGTCAAGTGAGCCGTAGCAGCCATTCCAAACTGAGCATGAGCTACTTTCCGAATCCCGTCGAGTGAACTCACACCACGATACAGTTGCCTGATCCCAGAGAACGCCCCACCTTCATCCTTTTCCGTCATATTTCTCCTCCTCCTAGCACCCGTCTCCTCTGTCATGATCCTCCAAATAGCTTCCACCACGCCTACATAGTCCCTCTCACGAGTCTTGACAATCGTCTTGATTCGTTTACCCTTGGGTCCCCTAGCCTGTATTTGTAGTCGTTTTCGTACCGTCTCGATGGGTAGAAGAATGACCAAACTGGCAAGACCGAGGGAGAGATCGCACATGGAGTAGGTGATGGGTGAGAATTCAGGAGAGATGCCAAACTGCCTCTCCAGGACAAGCGGGACGGAGAGAGTGAGGAGGGGTCGGATGGTGTGCTCCAAGACGGAGGGTATGAGGAGGTTTGGGTGGAGGTAGAGCGATGAGAAGCCACCTTCCTCGTCGATGAGATTGCGGAAGATGGTCACTGAGCTCGGTGTGGAGGGATGTGACAGCGGCAACGCGATCAACCTGGTCCGTATGAGCTCTAGCGGGGAGAGGAGGAGGTGCGTGAGGAGGTGTGACGCGACACCCAGTGCGAGGGGTATGCCCGGTTCCGGAAGAGCAGTGAGCGGGACATCCGGATTCAGTGCGGGCAGCGCGGGGGAGAGGGCAGAGATGGACGAGTGGATCTGGGGTTGAAGAAAGTTGGAAAGGAGAGAGTGAAGCGTGGTGACAATTTGAGCTTTCCACAGGGATGGTAGACCTTCCGAGGGGGTTTGTCGTAGACGTCGAATCATACCCCATACACCGTTTCCTCGGGAGATGTCCGGATCGTCCTTGACAAGCCATGTCGGGTCCACTGTTGTTAGCGAGAGATAGCATAGCTACTCACAATCTGGCAGATAGCCCGACGCGTCGGTCTCTACTGGAGGCGGTGGCGGAACAAAGGATGAAGTCGGTGCAGACAGACGGTCTGTAAAGTATAGTTCGGCCTCCTCGGGGTTGGTCAACTGGCATGAACTTGGTCTACCATAAGACACGATGGCATACCTCTTCTTCTGCAGGCCACGTCTTCTCCTCTTCCACTTGTTCATCGACCGGGGCAAACTTTCTCCTGGGCCGGTATTCAATCTGCAACAAGGTCCTGCCGACCTCAAAGGGCATACCCAGTGCCGTTGCAAAGTATTCTGCAGCAAAGAGCTGTATAGGTGCATAGACACCCGGTTTGACCTCTACATCTGGGTCGGCATCGGCGAATGGAGTGGGGAGATGGGAAGGGGTAGGAGGCGAGGCGGAAGGAGGTGGGTTGACGGTGGGTGGTAAGAAGACCCATTCTTCTGCTGGCGGGGCTGTCGTCAGCGGCACCCGCGGTTCATACCTCACTGTATAGGTTCCTGACTGATGCTGGTCTCCCTGTAGAAGACGAGGACGATGCCGAGGACGCCATGGTCGCGTTGTCGTTGAGGGGTGGGTGGATGACGGTGAAGGGGTAGTGAGTGGGTGGGTGGCGAAATAGAGGGTCAGTTATCAGCGGCATCAAAAATGTCTACCCAAAACGCGTGTTATCCCGGCAACGACGACGAGGGGCATGGCAACGACGACGAGGGCGACCATTCGTATAGCATAGATAGTATCAGCATGATCGCATAGCCATCGGATAGTATAGAAAGCACAAAAGAGCCCGAAGAACATCGTCGAGAACGACGCATCGGAAAGACCGCCCAAAAAGGTCAGAGGTCAAAACACAAGGACGGTTACGAGGACCGGGAAGACTCGATCATCGAGGTTTACCGTCGCGACAGTAACACCTTGCACCGCAAGATGCCGAGAAGAGATCTAGTGCGGATAGTGCTGGTCGGCGATGGTGAGCTATCGCATGTAGGGGCCAAAAGCTGACAGGTCAGACGAAGTCGGCAAGTCGTCCATCATCACTTCACTCATCAAAGAGTCTTTTGTATCGAATGTGCGTCCGTCCATGCGTGTCCACCTCGGCTGATGTTCCAGGTCCAGCATGTAGTTCCAGAAGTTACCATCCCCCCAGAAGTCACCCCCGAGAATGTGACAACGTCCATCGTCGATACATCTTGTGAGGCTTGTGCATCTTTCCGATCACCGCTGACGGGTACAGCCAATCCTAAATCCCGACCTCACCTCTTGTCTCAACTCACCAGAGCGCACGTCATATGTCTAGTCTACTCTATCTCGGAACCCAGCAGCTTTGACAGGGTAGCAGAGTACTGGTTACCCCTCTTCAGGCGGGAAGGCATCAATGTGAATAACTTTTAGCATCAAGGGGAGTGAGCTCACTCTAGGTTCCCGTCATTCTAGTAGGAAACAAGATAGATCTCAGAGGTGGAGAAGTCACGAATCAAGGGCTAGAAGATGAGATAGCGCCCATCATGCGCGAGTTCAAGGTGAGCTAGCACTCTTTGCACGGTGAAAGCTCATCGGCAGGAAGTGGAAACAGTAGTCGAATGTTCTGCCCTGTTACCACTCAACGTCTCAGAGGTGTTCTACTTTGCCCAGAAAGCGGTATTACATCCCACCGCTCCATTGTACGACTCGAGAGAACATGTGGGTGATACACCGTTGCCATAGCTGATGACAGACCCTTAAACCGAAATGCCTCGATGCGCTCAAGAGGATATTCAAAATCTCAGATGTCGACAAGGACGGTTTACTCAGTGCTCACGAATTGAATCAATTCCAAGCCAGCTATCTCTTTCGTATCCTGGATCAAGCTGATCTGCAGCAAAAATGCTTTTCTACACCGTTACAATCTCAAGAGCTTGAAGGGATTCTCGACCTAGTCCGATCGTTTGACGCTTCGCTTGTCCAATCCGTTCCTTCTTTTTCTGTGCCTACCACACCGCTTCTGCCCAGCAATTACGGCCAACTGCATCAACCACCCATGCTCTCGCCGTCAGCGGAGGGTATCACAGAACTAGGGTTCCTGTATCTGCATACGATATTCATACAGCAGGGTAGGATGGAGACGACCTGGACTGTTCTGAGAAACTTTGGTTATGGAGAGGGTCTTGATCTGAGAGAAGACTTTTTGCTTCCCAAGTGCGCAATCTGTCCGAGCTCCCGCTAATTGTAGATTCGATGTGCCGTACGACTGCTCTGTTGAGCTGAGCCCATTGGGTAATCAGTTCTTGACCGATATATTCGAGGCATACGACAAGGTGAGCTCCAGAGCCCCAATGGATACATCCAGCTCACCACCAGGACAACGATGGTGCCCTCTCACAGTCTGAGCTCGACGATCTGTTCTCGACCTCCCCTGGCAATCCTTGGTTGGCGCAAGGATTCCCTGATACGACGATTACAGATGATATGGGTCGAGTGACCCTGCAAGGATGGCTTGCTCAGTGGAGGTCCGTCAGCTCATGTCAAAGGATCGCCAAAGCTGACGCGCAGCATGACTACACTGTTGGATCATCGTACAGCTCTCAACTACCTCGCATAGTGAGTCAACAGTCTCATAATCTGGTGATTGCTCATCGCAGTCTCGGTTACTCCTCATCACCGGCCACTGATCTCCCCGCGGCTACGGCCCTGAACGTCACCAGGCCGAGGAAACAAGACAGGCGTCAGCGAAAAGTCACTCGGTCTGTGTTCTTGTGCTATGTCCTCGGTGCAACAGGGTCTGGCAAGACATCATTGCTTCGGTCATTTGTCAGTAAAGGGTTCCGCGGGGGAGAAGATGGTCAGGGGGGGTATGAACCTACTACAAAGGTACTCAGTGTGGTCAATTCGGTCGAGATGGAGGGTGTGGAAAAGTATCTCGTGGTGAGTGGACCTCAACCCGCGCAGAGCCAACACTCATTGCAGCTGCAAGAGTTTGGCTCGAAATATGAGAGTGAGACTTTGAGAAACAGCAAGAAGCTGGACATGGCGGATATCGTTATATACGTACACGACTCGAGTGACACGAATTCTTTCTCGTACATTTCAAACTTGAGGGTAAGGAGTCTCGTTTCTTGTGATGCGTCCCGCTGACTTTGCAGCAACAATACTCGTTGGACCACATCCCGGCAATATTCGTAGCCACCAAATCAGATCTTGATCTAGCACAACAAGTCAGCTGCCGCATTTCTTTGATCCTCAAGCTGACACGCAGCGTCATGAGGTTCAGCCGGATGTCTATTGCCGTCGATTAGGACTGCCCGCGCCCATGGCTGTCAGTGCACGAGCCGGACCGATGACCAATCTATGGACGGCCGTGACCCGAGTCGCGCTCAATCCGTGAGTCGATGTCCTTTGAGGCAAAGACGGCGCTAAATCTCAGGACAAGCTCTATCATACGCGGACCATCATCTTCGCTGTCACCTGCTGGCCGCATACGTCTTATTGCAAGCATAAGTGTCGGTTCGGCGACTTTGGTCGGTATATTAGGAGTGTGGATGCGATACCAGGGGTACTCGTTGCGCGGGATATGGTCGTGGTTTGGTCGTTCGACGGGTTTCTTCTCTCGGTCTAGCTGAGTAAGTCGCTCGATCACCACATCACAGGCGGAGAAAAGGTGGACATTGGGGAAAGACATCTTGCATTGACAACTCATCTCATCTCATTACGTTATAATCCTAGAGCCATCATGCACATCACCTTGACGATCACCCAGCAACGGATCAATACCCTACCGTCGGAACGGATGGCGTTCGGCAATGGACTCGAAACGAGGAACAATGTTTCAGCTTTGACCTGCGATCGACGGAAAACTTTGCGAAGGAATTGACCTCCTTGACGACGATGGCCAATGTGCTGACTTGCGATTGATGCCCGGTCTGCCCGTTGTGTCGCTGATCTTTGAGACCTATGGAGAGGTATAAAGAGTCCAGAGGAGATTTTCCCCTCTACCGCTATCCATCACTGATCTACTCAGACATCGACGTTGATCGTCATGTCGTCTCACACTCTTTCCTCCATCATCAAGAAGCCTTCGACTACCTCGTTTTCCTCGACTAGCAATATCATCGATTCTCCCGATGATGGCCTGCAACAATCGGTCGATTATGCATTCTTCCACACTGCCCAAGTTTAAAATCTGCTTTCTCGCCATGTGGTAGGTCCATAACACTAGCGTTCTCCAATACCACAGCTGACACCCAGCTTAAACGTCATCTTGTTTGCCTTGGACCAATTCATCATCACCGTATCCGTGCCCCAGATAATCGACGAATTCCAATCACTCTCCCAAATCGAATGGCTCAACACTGCATTCTTCATCCCCTGCGCAGGAGGCATATTGATCTATAGTCAAATCATGACTGTCTTTTCCCCACGATGGGTTTACATCTCCGCCGTGGTGGTGTTTGAGCTAGGGAGCGCTTTGTGTGGAGCAGCGGGCAGTATGGAAATGTTGATCGTTGGACGAGCCGTGGCTGGATTAGGCGGAGCTGGAATGTGGAAGTGAGTTGGAGCTCTTGTCAAGGATCAGTAGATGGGGTATTGACGATAGCGCGACGTACTTCATCGGAGGAGAGATTATCCCGTCCAAACGACGACCTGGTTACTTTGGGCTCTTTGGAGTTGTGAGTCGTGCACACTGAGGAGAGGGGTGGGAGACTGATTCTTAGAGCTACATCCTAGCCTCAGTCATGGGGCCCTTGATCGGAGGGGCATTGACAGATACTGGTAGAACAGGTTGGAGATGGTGTTTCTACATCAACTTGCCGTACGTCTATCCGCTCTCGCTTCTCCCTTCCCCGCTGACAGGCAGAATTGGCGGGATCACCCTCATTCTCCTCCTCTTGACCATCCCCTCCGTCCCACTCATGCCCCCCTTCTCAGGTATCAAGCCTACCCACTCTCGACTTGTCCAACTGTTACACCTCGACTGGATCGGAGCGCTACTGACGCTTGGATTTGTCACTTGTCTAGGAGTAGGTTTACAATGGGGAGGCGTCTCCAAAGAGTGGCAAGATGCGGGAGTGATAGTCGTGAGTCCCGTCGATACGGCAACACTCACGGTAGACGCTCGTATTGGCCGTAGTTCTCTTCGGGTCTTTGATCGTATGGAGTATTTGGATGGGCGACAAAGCCATGATCCCCATGTCGCTGCTACGACGACGACATTTCGCCGCGGGTATCTGGGTATCTTTCTTCGGGTACGGCATCATCGTGGTGTATCTGTACTACCTTCCTCTCTACTTTGAAGCTATCAAAAAGTGAGTGGATCGTGTGTTCCAGGCGCACGCGCTCATATCCAGTAAATCAGCCACACGAGCTGGGGTGTTACTCCTCGTTCTGCAACTGACCAGTCAGCTTTCGCAATCCCGCGAGAGTACCAGCTGATATCAGTGTCACCCGTCTTGATCTTCGCTGGAAAGCTGGGCGAGGTGAGACCATGGACATGGCGTGTGATTAAGAGGCTGAGCGCAGCGAACGGGCAAGGCGAAAATTACCATTCTGATTGGATCTGTTCTTCTCGCGGTATCGTCTGGCTTGCTCAGCTTGATCGACAAGTCTTCTTCTGTCGCACTGTTGGTGGGATTCGAGATGATAGCTGGTATAGGAGCAGGATGTGTCCTGAACATCAGCAAGTCAACAATGTATGCGCAAACCAAAGGCTAATGAACAGTGGTAGTGCTGGTGCAAGCGGATTATCTGCAGGAACCACGACTCGTCCCGCACGTCACCAACGTGATGAACGTGAGCCGTGTCACCGTCAAGAAATAGAGTAGATTGCTAATGGTAGTTCTGGGGCTTTGTGGGAAGAATAGTCGCCATGTCGACAGCTACCAACATTTTCGAGAACAAGGCGAGCCCCCCTCGCAGGGCAAGTACCCTGACGACAGTTACATTTGGGCTTGCGCCGAATTGGAAATCTCTCTGAGCCTATCATGGGCGGTATCACCGCTTCGCCCAAGGTGATTTGGACGCTAGTTCCGGAGGATCTAAAAGATCAGATCCTCGAAGTCTACTCTGATTCACTCAACAATGTCTGGTGGCTATGTCTCGCTTTCGGTATGTGTCACACCCTCTCCAAGCTGATGACAGCCATTGCGTGTCTTGGATCCGCGATGGTCATGCGTAATCTCAACCTCAAACAACTAGGGGAAGAAGCCATCCGAGCGAGAGAAGCCGAATCGAATGGGATCGACCTTGGGGAGGGATTCAAGATCAAAACGGCTCGAGACGGTTGAGTCATCGGCCGTGACCTTGGTCTGCTGGTCAAACTATCATACTGGTCATCATGTGCATATTGTCCTATACAACTCAAGTCCGGGATCTATCACTCTATTTTGTCTTGATGTCAAATCTACTGACTCTCGCACAACGACTGGCAAAACTCTCCAACTCGACTTATCACTTCCCGCATGACATTGTCCGGAGAGGCAATGACCAGACGGAGGTATCCTGGTGCATCAAAGCACGATCCAGGCATCAAGAAAAGTCCTTGTTTGACATAGAGCTGTTTGCAAAATTCCACATCATCCGCTATGCCCAGTACCTCTGGGTGCAGCTTGACAAGGATGTAGAGTGATCCTTGAGGAGTCGAGCAGCTCATACCAGGTACACCCTTGATTCCCGTCGACACAATCTCGGCATTGACCTGTTGTCAGCTCAATTAACCACAATCAAGGGCGAAGCTCACCTGGACGAGACTCATGACTGATTCGAACCATTCGTTTGGCGTACGCAAGATTTCGGAAAGAGCAGCCTGGACGACCGAACTCGGACCCATGATTCTGTTTGCCCACGTCAACATGCCACCGCGAATCTCTCCCGCCACGTCGAGCGGGTCGTGTAGTGCCATCCATCCGATACGCCATCCAGGTAAAAGGAACCGCTTGGAGAGACCGCTGAGGGTGATGATGGGTACAGTCGTGGACAGCGATGCGAGGGGGTGGAAAGGTGCGTTCCAAGTCTACACTGAGCTCATGGCGAGTGTTGAAGGGTCGTACTTACCATGTGACCGTAAATCTCGTCCGCAATGATGGGCACCCTGTTACGGTCGGCCACGTCGAGAATCTCCAATAGGTGTTCTTTGGAAAAGTTGCTCCCGCATGGGTTACTAGGGTTGGTCTATCGTCAGTTCGGCAACACATGTGTCACATACAATCATGATGGCCTTTGTGTTGTCATCGATCAACGACTCGAGCTCTTGAGTATCAATCGCCCAGTTTTCTTCCTCTTTTAAATGGTAGTATCGGATCTCTGCGCCGATGGATCCAAGTAACATGGCGTATTGGGCAAAACCAGGTTGAGGTATCAAGATGTTCGCTTTGGCAGGTGCGGGAGGGATGATGATGTGAAAGAGCATATCCAAGGCGTGTCCCACTCCATGTGACTGTTGTTAGCTTGTGCCCGCAATGGGTTGACATACCAAGATGATATCGTTGACGCCGTACGATACGCCATCCCAACGTTGGTGGTAATCTGCTATCGCTTCTCGTGCCTTGACGGTACCAGGACCAGGTATGTAGCCATTATCTTTCCCACCCTTGATGGCATCCGTGACGGCAGAGACGGAAGCTGGAGGAGCGGGGTGCAATCCAGTAGGATCGCCTAGACCGAGGTTGATGATAGGCTTGGTGGTCTCCAGTGGCATGACGGCCATTTCGGCGAGAAGAGTCCGCAGAGAGTTTTTCACTGCCACTGCTGGAGAAGCTTTGATGTTCCATTGTTTCTGAGGGAGAGATCTGGGGAGAGGTTTGAGAGGGTTGGAGGTGATGTCTACCGCTGGAGAGGCGGTCAAAAGGCGGATATCAGGCATACTGGTGAGTGTGTTCCAGAGGGTAGTGAACGTGGTAGATGGAACAGGCTGCAGAGTCCAGCTTATATATGCATTCAAGTGGGCATGGGTGACGAGGCTCGAATGAAGAAAAAGACCAAAGACAATCGCGAGAAAAAGTCGAGGAAATCAAGTTCCGGCCGGTCGGATCTTGCATTTTGTTCCGACCCTTATGTGGCTACATGGCGGTCTTCTGATTCTCTTATCTGTCGATGTCGCTTGGAGTCGTGAGGGTCCAAGCGTGCGTCACAGCGTGCACTCGGCCGATGTTGCTCGATATGTCGGGAGGAGATGATTAGCTGAGTACGAAAGATAACCTCGATGAACCCCGCAGACTCGCTGTCCCCTTCATCGGCCACCTTTGATATTTTGCAACACGGGGGTGCGGTCTTGTCATCGCCTCACGAAGCCCCATAGGAGCTACCAGGACAAAGGGGGCGATGTCATCTGGTGCATCAATCCTTTGAAGCGATACACAATGCCGGGGGGATGTCGGAAAAGACTTGAACCTCCGCTGACTTGAAGTTCACTGGACTCATAAATTTGAGACCTCGACAGGACATGATCAGCAAACCCCTCTAATCCTATCATGACCTCCCCTCAGAACACTGCAAAGACGGCAATGTCCATCCTTGGCACTCGGGTCAAATGGCACTTTGACAAATTCGTGACGAAGATTGGTCACGAGGAGCAAGTGTCTATATGCGACGATACCCTGGCTCTCCTTACGCAGATCAGCGAGACTATCAAGGCTACCCATGATGAGGCTACCATGCTCGAGCTGTCCAACAGGGACCTCGTCGATGCGTACAATGCGCTCTCGATGCTCAATCACAGTGTGACGGGGCTAAACGGGATTTCGGATGTTGAAGATCCTCGTGGAGCGAGATTTTCGGCATGGAAGGAACTTTCGTCTGAGATTGATTTGATTGGCGCCGCACTCGTAAAGCGAGACATTGCGGAAAAAGATTATGCCGATCCAAGGGAATGTAGGTGATCAGACCACTGGGATAGGAGTTGACCATAGTCGTCTCTGCCCTCGCCTCTGGTGAAGCCATGTGGAGTTGTTCACAAAACTCCTTGAAGGCTAAGGGTGCGTGTCAGGCAGTTTCCGCCGCAGCAAACAACACGACGGCAACCGGGGCAAGCATGACTGACGCCATGAGACAGGTCAACGTCTGGGAGTGTCTTGAATCTGTCGCACTGCTCAACAATACGAGCGATCCTCAACCCAGCGCATTCTCCATTCGGCCCACGATTGGTTCTTTCATCGAAACGCTCGAGATGAAGCGAGACAAACATCTTGCAGCGGACCCGGCCGGTGCAGACGAAGCAAATTTCAAAGAGTACATCGAGACCATCAAGACGCTCTACGAATTGACAGAGCTTGAGTTTTACCTCAAGAGTAAGTGCGGTCACAGAGACATGACGACTGCTGATTGATTAGTCTACGAGGGCGACCTCCTCACGCGAGCTTTGCAATGGCGTCTGGAATCTGGACCTGATTCGTGGCCCCCAGTACCTGTGCCAATCTCTGAACCTGAATCACATCGAAACATCCTCACCTTGTTCACAAGGACCTTGGCACCGACGTTGACTAAACATTCGGGATCCGATGACTCTCAGCTCAGGTACCTTGAAGAGGTCAATGCTCGAGCGGCCGACGCTTTGGGTAAAATCAAGCAAGGGTAAGAAACATTGTCAGAGGACGGGCACATTGTGTGAATGAATGCATGTCCTGAAAGAATGAGAATTATAGATAGCCTAGGTCTCATCCCACCCCATCCCATCTATTGTCGGTCGAGCTCCTCGACATCGGTCGAGTCTTGTCGGCTAGCCTTGTCACCCTTGACAAAGTTTTCCTGGCTCTCTTGGGAGAGGTCCTCGAGGGACAGACCCATGGTCTCGGGCAAGAGGAGTGTGGAGAAGATACCGGTCAACATGAAGAAGGCGAAAATCTGCATAATGTGCTTGAGGAATTTACCGGTCCCTCCAATGTTGATCAATCGGGCGAAACCGACTTGAGCAATGATGGCACCGAGTTTACCGGAAGCGGCGGAGATACCGTGAGCGGTTGACCTGTATCGGGTGGGGAAGACTTCTCCGGGGATGACAAAGGTGGTAGTGTTGGGGCCAAAGTTTTGGAACAAGTTGGCCATGCAGTAAAGGAAGACGAAAGCCTTTCGTCCAGCCGGGGTCGATTGCATCTTGTCGTATCCGAAACCCATGCAGACGAAAATGATGGTCAAAACGGTGAAACCCATCAATTGGAGCTTCTTTCGTCCCCACTTGTCAATGACGAGGAAGGAGAGGTAGTATCCGGGGATGAGACCACCGACGGCGAGAATGATGTTTCCGACGGCGACATTGTGGAGGGTTTGGTAGTGGTTGATGTACTTGTTGGCACCCTTGGAGTAGGAACCGAAACCAATGGTGGTGAGGATGATCGACGAGTTGAGACCGAGACCGTAGAAAGCGACATCAAGGGCAAACCAAGACCAGGCTGTACCGAGGAGGACTTTACCGTTTTGCCATTGACCAAAGTGTCTTCGGAAGTCGGCCCAGGTGGCCTTGGGGAGCTCGGCCCGCTCGTTGTTTTGAATGGGGTCGACGACGTAGGTTCCGGTGGTGAGGTAAGTGTCGACATCTTGGGAAGCTTGCTTGATGTTTCGCTCGACATCCATGGTGTATCGAGGAGTCTCAGGGATGGTCAATCGGAAGTAGAGGGCGACGGCGGCAGGGACCATTCCGAGTCCAATGACGAATCGCCACACTTGGTCAATCGCCTTCAAGCTGTGGGCGGCCTCCTCGATTCGGCTCTTGAAAGCGACAAGAACGACAATGGAGACAATGGCAGAGGCGACTAGAGTCAGTGAATGACGACCGCATCTACTCACAGTTTCCCCATCCTTGGGCAGAGAACACGGCAGTCATCATTCGTCCTCGAATCTTTCGGGCGGCAAACTCGGAAGTGATGACGGCGGACAAGGGGTAGTCTCCTCCGATACCGACACCCTGGGATTAGCACTACACACGAGAGGCGGAAGAGACTCGCCATGATGAATCGCCACATAATGATGACACCGTAGATGGAGATACCGGGGGCTTTACCAGACACAGCTTGACCGAGGGTACCAACGATGATGATCATCAACTCGATACCGTACATCTTTTTTCGTCCAAAGTGGTCGGCGAGGAAACCAAAGAAGAGCTGACCGAACAGAGTACCGACCGAGTGGGCGACTTTGACACCGAGATCCTGGTTGGCGGTGTTTTTACCGGCGGCATTGTAGACGTAACCGATCATCGTCGCCGCGATCGAGATGGAGCTGTACTGTGAGAGGGAGTTCTTGGCAGATGTTTACAACTACTCACAAGATATCGTACGCATCAGTGAAGAAACCGACCCCAGCGACGATACAGGCCTTGGCGTGGAACCAGGAGAATCGAGCTTCATCGATCTCAGCGAGGGCGGCTCGTCGTCGCTCTCCAGCGTTGGGGAGTTGACTCGCGCCTTGGTAGACGTTCTTTTCACCTTCGACAGACATGTTTGGCGAGAGGAGATGGGAGGGAGAGATGGATAGAGGAGAGTAGAGGGGAGGGAGGGATGGTGGGAACGTTATATAGCAAAGAGCGTCGGGTGGCGTGGTAGGATTTTTTATTCGGCCAGTTGTCAAAACCCGTTCCCGGCGTCGGACGGGAGGTCAGTCCAGCATGTTTTGATGCATCAAGTTCATGCACGATCATGCCATCTCGTGTTGATCTTTCATGCACGTTTGATCTTTCTGCGTGTTACCACTGGTTCGGGTTGAACTGATAGGAGAAATAAAAGCGAGCCGTCAGGGAAGGTGTTTCTATTTTCTGCCACTTTTGCCACCCGACGATGGTCAGAAATAGAATCTCAGGTCGTGTGAGCACGTTCCTGCCTCGACTTGTACTTCATTGGGCAGATTCATCTCGTCGAGGTCAGCCGTCCCAGGTGTACCCAAAGCAGTCACGAGCAGCCACAAGCAGTCACAAGCACGTTCGCGGTCGAGATCAGGCCTGGCAATTGCCAGGTTACCGTTAGTAGAGGTTGAAGGAAACCAGCAGACAAGCGCCCTACTCTAGCGAGAGTCGGCCGGGCCCGGCACTCGTTTACTTGCCAAACGTGATTATGGATGCGTTGAAGATGACAAGAATAATGCACAGGAGGTGCCCTTGCCACAAAATCGATGGGCGAACCATGCCCTCTGTCATCTTTTGGGCGTCGGAGAATCGGTTAGCGGTTCTCAAACACGTTTGGATTGGACTGCGGCAGATTCTACGCAGTCAAAGTCGTCAGCAAATAACGGAGGCATGGAAGGAGACTACAGAAATTGACCACAATCGCGAATTCGGTCGCCTCGGACACCCTTTCATGACGCTCTGAAATTGTGGTCGTCTTGCCGTTTCAGCGCAAAGTGACGCGACGATCGAGAGTTTGTCACCATGAGCACCTCACTCAGTGAAACACTCTGACCATACTCAGCTTTGGCCAAACATATAGCACTCAGCATAAATGCAGGCGTCGCAAAGATATATCCCATTCCGATCCGTTCCTCGCTCTCAGTGTCACCCACGTCTTCGACCGCCATGTCGGATCCCACAAGTCGAGTCCTCAAACAAGAGGGTCTCATCGCGAGTAGATACACTCCAACTGGTCATCCCTTGTTCGACACCGTTTTGCGTCGGTCAGACTGGGCGCACTTTTATGCAACTAGAGTGAGTACGTTGAGCGGAGCCTCCAACGTGAAAGAGTCGGCCGACGCTTCAAACGGGAACGCCCCTCCCTATTTGTTGATATCAGCCAGCAGATCAATCTCCAATGATCTCACAGAAGCAGTAGAATGGTATCGCCGTAGGTGTGGCGTGGTCGACCTGTGCGAAAACTGCTCACGTCCAAGGCAATGAGGTGGATGTCAAGGATGCTGTGCATTCACGAGCAGCAGTTACGCTGATTTCGAGCGTCTTACAAAGCAATATAGTGCAAATTGCTACATCTTTGACTGATCGGAAAGGCAAGGAGCCGTCTGTGATCACGCAAGCAAGAACCGATCGTCTCATTGAGCTCGATCAGCAATTGACCACCATGTCCGAACTCGTGAACCGCTTGCCCTCTGATGAACAAGACTACTCGCAGATCCTCCAAACGGTCCATGATATCCTGGATGGACAGTCGGCAAGGCCTCGAACGCGATCAGCACAGAAGAAAGCTCTTGACTCGCGTATCATTGAACTGTGGAATGGTACGCTTATTATTCGGAGGATTATGAGCTGATGATGAAGAAAGAGGACGAGATATTCTGAGCCATACATACTTACCCACAGTGACGGACGTCGCAATGACCGACGCACAATCGCTATGCAAGCTCGGCAAAGCTCTGCTTGCCTATCACAAGCATTTGCAGTCATCGAGCGATCCACATGACGCAATTCCACAAGATGCAGCTCACGACTCTATCGTGTCGGTCATCATGGCTGTAGAGCGGGCAAAGATGGTGATTCAGCTGACAGATCATCAGCACCAGTCCAAGGGACCGATATTCGACTATGTGTCGGGTTTGCACGACGAGGCATTGCATGAACGAGATGCTCTCGGCTCAACTCTCGGTCTGAAAGGAGAAGATGAGCCGGGGTCGGTGGAAAAGTATCTTGATCTTTTGGTCGAGACGCAAAAACAGTCTCTTGCCTTGGAATGGCTCTCCAGTGAGTGTCGATTCTTCAGGATACCATAGGGACTGATCGACCAGATTTTGAGCCATTTATCGAGAACAAGGAATTCTGGCACAGACTGTCAGAGAGCTCCCTACCCCCGCTCAGCGACAAGGCAGCCATGACGACGAACGTTTACAGTCTTGATCCAAAGTTCTGGGACAAGCATTATGATTCTGTGCTCATTATGACTGATCTCACGCACGCGTTTGTTAAGGACAAACATGTCGAGTCAGAGTGGAAGCCCACTCTCAAGATCATGGACTCGTATGTAGGTCTGATGCGTGATGATTGGGAACGTCGAGATTTGACCTCGGATGGAGAGTGATCGTTTGGAGTATCGAGAGAGATGGGTGATCATGATACACGGACGTAACTCGCGCGAGCGCAATATGCATGTGGAGATGGTATGGATCAGCCCAGATGGTGACAAATCTCAAACACCAGCACCGCTCCCACCGCAGCGAGAATCACCAACAGGCCCGAAATGTCATCCTTGGTCCAAGCGCCACTCCACTGTACAGCGACACCATTGGCATTGACGGCTGCACCGTTGGCGGTGCCCACCGCTGCGGCATTGGCCCATCCGCCAGTCGCCGTGGCCGTGTTGACGACCCCTCCATCAGCCTTGATGGTCGTCACGCCTTGAGCTTCCGCCGCGGCCGCATGGGTCCATGCTGATCCTGGACCTGTTGCTGCCGCAGTAGAAATGAGCACAGTCGTCCCCGGAGACGCTCCCCAGTTGCCGCTCCCATTCCCATTGCCGTAATCCTTTTTACCGCCAGAAGTGTCGCCGCCTATCGTTTGAGTATCCCCTGTGATGGTCTTTTCATATGCCGATCCTTGATCTTCTTGCCAAAAGGTCGTCCCCGTCTGGGTGATTTGAATGACACTTTCAAACGTGGAAGATTTGAGGATCGGCGTCGGTTGATATTGGATCACGGTGACGGTGCCCTTTTCAGTCACGGTCGACGTGATAATGTCGGTCGAATAGACTGTACTGGTGGTTGTAGTCGAGTCTGTCACGTAGGTGGTGATGTAACATGGGACCGAGGTGGTGCTGAGGACAGTGGTAGTGACGGTATTGGCGGTGAGGGTCTGTGCCGTACCGCCATAGGTGCATTCGCCGTCATTGCATCGTTTGGTCACGTCTTGAGTGTGGGAGGTTGGAGTCGGGGTGAGTGCAGGAGACGCGGCGAGAGCCGTCGCTGCAGTGGCGAGTGAGGAGTAGATGAGTAGTGTGAGCATGATCATCAAGCGACGGTGATGCGGTCTAGATGTGGAGGGGTTATACGAGGTAGAGATGAGTGTTATCGAGGTTTAGGGAGTGGCGATGGCTGTTGAGGGGAGTGTTGGGAGCAGGACGGGAGATGAGAGGCAAACAGTTGGTAGAGGGAGCAATACAGAGTACCATACCTGCTAGACTTGGCAGTCAAAGGATCAAACGCCTTGTCAAACGCGTCAGACATCATAAAGGACCCACGTAGATGGCAGCTCCAGCAAAACTCATCTTTCCAATCCCGTGCATGTCAACAATGTATATCGCCCTGTCCATCTTTTACTTTTTCTCTTCTGGTGGAGGAGGGGGAGGAGGGATCTTGAAATTGTCAGGTTGGGTAGGTGCACCCGATCCGACTTGCTCCCATGGCGATGCGGCGTCTTGGAAGTTTCTACCTGTCAGTGAGAGGGTGCGGTGGTGCTCACCTAAAGGCTTGGGTAAGTTGCAATGGTTCGTAAACGACTCGCTTCTTCTCCTCGTCATACCGGACCTCTGAGTATCCCTGTCCATCAGTGCCAAGACGCGTGAGGCGACATACAGTCAAGGGATAGTCTTTCCTCAATGGGTGACCCTCGAATCCGTAATCTGTCAAGATTCGTCGCCTATAATCAGCGGGAGCGTAAAAGTAAAGAGTATACGCACAGATCAGGGTGGCCGACAAAGAAAACACCGTACATGTCCCAGACTTCTCGCTCGTACCAGTTGGCGCCGGAAAACACTCCCACACAACTTGGCACGGCCGACACCTCGTCTGCGTAGGTCTTCACCCTGATACGGGATTGGTGAGCCACCGATAGCAGGTTGTACACCACCTGTTCATCAGTACCAAGCGACCCACATGACCCACCTCGAATCGGAATGGCTTGGTGGGGAAGTCTACAGCGGTGATATCCATGACCGACTTGTATTGACACTGCGAGTGGTCTCGCAAGAATGTCAGGGTGGGCAAGAGGGCGGAAGGAGCGACATAGAGGGTGAGTTCGTCTTTGTAGACTGAGAATTGTTGAATGTATTTAGGGAGACAGGTGGTGAGGTATTGACCGTATTGGTGCATGGGGGTGTTGATGGATTTGGAAGCATCGGCCGGGTTGACGCCAGTGGGTTCAGAAAAGGGAGCAGCGGATGGCTCGGCGGCTGGGGTCAGTGGGTGGTCCGAGGGTAAGACTTACCGAGGAGTCGTGGGTACGTGCGGAATGATCGAGTGATGGTAGATGTCGATCTTGGGACCGTGGCCGTCCTCGCTGCTCCTCTGATCGCTGTCAGACACGACCTCGATGCCATGGTGGTGGTTGATGTAGTGTATGTATTCGAGTGAGCTCGATTGGATGAGATCGAGGGAAGGGGGTGGGTCAAAGTGCCACATTCGGCGTTTCCCGCTAAAAACCTCGACGCGCTCGGCTCCGGGTTCGAATCGAGCATCAATGGTAGAAGCCATTGGTGGGCTTATAGCAATAGTGCTCTGCTCGTACTCTCCACCTGAACATCGACAGCACCAACAAGAGGGCGGGGAGAACATAAGGAGAACAGACAAAGACAATAAACCCCTATCGACGGCGAGGAAAGCAAAAGTTGAGACGGGTCACACGCGTGACTCCATCGAATACCGAAACGCCCTCCTTTCATCGCTCAGACCGAATTGAGCAGAGACGAGTAGCGCACATTGTCAACAAGGGGAGCTACATTCGCCGGAAAGCGAAGAAATCAAAAGTCGCGGTCCAAATGTAGGTGCTCATAGACCTGTGAATCGGCTGACGCGATAGGGACGCAAGATGAGTGCATCCCTCGCCCAAGATGTCCCATTACCAGCTAGTCATCAATCGCCAGCGCCACAGGATGAAATAGAGCAGACGACCATATCGGAGAGGGAAGATCAGGCAGTGGAGGCTCCCGAAGGTGCAGCGCAACACACAGATGAAGACACACCCAACGACGAGGGACTGGGCGCAGGAGACGAGAAGAAGGAAACCGACGAGGATTCGACCCCAACCGCCATCCCCACCCTGATCCGACCCCCTTCACCTTCCTCTCGAACATCCACACCACCTCTGGCATCTGGTTCGGCGCCCAAAAAGTTTTCCTCTATCAACATCAACAAGAAGTTTCTCAACAAGACTAGCTCCCCGGCGTCGGGATCTCCTGTCGGAGGGACCAAGCTCGGCCTCTCTAGTGGGTGACCCCAATGGCATGACTGATGATAGGCACCTCTCCCATCCCCACCACCGCCTCGTCTACCCGACTGCTCTCTACCAAACTCACCACTGTCCCCTCGAAACCTTCCTCCTCACCCAACCCACCCGGATCCAACGTGGCCGCTCCTGCAACCTCGCCATGGGCCAAACCCGCCCTCACCCCCGATGCCGCGGGCATCACCTTGCAACAACCCGCACCGACCCGTGCGAGGGTGTTGACCACGACACCGATGGGCACGGGACAGGGCATCGCGCCCGCCGGTACAAAAGTGGCGTGGCGATCAGTCCCGGCAGATGGCAAGAGGGCCCCGATGGGACTGTCGAGAGATTTTCCAACGGCCAAAGAGGTCGCTGATGGTGAGTCGACACTTGTTGCGTGACTGACAATAGGTAAAAGGGACGCTCAGATGGTGGCCCAGGCCAAAGCGGCACACAATCAAGCCATTCTCCAAGGTCTCAATGCCTTTACCCATCTCGACCCCAATGCGCATCGCTGGGAGGTGGGTTGCCGTAAAGATGCCACTGACCCCAGGATGAGGACGACGACGACGAGGTGATTGACTTTGGCGATGGATCAGTATATCCTCACCACGAACATCCCCTCCATCGCGAACCCTCAAACGACGCCCCTGTAGCCAAGTCGGAGCGATTCGTGGAAGACTTTGACCGAAGCTGGCCCAGACAACGCCCAGCACCAGAGCTCTCTCTGCCGAAACGACCAGAAATTGCAGATAGAGTATTGTTCAATGCCACCTCCAACCGGCTAGAACCCCCGAGCGCAAAGCCCGCCCCGCCGACCCGTCTCATGTCACGGGAAAGTAATACCCTTGATCGACCTCTTCCTCCACACATGCAACCTCTTTCTAAACCGCTCCCGCCGCACATGCTCGAAGATTCGGCCAAACCTCAAGACCGGCCTGAACGCACCCCCACGGTATCTGCTACAGGACGCCAGCCGTGGGCGATACGCGAACCCGAGCGAGCCCCACCCGCAGATGTCACCCGTCCACCTGCAACTCTACAGACACGCCCACCCGCACCCGAGCCTCAGCCCCCAGCCCCGATTACACCCAATGTCGACACCCAAACGGCGGAAATGCATACCGCTGCAGAAAAGGCGAGATTGCGGCGACTGGCCGAGGAGCAAGAACGAGATGCGGCTGCAGAGAGGGCAAGGCAAAAGGCGAAAGAGTTGGAGGAGAGGTTTGGGAAAAAGGAAACGAAAGTGGACCCGCCCAAGGGGCCCAGTCCGGGTTTCACCCTTGCTCAACGGGTGCCCGTCGAGCAGGTCAACCCCCAGGTCCTCCCACCGAAACCGAACGAGGCGAAAGAGGGGTCATGGCGGAGAAGCAAGGACCCGCAGGTGGACACTCTTGAGCCTGTACAAGCGGTCGAGCTGGCGACAGAGCCAGAAGTCGAGGAACCTCCCGCACCACAAAAGCGGGGAGACCACAACTTTGACAACATGTTGGCGCGTATCCAAGCCGCCATCGGAGCCGCTCGAGCGTTGCCATCGACCGATGACATGGACGAACCAGTCGAACAATCCGAACCTGTCGAGCCCGTCCCCATCAAGACACCCGTCAGCGTTGAATACTTCAACGTGTCACAATTGGACATTCCCAAATCTCCCCCTCCCGCATGGCGTACCTATTCTGTCAAATTACCCCGCACCACCGCCAAACGTCCTCCCATCCCCATCGCTCGTGCCAAAGCTTTCGACAGTCATCAAAGCAATGCGCCCAAACACTGGATCATGGCGTTTGAACCCCCATTGCAACACCTCAGTCAAATCACCTTTTCCCGAGCCGACTTGCTCCTCCCTCAACCAGTACACCGACGATTCGCCAAATTTGCCGATTCCGGGCCGATCGTCAGCATCTCTCCACGACGTCTGGTGCCTTTTCAAAAGAAGATCAAGAAGAAGACGTACGACGAGGCAAAGCCGGACGTTGAGCGACCGACCGTATCCATCGAGTCTCTACTGGAAGATGCCAAGCCGGCGTCTATTGTGACAGATCGATGGGTCGATCCGGAACCCGAAACTCGTAAGAAATCCCCCGTCAAGACATCCCTAGCGGCCAAGGCGGAAAAGGAAGGACTGTTTGCTCAAGGGGTAGGCATCAACATTCCGGAAAGAGCTCGCGCGTTGAGCGATGCCAAACCAGGAGTACGATTCATGGTGTCTTCTGAACTCGAGGGGGATAGTCTACTGGACGAGGTCAACAAGATCAGTCTCGAGACGGTGGGAGAGGGTTTTGACGAGGCCAAGGACAAGGAGAGGGACACCCAGGCAGAGGTGAGCCTTGAGAGTGTTGACGACGCTGACGATAGACACCCAATACACCTCCTACCCTGTCGACCGCTAGAATCGGCACCTCGCCAAATAACACCAAGACTCCCTGGTCCAATCCACCGGTGAGAAGTCATGATCACGTTCGATCTATGTGGGCACCGACGACCGCTTCAGAGACGCCTCGATCAGAGGGAGGGTATGTTGGTCCCTTGGCAGCGAGTGAGGCCCCGACACCCATGTATCCATCACTCAATGCCCCATCTTCCGCCGACCCACCTGCACCGCAAGCCCTCCCCGCGGCAAAGATGCCATACCCTACCCAAGGCGTCTCACCTACCGGAGCCTCTTTTGGATCACGCGCATCTCCCAATGCGTATGGCTTTGCCTCGCCTGATGGTCACCCTCAACATCTTGGTCAGAGCGCCTACCAGAGAGCGTCCAACGGGGCGAATGGGTACATGCAGCAGGCCGTCTGGTCCCCATCGGCCTTTGGGACGGGTTATGGCTATACAAAGACTCCTGCCGATCCGAAATCCGCCTATACAGCGAAAGAGGCGTACCCAAACGAATACCGGTTTAGCCAGGGCCAGCAGAGTTATGCTGGATTTGCACAATCTCCTCAACAACAGACATTCCCCAGTCATCAACATCATCATACCCACGCGTACAACCGTGCACATGGGAATAACTACGGATACTATGGCGCGCCAGGTCAGACGGCCAGTCGAGGAAGAGGAAACGGGGCGGATTATTATGGTTCGATGGAGGGGGGTTATTACGGTGGAGTCGCACAGACTGGAGCACAGGGGTATGGCTACGCCGGTGGAGTGAGTCATGCGGCTCTTGCGGGCGCAGCTGGGCATGCGCAACATCAGACTGGTGCGACTCGGGGTGGAGTCGCGACCGGGAGGGGGAAGATGTGGTTGTAGCCGACGAGACCGAGAGCAAAGCTCGAGGTTTATGGTTTCATACGAGGAATATACCATCTTGCAATTTGCACATGATTGGCCGTTCACCCTTGTTTAGTATATTGCTGCCACCGGGTTGCAGTGTTTGAGCACAGTGTCGAGTGTCGTCGGGGATGGATCACCCAGGTGCCACGAATTGCCTACACGTCATGACTTGCCATTCAACTCCATCTCCCTATACTTCCCATCCACACCACCCCTCCATGCATCGGGAGCAGTCCCAACACAGGTCCAGATGAGCGCATATTCACCACCCCGACGTCAAAACTCCACCCTCTCATCGACATCTTCCGGGGGTCGGACGATCCGAGCGAGTTCGACGACTCCCGGTCGAAGACGCAGTTCTGCTTCGACCACACATCCCCCTCCGGGGTTCTTTGCTCGTCTCACGGGAAAGTCTCACGCGCAGACCTCGGATGCCGACCCCTCGGACGATGACGACGAGGTCGGGGCGAGGAATGAGGTAGGAGAAGGTGAAGCTGGACCTAGCGATTATTGGCGTAGAACCCCTTCACCCGTGTCTCCTCCTGCCGCGTGGAGAGAGGCGAGTACGGAAGCTTGGCCCGAGGATCTCGAAGATGGCAATTATGATGTATGGATGGTCACCGACAGGCAGGATGCCGGTGTGACCCCATGGGACTCGGTCGAGACAGACTCACCAGGTCTGGAAGCGCAGCGAGTGGATGAGAGGGAATATGAAAAGCGGATGAGGGATATCATGCGCTCACCTTCCCCCTCTGAAAGATCGGTCAACAGTGCGAGGGATAGGAGGATCAAAAACGGGTACGCCGAGGCGTACAGGGATATCATGGACAAGGACCCGGTCGCTCTCGAGGACACGAGTCTAGAGTTTCCACAGAGGGTGAGTCGACCGTCGTCTCGGCTGATCATAGGATGATACGTCTGAAGCCCCTTCATCCAATACCCCAGCTCGAGATACCATTCAAAGCCCGCGCAAGCAAAACGTCACCCCCTACCTTCGTAAGTCTCACCACCGTCTGTCCTAACTCCAGACCCGTCGGTATCAAGACTCCGCTCGCACATGCGGACCACCTCGACGTCCACCCAAGGCTCGAGCCGACCCCAGCACGCCCGTATCCCCAGTCATTTCTCACAAATCTCCCTCTCTCGATCAGAATCAACCTCCAACCTCTCCCTTGCACCGGCTCCCCCTACAGAAACCGAACCCGCATTCACCTTTTCCCCATTGCGTCATCTATCCGCACACCTGTTTGGACGTCGAAGCGGTCGATCTTCCCCTGCCATACCGCGCCCCGCACAAGAGGCGGTACTGGGTAGGCCCTGTGTACTGGACGTGAGAGGGATGATTGCGGTCGGGACCGATAGCGGGTACACCGTGGTGTATGGCTTTGGACAGGATATCAAGTGTATCCTCGGAACCGAGGCGATCGTCAAGACGTCTGGAGCCGTCACGGCGGTCACCATCTCTCCTGATCAAACGTACGTTGCGGTAGGACACGCCGGGGGGAATATTTACCTGTACGACCTCGCTTCCCCAGGTAAACCCGCTCGGACGGCTTTGGCTTTACCGCTCAAACAAGTCTTGTCGGGTCGAAAAGAGGGTCATTTGCAAAATAGCCGAATCACCCATATAGGGTACGTCGGGGCCCGACATACGTCCATTGTATCCGGGGACGAACATGGTCGGGCCTTCTGGTGGAGTCTGGGCAAAGTGATGGGTGTGGAGAGCACCGACGTGGTGAGGATGTTGGGGTCTTATCCGGATGTTGAATCGCCCGGACCGACATTCCCCTCGAAACGGCCCACCACGTTGTTTGCTGCGGCACCTCTACCACTGGGACAGCATCCGACGGATGAGTTTCATTTCACGGTACTTGTCACACCCCTCAAGATCGTCGTGGTGGGGATGAAACCCAGTGCGAAAACGTGGTATCGCAAGATGAGGGAGGATCTGGGTGGGGTCAGCGGAGCGACATGTGGGTGTGCAGCGTGGCTCACAGGACACGACTCGGACCCCGTTTTGGCATACTCTTGGGGCCATCACGTGAGGCTCTTGCGGATCCAAGTGGTACAGGAGGAAGAAGATGGCAAGGTGCATCAAGTGCCCAGGTTTATCGAAGGCAAGCGGTACGACGCACCGAGCACCATCACCGCGTTGCAGTGGTTTGACCCTCATGTGAGCCAAGTGTGAGGTTGAGCTGACGAAAGCACCTCTTGATCATCACCACTGCGGAAATTGTCCTCTTGGATGTCCGACTGGGCAAAGCGGTAGAGACGACCCCGCTACAAACACGACTCCTCATGTCGAATGATTTCTACGCGGGTCTCGTCAACCCCGCGGTAGACCCAGTAGCTGGCAGTGTCCGGGTGCACCGGGAAAAACTGTTCCTCCTCACCAGATCCAACGTCCAAGTGGGAACACTCCTCCATTGGAACGACAGGATTCTCGCTCGAGTCCACGCGGGCGATTTTCTCGGTGCGATCCAAGTCGCTCTGTCATACTATGAATCAAAGGCTCTGGGCAATTATATCGGTCTCTCGGACGACGACGCCGAGCGCCGACAGACGGTAGGGAGCCGTATACGCGAGTTGATGCGTGCCTCTCTTGAATGGGCATTTTCAGAAGAGCGTATGAGGGATGATACGCATTACACGTCTGACGGGCGCGGCGTCGACCTCACGAGTCTGTTTGAAGGGCTCGCAACGTGTTGCATCGAAGCGTGTCTCGCCATGGACGACGTGGCGTTTTTGTACGAAGACGCGTACGAATCTTACGCCAGTGTCGGTATCCAAGGGATTTTCCTCGCCATCCTCGAGCCATACATCTTTGATCACCGCGTTCGACATGTCCCGCCAATTATCATCCAAGCGTTGATCAATCTACACGAGACGAAAGGAGAGCTCGACCTGGCTGAAGCGGTCATTTGGCATGTCGATCCGATTGCATTGGATATCAACCAAGTGGTGACTTTGTGCGAAAAGCACGGCCTCTGGGATGCCCTAATTCACGTCTACACCCGGTCGATGAAGGATTTCGCGGCGCCTCTGGTCAAGCTTGTCGAGATTGTTCAAAAAGTGTACGACCAACGACAGCGAGACGACGTGACGAGAGAGCATCTCGTCCCCGAGGCGTATAAATTGTTTGCCTACATTGAGGCTATTCTCTCTGGCATGTCCTACCCCAGCAACGAAGCGCTACCCGACTACGACTCTGACCTCGCGCGAGGGCAAGTCTACGCATTCATCTTTTCCGATCGCCTAGTCTTCTGGCCAGAGGGTCGGGAGGGTCAATTGGTTCTGCCGCATCGGAATCAGGCGTATCCATATCTCGACCTTTTGTTGCAGTTTGACACGGAAGCCTTTCTCCATTCCATGGATATCGCATTCGAAGATTCATACCTGAACGACAAGGCGTCCTTTTCCCGGCAGACGATTATCAACATGATGCTCGACCTCGTGCAGGGTGGAAACTACCATACGGGTGACCTCACCCTGTTGCACATTTTCGTCTGCCGAAACCTCCCCAAGTATCCCCAATTCCTGTTCATCCCGCCTACCACGTTGCAACAGATCCTGCTCAGTCTCACCGAGGATGAGGATCAAAGCACGAGGGAAGATCGGCAACTCGCCGCAGAGTATTTATTGTCGACGTATACGCCTAGAGACTCGGACGACATGTTGCAGTTGTTTAGACGCGCTGGATTTTGGAGGATCCTCAGGGATGTGTATACCAAGGAAAAGCAATGGGAACAGTTGGTCGGAGCGTACGTCGAGGATCCCGAGATGGACAGAGAGGTCTTTGAGCATCTCGACAAGCTTGCCGGGGTGACGAAAGGGGATCTAGAGGTGGAGAGGGGTGTGTCGGCTTCGTTGGGCACATTGTTGGAGATGAGCATCAGGGAAACGGCGATACTGCTCGACAATCGCTTTGCGAACTTGCACAGTAGAGCGCTGGATCTGTTGAACGATAATCAACACCGAAAAATGGCCTACCTGTCCTGTCTCTTGCAGCCCGAGGAGGAGGATCCTCGAAAGGTATCGCACAGAGTATCAGAAGACGCTCGACACGACTACATTTCCCTCTTGACGCAATACGAATCGAGCTCGGTCATTGTGTTTCTCGACTCGGTCGGGTCGAGCTTTTTCAACTTACCCAAACTGGTCGATCAGTTTGAAAAGGCCCACTATTACCCCGGCCAACTGTGGGCTTTGGACGCGCAAGGCGAGACGACCCAAGCATTCCAAGTCGTATCTCGGGTGGTCCAAGACCAAGGGGCGGATCTCGCCTCTGCAGTGGTGTCGCAATCAGACGGAGATGTCCATCTAGCGCTCAGTACCCTGGACGAGGTCACCAAGATGGCTGTTAGGTTGTGCAAGCAACATTCCGACGCAAAGACCCCACGGGTGGACGACATGTGGTTTGGCGTCTTGCACGAGTTGCTCGAGGTCAATCATGATATATCGCCTCTCGCCGAGACCGACCGCCTCGGGGTGGAATCTCACATTAAAAACCTCGTCAGTGATACCCTCTCCGCCCTGGTATCCTCCTCCTCGGCTCACCTCTCCTTCCCCCGGCTATTCAAACGACTGGTCGAGTCCACCTCGAATGCCGGGAAACAGACCCGCGCGAGGGATTATGCCCAATTCAAGAGTATCCTCCTGGGCATGTTGGAGTCGTTTAGAGCGGAAAGCGACATGTTGATCATGACCACTCGTTTGGTCCAGGATGATCTGTTTGAGCATGTCAGAGAGTTGAAGGAGAAGAGAGAGGCAGGGTGGAGACCGAAGCAGGGTGGTTGTGGGGTCTGTGGGGAGCTGGGTGGGGGTTTGAGGGTGTTGGGTTCGGGAGAGGTGGCACATCAGAGTTGCAAGGGTTAAAGGTCGTGATGCATCGTGTGATCATGGTTGTTATGCCTGCTCTAGACTTTGTGGCAGTTGCTCAAAGTTTGGCTACGGCTCGACACGTTTCGTTGTGGGTTCAGGGCTGTACGATTCAAAGTGTCGCCATCACTGAAGCAAGAGCACAATGTCGGCTCTCTCCAGCAACAGGGCGATATCCAGCGGAGTCTGGCCATCGTCGTCCTACTTGTCAGTACCCTCTCATCAGGTCGACTCGCCTGGAGCGTCTTGTCGGCGCCAAAAGATAGCAACAGTCTGACAAGTTCAAGATGACCCCTGTCCACGGCGAGATGTAACGGTGTATTGTTCTCTCCTCAGCGGGAGCGTATGGGGGACTCACATTGTCGTCTTTGGCATTGACCCTAGTGCGCTCAGCCTCGAGCATGGCGCGTACACCTTGCAGATCGTCATCAATCACCGCGTCGTGTATTCCTCCCATAGTTGACCTCTCGTTCAGGCTGTTGTCAACTCTCGCTTCATTGTACAAACGACCCACTCTTCAGGACCAGACATCATGCTGACTTTTGTACCCATCCCTCCCTCCTTGTCCTCTTTTCTCACCTCATCAGGCGCATCAAAATCAATCTCTTCTTCTTCTCCCAGTCCCTCCCCCTTCCATCCCACAGAAAGCGCAATATCGATATACCGCCTCATCGCTTCTTCTTCCCCCTTGCCCGACCCCCGGACCTCGTCCACTGTAGAGTATTTCCGAAACGCCTCGACCCATGCGTCGTATTTTGCCCTAGGGGTGGGGTAGAATATAGAAGGGCGGGAAGTGAGGGGTTTACCAGAGTTGATATACTTGTACAGTCCGTATATCTGGTATCATCAGCTTTGAAAGCTTGAAAGGGGCACGGCTCACTTCGAGCTTGATGTGATTAGGCAGGGACGCGGCGGATGGGGTGGAAGACACCCATGAGGAGGATGCCTCGAAACTGGATCTTGTAGCTGGGTACGGGCTCTGTGACATTGTTACCTTGCTCGTCGTCGTCGTCGGTGTGGTCGAGGTGAGCATCGTCGAGTGACATCTCGAGGTCGTCGTCGATGAAAAGTCGTGACGTGGAACTTTTCTCGCCTTTGCCCCGGGTCATCCGACGTCAACCCACCCTCCCTTCACCTCCTCCTCTCACTTCCTCGGCTCACCTCGACCCAACTTGTCTGGACTATCCCTCTCCGGAGAGATGGCAGTTACCATGGCAGAGGCGTCATCCAGCAGGTCCAATGCATACGTCTCGACCACATCAGCGACCTCGGGTCTATCCATCAACCTGTAAGCACCTCCACTTGACACACTGACTCCAGGCATCCCCTTCCCCTACTCAACATTTCCGAACATGCCAACAGATCAAGAATATTACCCCCCTCCGATACCTCGGATCGCAAATGTAAGCCACCCTCAGCACCACCCTCACTCACCCCAGTGATCGGGGCGCTGCTGGGCACACAGACCAACCGGGATGTATCCATCCTCAACACGTTTCAAATCATCTTTGATCGCCCAGAGATGTCAGAAGGGGATTTCAGTATGGACATCGACCCGACGCGACAGGGAGCAAAGTTTGAAGATTCGAGGTGGATGGTGGATTTGGCTTTCCTCGAAGAGAGGAAGAAACAGTGTAAGCCTGCCTCTTCGTCATCGCTCATCATAGTCAAAGAGGTCTTCCCGACCCAGGAGGTTGTCGGGTGGTACTCTGTAGGAAGTCAGCCCGATTCCTACGACATGCTTATCCACGCTCAGGTGGGTCTACACCCCAACTAATCTGACTGTAGCTATCCGAAACGATGGACAACCCGATATTCCTCCTCTTTGACGACGCCCAATCGGGACAAGACCTCCCCGTGACCATTTACGAGTCGGCCTTGGACAATACAGAGACGGACCAAGGGGGGATGGGAAAGTTTGTACAGCTCTCCTACGGGGTGGAGACGGGAGAAGCCGAACGTATCGCCGTGGACGGGGTGTCGAGAGGTGGTGCAGGAGAAGATGACGAGTATTCTGGTGAGTCGGGAGGTGTACGGCGCTCATACTAGTGGTGGGGAACCTGACGACGCAACGGAATGCCATTAGAATGCTGCATGATCGTATACAGGTCATCTCGGGGTATATCGATGCCGTGTCCAAAGGTGCGTCACAGATTGTCAAGAGCCAACAACCAGACAAAGTCCAGGCGGACCACACTATACTGCGACAAATCGCGTCTCTCGTTGCAACACTGCCCACGATCGACGCCCCAGATTTCCAAAAGGAGCTCCACACGGTGAGTCCTACAGTCGTCAGGGGCTCACGGCAGGAAATCCAAGATGTCCAAATCACAGCCTACCTCTCGAGCCTGACAAAACAGCTCGACGCGCTGGTGAATGTAAGGACAGTCTTCGTTTGAGCTGAACCCAGTACTCGGATCGACACCATGTCACCCACCCTTCCACACGAGATGATGATTATACGCCGACCCAGAGGGGTTTCAAGACTTTTGGCAAGAAAAAGTAGCCATTGTATCATGATGCATGACCTAAATCTCCCCCTCTTCCACCTCGTCGTCTCGCTTGTCCACCCGCGGTCGCTGACGTCAGCTGGACAACACCCCCGACGCACCTTTTTCTCCCTCTCCTCTGGAGATCGGTCTCGGCCTTTATCCCGTTTGTCCTTGTCGCGACGATCTCGACGGTCCTCGCTCCCTCGGTCTGCCTCGTATAACTTTTCCTAAACATCAGCAGCACCCATGCCATTGCATACCTTTTGCCTCTTGATAAACTTTTCATACGCCGCCCTGCGGTCCTCTTCCTCTGGAATATCCCCAAACTCGGGCAACTCTCTCATATGCGGCAGAGCCTGATATCAGCACCACCCACCACCTGACGCACCTCTTCATAAGACATGTCCACGTCGATATGTCTGGCAACTTTTTTCAACGCATACCTCAGATCATCCATCCGATGTCGCCGCTTTCTCTCTGCCCTTCTAGCCTCGTCGGCGCGTTGCTGCTCGAGGCGTTCGATAATCAGCTCGTAAGCCTCTCGGCGGAGTTTCGGCTCGACCTGGTCGAGGTGGGCTTCTTTCACCTTGGCCTCGAATTCGTCAAACGTAGTATCCACATTCACATCCACCCGCTCCAATTTTGCCGCCGCTCGGTCAATCTCTTCAGACAAGTCGTCGACCGCATCCATCCACAGGTCCATCGCGGTGGACCCGGGGATCCCGAGCAAGTTGCGATACCTCTCGTCATCCCGCACCAACTTGTAGGTATGTTTCCACTTGGACGTCCTCTTGAGCTCGCCTCTAGACTCGAGATCACTGAGCAACCCTTTGAACGCTTCCCTCGCCTTGCGGTAGCGTCTATATTGCTCCACCCGGGCTCGCTTCTCCTCGTCTTCATGTTCAAGCTCCAACTGCCGCATGTAATCGTCGTAGACCATCAACATGTCGACCGTTTCAATTTGGGACAATTCCCTGTCGTGCTTGAATTCCGACGAAGCGAGAATGAGATTATGCGCATTGCGCCAGGTGGTCGAGACGGTCACATCGAGGCGCCGCACCAGGTCGGTCAGGGCATCAATGTTGCGTTTACGCAATGCCGCCTCGGCGTCTTGCTCTTTCCGCTTGAGTTCGGAGACATACTCGTCCAGGATTAATCGTCGTTCCTCCGGTTTGGTATCTCTCCACACTCTCTCCCTCGCAAAGACTCGGTCGGCGGTTTTCATGGTAGAGTAGGGTTTGATGTATCCACTCGTGGTGAACAGCTTGATCAGCGCCGGTTTGAGCTTGGCGATGCGAGCCTCCTTGGCCGCGTTTCTCTCGGCTAGAATATTCGCAGTGTACTATGGTTAGGTGCGTCTTGTGGTGACTCACCCTCTCGAACACGGCCTTTTTCTGAGCCAACGTGTCCAACGCCTTGTACAATGGATCCATGATGATCTTTCGCATCGTCTGATCCCATGTCCACGTCTCGTCTACCTTTTCCCTCTTCAACAGGTAGGTAAAACCCTCTTCGGCCTCTTCGACCGAGGCGAAACCTCCAGGTGGCATGCGTATCACGTGGACGGGTTCTGGCGATTCGGACCGGGTGGGCGAGAGGGATCTATACCTCTCCAAAGCATTCCCATCATGCGCGACCAACCCGGGCGACATGCCTCGAGGTGGAGTGGGGCTGATCGTGAGCGCGACCCGGAGAGTGAAC
Source organism: Papiliotrema nemorosa (assembly GCA_032158125.1). Lineage (NCBI taxonomy): Eukaryota > Fungi > Basidiomycota > Tremellomycetes > Tremellales > Rhynchogastremaceae > Papiliotrema > Papiliotrema nemorosa. Next base: position 494,127 of record JASKOT010000008.1, on the reverse strand, counting down.
ATACGAAGGGAGACCCAATTCGACCCGTCTCTTTCGCTCGGCGCGATACGCCTCTTCCGCCTCGACCCTTTCTTTCAGATCCACAAGCTCGTCAGGCATATCCCATTTCGTCTCCTTTGTGACGGAATGCACGTAATATGGTTTTCCCTTGGAGATGTACTGTTTCCAAGACGTCTTGCCCATGGCTTTTTCAAAAGGTGTCTTGAGCTCATCGGGCTTTTCCCAGACGGATTGTTGGGTCTGAGAGTTGGACCAATAGACTCGGCCTTCCGAGTTTTTGTACTCTGTCCAGAGAGAGGACATGGTGAGAGGTGCCGATTGGGGGGGGGATGGAGGAAGAGGTTGTGGTGGCACTTTGGCGTCGAGGGAAAGTCGAGGTGAGGTGACAGGTGACGCGGCGGGCATCGCCGCTGATGCAAGAAGTGTAGAGCTCCGTCGGTAGCGCAGCCGACTCGAGCGATTTTTCGACAGATTTTTCGAATTCCATGCATCTGAGAGCTGGAACAGGTAGATATGGTCTTCTTTATTCTGTATATATGTTTATCTCTGAGCTAAGTACGCATGAAGAGCTGAGAATCAGCGATGAGTGGGACACACCATGATTATTTTCGCCACCCATTCCCACCTGCAGAGCTTCGTCGGTAGAGCAGCCGACTCTGGGAAAATTTGACCATTTTCTTCGATTATGATGCATATACGGGTGTCGAAGGGTAGACACTTCCTTGGATAATGTACTCGTATATTCAGATCATCGGTCTCAGATGCATACACTATGAGGAATTAGGGAAGAAGATACGTCACGTGATCTGCCCGGATAGAGCTTTTGCCACTCAACCGAATCTTGAGAGCTCCGTCGGTAGAGCAGGCGACGGGATTTTTTCGACTTTTCCTCAAATTCGGTGCATGTAAAGGTCGAATTAGGTCGAGATGAGTGCCCTCATTGTATGCAATCGATCGTCTGGATGTACTCATTGGCGGGGATCAGCACAAATCAGCGAGGAAGAGAATCGTCTAGACCAATTTCCGGCAAACTATTCGCCACCTATCTTTTGACATTCGAGAAATGCAGAGCTTCGTCCGTAGAGTAGCCGACTCCAGGGAAATTTTCCCGCTTTTCTTCTATTTCCATGCATTAAGCGGTCGACATGGATAGTGATTAGGGTCAATATGATCGTATGATCCTCGCTTCTAAGCATATGCTTGAGATGCGGATGAGAAACCGTGGGTCAAAGTGGGTTTGCCATCGACTTGTTACCAGCAGATGCAGAGCTTCGTTCGTAGAGCAACCGACTCCAGGAAAATTTTCCGCTTTTCTTCTATTTTCATGCATATAATGGTCAGTGCAGATAGCGACGGCCCTCGATAGTGTCCCAACATTGCTCAATCTTATGCATGCCCCGAGGACTCGGCTGTAAAGTATGCGAGAAAGTGCGTCAAGTATAGCACCTGACCTTTTTTGCCACCAACTGCCATTTGAGAAGATGCAGAGCTCCGTCAGTAGAGCAGCCGACTCCGGGAAAATCTTACCTTTTCTTTCGATTTTGATGCATACAGGGGTCGAATACGATGGCTCACATGCTCGAGACACTAGCACAGCTGTTTATACAAGCCAAAAAGATGCATGGAGTTCTGGAAATTCTCTTTGAATATCGGTGAATGCTTAGTGGACGATTGATTTTCGCCACCCTTCGTCTCCTTTGCCACCCAAACCAATCCCCAGAGCTCCGTCTGTACGGCAGCCGCCGAGAATTTTTCGACTTTTCTTCGAATTTCAATGTTTTGAGTGGATGAGGTGATAGCGGTGAGCTCAACGATCAATATGATACCGGTATTGCTGGGCATATCATTGATGCGTGAGGTCTGAAATTCGCCTCAAAACGTAAATAGGAGGAACCCAATTTGCCACCCACCCTATGTTGCTCGCAGAGCTCCGTCGGTAGAGCAGCCGACAAATATTTTTCAACTTTTCTTCGAAATCTATGCATACGAGTCGATGGGCTGGTAGCTGAGATCTTTACGATCACAATGGTACCGAAATCATTGAACTTATCCCATGCAAAGAGTCTTGAAATCGCGTCGAGGTGCAGGGAGGGGTCGGGTCTTTCGCCACCCACCCGTCCTGTTTTCACCTGCAGAGCTCCGCTCGGTAGAGCAGCCGCTAATCAATTTTCGACTTTTCCTCGAATCTCGAATGTTCTACTATGCGAGCTGATAAAGGGGCACTCAAGGATCACAATGATCGTATTATTATGGGAAGTCTGACCATACATATGCCCCTGAAATCGACCTCGAAGTCGGAGAGCGATCTGGTTTTCGCCACCCGGCTACCTTTTCTTTTGCCTGCAGAGCTCGGTCGGTAGAGCAGCCAGGAACAAATTTCGACGTTTTTTTCTGTTCTCCCAGATATGATCTTATGAGCTGATAACGGAGACTCGTAGGATCGTGGTGATACAATTTTTATACAGGATTGATCCATGCATAGGGGTCTAAATTTGAGGTTGAAGTTGGTCGGGGCTCAAAGCGGAGGTGACCGACTCATGGGACCGTCTTTCCCCTTGCAACAACCAAGCTTGCTTCCTCTTACCTCAACATGCCAATCGGTCCGGCTCTGCCTCCGCATTTATCTCATTTGGCTTCCGGCTCAGGGTCATCCGGTAGATCTCCATCAGTTTCTCCAACGCGTACAGACGCTCAAAATGGAATCGAGGATGATGAAGAAGACGAGGATGATTTTGGACCGGCTCCACCACCTCATTTAGCTGCTGCGCGACAATCGCAAAACGCTGGGCCTTCATCTGAAACTACTCCTACAGCTGGTCCCTCTCGACCTCCTCTCGCGCTAGATTCACCCTCCCCGCCCCGGCTACCGGCAAGAGGACCTGCTGGACCGCCTTCAGGGCAGCAGGACGAGGAAGAGAGTGACGATGACGATGTGATTGGACCCGTACTTCCTTCCGCGCCCGTCAAGGAGAAGACTGCCGCAGAGGAATTCATGGAGCGTGAAGAACGTATGAAGCAGTCTCAACAGGTGCGCTGTGATTTTCTTATCTAGCTGATCCAAAGCACCAGACTCAACCTTCCAAACCGCAACGAGAGGAATGGATGTTGGTCCCTCCATCATCAGGCATTCTCTCCTCTGTCGACCCGCTCCGAAAGAGACCCACGACGTTTTCGAAAAACACACACGAGGTGGAGATTGACTCTACGGTGTGGACCGAGACTCCGCAGGAAAAGGCTCAGAGGTTGGCAGATGAAGTTGCGGGGATCAAGAGGAAGAAGAATACGAGGCCAGGGGAGGGGCAGGGCGATGGGGAGAGCGCGAGGAAGAGAATGAGAGATGAGGAGATTAGGGCGAGTGTGGACAGGCATAACGTGCGTGACGCCTACGGTCTAACGTGGCGATAAGAACTTCTCGAAGCGTTGGCTGACGAAGCAGAAGGAGATGAGGGGCAAGTCGTTACTGGAGCAACACGCGGCAAAGGACAAGAAGAAGGAAGATGCACCGGCGATATGGGACCATTCAAGGGATATGGGGATAACGGGCAGACTATTGAGTGAAAAGGAACGAAGTGATAAGATCCGGTACGCCTGTCTACTATTTGCTTTGTTGCCTCGATTGTAGCACTGACAATTAGTGATGCGAGGAATCTCAACGATCGATTCGGACACTCCAAGAGAGGTGCCTATGATATGTAGCAACCTTTCGACGTCTGGACAAAAGACATGCATGTTCATACGACAAATAATCTACATTGGAACACATTTCGCTCATTATACTTTAGGTTTTCATCGTGACTCGAGTCATGGCCGACACCCATTATTCCGCATGCCCCGGACGTGCTCGTTGCCATCTCTTCGTTTGATCATTTCGACGTGTCAGCGTATCAAACGCTGGATTCAAGGGTTAAACTTGATTGGGAAACCGGCGCATAAGAACGAATCTCCTTCCAAGCCATCCGTCACGTTGAAGGTCAACGCATCGAACACCTGTTCATCAGCCCAGCTCAAGACGCCTCGGCGGGTGACCATTGTTGCACATGTACTCACACTTTTGAGTGTCCTAAACTGATACGTGTACACGCTCGGCGATTCCGCGGGAACGGGACAAGAAGTGTATACACATCCATCAAAGCTTTGGCCCGAATATGGGAAATGATCGTACCCGGGACCGAGGGATTCTGTGGAATCATTGGCGACGAGATTGGCCCGGGGTTTAGGAGCGACAATCGTGGAGGTGAATTCGAGGGTGATGGTGTAGTTGCTGCATGTCAGTCACCGTATCCTTCGAATGGCGAGGCGGCCACTCCCAGCATGATGAACAGGCTCCCACAGGATTGCAGAGTGGAGAGGTGTGAGGGGGTCGAGAGGGACTCACGATCCAAATGTAAACTCGCAAGGGCTATCCAGAGTCCCCTGTCCGCCTTGACAAGGCGAAATTGATATGCTCGAAACGTTCCCCACCGAGGGACATTGAGTATACTCGATCAACGTCCCTTTGGAATCCACAGGTTCGGCAGAAGCAGCGAGAACGAGGTTGGGGAGGTTGAGCATGGGTAGGGCGATAGCTGGCGCGGCGAGTGTGGTACCGGCTAAAACGAGAAGGGAGAGGATGGTGGATCGCATGATGGATGTCTCGACTTGCGAGCGGTTTGCAGACGGGAAAAACGGAAAGGGTGGGTTGCTCTGCAACGGATATGGGGTGTGGACGTATTATATGGGTTTTAAATCTGGACGAGCCAAAATGTCAGCTGAGCTGCTAGTAGAGTTCAGGTCTGATTCGGGTGGAGTGAAGCGAGCGGGACCGTTATACGCTTTCCCGGTCACGGTGGGAGTTGTATAGGTGCAGGTAGAGTTGGGCCTAGGTCGTATTGGAATCTGGCAATATGTGCCAGAGGGGAGGGTGAGGAGATGCGGGTGGGCATGAGACAATGGACTTACCGATGATGACCGACTCGGGTATCGTTGGAGGATGACCAGATCCTCGACTCTTCAAGAGTAGTGGTAGCCAAATGCAACTCGTCAAGAGTTGAAGAGGGGCAGAAGAGTGTCCCAGTCTTTACATATATACCCGAATGCTCACTTCATGTCTAGGTCATTGAAGAGTGGCTGGTCAACGACGAGGTGAACCATAAAAGGGGACCGTGTAAGTGGACTCGATGGATAGGTCATTACCCGGCTCAGTGCAAGATCGATATACCTCATTCCACCGTCCACTCGACATGGATATCACTTGAAACGTAGGGTCAACCATGAGGTCGCCTGAGCTACGTAGACTCCAGCGTTGCATGCAGAGGGAGATCCGCTAAAAGGGGATAGGACCATAAGACTCGCAAGCTCCTTTGCAATCTGCAAATGCCCTATTACATTCCCTTGTATTTTTCGTCTCTTCACATTGGTTGCACCGCAAGCCTTCTCTGCAGAACGCTACCGATCAGCTAGTGTGTGAAGGATGAACTAGACGGGGTGAAGGCAATGGAGGAATGGAGTCTAGGGGAGGTGATGCACTCGACAGGGCAAGAGACTGCATGGACATACGTCTCAGACCTAGACTCCCTATGGGATGTCTCCAATCCTTGTCCACCACGCAATTGACCTTGAGCTGAGGGCAGATGTCAAGGACACCTGCCCTGTCTTTCTCTTGTCCAAGCACCAAACCCAAGCCGTTCAAGTAGGATTGAGCGGATGAGTCTTTCCCGGTGCGCTTGTCTTGCTCTCGGTGGTGGAATGACTGAGGAAGTATATTGGGCTGGTCTGGGAGGAGAATGGCAAGAGAGACCCCAGCAAAGAGGCAGTTGAGCAGGATGAGTAGCCTTATCATGGTGTAGTTGTAAATGTTGGATGCCAAAGTCCAGGTCCTGACAGACCGATACCCAGTAGCGACGTCATGGTATCGCTGACAGCTACGCTGTCGAGTCACCTCACTCTGAAACTTGGTGCTGGATCTCAGTCAAAGAGTCTCAGTAATTCTTGGACTCAAGTACGAATGTATGCATGCAAACAAGCAAGACCAAGATCTCCTTCCAAATCGTCACTCCGCACCAAGAACCGGAGCACTATCAAAGCTCAACGGTGACCCAAATACCCTATACGCCATCAGGCCGACTAGTATCGCCTCCTCCCACTACCCACAGGCCTCCAGTCGATCGCCTTGCCCCCTGCCCTCTGCACCGTCCTCAACGGCCTGACCAATCCGCCCAACTCTTCCGCCCGGGAGGTGTCTGGATCATTTGCCGGGTTGTAAAAGTAGTGCGGGAGTAAAGGATGTCCCGACGAGTCTTTACCGTGTCGCAAGACTTTCCCAAACATTGGATTATGCTCCAAAACTTCGTTGGCCCATTTTTCCCACCTCGACTCTGAACCGAGATCTTTCAAGCTCGATTGGGACTACAATTAGCTTGGCCTGTCGGTGCATGGCGACTTACATCCAACATGTGCTTTACCAGATCAGGGAGAGATAGCTTTGACGATCCCGAGAATACTACTGTTGTGGCAAGCAGAGCCGGAAGATCGACCTCGGCAGGGCAAGGGTCGTTGTCGACCTGCACACTTGTGCTGGGCCCAGCAACATGCGCCTCCACCAGCTCCTGTTTGACGATTTTCTCTTGAACATCCTCCGGCTCCCTCGGCTCTTCCTCATCATCAGACCCAGGCGCAGACAGGGGAGATGACCCCCGTGTGCTGAACACGGGCGACGAAGCTCGTTCCGACGACGTAGGTTTCGCCTCGTCCTCCATGTCGACATCCTCACTCGGTGTCAACGGCGCCAGCGGTGGGCTCGAGGGCGGTAGAGATAAACTCGGTGAGAGGGGTGGCGAACTTCGATCCGGGGTGAAGAGCGCACTCAGATCCGCCCTGTCGAATGTGACGGTTTCCTCTTTCGACTCTTTCCCCTGCGATGTTGGAAACCTGACGGCCATCTTCGTCCCGTAAAAGTCCAGCACCACCCTTTCCCTCCCTTTTGCATTCTCCGCCTGCCTATCCAGTTTCACCCTTTGCCCGGCCAGCACGCGTTTTCCGTTGATCTTCATCCCATTCTGACCAATCACCAAAACTTTGACCATCTCCCCCTCTTCCTGCCACTCCACCAGCGCGTGCGTCCTAGACGCATGCGAAGCGGTCCGAGCGAGGTAGACTATACTCGTTGGAGAATCGATATCCGTCACGAGATGATGTAGGTGGACCGGGACGGTTGATTTGAGAAGAACAGAGGAAGATGCCGACGCGTTGATGGGAGTGTGTCGGTGTCTACCAAAGACGAGCGATTCTCCGGGTGTGATCGTCACCTCCTCCATATCTGCTTGGTTTGACGGCGACGAAGATGCAATGTGGCGTATAGGGGAGGACGATGCGGCGACGGTGGAAGAGGACGGTGTGAGCGCGCGGTGCGGTAAGAGCGGGACTTTGAACTCGGGGGTGGTCAAACGGCTCTTTGGTCGTTTCCGCGAAGTCTCCACCGATGAGGATTGGTAGGGTCGTTTGGCTGAGGCGGTGGGTATAATGGTCGATGTAGAGGGGTTGGTCATTGGGATGACCTTTGTGGGCGCGAGAGGGATGGCCATGACGCCGGGAGACAAGGTCCAAAAGGTGTGCTGGGATTTGCAGCTGCTAGGTTGTTCCACGAGTGTACTGGTCAGTGGGTGTATATACAAGTGAGCGTTGCTTGCTGCTGTCACTGTCGAGGATGTAGAGGACGTCGAGATGGGACTGAACGAATGAGAAGAAGGGGATAATGGCCCATTGAAGAGAGACGCGACCTCGCCCCCCTCATGTGATCCGCACAGATGGGGTTGTTTACGTAATCATCACGTGACTTGTCAACAACCCCCCTCCGAGTAGATCACCCCATATCACCGACCAAAACGCCGAGCGATAGTGAACCTATGCAACAGCAACGACGGCAGGACCAGGATCGTCGAAGACGGGTTGGCATGTGTTGAAGACTACATCGGGACTGCATTGAAGAACAAGGGGATACCAGTCGAGACACGGCAATGTGTTGGCCATAGGATTGTCCGCGACGCAACTGATCTAACGCAACTGATCTAACGCAACTGATCAAAGGCATCTGCCCGTCTCCTACCTAGTGTTGCACTCCCCGCCGCATCCCATCATCGAACACGAGGTCCACTGCTCACCTCCGCACAGGAGACCCAATAGCAACCCTCAAACTCTCATACAACCCATCCAGCTCTCCACCTAATCCACCACTGATCCCGGCGGCGCCCAACCCACTTCCCGCTGACCTCTTCTCCCTCATATCCCACCTCATGCTAGACGCCTGGCTACTGTTGCTACTCGGTCCTCGCTCCAAGACGCCCGTACGATGCGGCATTCCCCTATCCCAAGAAGCAGTCCGAGGTAACGGTCTTCCCTTGGACGCATCCATATAAGACCTGGACCGAGAGGTCGACGGGGACAAGCAAGAAGGATGAGGGTTGACGATGGATCCTCTGCTCTCGTCTGATCTTTCGGAATAGGCACGATCGTATACTGGTCGTTTGACGGCCGATACCCCGTGGTAAGGGCAATCGCAGGTCGAACCAGTGGAAGAGCCGGACCTCCGGGCAGTCATGTAATGGCGATCACTCTCGCGGGACCAGCTCCTCGGAAGGGCATCCCTAGGGTGATACCGGTCGTCCATATCTCGTCGATAACCTCTGACCCAGGCCTCGGAGGAGTACCGCTCACGATCTGGATACCTCGAGCCACGTCTGTCCGAACCTGGCGGAAGTCGGGTAAAGTATTCGTCCTCTCGCACGGGTGTCAAACACCTCCTCCCGGATCTCCCAGATCCTTCCGACCGAAGCTCCCTACTCCCGTACTCTCTGCGTGGGTGATTCCGAGCATAAGTCTCCAACATGGGGTAACCCTTCCTACTCTCATCTCGTCCGTCCTGGACAGATCGAGGCGCCGAATAAGGCAACACGGGGACGGACGCAAAGTCGCCCTCCCTCTGTCGTACACTCACCCCATTCACGTCAATTCCTACCCCTGCCACTTGTGCAGGTCGACTCGCCAGTTTGGCCTTGAGCGCGGCTTCCCAATCTTTCTCCGGGTCGGACTGACGCGGTGCGCGGAAGACCTTGTTCCGGGCGCAGAATAGCAATGCGATCAGAGCGATGAGCGCGCAAATGCTCAACGGAATAGCGATGGCGACCACGGTGGGTTTCGTGCTCGCAGCTCTAGTGTCTGCAGCGTAGGACGCGGAATTGGAGGGCATCGTGAGGAATGAGAGAGATGGGAGCGCAGATGCGATGGCGACGGCGGGAAGGGAAGTGGGGATAAAAGGTTGTTGAGCTGGTTGCGTGGGTATAGATATCGCCGAAAGAGACACAGACGCAGTCTTGTGACCCTTGGTCGCTGAGATTAGCTCACCACAAAGGAGAAACGCACCAGTCGAGGTGGTGTCCGCCGTAGCAGTGTAGTAAGGGTTCTCGCTGCTGGCTACATGTCAGAGCGCAATCCCCCTCGGTACCTCTTGGCGGGATCAGACTCACCGGGCATGGCAGCTGCAACTTGAACATTGAATGCGGGTGAAGTGGTGTCTGCCATATTCCCTCCGGGTGACATTTTCAGGTACATCCCTTCCATGGCCGGCATATCAGGGAGAGAGCTACTCTCAACACATGCTCGATAATGCTAAACTCACAGTTGAGCCTGCGAAGTCCCGTCATCATTGTGCTGTATCGACGGATAAGTGGCTTCACCACAAGAGTTTAGCGTGCACAGAGCAAAAGAGGGCGAGTCGAGAGGTGTGTCAGACCTCCTATCACATTAGGCCTTACCCCGCATGGCTGAGGCTCACCATTGCGCTAGAATATTGCCTCCAGGGATGAGACCCTCTTGTCCTGTAGGCGTGATCCATTGTACGCCCTGGGGCGTGCCTCCATTTGTTGTCGACTCTGTACATCAGCATTGCTTCCGTCATCCCGGCACATGCAGGAGCGCCATACCGGGCCCGCCGCTCGTGTCAGTGTTGTCACCCGATGACGAGGACTCATCTCCGGCAACAACACCCTTAATCAAACCCAGAACCGTCACAACTCCCGCCAGCGGGATCTGTCTGGTCCATCGTCGACCTCTCCTTCGAGACATCTTGACGGTCCAAGCGTCCAGCGATACAGACCGATGACAGTGAAATGAAAGTGAGTGACGACCAGCGTCGAAGAGTTAGAAGGGATATCAGCTAAGAAGACGAGAGGAAAGGAGATGGGTGGGTCGTTGTCAACGGGTCGAGCCTGTACTCCAGGATCTGACATTGGGCATTGCGCAGGCCAACGTCGTCAGTTCGGTGAGTCAAGTCTCGAGGCCATGTGTGAATTGAAGGAGGCAAAATGGTGTCGAGTCAGAGACAAAGCGTCCAAGACTCGATGTCTCACTTGTTTCAGCGTTTGCACCGAGGTCAACTCACTTCTCCGCCTCCGACACATCCTAGTCGATGTTGAGCAATCTTGAGTCATACGTGCAGAGTGCATACAATGCATGGTGTCACCTTCAAGACGACTCGGTCCATGATCGTTTTCCTTAAATCACTGCCCGTCCTGTACCACTCTAAGCGGAAACTTCAGCCTGAGCCTTGTCTGCCGCATGGGTGTTGACCTCGAGACTCTCATTATCTTCAAAGCTTCGCAGACCTCTCAATCCCCATCGACCCAACATCGACTTGTCCTCGTCCCAGCCGGAACAAGGGGTGGTCAACATTTTCTCACCGGTGAAAATGGCATTGGCCCCAGCCATGAATGCCTAGGATGAGCACCGACACTGTAAAGAGGTTGCAACACGCACCATTGCTTGCTCCGTCTCGGAAAAGGTGTGTCGACCGGCGGCGAGACGGATGATGGTTTTAGGGAGAACAATTCGGGCAGTGGCAATGGTTCGCAATACCGTGTGGACCGATACGGGCTGCAAGTTAGACTACACACATGTACGCTTGGTCTACTCACATCGTTGTTCTCCAACGGGGTACCTTCGATAGGGACAAGGGTGTTGACGGGGAATGATTCAGGGTGAGAAGCCATTCTACCGTTGGCCTTTCCCTAGTATCGCCATCAAAGCTCAGGCTCACCTTGAGACCTCGTGGATCAGTCCAACACGGTCCTCATCCTGCTCTCCGAGACCCAGAATTCCACCCGAGCAGACGCTGATTCCGGCGTCTCTCACCGCTTCAATCGTCGCCAGTCTCTCATCGTATGTCCTCGAGGTGATCACCTCGGGGTAAAACTCTCTTGAAGTATCGAGGTTGTGGTTGTAAGCCGACAGTCCCGCCTCCTTGAGCTGTTTCGCCTGTTCAGGTGACAACATTCCGAGCGTTGTGCAGACTATAATGAGCCTCCACCTTTCCTGACGACACGATAGGTCGCGACGACTCACCTTCCATACCCATTCCCCTGACCTCTTTGACCATCTCCAGGATCCTTTCAAACCCAGACTTCTTCCCTGCCAGATCTCTCCATGCCGCGCCCATGCAGAATCGTGTCGACCCATTCGCCTTGGCCTCTCGAGCGGCTTGAAGGACCGGCTCGAGTTGGACCAGCCGGGATGCTTTGGTGGGGGTCTTGTAGGAGGAGGATTGAGAGCAGTATTTGCAGTCTTCCGTGCATCCACCAGCTGATTGTCAGCGATGTATGAGACGGTCCGATGATTTGGAAGAGGCGTACTTTTGATGTTCATAAGGGTACAAAGTTGAATACGAGAAGGGTCATGATGCATCCTATGCACCGACGCCTGCCGTGAGCTTGGCATCTTTTGCGATCGAAAAAGCTCACAGCTTGAAAGATGGTCTCCATCAACGGTCCGTCGAATATACCTTGAATCTCTGATCGTCGCCAATCATGTCTGACGGTCCCCAAACCACCTCTCACACGAGTTGCACCGAAAGTCGGGACAGGCGAAGCATCCGCGACGGTAGCGAGGGTCCTTATACCGTTGCTCGCAGACGCGACTACACGGGGACGAGCGAGAAAGGTCGCCATGGTGGGGTAGAGGAAAGGATGAAGGATAGAAAGCGGAAATGGGGCAACGAGGTGTCCAATCGCGTCTCGGTCAAATCGCTTTGCCGGCCATCAAAATGAGGCAAGGGGAAGATCTGGATTTACTCGGCCATACCTTGCATTGGGAACTTGGCGCTGCGCGGTACGGGGTATGCATGTATAGCGACTGCGAGTCTGCTCTTGTGCGTCCCTAGCATGCGAGCCGTGTGATTGAGGAAAATCGAGGTAGTCACCTTTTCTCGGCCTTCCGGGTTAATTCCGTGCTCCTTTGTCGGCTATCCCGTCGATCCGTCTTGTCCAGTCAGACCCTCACTACCGATCTCAGCAATGGCTGAGCGGTCTCTGCCATCGTCCCCGTCTGCCTCGAGCTCTACATCTTCCTCGAACACGCTGTCTTCTCCTTCGCCGGACGAAAGGAAGACTGGGAGATGCTCAACACTCGACCTGCACCATCTTCCCGACGACAAGCCCGTCTTCTCTTGTCAAAAGTGTTCCGAGGTGATCGCGAGTCAAACCCATCCAGCGCGAGGGATGACGTGAAACTGATGGCAGGCACTACAAGACGAATTGGTATCCAAGGCATTCAACGGTCGCTCAGGTCAAGCATAGTACGAAAGATGTCTACCCACCTATCCATCGGTCGTCTGACAGCAGTCTGATGAACTCGACCATCAACACATCCCTGGGCAGACGAGAGGATAGGCGACTGATGTGAGGGGCTCCTCATGATGTGATGCTGACGATAGGACGGGGATGCATACCGTAGCGGATCTCCTATGTGCGAGCTGTAACGTCTCTCTCGGGTGGATGTACATCAAGGCGCCAAACGGGGAGCAGAGGTATAAAGAGGGCGAGTCGCTCGACATGCCTATACAACAGGCGCTGATGAGAAGGGAGGTACATTATTGAAGCAGCAAAAGTGGTCAAGGAGAATAACTGGTGAGATGGGGACGAATGAGGCAATTGAGGTGATCAATGAAGGGTTGTATCGCGATAGGTTGTAAGGAGTATCCTTGTGCCTCTGTTTATGCTCTTGTATTCAAGTTACATCTACCTGCTGCCCCTGTATCTCCCGGTACAATTCGCGGAGGGATTGCTTTTGTGGGCATGAAAGCAGGAAAACGAATACACCTCGTCATCAAACGTGCCCCTTTTGTACGCACAGTGTCCCCATGTTCGAAGCAAGGTGTCTTGGCATAGTGACAAGATTATGCATTAGGGACAAGCATTAGGGATATCAAGGGATTATAATTTACCTCTCTACACTTTCTCCCCCTCTGTAGCCAACAGATTCGACACGCTAGAATCAAACACTTCCACCTTTGTCTTCTTGAACTGTCTCGCCGGGACTTTTCTTTCAAACAACAGGTCAATCTCTGCGAATGTTCGACCTAGGATCAGCTCTACCCTCCAAACAAACTCACCCGTCGGTTCTGGGAGCCTAAAGTAACAATAGATGACGCAGAAGAGGCAGCTTGTACCCCAAAAGAAACCGGCATAATTTCCCCAATCCCACGCTTCCGGGTTGAGCATATACGGGGTGAGGACATTACTGATGATCGCCACGACATTGTAGAGATTTCTACCCAAAACCACCGTTTTGATCTGGAGTCGACGGGTCGACAACTCTGCCACGAGGGAATAGGCAATGGTACCAACCGAACATTGGAAAAAGAGCGCCCAGACGAGCATGAGCACTCCGGTAGCCATGCTCGCCGCGGATCGATGAGCTTCTGGCACGAGACCCAGGAAACCCATGACGAATAGTGCCACGCACAGGCCGCACAGTCCAGTGATGTACAATGTCCGTCGACCCATTCCTGCCGCCATGAGACCCCATGCGCCAAACACCCCGACGACATTGATGGCATATTGGCCCAAGGCAAAGTTGTACGAGTTGGAAGAGTTGAGTCCTGCTTGAACGAGAAAGTAGGTAGAGTAGTTGGAAAATGCGTTTCCGGATAGATTTTGGATCGCCCAGACCATACAGACGATCTCTGTTCGACGAAGGTCGGTCCCTTTGAAGCAGTCGACATATGAGGCTCCAGAAGTGATCTCATTCTCCAATTGGGTAGTGTGTCTCATCATGTCGATGGTCGCCTCTGGGTCAAAGTCGTCATGGGCAGTAGTCAATCGGCGCAACGAGTGCTTGGCTTCTTCGATCCTGCCTTTACGAACTAGCCACCAGGGGGATTCGGGAGCGAGCAGGACGCCGATGAACAAGGGCAGGGGCCAGACTACGGTCAGTATGATGGCTTTTTGGCTTACTCACTCCACTGGAGACCATACGGGAGTCGGTAAGCCCATTCGTCGGTTCGTCCCAGCATCGCCTTGATAACTCCAACACCACTGTCGTCAGACTCGTCGATTAAGAACACCCACATCAGTTGACCGATTCCCCAGCACATGTTGACGTAGGCCGTGAGGTAGCCCCTCAACGCGACAGGGCAGACTTCCGAGGCATACGTGATGCACAGAGTTTGGAACACCCCCCACGGGATGCCAGCTAGAATTTCTCCTACGAGCAAGACCTTGATATTTGGGGCGGTGAAAAAGATGGCGATGAACCCGGTGAGCGCGACCAGAGATGCCATGACAGTGTACCTGTAGCCGAATCGTTCCGACACATATCCGTTGACTATATCAGCTCCGTCGTTGGGTCTGACCCACTGAACAATCCGATGATTTCTCCACATTGAACACCGTTGGACAATCCCGCTTGCCATCGAGCAGGTACCTCGTAAGTGCCCTTGGGCGTCAATTCTCCGTATTTCCGGTTGAAGGTGTCAAACGCGTCTCAAGTCAGCAATGAACGTTGCTAGCGCGTACAAAAGTTTCCAACGAGCGCAATGTCATAACCCTCCATGACGATACATGTGGAGATCAGGATAGACCAGAAGACCGCCTTGGGGTACAACTTGATCCCCTCCATGAGCGTCATCGACTGTTCTTTCTCTGCGGATTAGCGACCCCCATCATGTATGCTCACCCGTCGCGGCGAGCGCATTGGCGTGAAGAGCTTTGCTCTCTGTACGAGGTGAGATGGGTTCAGTCATGGTTAGTGTTGAAGCAAACACAAACGTCCAAGATCGAGAACGCGCTCATAGCGATGGGGGAGGAAAATTGCAAATCACAGACGCCGTCCCCGTGGCGCGTGAGCCAATGGGAATGAAGTATCTCTAGGTGATGTTTGCATCGTCCTTGATGGTGATATAGATGTCCATGATGGTGGAAACAACGTCCAGAACGACATATTGAACGATCTCAAAGTGTCCTAGCCAGTATTATGGCTGAAAGGACCGGTTGGAGAAGCTACATCAGGCCCCTCGCCGATCGGGGGTTTGCTTGGGGTGCTTCCTTGTCATCGGTCAATTGGTTGCATCAAAGTGGCAGGTATCGGTCACTTTATCCTACTGTGTCTGACCAAGAATGACGGTCCGGGCTAAACGGCGATACTCGCCACTCGACTGCGCCCTCTCGCTTCCCACCAAACCCCGCCCCCGGCTTTCCAACTGTCCGAGGGTGTTGCTCCGATCGGACCTGCAGTTTTCTCTGTATCGGTTGGTTTCTTACTCGCTTTCTCGATGCTCTTGATCCAGTATATATAATACCCGCTCCACGATGCTGTCAGAACCCACACATATCCACCACTTGACAAAATGCACGCACCCGAAGTCACCCAGTACATGAAGGACGAGGCGGCCAAGCTCGACGTGGTTTCGGACGAGGTCGACGATGTCAACGTACTCAAGTTGAAAGCGCTCAAGGGGGATTACGACGAAGAGTCCAAGTTTGATGCAGAGAAGGACAAGGACAACTTTAGGCGGTACGAGGAGGCTTGTGATCGAGTCAAAAACTTTTACGCTGTGAGTCGCTTTGTGGTTGGCAGGATTGCGCTCATATGTAGGAGCAACACCAAAAGCAGACCCTCGAGTACAACATCAACATCCGAAAGCAATTTCGAGAGACCAAACGTGCGACCATGTCCATTTGGGAAGCCATGGAGATGCTCAACACCCTTGTCGACGAGTCTGACCCAGACACTTCGGTCGGTCAAATCGAACATCTGCTCCAAACCGCCGAGGCCATTCGACGTGATGGCAAACCCGACTGGATGCAAGTCACCGGACTGATCCATGATCTCGGCAAATTGCTCTGCTTCTTTGGAGCCGATGGCCAATGGGACGTCGTCGGTGATACCTTTGTTGTCGGGTGCAAATTCAGCGACAAGATCATCTACCCCGAGACATTCAAAGCCAACCCGGATTACAACAACCCAGAGCTACAAACCGAGAACGGTATCTACCAAGCCGGGTGCGGTCTCGACAATGTCATGCTGTCATGGGGTCACGACGAGTATCTCTACTGGATCTGCAAGGAACAGTCGTCTCTGCCAAAAGAAGGTCTCGCTATGATTCGATACCACTCTTTCTACCCCTGGCACCGAGAGGGAGCTTACCGACACCTGATGGGTCCAGGCGACGAGGAACAACTCAAAGCAGTCAAAGCTTTCAACCCTTGTAAGTTGCGCCTCGTCTTCCGAGGCCTTGGCTGACATTCAGACGACCTTTACTCCAAATCTGACGATCCACCAAAGGTCTCGGAGCTCAAGCCGTACTACATGGAGTTGATCAAAAAGTACTTCCCGGACGAGATCGAGTGGTAGTCGATATCGGATGGTTCAAGTCATAATCGTTGTAATAGTATAGACGAGCAATACAGATTCGGCGCCTCTGACACGCATGTATGAATGGACATTCCACACAGTCGTGCGCCTCGTGTGAGCAGCTCTGTGAAGAGGGCGACAACTGAGGTGCGGGGACGAAGTGCGTCATCCTTCGTGACAGTTGATCTCGTGCCGCGATGGCCTTTCTGAGTTCTCCGCCCACCGATGCCCTCTTTTAAATGACTTGCCCCGATGAGAAGCAGCAGATGGGCGGACTGATACGCGGACACGGCAGGGCGAGAGCGGGACCGATACGAAAAGAAAACGGGACGAGACAGACGCCAAAAGAGAAGTTGAACTCCATCAGCCCACACTGGGGCTCGAACCCAGGACCTGCCGATTTAGCTGATCATTGTAGATCAGGAACTAAGAGTCGGCTGCTCTACCGACGGAGCTCTGCGGGCTGTTGTTTTGGGTAGCCACACAAAGTTAATATCTACAGTGCAAATATGATCGGAGTTGACGTGGTGAAGGAATCGAGGCAGAAAACTTGGAAACACATATTCTTCCCCATCCCGTGCACTATGGTCCGGTCTGATTCCCTATTCTGAACGATTTCTGATCAGACTGGGCGATTCTCACGAGCATTGAAGCTATTTGAAAGCACAGGAGGGAGATGGTATGCGGTATTGTGAGGTGGCGGGATGCTTTGTCTGAAACCTGTTTGCGTAAGGCTTGCGGTGAGTCCAAACCGGCTCTGGATTCGCGCTTGAGGAGTTCTGGGCCTAGCCCAGTACTTGTGTTCCAAGAACGAGTAGTAACGCATACATCAATATCAGACAAAGGTCATGCTCAAGCTCTTTGAGGCAAGCCATCTCGCATTGTCCCTTTCGTTTGGTTTCGACAGAAACCTCAGCTGAACCTCACCCGATACCTTTATCATCGTAGTACTCTCCTTGTCCTCCACACCGGTTTCTCGCGTACAAAAGATACGGAATGCAATCGGCAGGTTCAAGGACGGTTTTAGTCGATAAGATGGTGAGATCCGATTTTTGACATTATAGCCGGCGCTCACTTTGAGAGCCTGTGCTCACATTTCGACAGAAGGAACCTGTAAGTATCCCAGAAGGCTTTATCCATGAGCCTGAGCTGGCCGAAAAGGAGCGCAGTAGTATGCTTGATGCAGGAGACTCTTCGATCATGAATGCACAGTCCGGCAATGGCCGCCTTTACATTCCAAACAAGAAGTTCGTCAGGCTGTGATCCTTTTCACCCTTATCCCCAGCGAACACCGCTCATCGCGCATGCATCGCCATCCTTTTCCAGACCGTAGATGAAGCTCGCGTCTCTCAAGCTCCCCTGCTAGGATCCTACTCACTCCTCATTCGTGCATCAAGACTCCCGTATTTGCATTTTGACATCTCTTCTGGTCACGACCTGCCTTCACTGGATCGCTGGGAGCTGTATCACGCCAAGCAGTCCGAGTGATACCCATCCGAGCGGTGGTCTCCCTGTCTTGGGATCGACAGAGCTGGCGACGAGAAGCGGGACCCATTTTGGACACCAAGTCCCCTCTCCTCGCTCCTGCGCATTGGGCTTGCGTATCACAGCCTGATCCTTACTCGAGCGCGTTGACTGTAGCTACATGTAGACCTATCAACACCTGAGACCGACCGGCAACTTACCCAACAAACTTCCTACCTTCACTGTCACTACCCATCTCGACCGGTCCTGCGGTTCTCTTCTGCTCCCATGCCGACCAAGATATTGCGCCAGTTCACTGTCACCTTCCGCAGGAACAATGCCCATTCCAGTACACTTCCTTCCGTCACCTTTACCCCTTACTCGGTCGGTCCCTCAGAACCAGCTCCGCTCAAGGCTCGAGGCAACCCAAGGCAGGTCAATACACTCATCCCTGGGCAAAGCGAAAGGTCAGAGAAGGGTTCCAGAAGAACTAAGAGGAATATCTCGTACGAGAAGAACATAGAAGAAGAAGTGGACAAAGGGACAGCGATGCGGATGACGAAGCAGGAGAGGACGCCGGGCTGGATCTTGGACGAGCGAAAACGTGGGCCCATGGAACAGAGCATCGAAACCTCAAGGTCGACTGGGATCAGCCCCCGCGGCGCAGCTCATCGCGGCACACATGACATGCCCGACAGCTGCCCCTCGGTCTGTTCACTTTATCGTGCAGGACCTCAAAGCGGTCTGTTTCGAGGCGAGAAATTGCTCGCCGTGCCCATCCCAGACAATCGGATCCAGGCCGATCTGGCGTCTCGAGGAGTGAGGAGTATAGGATCAATTAAGAGGACGTTCAGGATGCTGCTGCACTGCTGACATTTATGGAAATGACGCTAATGAGCGAGCTGAGTCGACCCACCAGCCGGATTCGCTTCGCGCTGTCGACATACCGCCTGATCAGCAGCACCACTCAAGAAATCAGTCGGGCCATGCCTTTACCGACTCCCGCGAATGCATGCACAGTGCTGACAGTTCTCGTCTGCACCGAGACATCTCATTGAATAAGGATTGTGCCAAAAACTCTTCCGTTGTGCTTGTTGATACTTCGACTAGTCGTCGCTCGTCCAGATTCGAGTCCGCCAAGATAGTCCAATGTGATCAATCGTACGATCAAGACGACATTATCAAACGACCATAGCAGATCCGATGTTCCTCCAGACTGATGACTCGTGCTCGACGGCTCGCTTTCGGCCATGTAGAGGACCTCACCCCCGATCATCAACTTCTCGCCATGATCAGGAAGAGCAACCACGGAGTTCTGACACATCTTGGTCCTAATGCAGCCGACAGACACCCAGAGCATCAGCAAACCGGACGCTGCGGTCAAGGAGTTCGGGGCGTTGACGCTGCAATCAATCACACGGGGTCGGACCTTGGCTTGTGTGCCTGTGTTCTTATGCGCTTGAGAGGGGTCTACGATGGGGCGCATTCTCTTGTGCAGTACACCTTGGGCTGGAGATCTTCATCGCTAATCGCAGTCGGACACCATTTCGTTCGGATTTTCGAACAGGATCTCTCTCTAAGCGACGCCCGTGATGAACCGCGACGGTGGTACACCTCATCATCACTCAGTTCGAGCCGGAATTGCGCTCTCCTCTGTCGCTGTCGCGGAGATCTCATTGATCCGGCAGAGCGTAGATGGCTTTGCGTGACCGCAGCCGCTCAAGCCGCCAGAAAGAAGCTCTCAGTGCGGACTTATCGAGGCGAGTCTCATCAATGGGCCCCAGTCGCTTAGATCATGGAGTGCACGTGTGCTTAGTCTCACTGCTTGACCCTCTGTCTCCTCGCCGGAGCTGTGGGTCTCGACAGGTCACCTGGCTTGGGCGCATTGCGTTCCGCGAATACCTCCCTCAACATATAAGAGCACCTCGGATCGACCGACCGGCTACCGTAGATCTTCCTTGCAGGCGCTCGGCCGACCTCCTCACGTCAAAGATCGCGCTCGATTGATCAGAGACCGAATTGATGGTGCGTTCAGAAGACAGAAGGCAAGGGTGATCGAAGTCTTCACCCAGTCCCATGTAAGCTCTAGGCTCGACTTTGGCCATTGAAACACTGCGCCGTGAACGCATCTCCCACTGTCCAGCCCTCGCATCAGCGAGGATCTTGGTAGATACCTATGGGTTTGTCTCGATTCTGAGTGGTAATGATGAGACCCAGTAGAAGACGAGTTGACACATTCGCTGGGGAGACAATGATGGACAATACAGCGTGCATATATTGGCTTTGAGGAGCTGGGTCATCCCATGAGACGGGGGTCGCAGGCGGGCATGACAGACTTGCCAAGTGAATCGATTGCTCTCGGTGAAGACGATGCTGGGGGCGAAGATACGCACGGGACCACTGATCGGTCCACCGTTGGAGGAGTAAAGCATCCGTGTCTTCTTACACGATGATGGTCTCTCACCGCCTGCTCAGACGCCTTCGAGCGAGAGCTCGATCGGAAAAGGTCGCGGCTACAGCCTCAGCTCGTGAGCTCGCGGGAGAGGGGAGGCCGCCAGACGTGACGCCTTCTGTTGATGGGGATAAGGGGGGTGCTGATGTCGACACGGGGAAAATGCACCACGATGCGCGCTCCGGTATGTACACGGCGATGACGGCGTGGACCACGGGTAGACATGGTAATCGAGATGCTTGGAACAAGAGCATCGGAAAATTCTGGACCGACTTCACATATAGACGACCTCTCCGGATGCGAACTTTCAACCATCGTAATCAGCGCATCATACTGCCCAAGGCGCAACATGGCCAGCCTGTCAACCCGAATCAGAAGGAGGACGGTCAACAATGGACGGCCGAACAGAAACGGGAGCTTGATATGCCAGGGATGTGGCAGTTGCGCTTCTTCCTTCTGAACCCCATTTCTGGTCATTCAGTTGGGTTCACATAGCTTTAAAGGCATGGAGAGTCGCCCAGTCTGATCAGAAATCGTTCAGGATAGGAAATCAGATCCGATCATAGTGCGTGGGATGGGGAAAAATATGTTTTTCCAAGTTTTCTGCCTTGATTCCTTCACAACGTCGATTCCGATCGATTTGCACTATATGATTATAATGTTGGGGTTAGCAAAGCAACAGCCCGCAGAGCTCCGTCGGTAGAGCAGCCGACTCTTAGTTCCTGATCTACAATGATCAGCTAAATCGGCAGGTCCTGGGTTCGAGCCCCAGTGTGGGCTGATGGAGTTCAACTTCTTTTTTGTCAGAGAGCCGTGCGGTCCGTTTGTCTTTTTCTATTCGCGCATGGCTTCGTTCATCGGCTGGCGTTGCGCACCCATTGCCGACTTAGATCAACCTACCCGATACCTAGATGTCTTGAGCAAGCCGACAGCTGTTTCTAATCACGCGGAATAGCCTACGTGTGCAGGTTCCGTCTTTTGCCGGTGTGACGAGGTGCGACTCAGAGTGTCAGTGCTCTCGTTACCCGGTTCGAAGTCCCAATGCAGGGATATCGATCTGCTTGTCAGTGCGATTGGAGTTGTCAAAGACACTGAGAGAATCTTTCTAGTCTCTAAGCTTCTAACGCAACTACTCAACCTAGGTTCTCGGCTGCATGCGTTGATTCCGAAACTCACCCTCGACATCCAGCTCTACACTTCCCCTTTCGAATCACTACTCATCCAAATTCAGCAACTGGCCGAGTGGGAGTAATACGGATGGACGCGCGAAATGCAAAAAGGGCTATGACCGCCCTGCATGCTGACCGATACTGGTACCTTCTCCTTGCTTTCGGTCGAGGCGAACCCGTTCCACTGCCCTTGCGGGCCGTCAAGGCGGTGTGCAATCGGTCTTGCAGCGATCCCAATGCAGTCATGGTCATCCTAGCGATGCTTTCTTGGAGTCCAGAGATCGAAAGGACCCCCTCGATCGGTACAGAGTCTAGACTCTGGCAGGGGTTAGGGCCCTGGTTGCGAGGCTGTGATCACATATCGTGGAGAGAGTATCATGGCGAGGCACGCTGTATCTGACGACGAGACGTGTCTTGGCACTGACTACATCCGGGATATGATACACACAGCCCCCCGAGGGGATCAAGGGGTGATCGGAACGTTGTGGAAGTTTTTGCTTCTACTCTATACTCACTCTATTCTCACCTCATACCTCTCACGCTATCGAATCAGTCAGAAACCCACATTTGCATCAACGATTGACAATTTTCATAGCTCACATGTCGCGTAAAAGGTGGTACGCGCCTGTAAGTAGTGACGTTGGATGGGAGGAGAGGCTGACGCGATGCAGGTCGAACGCCCCCGGGCTGCAGTCACCGGTCTGGATGTCTTGAAGAACGTCACTCTGCCCGTGTCCAGATCGTCTTGGATGGTGTCTGCCCTGACTTGGCTCTGGTTTATGGTTCAAGTGAGTCCAGAGTCACCTCGCGACTGATAGCAGATGATCTGGATCAGCGTATTCGCTCGAGTGATGTCTGCCGCTCTCCTCAACGTCTACAATTTCCACTCCATCGGCATCTCTATCTCCATCGAAATGATAACTGTTGCCCTTTCTTTCTCGATGTTTAAACATGGGAAAACTGCCAAATCTGTGAGCTGCACTGAAAATCGCGTCTGACCAAAGGTACAACCAGTGAAGTACCGACGATTCCGTCGACGAACATCATCCCGATCATCTGTCGTGATACAGCGTACCATTGTTCACCGGCACTTTTCGTCTTTGGGAGCGCCGACGAGCAAGATACCCGACGTCATCGCACTGCCCGAGCACTCTGTAGTAAGCGATGTGTCCCATGTCATGCGCCTGAGCTGACGAGACAGAATCAACCTTTGCGATTGAGGGGCGGCGGTAGAAGAGGTGACAAGACTGGTGGTAAGAAGGGTACGGACAAAGCGGGCGGAAAGGTGAGCTCTACCGCGACTGCACGCTAACGTGACAGCAATCCAGCATGTTTGACTTTTTCAGGCCGAAGAGGAAGGAACCCCCAACGCCGAGTAGTATTCGTCACGCGGACCAAAAGACGGTGAGCATGGTAGAGTCTCTTGCACGCGATCGTGTTGACGAGTGTAGCGACTCCAAGCGCCCACACCCACCCCTGCCGCCCTGCAATCGAGCGATTCATCGATAGAGATGTTGGGCGAAAATTGGCGGTCCAAGTCGGCTCAATCTCTAGAGTCTGTCAAACCGAGACAGCTCTTTGTCAAGGAGGAGCGGAAAGGAGCCTCGCTCACGTTCTCGCTCAACGATCAACCGGCAGTCCTGGAGTCCATGTACGACAATGACGACTGGCAAAGTCCAGGTGCTGGGCCTTCAAGAGCGACCCGTTCTTCTGCGACTCAAAGTATACTCAGATCTGTCGAGTCCGGTCAGCCACGCTCCGTTTCACGATCCACTATCCCACTCGTTCCCAGTGTTCGCAACCACTCCACATACTCTAACCGGACTGATATGACATCTTCGAACGATCACGAGAAAGATCCCATGGATCTGTCCACAGAATTTTTCAAGTCAATGTCTCTCTCGGACCGTATCGACCGGTCAAGGTCTGCATTCAGCGAATCATCCGAGGAGATCCGACTGTATAATGAAGAGCTGCATAGTCATACGAGTGATGTTTCAGAGCTTCATGACGAATCGCAAAAGGTACTGGAGGAGGTTTTAGCGGCAGATGCGGAATGGGAGAAGAAGAGGAAAAGGAGCAAAACCGAGGAGAATGAGAGGCAAGACAGTGGGGATATCAAGAAGGACATCGAGGCGATTACCGGTGAGCGTCTTGTCACGGTCTCCCTTGCGCAATCTAATCGAGTAGGCCATCTATCCGCTCTCGATAAATCCAAATCTCAAGCTCTGATAGTTGACGCCATACTTCGAGTTACACAACAACAAAGAGCTCACACCGCCCCGAGACCGAATCGCATCCAGGTTGAAAGTTTTTTCCGAGCGGTAGAGACTCGACTCGTCTCTGACACTGGTCTAGCCATTACAAAGGCGGACACTGAGCACAGGAGCCGGGAGTACAGGGGTATCATGTCCGACTACGGTATTCCGGACCCAAAGCTGGCCATGTAAGATGACAAAAACGGGCGAGGACTAACCCAAAGGCCGACAGGGAACTCTCAAGCCGCTCTGGGTCTACAACTCGCCTGGGGACCAGGGTATCCGGACAGACCAGGAATAGGGGACAGTATATTGACCAGAGTTTTGGCGACCCCTAGGAAACTCATGGACAAGGGATTAACGGCAGGGACGAGAAAGGTGCGCGAACAGCATGAGAATAGACTTGGCTCACAATTCAGCTCTATTGCTTTGACAGCGTCGAACCAAGGATACCTCATCCGAATTGGCGAAATCTCCCCTCCTTCGAAACTGGTCCCGATGCTACGGTTGAATCTTTTTTCAAGGGCAAGTCTATCGATCCAACTCAGCAGCTTGGGTGGGTCGAAATGACCAAATTGTCAATCGAACATCACACGACCTGGCTTACAGATATGGAGGTCCCTCGTTTCACAGTCAGTCTCGGCAAATTCAGTCACAATGCGGCTGCTGCGGCACTCCAATCGCTGAACCGACGGCTCTACACGGTACTCGAATTCAAGGTTGAAGTCCCTGTACCAGCCTTGCCAAGCATCAAGGTGTCAGGGAGCGTCTATCAGATGCCAGGGTTAGTCGTCCTCGATCAGCATGGTGATGTCTTGCGAGTCATTCTCAACGGTCTCCACCCCTCGGCGTCCAACTTTGGCGGACCAAGAGACGTTTTGAGGTTTGGACAGGGTTTTGCTCTGGTGCGTTGAGTGTGTAAAGACTGAGGCTCATTGCAGGATATGTCCCTCAACTTGGTGTATACGATGAGCGGCATCAAAGTACCCAAGGACCAATTCGCCTTGTTTAGCCGGGAATGTGTCCCCTTTGCTAGTGCTCAAGAAATGTCACCACCTTGGGCCTTTACGCGAGCGATGGAGGTTGCACGCTTGAGCGGTACGATCCATACGACCACGTTTGAAGATTTGGACAAATCTCTCCAAAAGTGGATAGTTGACAACGATCTTCAAGCTGGACTCACCAGGTATAACGCTGCGGAGAAGCGCTCTTGGATGAGCCGAGTGTGGGGAGTGTGGTGTTCTCAGAGGTACTACGGCAGTGAGTCATCTTTCTCTCCACCCATACATGTTGGCTAATCCTCCCAGTCTCGGAAGAAAAGCGAAATCAAATGGTGGCTAGAGGACGTGAGACAAGTGCGTGGAGGCCCATTCGTCATACAGGAAGAGCTGATGATGACAGAAACGGCCAATCCGTGGATCATGCGCCAGTCGGGAGCTCAAGCAGCCATAACGCGTAGGTGATGGAACAACCACTCTTGCGACACATGCTAAACACATGCAGGGAAAGTCAACAGGGAGTCTTGGGCAGACGAACAACACCAAACTGCTTACGAGGCTGCCGCTGCCCAAGGAAAAAGAGCGGCCGCTGCAAGGGTACTGTCGATGGCGGCAAATGAAGCAGCGCAGCAAAAGAGCGGTCAGCGTTCAGCGTCTACCTCAACGTTCATAGAGCTGACTTGTAGGCGGACTGTCCATTATTCAAAAAGCACGATTAGCTCTGGGTTCGAGGGGAAATAAGAGAGGGACGCAAGGGGTTCATCTCTTGATATTCGATGACAAGCCCACTATCTTGATCACCGCCGTGGACCTGTCAGATCCTCAGTGCGGCCCCTCAGCCGAAGTCGGAGGCCAAGTGGTATTTCCAAAGCAAGCCGATCAGATCACAGGCAAGTTGACCTGTGCAGCCGCTCGCTGACATAGCAGATGCGATGCGAAAGCATGGCAAAGGTCCGTCACATGCCGAGATCTTCCGGTGTCATAGTGAGTGCTCAGCTGCCGCACCTGGATCACGCTCACGTTCAAGCGCACGGCATATACTACTTCCGCTGGGCGCAGTTCGATCACCAAGACCGACTAGTCCTCGGCGTCGCCAATAAAGGAACGCGGAAGTGCCTATTGTGCGACCACGTATTGATCTCCGTCGGTAGCGATCGAGCCAACACGCTCTGTCGACCCGTTAGAGCTTTCAACGGTATCATCAAGGCAGATCCCAAAGGTCGGCAAGTCCTCGACTCGCCTGGGCCATTCCCGGCACTGCCTGACCCGCCTATCCCCATCTGGACCCGGTTCACCGGCAATCGACCCAGCCACTACTCCCACACGATGCGAATTGCGCCCGGGGTGGGAAAAAGTGATGTCTACAATCGAGGCCTGGGGACTGTTCGATTGGAGCATGTGCCTCCCTCGACCCGTAAATTGTAGCTCTGGTTCCGCTAGCTCGTACCATAATATCGTCCGTACTTTACTCTACTATGCAACATTCATCGCTCGATCACAATGACTTCATGTTGACGGTACTTTCCCTGGTACACGCTGCAGCCACGACTCAAGGAAAGTACAATTGTTATGCGTTTCCAGCCTGGATCTCTGGCTGCGCCGCGAACCTAGTCCAGTCATACGGCAAACACCACCCGACAGTGAGCCCATCGAAGCTGCATCTGCATCACGTTGACTCGAAGGCTATCACAGGTACTCCGCACCAAAGTCATGTCATGTTATCCTCTCTTCCATCACCGTCCAGCAAAAGAGTCAGACCTCGCGCTTGTACTTTATGCCCCATCCTCCTCCCGCTCATGCCAATTCCCTGTGTCCCGCATTCGGCACCTTGTCGTCCTCGAAAACCTGTTCACCAGCATGGGATGGACCGGTATAAGTCCTGACATTCTTGTCACCGAACAAAAGACCAATCTCTTCGAGTGTCTTGTGCTTGGTCTCGGGGAAGAGGAAATACGAGACGACTCCGTTGGAAGCGTTGGTCGCGACGTAGACGAAGAAATACTTCCAACCGAGCTTGTCGAAACCGTAGGGTGTAACTTGACCGATGATGACATTGTTGAGCCAATTGGAAGCGGTGGATACGGCGGTTCCCAGGGCTCTTTGGTTCATGGGGAAGATTTCAGATTGGTAGATCCAAGAGACAGGACCGAAAGAGGCGGAAAAGGCACCTGAGAAGAGGAAGATGGAGACTAGACCGCAGATCCCAACACCTTCATTGGCGTAGCCCGGTTTGGAAAACAGGGAAGCGATACCAGCCTGCCAAGCGAGGAAGACGGAGCAGAGGGCGGAACCGATGATTAGGGGCTTTCGTCGTCCGACTCGGTCCACGATGAATTGGATGAATACCCAGACGACGACGACTTGCCAGGCGCCAGAGACTCCATTGATCATGAGGGTCGTGTGTCCGGTGAATCCAAGTGCGGCGTAAATGGTGGGACCAAAGTAATTGCTAACGTTAGCATTGTCTTTGGAGTGACATACTTTACATTGACACCGGTCCATTGGCACATGGCCTGGACCAAGCATCCACAGGCGGTTCGGTGTCGACTGGCCTTGTCCCGAACGAGGTCCATGTAGCTGGTGGAGAGGTTTTCCCGTTCCCACTCGATTTGCGCGAGCATTTCAGAGAATTCCTCTTCGACGATTTCCATTTGGGCGGTTCGGCCCCCGTGAAGGCGGATCAGAGTAGACTTGGCCTCTTCGTTGCGGTCCTTGGAGGCAAGCCATCGAGGGGAATAAGGGAGAACAAACATTCCACTGCAGTGAGTTGCAGTCTGAATCGGTTACTTACCCAAGGAGGAGGACGGCGGGGACGATTTGGATACCCAGGGGGACTCGCCACTGTGCAGAGCTGTTTAGGAATTGACACCCATAACCGACCCAGTTGGCCACTAGAGTAAGTAGAGTTGGAATGCGTAACTCACCAAAGAAACCCCAGACGATCATGAGCTGGGTCCATCCGGACAAGAGACCTCGAGCGTGAGGTGGCGAAATCTCAGCCTGGGATGAGCCAAGTCGACATCGAGGCCTACCTGGTACACGGGAACAATCATACTCAATACACCGATCGAGGCCCCGGCGATGCATCGACCGACGATGAGCATGGCCATATTGACTGCGGCAGTCTGCAACGTGCACCCTGGTATCAGCACAAAAGGGTAGAGACCTCACCGATGATGGCAATGACCGAGCCCATCTGGATCGTCCTCTTTCGTCCGAATCGATCCGCAGTCTGACCAGCGAGCAGAGCTCCGACTGGATTGAGCGTGACTCGGTACGGCTACCCACAGAAAGCTCCCCCGGCAAAGACGGATACAATGGCTCCGGTGACATTGGGTTTAGGGTGGTTGAAATACGATTGAAACTCTCCATAGCTCTCAGAGATGACCGAACTGATAATACCACTGTCGTACCCAAACAGAAACGATCCTATGGCGCTAGAGTCAGGACGGTATTTAGGGACACCTACGCAAAGATGGCGGCGACATAGTTGATGGCCGCAGGTTTGGTGTGCATGACCATGGCATTGTGATTGGCGTTCATGGCGGGGGTCTCGTTGCCCCGGATAGGCACCTGTTTCAATGATTTTATACCATCCACTGCCACAAGAAACGTTTCGACTTTGGCTGCTTTCCTCCGCAATCGAGCCGTCGTGCATGCCCAGCTTTTACGTTACAAGCGATCTGCGTCTATAAATAGAGTACGATCCCCGGTGATGCTCTAGACCACTGATTATTGGGATCCGGTGGAGGGTGACACGGATGATTCTCGAGTTGCCGGTGAGCCAAGACGAAATGAAGCGTAAAATGCGCCGAGGAGAAATGGAGATCATCGCAGAGATGCATGTGGTAGATGCAACACCGTGAAACGCGGACATGTATCAAGCTAAATATGGATACGATACACATGCATGCTGAAATCTTATTGACAATCCGCTTCGTATTGGCGATGACAAGTCGGATTAAGCGTTGAAGAGGTCTCGCAACACATTGGCCGGTCGAGAGAGTGGTCACGAAGGTCGGCGCATTGCGGGCAATTCGACGTGACAGTGTGACAGAGGCTGCAAAGAGGGTTTGGCGTCACCTCATGCAGTCCAAACCGGATATTTGCAAGTCTCATTCGTGATCATCGTTTCCAGACCCATCGAAGGGGAAGTCGCCGAGACTGCTTGGACAAACGTCCCCGAGAGTCGGGGCGTGACGAGTCTGTAAAAGTCGTCGAGCGCCACGCTTGCCGCCATGGTCTGCTCTGCCGCTTAGGAGAGCCGCTCAGGCCGAGATCGCCATTGTGAGTCCAGCGTGGGGTGCTACCCGGTAGTTCGAATCCTTCCGGCATTGAAGAGCCGTACAGCTCACTCGGCTCGACGATTGGCGTGGTACCGGTGGTGCTGGTAGCGGCAGGTAGCTGAAAGATTGAATTGGAAGCGCTCCGAGAGCTCTGTACATCGTACCCCCGTGACGACAGCGAAAAGATATTGGATGCAGAGCCCAAATTCCTGGTCGTGTGAATCAGCCCATCGGGAATCGAAGAGGACAGGTTAGAAGGTCCCGTGTGTGCAGTATGCGCTGAGGTCGAAACCGAGCTGAAAGTCCTGGTCGTGTAGATGAGTCCATCGGGAATGGGCAGAGACTGGTCAGAGGTAGGCATAATCCTCGAGAAGCTGGGCGATGGCGAAATAGTAGCCCAGGAATGAGTCGGCGAGGGCGTGGAGGAGGGTGTCGTCGAGCGATCAATCGAAAGGTCCGTCCAGGGGGACTCTGAAGAGGCACCTACGGACGCAGATGATGCTACACCCGAAGATCTGACGACCGACTCGTAAGGAGGCGGTGGGTCACTCCCATCCGAGCGGTCGACCAGACTGCTGAGGTGACCTTGGAGACGATCCAGGGTACGCCATCGACCGGCAGAGGCAAGTTCCGTCATGACTTGAGGTGCAGCACCCACAGAGATCATCTGGGAATACTCCCTCCCCAGCATGCGTCGCAGAGAGGCATAGTCCGGGTCGATGGTTGAGCGCGAGGAGCGTAATCCCCGAGCAAATTTACCCACTCGATAGGTTGGTTTGCTGGAAAAGTTGGACGAGTAGGTATTGGCGGTACGAGCGAATCGATTGGCGAGATCTACCCCAGAGGAACTGGCCAATTGGGACGACTGCCCCCATCGACCCCGCGGAGCGGTCGAGGCGGCAGAGACGAGTTGAGCGGTGAGAGAGTCGTCTGACATGTTGACGAGGTGAAAAGGGTTACGCGTAAGCTTTATACATCCTGCGAGAGATCGCGATACAAGCGGTGAAACGGTTATAATCCTAATCTTCTGACCGAACGGTACGTCGATGGGGTAGGAGAATGCGCGAGATGGAGACATCCTTTGAAGAAGCGGTTAGTACAGGTAAAGGGTCAGAGCTTTCGCCTTCTGAGCTGTGCGGTGAGATGAGAAAGCTTTAGCCCGGTGTAGATGGAATAATGTCGAATATGCCAGTGTGAAAGAGATGTATCGCTGCAAGGCATGGAAACGGGTTGCTGTGGAGGTAGAAGCGAACAACGGCAGTGACGGATGAGAGCATTTCTGTCAGATCAGCCTATGCACCGAGGGGGCAGCATGATCCAGCTGGCAAATGTGACTTGCGACTCATTGCGCATGGGTGATGCATCTTGTTGATACGATGCAGATGTGGTCCAGACCGAGGAGACGATCAACAACAATCATCAATCATCAATCCATGTCCGTTTCATTGTCATTTCAACCAACACTCTTCGCGATCGATCGACGCAGCCATGGACTTTGGATCGATATCGAGTAGAGGGAGCATGAAGCGGAAACAGTCTGCTGTAGGTTGCATCGAGGCCCAGCTAAGTCTAGTCACTCCTCCAAGCCCTCGGCAAAGGGTCATCCGTTCGCACCTCTGCCATCCCCATCCCTCCGCCTTCCTCCTACACCCCTCCCACTGCAACATCTTCCCACTTTTCCCACGACGAGCCAGACACACCGACAGATACCTCGTCCACAAGGCACACCTCTGGCTCTTCGTTTATCCAAACACGGAGTACATCCGGGATGTCCACGGAGAGCAAAAAGGGCACAGTGATACGACGATCCGACGATGTCTTCAAAGTGGTCAAGGATAGGGTGTTCAGCTGGAGCTACATGATGCAATGGTATCAGGGGTGGGTCTACTCCAAGATGCAGCTAAAGTAGCGACATACACTGGTTCAACACGATCAAAACGTCGCGCTCGGCATTAGAGTCATCCCTCGGCCCGTCGAGGGTGGATCAGAGGGCGAAGAATGTATACCTACTAGGGACATCTCTTGCCAACTTGTTTGACATTGCGTCGATAGCAGAGTTTCTGAGAGCCCTGATCAAGTTGCTAGACGAGTGGGAGGCTGTGATAGAGGGGAACAAGGGTGTGGTAGGTCCTCCCGAGGCTCTTTTAACCCCAGATGAACCTCTTTCGTGGGCAGAGGAAAAAGGAAGCGACGTCAATCTACGACGGATCGACGGGATCAGAGGTGGACACGTTATTGTTGAACCTTCAAATGGTGCGTCGCCCTTGGATTGCGCTGAGAAGAGCCCTTTGCGCCAGACTTTTTCATCTCCCACTCGATCCTCTGCGACTCTATGCGAGATGTGTATAAAAAGATCCTCGGGATGATCCTCCCAACAGCAGATGCTCGACCCAAGCCAGACTCGTTGATCCATCCATCTACGATCATACAGTCCACACACGTCGACTTCGTTTCACCGATGGACAACCCCTCTTTCTCCCCACCCAGCGACCCGATCGGACTGAATACAAGACTCCCCCCGCACGACCAAGATGCGTTTCAACTCCTCGTCGCGGGTCAACTGGCAGAAGACCAGGCACTCATAGGGGAGGGACAAAAGTTGACTCCAATGGTCATTGAACTCTTTGCCAAGGCCGACGCGAGGATAAAGGTGAGCCCTGCGTAGACCACACTGATGGTAGAAAATCTACTCCACCATGGTCCGAGAAGGAGACGCCCTCGCACGTAAAGTGCTAGAAGACGAACTCTCCCTCCTCGGAGCGTCCATGCACACTGGGGCGCCGCTCAAATTCAACCTCGACGCAGCGATGAGTGGGCCCGGGAATGGACTCTTTGAATACGCCTAATGATCATGCCTAACGATGCTCTTATGCCCCACGATGCCAACGATATAACGTATGCATGTCTATCAATCCACCAACTCGAGCGGCCTGTACACTGCGTCCCACATTCGGCTCTGCCATGAGCGACGCCACACATGTACCCACCTTGATATACTCCTCCAACGTGACGCCGGCCTTGCCTTGGACCACCTTGATGGTCTGCTCGTCTGTCGCGTTGCCCTCTGCCACAGCTTGTCTCACCACTCCGGCAGTGACGTCTACGCTGACCGCTCGGACATCGGCCAGATCGGGCAGCAAGCTTGCTTCCGGGTTGGTCAAGGCGGGTGATAGACTCGAGAGAGAGTTGACTCCAGCCATGATCATGCTCGCGCTAATGGTCTTACTCCTGGAAAGAATGGCGCCGAGACCGAGAGCGGGGTATATGAGGGCATTGTTGGTTTGCGCGACAACGTATTCCTTTCCACCTGGCAAGGAGATTGGGCTGAAAGGTGATCCAGTGGCCACCAATGCCCTTCCATCAGACCAAGTGAGGGCGTCTTCTGGGTCCACCTCGCACAGTGCGGTTGGGTTGGACATGGGGAAAATGATCGGCCTCTCGACGTGTTTCGACATTTCCCTGACAATCTCCTCGTTGAACGCTCGAGTGTGGGTCGACGTGCCGATCAATACCGTCGGCTTGACTGCTTTGACGACTAGAGTCAGCCCCATCACCCCATGACCCACCATCTAATAGTCTCAACGCATTTTGCTCCTTGTTCTCCCTTTCCCAATCCTTGACCTCTTCATCTGCCCTGGCATATGCCATTTGAGCATGTCGCAATCCGTTACCCATGCTCTCCACCAACAGCCCATTCCTGTCGACACAGTAAAACCTGTTTTCTGCCTCTTCCTTGGTCAAGCCTTCCAGGATCATCAAGCCGTCCCTGATTTGATCCGCGATACCCATTCCAGCCGATCCGGCACCGTAGATAACGATCCGTTGGTCCTTCAAGCTCTGACCCGATACCCTGATGGCACTACTGTCAGCGAGACCTCTGACTGAACCTACGCTAGCAGCGCGGCGAGGGCGACGGCGCCGGTTCCTTGGATATCATCGTTGAACATGGGGATATTCTTGTACTTTTCCATGAACCGATGCGCGTTGGCCATTCCAAAGTCTTCGAAATGGATGACCGCATTGGGGAAGAGATCTCGGCAGTGGTTGATGAATGTATCGACGAAATTGTCGTAATTCTTCCCCCTCAGTCGGGTCCTCTTCCAGCCCATGTACAAGGGGTCGGAAAACAGAGCGTGGTTATCTGTACCACAATCGAGGACGACGGGGAGGATCCGGTTCGGGTTGATACCCGCTCCGAGTGTGTAGAGGGCGGCTTTCGAGGTCGAAATGGTGATTCCTCCCACACCTTGATCGCCGATACCCAAAATCGCCTCGGAATCAGTGACCACGACGAGGTCGATGGCGTCGTTGGGGTTGCCTGCATCGTAGCCGACATCGGCGGTTCGGTTGATGTCTTTGAGGTGGGATTCAAGTTGCGCCCGCATACCATCTTGGTTGGGGAAGGACTGGGGTTAGCACAGTCGGGAAAGAGTCTCACAATAAAGCAACCAATCTGTCGTCAGCTACGCTTTGTACTCCACTCACAGGTCGACGGAAGAGGGACGAGTATCCCGCGACAGCCTCGGCTGCTCCGGGGGTGTAGAGAATACCGAGAAGCTCCTTCAAGTGATCCTGCATGAGTCGGTAAAAGAGCACCTGGTTTTGGTCCCGAAGCGAGGCGAGAAAGGCGTGTTTGAGGATCACCGAGGGTTGCTAGAGTCAGCGCCGACACGATGCGGGCCTACCTTGAGCAGCTGGTTCCATGCTCTCAAGCATTGCTTCTCCAGCGAATGCACGTCGTACGGTAGGAACCCCTCGATACCGAAAATCTGTCATCAGCGTGGTACGTAGACGCGACCTACACTTCGCTCTTCCCGCGTGAATCCTGCCCCCTGGTCAGTCAGTATCGCCCTTTGCCCTCGACAATTGGCACACCTTGTTCAACTATGATCAGCTCCGTTACAAGGATAAAACTCACCCTAGGCGTGTTCAAAAGCTGACTACCTAGAGATAAGCGCGTTCTCATACCCGGCTCACCCTTGAGATTCGTTCTGAGCATCAGCGCTGCCAGCATATCCACTCACTTGATGGGAATCAGATTCTTATCCTCTGCTCTGATCACTTCGGCCGTGAGGTATCGCCTCGACACATGGCTCGACGTGCTCGAACAGGCTGTGCCGATTCGCATTCTGCCATCAGGTTTGAAACATCAACTGCTCGCAGCCCCATCAGAGACTACAACGCACCCTCTGATTATTCTGGTCATTATAAAGATAGTAGTCAAACGTGAAAAAGCGAGACCCTATGCATTGAATGTCCCCCCCCTTGGTAGTCACCTGCGATTTTCTCCTGCCCTTGGATGATTTTCGAATCTGTCGAGCCAAGTTCGAAAATACCCCAAGGGACCGAGGGGAGGACCGTTTACGTCATCAATCGGACATTGCCGACCCCCCACCCCGCCCATCTTCCTTCCACTGCCGACGCTACGAGCCATTGCCGCAATCAAGATGCATGCAGGCTCTGCTCAACCCCAGGAGAGGGCAACATCCACCTTGTCCCCTTCTCGCGCCTCTAAATGAGCCTCTCCGCCAAACACCTGCAACGTCGCGGGCAAGATGACGGGTCTTTTAAACTCCACCTCCATCCAGCTCGACTCACCCTCTTGGTCCTGTCCAGCCTGTGACACCTCGACCGCCCTGGCAGCGACGTGATTCCCATGAGCAATGAGACCCCTGAATCCCATGCCTCTCGCGGTCCATTTGACCCAATGGATAGGGTTCCAGTCTTTTGATAATTCTGCCCAGTCTTTCGGATCTTCCGTGGACAGCTGTACCTCTCCAAACGCGTGCATCTTCTCATGAGAAGCACTCTGAGCCTGCGCTGGAACAGACTCCCTGCGTCGAGCGAATACCAACATGGTGAAGATTTGAGTGTAGAGCACCTTGTCGCGGGCGACAAGATCCACCTTGATTCGATGCTCGTATCCCCTCTTGACCTGCTTGACCCCGCTTGCCAGGGTAGCTCTCACCGTCCCTTGCTCTGCACCACTCTTCGAGATGCCTCTCTCCAGATAAGATCTTAGTTCGCTCAAGTGGGGTATTTCAAAACGGTTCCGCACATTGACCGAGCCGACAGGATCGATAGGACACGCTCGAGTCGCCAGGAGAAGAAGCATGGCGGGCTCTGTCAGAGCCGAGAGGAGTAGATGGAGATGTAGCTTGTTTGAGAGGATACTCGAACGGGAGAATCCAGCAGAGAGGCATTTGGAGTATTGTGAGAGGGATGAAGGGGTGACGCGGAATGGCATCGAGAGGGATAGAGTAGGGCCGGGAACAATGTGCGTGTCTTCTGAGGCGATGAGGGTGGTCGTGCTTGCACTATTCGTCCCTACGCGTGTATAAGCAGTAGCGCTCGGGCCAACGCGACGGATCAGAGAGGACAGGATGAGTTGAATGAACACCAGCCAAAATCGTGCCCCTTGGAGTTCACTAGTCGGGAAGGCAATTTCCACCGTGGATGCCTTTGAGCGAAGCGGCAGGAGCGTTGCAACGGGACCGAGCAGGGTGGTCGCAAAGAGGCCCAGTATTCCTGCAAGCCCGATGAGAATCGCGACCATAATTCGGGAGGATCAAGAGTCAAAGAGACAATCAGTTGCAACGATGATTCAAGCGACCGGCAATGATCGACATTTGAGCCGAAACTCGGCGAAAGAATGCAATGTCCATTGTCCTGGCTGCACTACAAGATCACAAGCATTGCACGTAGAACCAAGCCTGATGCCCTAAGCATTCACATAGACCGTCACGACCTCGGTGACCCATACAACATCGTCCTCATTCGCTTCGACCTGTGTTGGCTGAGGGGCAGCTGTCGTTCGGCCTCCCCTGCCTCCGCCTCCACCCCAACGGCGGCTCGACGTGGGCTCTGGCTGCGGGGCAGGCTGCACGTTTTCCGACGTCTTTGGCCCATCATCAGTCTGCCCACCGCCGCTTTCACCAGAGAACGCGTCGTAGTTGGTCAAGTACCACAAGTACAGCGTTTCCGGGACCAAGCTGTCCACCGAGGCGGTGACATAACTGCCCCAAGGGTTATACAGCGTCACCCTACAATCAGTCGAGTCCTTCAACAGACTCACTTTCTATCCGACCCCGATCCTTCACCGCTCAACAGTGCATATGCATGATTCCCGACCAAGGTGTTGACTCCGCTCCCTTTCGTCTGCAAGATGGCGGGCGTTTTGGAGGAAGCCGATTTGACGGCCAAGTCGAATATCGCATCGGCGCTAATCTTGTCTGTCCCGGTGGCCTTTTTCCCAGTGATCGCTTGTAAAGAGTTGGCAGGTAGAATGGGTCCCATGGCACCGTTCTGGTTGGGTAAACCCAGCTTGACTCCAGCATGATCGTATGCTCCTGGCCACCTATCATGAGCCAAATCACCGAGACCAAACTCACCAAACCCCAGTGGAAGCGTCTACATCGCTCTTCTCGGCAGTCTCCCCACATGTAATGGTGAAATCTTTCGCGTTCAAATTGTCATCGTACATGGAGATCTTTGCACTGGATGCGCCGGACAACGAAGGCGCATAGGTCACATGAGTACCTATCCAGTCGGGATTGGCATTGGCCACGGCTGCCATGACGCTTGCAAAGCCGCAACTGGGGTCGGTGGCTGTCGTAAGTGATGTTCCACTCTTGGAGGCATGAGCTCACTCTGATGGACATCTTTGATATTTGGTTTTCCGCTCGATCCATAAATGGGTCCGGAATCTGCTCGCTTGTAGACGTCGCTATGAGAGACATTCAGGTAGATTGGGTTGATGGCAGAGGGAGCGGTCCACGATTTCCATTCCTCCTCCACCACCTCTTCTACCGTGACCTCTAGTTGTCTCTGGAAGTGAGATCCATGAGGCTTGTATTCTGCTTGGTCCGCGTAGATGGGGTTGATGGCTCGCTTTTCGCCTGGTATCGCAAAGTTTGCCCAGTCGTCATTGTCGCGTCCCCGCAGCTGATCACCCGCAGAACTGGACGTGGGCTTATACCCTGCTACGTCGGCGTAATTGAAATTGATCGCTCGCTTCTCCCCTGGAACGGCGAAACCCGTCCAATCTGGTTCGTCTCGAGCAATGATGCCGGACTCGGCGAGATCACGATATCCGTGTGGCTTGTACTCCGCCCGCTCAGCGTAGATCGGGTTGATAGCTCGGGGAGAGATGGCAGCGTCATGAATCCCGCTTTCCTGGTGGACATCTTGGACAGGTAGTCCAGCCACTGAATCTCAGCTGATGTGAAATTGGGAGTGGTAAACGTACCCGATCCAAGGAAGAGTAGTGAAGAAAGGAGAGAGGTGGTCAGCATGGCAGTTTGGCCGAGGGGCAGGGGTGTCGGAGGGTCAAGGGGACCTGGGAAGGTCGGACGAGGTAGCAAATAAGATAGGGGTGGTGGGCAGTGTTCTCAACAGACCTAAGGTGGACCATCTTATGCATCCTGACCAGTCCCACCGATCACGGTGAGCCATCACATGAGGGTACCCCTCGCCGAGACTGCTGATCGTCGATGTCCAAGCCGCATAGCAATCTCATGCTACCCCGTATCCTCAAGTTCTTTGTACTGTGCCGATGTTGTCCATGCAGTCTACTCGTAGCCTTTGAAACGGGAGATGGGTCAATCACTCCGTTCAAAACGAAAGGAAGGGGTGAGAATCTTGGACAGCGGGAAGGCGGTTTCATGTTGATCAAAGGAGCTAGAGTTTTGTCAGTAGAGTACGGCAGGTGGCTGCCATTTCCTGGTTAGTAAAGCTATGCTGAACAAGGGAGGTGAGTCGAGTCGAGTCGACACCGCTGATCAAGGGAGGTTGTGAGGTTGCAGCTGTCAAGCGGGAGTAGCAGACTGCTGTGTCTAATTCGAGCCCGAGAGCTTTACACCACCCTGCTCTGGTAGTCAAGGTTGACGTATTATTTGCATTGTCCATTATCCACTTGTCTCGCCAAGGCTACATTCGGTAACTCTCCGGTGGGCCGAGGTAAGAAACCCCCCTACCTTCAATCCCACCGAAATCGACCCAAATCTGCTGCAGCAAAACCCCCGTGGTCATTCCCCAAATCTTGATGGTGTGTTGACCCGCCTCTCCCAGGTCCACATCGTTGACCACGAAACTCCTAATCTCATCACTGACCACATCCCACCAATCCTCCGGCACTGCTCCAGCTTGACGAGGCTTGTCGTGTCGACCGTGAGACCATCCAGGGGCGGGTTTGGTAGGCACTGGGTGCAACTCTCTAGCCTGTTGGTCGTCTACCTGTAGACCAAAGGCCAGCTCCTTGCCTAGGAAGAGGTTGAGTTGAGGACCGAGTCGGAATGTGAGGGTGGCATTACCGGAAGAGTGGGTCCAAATGTCATACGAGACTGCAGGGCCCGCTCCAAGGGTGTAATTTTTGGTCGAGAATGGGAGGACTTCCAAAGCGGACAGGGTATGGCCGTACCCTTCAATCTCCTGCCATGCGTGGTCGTTGGTAGATGTATTAGCCGAGTGGTGCCCAGCTTGAATCACGACATACTCGTCACCCTGGACATGCCCCTTAAAATCGGAAGGCGGAGGAGCGGGTCGGTAGATGGGCACCTCGATGGTCATGTTGGTCCTGTCACTAGCGGTAATATCCACCCGAGGCACGTGTTTCGCAGGGTTGAACTCTTCCGGCACCTTGTTCCAATCGACAGACACGTAAATCCTCTGATCCGCAGTACCGTCTCGCTTAACCTTGCCATGATCGTGAGACAATTTGAGCCAGCTGTGACTCGTCTTGGCGACCCATTCGACATCTCGAGGTCCTCCAGATCCAACATCGATCCATCTAGTCTTGGCACCATAAGGGTCCAAGGGCCAAAGAGTGGTGATATCCTCACAGAGAATCTCGGCGGGACAAGAAAACTCCATTCCTCCGGGCCAATGACCTAGAGAGTTTTCCACGGTGATCCGAAGATACGAAGTCTGACCCGTAATGTGGGCTCGAACGGGCACACCGATCCGAGCGGGTTGGGAGTATTGCACGAACGATACGGGTGGCAGAGAATCTCGGATCGGTTCGAGCGTTTGGTGGTAATTGATATGGGTCTGATCCAGCATGTGGTCCCATTTACCATCTAGCATCGAGTGGAAAGTGTGGGTCAAATTGGCGTCTTGCTCGAAAGCGATGATGGCTTGTTTGGCGTGGTAGTTGGCAGCGGTTCGTCCTTGGAAGGCGTATAGGTTGGATCGAGCCACTGAGGTCAATCTAAGCAGGACCATTGTACTCACCCGAAACGTAGAGTCGGTTCAGATTGGCCTGCATGAGGCAGAGCATATAGACGAGCTCGAAGAAAGGCGCTTGGTACTCAGTGCTCAGTGATCGGTAAACTTTGGCAGATCGGTCCACCAGGTCGTCCCACTCGGCAAGCACCCTCTCCGCTCTAATGTCAGTGACTCGTTAGGTCATCGCTCACTCTTCATAGTTGTTGATGGACCAAGCAGTCGAGTTGACCAGCTCTGCCTTGTTTCGGGAAGACATGATCTGCAGTCAGCCGAGCCCGACATGAGACCTACCGAGTAGTCCAACATGATATCCCTGACTTCTTCCTTTCGCTTGTCCTTGAGACCAAACTCTCGTTCAGCCCAGAGTTCCAAGAAATCCCCCCAAGAATTCAACCCCCATTCGTCAATGTTCCAAGCCAACGACAGGAAGAATTCCGTGGGCAGTTCAAGAGGCTTGAGTGTACCAATGTTGAGGATCCAAATCTTGTTCGTGTCAAAAGCATCGGCCATGGCCATTTGTTCCCACATTTTGGCAAGGTTGATCGTGTTGATCCATTTGTAGTCTCGGGGGAATCCAACGTCTCGAGTCAGCGCAGACCTGAGTAGGACTTACAATCCACATGATAGTAGACACCCGCGCCGGCGGGGTGAGGCTTGTCGGGAGAGA
Organism: Papiliotrema nemorosa; assembly: GCA_032158125.1. Lineage (NCBI taxonomy): Eukaryota > Fungi > Basidiomycota > Tremellomycetes > Tremellales > Rhynchogastremaceae > Papiliotrema > Papiliotrema nemorosa. The sequence continues at coordinate 453,953 of JASKOT010000008.1, read as the reverse complement.
GAACAGACATGATGTTTCCGTAATTGTCATCGGAAAACAGAATAGTCACATCCTCGGGCACGTTGAGCTAATGTCAGCCAGATAAAGAGCAGTAGACCCACCCCGTGAGCATAGTACTGAGCGACCTCTACATATCAGCAAAACCCCTCACCCTGACGCACCTTTATACATGGCCCAGAGCTGAGGCACATTGTCAAACTCCTCCCCATACACCTCTTTCAAGATGCCCTGCTGAGTCGCAACGATTTCTACTATCAGCCGAGACCCTCCCGGTAGACCCACGTTCGACGAGCTCATTACTGGCCCCAGTCAAAGGCTCATCACCGTCGCCTCGCATGCCTAGCGTGTACAAGGTCTCGAGTCCCTTGGCCCTCTCGGCGCCGTAATGCCAAAACTTGTTCAAAAACTCAGAATTGTTGATATAGTCCCATGCACCTTTACCCCACGCATCCCATTCAGGCTTGTCTCGGCCCATGGGTTCATGGTGAGATGTACCCATGACGATGCCCATGTCGTTGGCCAAGATTTGGTTTGGTCCCGGCAGTGGTTGTTTGGGTTGTTTGTCGGTCGTGTTGAGCCCATCTACGCTGAACATGGAGCAGTGCACTAGAGTCAGAGCATTCACAGGAGCGACTCACTCGCGGGCCAAAAGTAGTTGGACTTGAGTCGCAACATCATTTCAAACCATGGCTTGTAGAACCAAGTCTGGAATGCAGGCTCCCACGGGTCCAGGTCGAGCTGACCTTGGATCCATCCCCAGAAAGCGGGCTCTTCATCGTTGATGAACAGACCTCTGTACTTTACGGTGGGTTCGGCGTGGGAGAGGATGACGGATCGGTTCACGGCGATCACGTCGTGTTTTGGGTGAGGCACATCGGACCAGTAATAGAATGGCGAAACGCCGAGTTGCTCCGTCAGAGTGTACAGACCGAAGATTGTTCCTCGCTATCGTGAGCTGGTACATTGCGCTCGACTTACCCTATCACTACCGGTGATGACAAGACCCTCCTTGACCCCCTTGATGGGCTTGCTCAAGGTTCGGATATCAAACCTCTCCCAAGTCCCCTTCAACTCCTCGGCATACTCGGCGCCTCTTACATTACCGACGAGCCGGCTGTTGACGCTGCCGACAATGACCGCCTGCCCGGCCCGGTGAGGGAGGGTATCATTGTACACCTCTGGTCGTCGTCCAGTGATCTTTTCGATGTCATCGGCAACAGTCTCCACGGCGAGGTGGATGGCAATGTCATCTTTGGAATCGGTCAAGATGGGTACGGAAGACCCATGACCCTCTGCGGTGAAGAGGGTGAATTGATCCGGATGGTCGGAAATGTCAAAGACATGTTGAGCCGTGCTCTTTTGGTGGGTCTTGGGGAAAAGGACAACCCGTGGATCCCTCGAAAGAGCCAAAGTCTGGCCGACGATGGCCAGAGAGGCTACTAAGGTGGTGATGGGCCTCATGATGGTTGAGTTGCACAATGTTTGACCTTGATGCTTTGGGTATATATCTTCATCGAAATGTTCTGCCCAGCCGGCCGGTCGGTACCGGCCCGCCGGATACTCGTATCTTGGCCGAGGGAGTTCGGATTTCGGGGTTTGTAATGGTTGTTTGACATTTTGTAATGCCCATAGATGGCGATTAGAAACCAAGGGGTGGGATTACAAAATCACGGCGCGGGGCTCCCCTCATTGCTGAATCAACCTTTCAGAGTCGTCTCAGCGTTAAGCAGAGTTCGCAACAGCCCTCTCTGCACTCGGCATCCGCCATGAGCTCGCAGACAGATCCCATCCCGCTGAAAGATCTAGGACTCACGCCTCTGGATACTCCAGCCTTACCCGTCGGAGAACCCTCATTCAGTCCACAACACAGCTCGGCCGCACTGAATCCTGGTACCTCGACACATCCCGACGATGTCGAGTCGCCAACCAACTACATCCCAGCTTTACCACCAGTAGATGGGGGTCGTCAGGCATGGTCCTTCCTTGTCGCTGCGACTGTCCTGGAAACGCTCATATGGGGTATCCCTTATACCGTTGGTGTCTTTCACGAATACTGGACTTCGACCCTGTTCAATGGGCAAGGTGAATCGACCATCACTCTGGCAGCCACGCTGCAGACGGGTTTGATGTATATGAGTGTTGCCGTTTTCCAACCGTGAGTAGAGAAGAGCGGAGTGCACTGAGACCAGACTTATCGCTGCGTACGCCAAGAGGATGAGGGAGATTCAAAGTATATGCCTCTGCATTGCTGGAATAGCTTTGATCTCTTCCGCGTTTGTGACCAAGCCGTGGCACCTCATCGTCACCATAGGTATCCTGTATCCTTTCGCAGGAGGTGAGTCGTCCACTCTGCTGTGCTGAATGAAGCATCCTACCTCCCCGCCGCGACCCTTCTTTTCGAGTGGTTCCAAGCCAAAAGAGGGCTGGCCTCTGGTAAGCTCGCTCAAAGATGACACTGAGATCAGGTATCATGTACGCAGGTACAGGAGCAGGAGGTGCTGTCTTTCCGCTTATTATCGACCCCCTACTCCAAGGCGTCGGCTACAAGGCGACCATGATCGGTTTGGGAGTCGGCTTTATCATCATCGGTCACGCCTGTCTGTTCTTTATCAAGCGGAGGATACCTTTGCCATCAAGATCAGACCCTGATGCTGCTGAGAGGCGATTACACAACGTCGACTGGTCGTTCCTCAAGCGTTCAACCATGTTTGCGGGAACCATGACTATTTTCGTGACTTCTCTCGGAAACTTTGTCCCAAACGTGTGGCTGCCAAGTGAGCATCCCTACAATCGGTAAAGACTCATCATCAGCATTTGCAAAAGACTTGAACCTCACTAAACCAGGTGGGACTGGCCTGGTCTCTATTCTGAACGGTAAGCGTCGCAGCCAACCGAGCTGACGGACAGCGGCGTCTGTACCCGGTTTGACCCTTTTGGGCTTCATGACGGATCGACTTCCACTCTTCCACGTATTGTGTACGAGCTGCATCGGCGCATCATTGACATGCTTCTTATTGTGGGGGTTCGGCACGAACGATGCCATGTTGGTGACGTTTGTCCTGGCGTTTGGACTACTCGGAGTCAGCTTCACCGCTCTTTGGAGCAAAATGATCACGGTCATCGCTCGTGAGGTTTGACATGGCGTTCGGTGCTGAGTCATCAGGTGACGATCCGACACTTCCGCAATACATCTTTGTCATATTTGCATTCGTCCGCGGAATCGGTAACATTTCGTCTGGTCAGTCATCTCTCGACATTACTGCCCTTACTGATATACAGGACCCATCTCGGACGCACTGCTCAAGCTGGACGTACTTAGTGGGAAAGCCGGAGCTTACGGAGTGCACAATTACGTGAGTCGCCCTGACCGCCGAGACATGAGCTGACAGAAAGGGTGTGCTACTCTTGTACACTGGCATCACCATCCTCTTGGGCGCAGCAACAGGCATCGCCTTTCGCGCGAAAAAGGAGAGCAGCGGTATCTGAGGTGTTCTGACGGCCTGTCGATGGTGGCTGGGACCACATCATATGCATGTTTCGGGTAGAATGACCACGCGGACATAGCTCACAAGATCAGCGGCGGTCCATGAGTCGCGGCATTGCAGGTCTTAGCGTTGGAAAGGCGGCTCGTGTCATGTGCCGGCCATATTCACCCGGCTATACCGACAGATCTTCGGAAGCTAAAAGGAACCCCTTGGGATGCTTGCTACCTTTGAGGGAGAATGCCCGAAAATACCTGAAACGCCAGTTTCCTCCATGTTTCATCCTTCGTCAGGTATCAATCGCATCTTGATTCGTCTCGACCTCCCATGATCAGCGCCGGAGGTGCTTTCGAAACGAGGTCATCAAATTAGCCATCAAGGAGACGTTGAATCCTGATGGTCTAGACATGCACACAAGCGAGCTAACAAATGGCTAACCAGACAAAGGTACAAGTCCACCCGGGACACCCTCGTACTCATGTTTGCTCACACTCACGTTCTTCCACTTCCCGTTCGTGATAACAGCTCAAGGACATTGTATTATGCTGCTCGACAAGTCAATCATACTTCTCTTGCCCATCCTGGCCCACGCTATGCCTCGATGGCACTGGCATCATCCGTCTCCTTCTGTCGATGCCGTTGACGCACAACCGTCCCCCACCGCACCTATGGACCTTGGAGAGAGCTTCATAGTCGGTGCCGAAGAGGACGATACTGCCGCAGAGACTGGATCAGGTGAAGGTGAGGACGGTGCAGAGGGTCATGATGTCGACGCTCTCGCTCGAACTGAGACACGAACCCGAACGCATAGCCGTTCTTCCACCGGCCTAGGCGGTCCCACCGGAATATCCAAGACGAACATCGATCCCTCATCTACAGGTGTCACCACCTCTTCCGGCACCTCTGGACTCACCCCTCAGCTTGGCGACTGCAAATGCGGCTATGTCCTATCTCAACATTCCAACGCCTATTTTCCCCTCTCGCACACCACGTCCTTTTCCTCTCTGACCGGATCCGTCTCACAAGAAGAAATGTCGGCTCTCGGATGGCAAGTTACCATTGACGGAGGTGTCGGCGCCACGTCCGACGACGGCACGCATGCAGTGGGCTCACTGAACGCGCTGTCAGGTCAAGATGGGGCGTTGTGGTTGACTGTCAAGGGGGGACAAGCCAAAGGTGGAGCGGTCAAAGTTGGAGAGATTGTGTTCAAGGATGCAGTGACGGGCGGTGTGTTTACTATGAATGCGCAGCTCGACTCGACTCCTGGAACGTGCCAATCTATCGTATGTCCATCTCAGCTCTACACCTGCCGATGTCGGACTGAAATTAGTTTACCTACCATACCGGGGGAGGAGAGGGCGGAGATGAGCAGGATATCGAGGTGCTAGGTCAGACGATCTTTGATACGATGGACAATGGTACACCTCCAGGCATCCAACTGACAAACTACGATGTGAGTGGTTCATTGCTGCGCAATCCGAGTGCTGATTGAAAGCCCTCGGGGAGCGGGACAAACGATAACACGATTGTCCCCTTCCCTTCGGATCCTACGGTATCATTCCACGATTACACGTAAGTCCTCCTACCTCTTGGCTCGAAACCTGGATATTTACAGATGGATCAGTATCGCCTGGCTGCCAGAGGGGACTAAATACTATTTTGACTCGACCGCTCTGAAAGGTCCCACAAAGTATAGTGAGTCCCGACCCAGTCCGTACACATACTGATTTCTCAGCATCGGAGAACCCCTCGAGCGGTCAATCATCCCTTCTGTCCAACTGAACACGCTGAACTATAGTGATCATCAACCACTGGTCTGCCGGAATCGAAGGCTTCACCCAAGGTCCTCCAACTTCCGACGTGGTCATGAAGGTCAAGAGTGTCACGTTGTATTACCAAACTGCAGCGCAGAGTGGGCTGCCATCTGGATGCTCCTTGTCAGACGCCTGCACCATTTAAGTTGAACCCTTTACTCATTGCCCAAAATCGTATTCCAAGCGCTGCCTTGCGCATGCATGTCTCGCTGGCCGAAAGCCATGCATCAATCATCTATGCAGTGTTCCATCCGCATGATATACATGACTCTTTTGACCTTATCGTCTTCTGACAATGTTACACACAGGGTATACGAGAGCCACATGCACAAGATTATTCAGAGTGTAAATGATGCGGTTCACCCCAAACCGACGATGCCACAACTCCTCCCCTCGCCCTTCTGAGTCGACCTCTACCAGAACGAACACCTAGATATCAGCGTTGTATCCGCGCCAGAGTGATGCAACGTACCATCCGATGAATGCCACACAGAGATTCTCTGTCTTTGTCGCCTCGTCGACCAGCTTTTCTACCTGTTCCTTGACATCCAACACTTGGTCCGGCTTGAAATCCTTCCCTGCCAGCTTTCTCCTCACTCTATCAATAACTTGAAGAGCTTTATCATTCTTGACTTCGGTTTGATTGGCATCTGACAATCAGCTCCAATCCTCATCTAGATCTTTCGACTGACCATTCAAAATCTCCGTCTCGTTGGCTTTGGATTTCCTCTGCTTGGCGTAACCGTCGTCCACCTCTGCACCTTCATTGACCCTCCCACCTGGTTGATTCGTAGCAGTCAATCGCCAAGCGATCAAAGGATCATACACAAAGGCTTCCAAGACCGCCATGAGTGACTCTCTGTTCTCCCGCAAAACTTCCATCGAAACTTCGCATGATCGCGAGAACGTTCCGGTGATTCCGCATACCTCCATAGCATGTATGAGCATACGGGTGAGTCGGAATGGCACCTTTTCAGGATACTTGTCTCGTTGCTGAGCAATCTCAAAGCAGTCACCCTGGACGTCAGCTTGGAAGTGGGTGGCCAAGGAGACTCACGAAATCAATATGAACCATCTTGCCGGTGATCTGGTCCAGCAGTAAATTAGAAGGATGTCGATCACCCAATCCCAAAATATACCCGACCATCGAGTTGACACCCAAACTTCGGGTGTAAGTGACACGACGTTCCAGCCACGCCTCGCTGTTCCTCGATTTGAGCCACAAGATTCGGTAGAGATCTTGACCCGTGGTGTTGTCAAGCGCATATTGGAACACCTCGACCTTGTGCAAGAGAGGGAGAGAATCATAGCTCTCATCCGCCATCTGCGTGTCAATATTGCTCGCTTCTTTTGCTCACCTGCTGCATGAGCCGATGCTCAATGTCCACCAAAATCTTGCGCGATTCTCTGTATCCCTTGATGAGCATGTGCAGGGTATCACTGTGCTGCACCCAGCCCAGCAGCCCGGCTCCGGGTGACAAGGGGGTGACTGAGAATTGTTGAATGCTGAGATGCCGTCTGGCACATTCGTGATCCGCACTGAGCAGCGTATTGACCAATCCAAAGAGCTGCATGACTCGTTCGTCTTGTCGCAAATCTTCATGGCCTACACTGTCAGGCAAGGCAGAATGCTATGACTCACCCTTGAGACAGTACATGTACTCTTTGCCATCTCTACCCTTCATGCTAAACTTTCGAGGACGTTGCTTTGAGTTGATCACCTGGAAAGTGGGCAAGACGTAGCTGATGCCGATAATGGGTTTTCCAGATTGGTATGTTCCAGGGACGGCGATATCCAAATCTCTAACCGCCATGAGCTTCGGCGAGACGTACTGAAGCTCGATGACGTTGAGCAATTTGAGCTGTTTGCCTAGCCGTTGGAAGATCTGCCATGAGTTCGGTCACGACGAGGAGTACTCACCGAGTAATAGATGTCCCAGGCCTGTTGAATCTCGGTCGTATCCCCATGCAACTGGTACCGCCTGAGGTGCTCCCTTGAAATCGCCAGATCATGTCCAAAGGATTGCACAAACGAGGTCTCTCGTAATGTCTCTGGACCCTATACCGTCAGCTTACGTCGAGACTCTGTCACTCACCCTCTCGACCATCTCGTGCAAGGGCTCTAGCACCTCAAACATGCCCGGTATATTCCCATCCGCGTAGTAATGCTTACTAGCCTCTTCAAGCCCATCATACCAAATCTCATGCCAGAGTATGGCAGCTCGAATAAGTTCCGTCGAGATGAGTTCGGCCTGATCGACGATGATATCAGAATGTTGACGCATTTTAGCAATAATAGCCTTGGCTGCCGTTTTTCTAGCCGCAACGTTGGATTTCGAAGCCACAGTAATGGGGTAGACGAGTGCTTGAGGATGTATCTTGCCGACATCGTTGAGCAGGCGGATGATGAGGGTGGAGATGGTCTGCCGGGGAGTGTGGATACGGGCGATAATCTGCGGGACGACCTCGAGCCAGACGTCTACATTGACAGAAGGGAGACCATTGATGATGGCGTTTGCGACTCCACCTTGATAACCGTACGTGAACCAGAGCGTCAACAATCGGAGCGTGTCCTGAAGCGAATTTCCCGGAGAGAGCGCAATGGATCGAAGGAAACCCTCTACGGCAGGGATAATGTAGCGATCAAAGTGTTGAGCTGTCAATGCATTGGGAACGACTTCGAGTTGAGTGATTACCTCAAAATTGGCCAAAGCCCAGGTATGCCATGCCTGGTACCAATTCGGGTCGAGCTCTGTCGCCAAAGAGTAGTCGGAGAGGATGGACGTGGGGTCATGCTGCCGTCAGAATAGTCTTACAAAACGACCTACAGCAAATGGGTCTTCCAGCAAGGCAGTCTGCCATTTACCCAACTCTACATGGCATCGCGCCAAAAGCTTGGTGTATTCACCATAGAGCTTCTGATCGGGAAGGGCAATGTGTCCGCTCTGCGGATCTCGAGTTCCAGCACCAATGTCGCGGGTGAGTTGCTCGGTGAAATCGCGCAAGTAGGTCAAAGTCTGCCATCGCTCCTCGTACGGGCCATCGCCAGTGGCTCCTCGGGCCCAGGCGAGTCTAAAGTATGCAAAAATGACGGGTGGTGGAGCTCTCGCCCGAGACTGTTGTTAGCGGCGCGCGCAACGTCGACTCACTTCTGGATCATGGGCATTGTATGCGTTTCCAACTAAAGAGGTGAGAGTCTTTTCCGCCAGATTGAGGCGATCAGAATCCCGACAAAGGTCGGCAAAGGCGATCCAAGTGTCCATACTGTCTTGCGGCGTGAGAACGAGCGATCTGACCTGCAAAATACGCTGCCAGACCTCGACATCGCGCTGACACCCCTCGAGCCTGACGTCAGCTCAGTCTTGCAGATTTTCTCACCTCTTGGACCAAGTTTTCCGTTGCGTTTCTTGCCTGTCCGGCTCGTCGGCGTGATCCTTGTACGAAATGATCTCTTCCAATTCTGCCAACATTTGGATTCGCACCACGGTACTGTTGTCAGTCTCGCTTGTACCAAGTGACCCACTCGTAAGCTCGACCATATGACTCCCCGGTCAAGCTGGTCAACTCTGGATCCAGCCTTTCCCTGGTCTTGGTGATATGCCTCAAAGCACTGCTATACTGATTCCGATGGACAGCCAAAATCGCCTTGTAGTAATTCCTGTCCGCCGAATCGTGCTTCATGGCCGATATATAATCGTCCATCAAGTCCCATTGGTACAATGACCAACTAGCAGCGGCAGCCAAAGGAGCCAACGCTTTGCGCTCATCCCCGCCTGCGCTTGCCCATCGGATTTGGACAAAGTCGGACAACTCTTCCCATTCACCTAGAGCATGCAGACATTGAGCTTTACCCATGGCAATCTGACTCTCGTCGAATGTCGAGTCGGGGTCGGCAGATCGATCGTTCCACGCTTGGAGAGCTTCTTCCCATCGACCCAGTTTTTCGTACCATAAAACATCCTGCGTCATGTCCATGTTGCCTTGGGCATACTCCAGCGTTCCCCAAGCCGCATCAGACTGTTGCAATTTCTGGTTGATACCGATGAGATCCTCAACGACTCCGACAGAGGCATCGACGAAAAACTCCATCTCCTTGTAGTGCAGCGCTTTGGCATAAGCCATGAATTGGGTAGCCTGACATCAGCGCCATCGGGCAAAGCAACTCACGTAATCCCCGAGAAGCCTCGATTCGATGGCTAGCGGTTTATCATCATGCTCCAAAAACTCCGCCAGATTCAGAATCATGTTGGCGACATCGGGCGCCACCGAGGAGTTCATCATCGCCAATTCGAGATTGTGCACAAGATCTTCTTGATAGCTCTCGTATAGCTCGGTCCAGCAAGAGACGAATGCGACGTTGAACAATTCTTTAGCAAAAGGTGCGTGGTTCTCGGCCAAGTTTCTTGATGCTCGTATAGCCTGAGATGGCGATTCCCGCATGAGCTCGTTCCCAAGCCTTTTCAGCCAATCTAGCCATTCGCTCTTGGTGCTGACGGCTGAACAATCCCAAGCCGCCTTGAGCTGCTGCTGATTGACGGGAAGCTTGGCTTGTTCTGCCGACACCGACATTTCGCCCCCGGCATCGTTGGCAAATCTAGGGTCAGCAATTGACGTCAAGGCTCACTTGCCTTTCGACGGGACCCATATCCGGCGGAAGACGCTCTCGATTGAGCAACTTTGTGATGAGGCTATCATATGCTGGATGAACAATCTTGTTTTCAATGAGAGCCTGATTGTCAGTTTTGCTTAGCCACTCTCCTCACCTTGTTGACCATGGCGATGAAAATGGCATAATCTGTGCCAAATTGCAGCACCAAGGTGCATAGCGTGTCCATCGCCACATTCCGCAACTCTCCCTCGCTCGTGCTCAGTGTTCTCACTAAAGGGTGTATGATCTGACTGGCGTGGTCCGAAAAGTTGACTTTACGACACAACTGCGCGGTCGCTTTCAGAGCCGCCTTTCGTAGCTCGTCAGGTGCACTGGGTGTTTCGAAAGATCGGACAATTACGGGGAGGATGAGATGGAGGTAATCTTCTATGCTTGATCCAAAAACCTGAAACGCTTTGAGAATATGAAGGAGGATATGCAGCCGCCTGTCGACGCCGAGATATTTGGCCGACAAGTCGCCGTCAAAAGAACGCAGAATTTGTTGTAAAAGTTTCGGGAGGTATGCCTTGAATTCGCCTTCCACGGCTCGAGCGACGGATTCGACCAGCTGTATGAGGGTGATTTGCACTTGCGAGGAAGAGCCCCAGAATTCGTGAACCAGGGCAAAGACTTGATTGATAAAGTTTCGAATGTGGTGTTTGACGATAGATATCAAGTTGGCCAATTGTTTCAGATACACCTCTTGTCGTTGAGGCTGCGCCATCCGAATGACGCTGAGGAATGCTGGCAAGATCTGCCGTCAGCAACATTCACACGAAAGCCTACCTGGGGGAGGAAAGAGACACATCGAAGCCGCTGTGTACGGAATATCAGCATGACCGCTTCGACCGCCTCATAATGATGCTCCTTGAGTGTGGAGTCATTCAGAACGCTGACCAGCGAATGGATGACGACTGTTTGGTAGTATTCGTCATTCGAGGGCGTCTGCATGTTCATCAGAATCGTAATGTCGGTCGTTCGTGGTCCAGAAGTTTCAGCGTTAGGGTCGTCGGCTCCTCCTTGCAGCAGCTACCATGAGTGTTGCACGTATATCGAGCTCACCTTGTGCTTGAAAGGGTCCAGAGCTCCTAAAAGACCCATGGTCCGTATGGTCTCCTGCCGTATGTTTCCGCTGGTCTCTGTATGCAGCAGTCTAAACAAGACGCCTAGGAGAGCAGGGTGATCGATATAGGGCTGAATGACTGCTCCAGTGTTCGAGACCAGCTGACCAAGCGTCTTCAAGGCAGCGTCCCGTTTTAGGGTCGATCCTTGATCGTTCAGCATGCCAATGACCATATCTAGAATGGTCTTGACACTGGATACCAGCTCCTCGCCCGCAACTCGTGCCAGTTCTCCTATACACACAATGCAATGCGCAGCGACAGGCACAGAGGTCTCGATTGCAGAGGACGTCCGGAGCAGAACGGTAAGGATTGTCGGCGCATAGGACTTGACGAGACTCGCCGCCGCACCGATGAGGAGGTTGAGGAGTTTTGCACTGTCTTCCTTCTGTTTCCTGTAGCGTCAGCGAGGATCATGACGTTCTGACCTACACGTTGGTAGAATACTCGAGCTCGGTGATGAGGTTGATGAGAGACTTTCTGAGGGGCGGCATGACGTAGGCGGGATTGTGTTGAGCCAATCGACCTATTATACCGATGGCTAGTTCCCGATTCTGGAAAACCTCGTCGTTCATCGCAATGAACAAGCATCGAATGTTCTCCGCTTGAGCAAGATGACGATCAAACTTTTCGTCCAAGCTCTCCAACACCGTCCGGCGAATCATGGGATCTGGTCTCAGTATCGTTCAAGAGAGGGCGACTCACTGGGATCTGATATTCCCACAGTGAGAAGCTTCTCCAGTACGTCACTGACAATCTCGACGGAATGAGCGCTCGTCTGATGACAGATTGGATCGTTGATGAACAGCTGAGTCGAAGCTAGAACAGCTTCCCTGCGGACCTCTGGAGAATCATGCTCGAGGTAAGGCAACGCGGCGTCCCGAACAAACTCGTTTAGCGTATGGCCGCTAAAATCAAAGTTGCCTAGGACCTTTAGAGCGAGGGAGAGAGTCTCAGATGTCTGCCCGTTGGATGTAGCCTATTATGAGCAGTTGTGTCAGTTTTCGCTTCTTGACTTACCTGGACCAGGTTGACATCCCTGGACACGTTGTTTGATATGGTCCTCGAGGTGGGCGCACCCAATGGTCTGAAAGGCTGTCCCGTGAGGATCAACGACAAGGTATCTAGAAGTCTCTCTACTTGATCAGCGGCAATGGACAAAAAGGACGCGAAGTGACTAACCTTGGATAGTTCTGAGCAAGGGAGGGATGTGACTGGCAACCACCTGAAGAGCATTATACAGCGCATCACTCAGGCCCCAGGGGAACATGAGATCCAAAACCTCGTGCATTTGTCTCGTGAGCATGGGGCCGACAGAAGTGGTGAGCATCGCCAAGCATTGAAAGATCGGTCGAGCGTCCGGAGCATTCTTCTTCCTGCCCGTCAGCATACATGCATCGGCGTCAGACTCACCCTCGCAGCTGTAGATGATCTTTGATGATTTTGACCGTATCATCGATAAACGGCCGCATCTTGCTCGCCAGTTGCACGCTCATATGCCCGATGGCGACGTATGCTACACATGAGCTCACCTGGTCCATAGGCGCTGTCCATAGGCGCAGGCTTACCGATATCTCGGTCCGACGCCTTTTGCAAAGCCCCTTGCAGATACGACATTGTCCGGTGAAGGTAATGTTGCTCAAATTCGTCACTGTCGTAGGTCGCCATGTTGGGAATCAGAGTGATGACCGCCTTTCTCACGACTACCTCTTTGCTGTCCCGGTATCTCAAAGTAAGTTCGCATATTGAGCGATAATACTCCGCCATAGACTGCTGTAAGTATGATGTGAAGCGACAGGGGCAGCTCACAATTTGCTGGTTCTGCAGCATGGCGCTGAAGGCGAGAAGAGATCCCAAAATCGTATCGGTCGAGCTCGCCTTGAGCAGTCCCGCTTTGCCCTCCTCGTATATCCTCCTATACGTCTCCCCTGGTGACTTTTCTCTCGTCTTCAGGATATCCAGGCAGGCGGATAGCAGCATACTCGCTCGTTCCCTAACGACAGTCTGCCAGTCAGCCATGACTCGCTTGACCAAGACTCACCCTCGAATCGCGCAGTGGTATCCAAATCTTCTCCAAGACTCGCGGGACAAAAGGGTGAAATAGCCCCGGAGCGTTATGCGCGAATTGGTGCAAGACCAGAACTCCGCTGAACCTGCCCACTTCCTGCCTCGAGTCTGTTTGTGAGCGGGAGTTGAAGTTTATGATATCCCGTGCTCACCCTCGAGAAGCACGATAGCTTGACCTATCTCTTTGGTGAACCATGATTCACCAAGATTCGGCCCAGCTATCAACACCATCTTTCCTGCATGGTCAATCGGGTGACTCGGATGCGTATGTCTCAACTCACCGACTACATGGGCTGCAGCTAACATGACGGCCGAATCGGTACATATTAACAATGGTCGCAAGTCTGCACATTCGTCAGCGCCCACTCAGGAAAACACTGTCCAGCTGGATTAGCTCACATTCGTATAACCTCAATGTCCTTTGAACTCCTCTATCCGGTGTGTCCTCGTTGGTAGTGATCAACATGGTCTCTATAGCTTTCGTGGCTCCTAGTCGTTCATAGAGATTATTACTCCTCGTCAGGTCGAATGTGCGGTGAAAGATCTCCCCCCATATTTCTTTGGAGCTATCATGTCCTGGGAATTCTTGCGTATAAGAGGTGACTCGGATTCGAAGCTCTTCAGCCGCATTATTCCTCACATCGTCGCTTCTACTTGATCAGCCCTTCTGTCCGCGTGGACTAGCTCGAGGGGGCTCACTTTGAAGCGAGATCTCGAAAGATACTGTCGAGGATTTCCGACTGAGTTGTCATGGCGTTATCGATGCATCAGATAAAGCTGCGAACCCGGCACGCCGGATGAGAAGGGGATGTGGTCGAAAGGTGGATGAATGGGTCGTCTCCGGTACTTCTGCTCCGGGACGGTCTCCTGATGGAATGAGACAGGAGCAATCGCTTTCGATCCTCCTTCCCAATATGTGATGCTCCTCTAGTTCACGATGCGATGGACTGTAGGTATGCTCGAGCTGATAGAGAGGTATGGTTCAGTCCGGAGCCCAGGTGAGGAAACTGATAACGGCGTGAGACTGGGATGACACGTCATGTGCATCTCCTTGCAAGCGGCGATCTCCGTCAATTGTTGATCTTTTGACTTTTGAGACGGCCCATTGTCCATCACACCCTACTCGATTCATCATTCAACACCATCTGCCCAGTCTCTGCTTGACTTGCGTCGAAATTTGAGCCTGTGGAGGAGGCTTGGACTTGACCCGAGAAATTCCACGAGAGACACTCAGAGCGTGAAGTCCTTGGATCGTTTCCGTGGTCCCCCACCATGGCGAACGCGACGGCAGGTCCAGGACCAAAGGCTGCTGCCGCTGCCGCCGCTTCAAAAGGTCCTCAGAAGAGTCTCTCAACGCTGGAGAGACAAATATGGAACAAGATCAAGGCTGCCAAAGGGAGTGTGAGTCATAGACAGCATCATTGGAGCTGATCCACCAGGTGATGACCTTTAGCTCGGTCCTCGACAGTCTAGCTCAGCATGATGGAGCAGGTCCGGGAAAGTCTCAAGTGGAGACCGGCTTGGGAAATCTGATCAGATTTGTCAGTCTACCTGATCCTCAGCTTGGCTGATTGACAGAAACTCCTCACTACGACCAAGATCAACGGGCAAACTGGCTTCGTGTGGCAAGCAGGGAATACAGGTGATGTGTAAGTTGTCAACATGAAATCATTCCAAGCTGACCCGTAGACAATCAGGCAACGATGGAGAGATGAACATGTGCCTGGGGCATATCCGGAATGCCGGGACTCGAGGGATCTCAGCAAAGACGATCCGGATGCGAGCGGGTCAAGATAGGATCACCAATGTCATCCTAAGACGAGCTCTTGATGCGCTGGTACGATCAGGTCAAATCAAGAGTTTCAAGACGATCAACGTGAGCTGCACATCTAATCATGGACTGACATCCAGAACCCGACTCTACCCATGTACGTGTTGGCCGGGATTGAACCGGCAGAAGAGCTGGTTGGAGGGATTTGGTACAAGGACAACAAGGAGTACGACTCGGCGTTCGTGACCACGATCTGCAAGTATCTGCTCACTGCCGTCCGGAAGGCTGTGAGTCCTTGATGATCCCCCCTTGGATCATACTTACGACAGACCTATCCCAACGCCTCGAAACGACCCGAAGCGAAAAAGCTCGTCCCTAATCCCATCTACGCCTCTGACAAGGCTATTCGACTCCTCAGTCCCGCTCAACTCGCTAGGGAAATCAACGCTAGCAAAATTACCAACACCTCGATATCCATCAAAAACGTCATGGAGTGTATGCGGGCTTTGGAATTGGACGGATTGGTGGAAGTCATCAAGCCATTAGGAGGAGTGCCTGACACCGACGACGAAGATTGGCGACCTAGCAAGAATTCGAGGGATAGCAGTGATGACGAGCGAGAAAGGGATAAAAAGGAGGAAAGAGCGAGGGAAAGGGCGATAGAGAGGAAGAGAAGGGAAAAGGAACGGAAAGCAGAGGAAAAACGGAAACGAAAGGTCAAAGATGCAGAGAAAAAGGCAAAGAAAGCTGCGAAAAAGGCCAAGGAGTTGGCAAAGAAGGAGAAGAAGAGGGCCAAGAAGGAAAAGGAGAAGGTTAGTCTTTTCACCGGTGTGGGTGAGGAGCACTGACTGTAGCGGCGGAAGAGACAAGATTCAAGCGAAGACGAATCTAGCGCGGACGACAGTGACATTTTGCAAGATGTCAACGAGACCGATTTTACCCGTGAAGATCGATCCCGATCTTCGTCCAAGAAAAGGGATAAAAAGAGGAAGAGACGATCCTCTTCATCCGATTCCGACTCTGACAGCTCATCAGAAGATTCAGACTCGGATAGCGACAGCGATAGCGATAGCGATTCGTCTTCCGACGATAACATCTCTGTCGACTCGTTCGATATAGACGATGCCGAGGTCGAGCTAAAACCCATCTCCAGTAAAGCCGATGGCGAGTTCCTATCCATGATCCACGATTCGGCGTTCAGTTCAACCGCATTGACGAATTTGGACGATGAACAAGTGGTGTATCGAGCTACGAATCGATATCGACTCAATCTGGCGACGGATCAAGTCCCATGTGGGAAATGCCCCCGTTTCCATTTCTGTGAAGAAGATGGACCCGTCAATCCTGATGGATGCAACTACTTTGAGGATTGGTTGGCGGATCTCGTAGGCGGATGGGACGCCGAAGGCAAGAAAAAGTACAAGCCGGAACAGGTCGAGGCGGAGGAGAAGGCTCGGGAGGAAGACCTCAGGAGGAGAAGGGGGGAACAGGTGGATACTGGTGTCAACGGGGATGTGGAGATGAACGGTCACGGAGATGACGCGGACGACAAGCATGATGGAGAGCGAGAGTGATGATTTTACGTCCATGACGATGGTAGTCGATGCAAAAGCGGTATGCATGATTAATGAGGTACAGTACATCCATTACCAAATACTCCTCTACTCTTGCTTCTTCGTCCCTCCTCTCTTCTGAATGGTGTTCTACATGTATGGATCCATTCTGGTAATCTGACTTACTCTGACGTCGGGATGTCGCTGCATCGCAATCTTCGTTCATCGGAGGATCAAGCCAAAGGCTCATTCTTGATCCACCGCGAGACCATGGTCAAGGCAGCGACAGGGTCATCGTGCGGGACCTACACGTCAGTGCTGGCCTCATCGAGCCGGAAACTCACCATATGTCCAGCATTGTGGAACGAAACAAACGCAATGTTTCCGGCACCTTTTCCAGCCGACTTGGTCCATCCTGTCACTCGACCCTTGACATCGGTAAAGTTCTTGACGGAAGCGTGCTCATATGTCGAGGCGTATTTCGATTCAAGGTTGTCCACCACCCGAGCGCACCCAATGTAGTTGACGACTGAAATGAGCTCAATCCTGTACGGACTTGCAGTTTGACTTACGCATGTCGGCCTCTCCAGAGTAGATGAGCACTCGGATGCCAGCGTCGATGAGTGGAGTGAGTAGAGCACCGGCGTTATGCATGCCATCTCCTTGAAGCAGGCTGAGGATCAGCAAAGCTCCTAGTCGATCGCATAGTATCTCACAAGTTCTGGTTGATCTGCATGTTGCAAGATTGGAATGTTACCGAGTCGGGAGCTCCAAGTTCTGACCGTCAGCCGGAAGGCAAATCACTCGAACTGAGAGCTGACCTTTCTTGACTTCGGGCTTGTTCAGATACGTCTCCATCCAGCCCATTTCCTTGTAACAGAGCGAGCCGTCCTTGTCTGGCGATTTGTCACAGGTCTTTCGCGCATCATACATGTTGAGTCCCTGCCAGTCAGCCAGAGTCAAATGCATGTAACAGACGTACCAAGTTTTGGAGCTCGTTGAACATCTGCCAACAGTAAAGAGCAGCAGGAACACAAGCAAACCGAGAACCAGATCTTTGTATCAGCAAGGCTCTCTCTGAAAAGCCTCCAAAGCTCACTTGTAACAGCCAGAGATGAGGTTCTGGCATCGTGGACCTTTGCCTCGTAGGGCGGTACATTCAGGACCCTCTGGGTTCTTCTTATATGGCCCATAGTGGGAATCACATGCCCAGCTGGATGATCAGTCATACCCTCACAACGTACAGCTACTCACTCGGCAACCGAGCCAAATTGATTGTAAGGGTCAGTCAATCCGTTTCTGTCCCATGAGCTTGAAGACTTATGGCAAGGTGCAGTAGCCTACCCGATCAGGACCGATTTGAAGTTGAGGGTAGGTAGTTTGGGAGTAGGCGCAAGCTCTAAAGCCGAGTTGTGTTTGAAGATGACATCGGCGATGTTGGGAATGTATGTTCCTATCGATGAGTATCTCTTTGACCGCATGGAGCTTACCAGCATAGGATTCTCCGGCGACGTGGAAATCTTGCTTGGAATACTCTCGGAACTGCCAGTCAGCTCAAACGTTATTGGAATTCATG
This sequence comes from Papiliotrema nemorosa, assembly GCA_032158125.1. Taxonomy (NCBI): domain Eukaryota; kingdom Fungi; phylum Basidiomycota; class Tremellomycetes; order Tremellales; family Rhynchogastremaceae; genus Papiliotrema; species Papiliotrema nemorosa. Next base: position 435,921 of record JASKOT010000008.1, on the reverse strand, counting down.
AAACGCACGTTCATGATGAACAGCTGCAAGAAGGCGAATACGTCTTCAGCAGCCGCAGGGGAGTTGTTGACGGATCCTTCATCGGCATAAGAGTATCCCACACCGATGGGTTCTATCATTCAGCACGGAAGCTTGCCGGACGGCGGAAGACTCACGGTCAAGGAAGAGGGTGTTGGCGACAGAGTTCCAAGAGTGCTTGTTATGGGTAACGTTCTGTCCCTCATTGGCGATATTGCAACCACCGAGTTCTGGTCATTAGCCGACATTGCCCAGTCGGGAAGTTCACGGGGACATACCGAACAACAATCCAGTGGTCGACGAACAACCTGGTCCACCTGTCGTAAGCTATCTGGTTCTGATAACAAGTACGTTTACGCACCATTCAACCTGCGATCAGCACACGACCGATAGAAATAGAGGGACGTACCAAAGTACCAAGGGGTCTTCCGAAGGCTTGTTTCGGCTCTCCTCGAACCAGAAGAACAAGTGCCTAGTCTCGGAGATATCCAAGTATCCCGAGAGTTGCTTCACACTGGGATCGCATAGAGTAGGCTTGACCACCCGAAGTCGATGTTGAGGGAAAGCCGGGTGTTCAAGCGCCGTGTCTGAGGTTCAGCTCGATCCCGAGGTCCCATCCATCATGGCGCAAACAACCAGATCATCAAAAGGGTAGCTACTCACACTCGATACCCTTTACTACCACCTTGTCGGATTTGAGCTGGTTGATGCTGTACTGCGCATCGTCGATGGCGGCTTTACCTTGAGCAAAGGCGCCCGATACCCATTCTTGAGCCGAGTTGAAAGCTGAGGATGCGAGTTCTCCGGCAGAAGGGATATGGAAAGATGGAGCTGCTGCGACTTGGGAAGCAGCCAGTAAAGGGAGTAGAGTATATAGAGTGCTGATCCGCATCGTGACAGTGTACAATGCCAGGGCAATGAATAGATGGACACCTATGAGGTCGCCGAAGGGGGTTGAAGGTGTGTGTGTCCCCCGGTTGTTGCCACCCTAGTCATCGGATATCGCCGGGTATGGCAATTCAACCCATCTCCCATCTCTCCCCTCCACATTCCCATCCTGCCGAGCGCTTGCTACTCGAGTCAAACAGTCAGCAGCCAAGGTGTAGAGCTGTCATAGTCTGGGCATGTATATGTTGAGCGTTTCATTGTTGCATCTCGACGCAAGAGTGAGCCAAAAAGTATGGACTACCGCAGCGATCCTATCCCATTACAATCTCTCGGTCCAACCCCGCTCGATACCCCGGCCCTCCTGAATGGGTCCTCGACCACCGGTGCCTCACCCTTGTTCCACCATGATGCCTCGGTCGACCAGAACATCTCCTCTCAGGAGCGGAATAGCACACGAGGAGACCTGGTCGTGACCGACACGAGCTCCGAGCACGATGTCGAATCCACTTCTGGCGACTTTATACCTGCCCTGCCCCCGGTGGACAAAGGCACAGCGGCATGGTCTTTCCTCGTAGCTGCGACCATCATGGAGATGCTGATATGGGGACTTCCATTCGCAGTGGGTATTCTGCACGAGTACTGGTTATCTACCCTGTTTAGAGGTGAAGGGGAAAGCACAATCACGCTCGCTGCGACCTTGCAAACTGGCTTGTTGTACATGTCTACAGCCGCTTTCACCCCGTACGTCAAATATCACGTCTTCTGCGTCCACCCACTGGGCGGAATGGCACAGCTGTGGTTGGAGCTCATATAAAGTATCCTCGCTGCGTTCCCTCGACGGATGCGGGAGATACAAAGCGTATGCTTGTTTGTGGCTGCGGGTGGTCTGATAGCCAGCGCTTTCGTCACCAAGCCATGGCAACTTATCGTCTCCATCGGGATACTCTACCCATTCGCAGGTGGTGAGTCCTATCACGTCACCGTGTGCACCACATTGACAAGCAGCATCATATGTCCCGGCCGCTACACTCCTCTTTGAATGGTTCCATGCCAAACGCGGTCTAGCCACTGGTATCTTATACGGCGGTACCGGAGCAGGGGGTGCTATATTCCCTTTGGTCGTTTCGGCGTTATTACACCGAGTAGGATACAAAGCAACAATGATCTCACTCGGTCTGGCGACTTCATTGATCGGTCATATCTGTATGATCTTCATCAAAAGGCGTATACCCGTGCCATCCAGGCTGGATGGTGGGACCCGTCCTGGGAGACTACACCAATCGCCAAAGATCGATTGGAGTTTTGTCCGAAGACCGACGTTATTCTCGGGGATTTCGACTATCCTCATCACGTCTCTCGGATCTTTTGTGCCCCTTCTCTGGTTGCCCAGTGGGTGTCTCGACGAGAGACAGCAAGAGCTGACACCACAGCTTACGCTACCGATTTACACCTCAATAAACCAGGCGGGACAGCCCTCGTATCCATCTTGAACGGTAAATCATACTCCCAGGCTCCCATGAATACTGGTCCTGATGTGCAGCTGCATCAGGTCCAGGATACATCCTGATGGGTTACTTGTCAGATCGCTACCCCCTCTTTTACGTGTTGAACGGGTGCTGTCTCGGTTCATCCCTTGCCTGTTTCTTCTTATGGGGTTTCGGAACGACCAACGCCGTTATAGTCCTGTTCGTCTTGGTCTTTGGAATGCTTGCGCCAAGTATCACCGCTCTCTGGTCAAGAATGATCAGTGTAATTGCTCGTACGTCCCCTGTCGTTTGTTATGGTGCTGAATGTAGGCGATGATCCGACTTTACCTCAGTTCATTTTTTGTATATTTGCCTTTACGAGGGGTATAGGAAACATCACGTCTGGACCGATTTCTGACGCATTGTTGAAGTATGATACACTACGCGGAGGATCGGGGGCTTACGGTGTGGCTAATTATGTCGGTGGAGAATGTCACGAGGCTCAGAGGTGGTGCTGATTTACAGGGGATCCTGTTGATTTACACGGGAGCGACAATCTTCAGTGGCTGCTTTACGGGTTTATTCTTTTACGGTAAATGACGAGCATCATGAGCGGACCAGAATGTGCAATCCCAGGGAGTTGACGATATTTATCTGTATCAAGGAATACATCCGCACATGTAGGATTGAGGTGATGTCGAGAATGTCAGACAGCTGGTTTTGTACGAGATTATACGAAATGACTACTATGTTGACGACGGATGTGTCGAGATCTCTTCATCGCCCATCACCACAATATGCGGACGGAGGAATCTAGAACAACTTGTCGAGCACCTTTCCTCCCCAGGTCGTCGGCAAAGGCTCTGGGACCTCCTCCGAGGGGTCCAGTCGACCGGACCACAGATCCATCTCGGAAGCACGGACAAACTGAGATCAGCGGACACCAGGCACAGAAGCAGTTGACCCACCTTGGTCTTCCACAAGAACTTGAAGAATACATAGGGAATGACGAAAATGGCCAAACCTAGATAGTTAGGCTACTTACCATACCGCAGTGGGGTGACTCACTAATGTAGTTGGCAAAGAAGCCGGAGACTGTAAAGTTGCCTTTGATAAAGACGGTGAAACCGCTGAAAATGACAATGATAAACGAGACGATGGCACCGAACCACGCTCCGTATGGTTGCAAGGCCGATTTCCAGGGAAGAGTGTTTCGGTCGATACCTTGAGCTTTCATACCTGCGTGCATTCGGATATAGGCGACGCAGAGAACACCCCAGGCGAGGATACCGGCCAAAGCGCACATGGATTGGAACCAGCCGAAAGCTTTGGCTGCACCTCCAGATCCACAACCTGAGATCAGTGGAGTTCAAGATGGTAGATGGTGCGGTGTGCTCACTGAGGTAGGCGAGGAAACCCATCATCAAGGTGAAAGTGACCGCCCAGTATGGGACACCTCGTCGACTGGTTCGCAGGAACAGCTTTGGAGCATGCCCACCCATTGCCAAACCGACCAGAGTTCTCGAGGAAACGTACACAAACGAGTTTCCGGCCGACCAAGCGGAAGTGAGGATAACGGCATTGACAATCGAAGGGAGTGCCTTGATCTGAGCATTGACAATGGCAATGACCCATGGCGAACTGGCCGCGTTGGAAGTCCCGGTCAAAGCCTCGGTGGTGTATGGAACGAGCATACCGACAATGAGCGCGGAACCAATGTTGAACAGGCAAATTCGGTAGATGACTCGTTTGGCAGCTTTGGGGATTTGTCGAGTAGGGTTGGAGGCTTCCGAAGCGGTAAGCACGACGACTTCGGTACCAGAGTAAGAGTATCCTGCGTTGATAAAGGCAGTGAAGAAGGACAAGAATCGACCGAGCGATCCGGGGATATCGTTGTATTGGACAAACGCTCCAGGGTCTTTCCAGTATCGGAAACCGATTCGGTCGTTGGATGGTGCTCCTCCGAGATCGATCACGAGACCCAAGATGAGCAAGCTGATATGAGTATACAAATCAAGCAACAGGCACCTCTTGACCTACCCGACAATGGCGACAACCTTGATCGAACAGGTGAAGACCTCTGCCTCTCCGTAAAAGTTGACGGGCATGTAGTTGAGCACGATGATGGGGATGAAGCAGACGGTGATCCAGACAGCAGCGTTCAAGTCGGACCAATAGGAAATGATGATGGCCGCAGCGGAGAGCTCTGCCGCGATTGACAATGCGTAGCTATACGTCAATATCGTCTTGCGAAATCACAGTGTGGGAAACTCACTTCCACCAGTCTATGCATCAGCGACACTCAGAACGACAAGATGATCCGGCTTACAGTTCCATCCGAGAGCGAGACCCATAGACGGGTCGATGAACCTCGACGCGAAGTGAGGAAAATTACCGGCGACGGGGAACTATCCATTAGTGAGGTCCTGTGGAGCAGACCACGAGACTTACCAGAGTCGCAATTTCACCAATACATTGAATGACCGTCCAGATGACCATACCCGTAAAGATGTACGCCATCAACAGACCGGCAGGACCTGCACCGGCAAGTGCCGCACCGATACCGACGAACACTCCTACACCGATACCCGACCCCAGACCGACAAAGGCGATATGTCGAGACTTCAATCGTCGATGGAGCTGCACCTCGACTGGAAGTTGGCATACTGCAAAATAAAGGAGCGGAAGCTTACCTGGCTGGATGTCCCCCTTCTCGTTGGGCTCTCCACCGGCATGGTGAGCCAGTGTAGGAGCGATGACATCGATTCGATCCGCATCAGACGAAACGTCTCCATACTTGCCATCATTTACATCTTTTCCCTCATCGGAGTGTCGAGATTTTTCGTTGGCAGCGTAGGAAGTCTGACCCGCGGGGTGTATGTCGTCCATTGTCAAAGTCAATGTGATTTTGATGTTTGGGAACCGGCAGAACCAAACAAGAAAGGTGGATTAAGTCAAAGATGAGGTAGACGAGGGAAAAGCAAGATCACTCTTCGTTTCAATGTCAAGACTAAACGAGTCGTGTGAGGACGATGGTCGAGTGAAAAAACTGTCCACCAAGCGAGGGTGTGGAGCAGATATGGAGAAGGATGGGGAGGGGGGCGGATACTTGGACCAATGAGCAAATTTTTGTCATCTTGGTATCTATACGTTATTCACCAGTCTATTTCCACCCCCTTGGCGAGTTTACGGCGGTCCGCCCTTTACGCACGCGCGACTCTGAATCGTGCGGTTTTCTGCAGGTAGGTCGAGTAGAGCGGTTGGTGGTATGGTCCGTTCCGGGCAATGGGGTCAAAAAAAAACTTAACGCTCTAAGCGAAGTTGCGGGAGGAGACGTGCCCATTTGGGATGTCGCGGGCGTTCTTTCGCGCTAGTTTTCGGGCTCAACGGTCATGGTGAGATGGACTGGACTGGTACATGTAGATCCAGGCAGTTGCCCTTGGACGAATTGTTCGGGAGCTGATAAGACGGATTGCGAATCATGGGTGCTAGGCAAGAGTGGTGAGATCTACCCAGCAAAATGACGCAAGAGGGGCGGCAGAGCGGCGATCACGTCTGTGCGCAGGGGGCGATCAGTCACAATCTTTGGGGGAACGTGGCGGAGGTAATTACACCCGTGAAAGCCACAATCTGCCATACTCTGTCGAGGCGTCTGCTAGACCACACTCTGGATACAACACCTAATTACAACCTGGCTGAAAGCGTCCCGTCACCCAAGATGAGTTCCTTCTTCGTCGCCAGATTACTCAAATCCAATGGCCGCCTAGCCATCCCAGTCCGCTGAGGGTCTTCAGCCGCCGGCGTCCTGTCTATCCTCCACTTCTTGACCAAATTAGCCTCCAAGGTGTTCTCGAATCGCGCACGAATCAGATCGCCCATGATGGGCAAAAACTACCCGTCAGCTCAATACATGCACGGGAGGCTTACCTTGAAAGCGTGACCTGATCCACCTGCTGCGATGAGCAGGTTGTCATACTTGTTCGCAAAGTCGATGACCCAGTCACCGTCTACTACATCCGAGTACCAGCACATTCGCGTGTACGCGATCGGTTCTGCCATTAGCTCGAACAAGCGTAGTCTTCGACTCACTTTTGGCCAGCTCGGGGTATACCAACGACAGTTGTTTCCTTAGCGCATGCAGCGCCTCTACAGGTATCCATCCGACCTGATTATGTTCCGCATAGCTACACGCCTGGGGATCCAACGCAGTCCTCGGTAACCCATTCTCCGACGTATATCCCGCTCCGTGGATCGCAAATTTGACCAAACCAGTATGTGTGGGAGGGAAAGAGTAAAATCCGGTACCATCATAGTTGAACGTCACAGGGATATGTCTATACTTTTCCAGCTCTTGATCGTCTAGCTGGATCGCAGCGATACATTGCCCTGTGGCAGTGATCAAACCTTCCGGCATGAGACCTTTGAGTGCAGGATGAGCGGCAGTCCAAGATCCCGTACAGACAATCGTCTTGTCTGCTCTGAACTCCCGCCCATCGGTCGTGCGGACACCTTTCACTGATTTCCCCTCTACAATGAGCTCGGACAGCTCGGCGTTGGCGACAATCTTCCCGCCGAGAGGTGTTATTCGTTCGTATAGCTTTTCCACAGCTTTGGCGGCCCAAGTCCATCCTCCTACGGGGTTGTGGTACGACCTCTCTTCCTTTGATATAGGAGCGACGGGGACTTTGTTCTGAGTAGTGAGGGGATGATGGATGAGCTCTGGGGTGTCGAGGTATCGAACTCCAGGTTCATGTTTGACATTCTCGTAGGTAGTTCGAGCGTTGCTTCCGTCGATGGAATCATGGTGCAGGCCCCTAATGACCATCCCACATCTGCTATGAGCTATTATGCACATGAACGTCGTAGACGACTCACTCATGGTATATCCCTGGAAAGTCACTCTTCCATACATCAATGGCCTCCCTTGCAAGCCTCGCATAGTCTTTATCACTATAATCCCATCTCACTACCTTGTTCATATCTGTCGAAGCGGCGTCCATGGCGGGTAAAACGGGTGCTCGATCTATCAGTGTGATTGTATAGTTGCCGGTTTTCAAGAGAGACAAGGCGGTCGAAGCGCCAAACTCTCCTGCTCCTACGATGAGAACGCTTGTTTTGGGTGACATAATGGTTGAGAGCGAGCTGATGGACTTTCTACGAGAGAGAGAAGCAGGATGAGAACGATGAGAGGGGAAATGTGGTGGATATATACTTCGATAGGGGGTGGAAACTGTCGGAAGAGACAATGTCGGCGAAGCGATCCGATGGGAGCCGTAATGCACCTCGACCGATATCGGAGTATCCGGCACTTCTGCTGGCTCTGAGTGCGACCGTCATCAGGTATCTGTCCATGAGGGGGAAAGAGATATTGGCATGATTATCTACAACATTGACTACATGGATCACCGCATGAATCACCTTCAGTGGAATGAGCCGTCCTCCCTGTTTGAGGTGCACAACGTGCACCTATCATCGCTTCAGCTTTTCAGCCGCCACAACAATGACTTTCACGCAACATTAAGCCGCTGCAGCCATCTTGGCCGCTACTGGAGGTGGCATGACCACCTTCTTGGCCTTTGAGTTCACCTCGACTTCCTTGCCCTTTCCTTTGGTCTCAGCATCCTTCACCTCGCCGTCAATCGGCTTCTTCTTTTTCTTTTTGAGCAGGCCTGAACTTTAGCGTTGCCGAGAGTGGAGGGAAGAGCTCACCCGCTGCGACTGCGCTCCGGACGTTGTCTTTGATTTCCCTCGATTCTTCAAAGAATTGATTATCGTTAAATTTGTATCGCTTTTTCGCAATCTCCTCAATATCTACCTCTGCCAATCGCTTCGATGCGGTGGTTTTGGAACTGCCTTCTCCTTGATCTTCATCGGACGGTTTGGTCACGCCGAGTGTGCGCTCCAAAGCTTCGAGTTTGGCCTTTTCCGCAGCTACTGCTTGAGCGCGTAACGCTGGCGCAGATTCGAGCAACTCTGCTTGTCTGGCTCATTAGCTCGCCGTCACCTATCTGATTGCGGGAGAGCTCACCTCTGAGCCTCTTTAATTGTGCTTATCCTTCTTCCGGACAAGTCTCGACACGAGTCCACATTTGTCGCTTTCCCACTTGACATTCGACCACCAGCCGCTCGGAGTTGCGATCCGAAACCTCCTTTTCCACCTAACATCCGCGCACATATCTCCAGCTCGATAGGGTGAGTCGGGTTGGTATCATGCTGCAGAGCTCGGATCGGGGTGGAAAGATCGAGCGCGAGAGAGGTTCGGGTTCGTAGATAGCTTGAGGCATTGGTCAAGTGGGAAGGGATGGGCAGATCCGCCAAGGTGTCCGTCGGATCAGCTTGCAGCTGTAATGGCTCATAGGGCGCTGGAAGGCGTATGAAGAGGGTCTGCCGAGTCATCTTGAGCGTTGTTGAGATTGGATACAGGCAATATAGGTGATGAAGCATAGGGGTTGGGTGGCGAATCCCCCTTGAGCGTCTCGGCGGCGATGTCCGACCCTCACTTGTCGACGGTGATATCTCCCAATGTGGCAGCGAGATGCCAATCGCATAGACGTGGCCCCTTGGATATCCCATCTCCAACCTTGGAAGCCTCACGAGAGCTCGCACGATCCTCCAGCACTCCCCGGATCCACGCTTTAATAGCGGTAAATCTCTTCAACATGGAGGTCAACAAGGAAGAAGCGCTGAGATGCCTCAATATCGCACAAAAACACCGCAACTCTTCCAACCTTCCTTCCGCTCTGAAATTCGCCAAAAAGTCGGTATCCCTATACGCAACGCCAGAAGGTCAGACTATGGTGTCCATTATCGAGCGAGAGATTGAATCTGGCGGATCATCTTCCACTTCTGGAGCGGCGACACCTAATGGACCCACGGGCCCGAGCACTAGTACGGCCAAAGCGACCGGAGTCGAGGAACACCTTACGAGTGCGCATAGTCGTCCGGGCCATTCTACCAAGCCGACGTCGAGTGCCACGGAAGAGAAAGGGAAGAAGAGGGAATATACGGCGAAACAGATGGAGGTGGTCAAACGGGTCAAGAGTTGTAAACATCACGAGTATTATGAAATCCTGGCTGGTAAGTCCTCTGAAGGATAGCAGGGATACACGGCTCATGGTTAGTCGAGAGGAAGTGTACGGAGAATGATGTGAAAAAGGCATACAAAAAGGTGAGTTTCGGCACTGTCAGACGCTTCGCGGATCATACTGAAAGGGTAGCTCGCTCTAGCACTACATCCAGATAAAAAGTGGGTAATAACATGGGTGTGTATCCATAGTCGGTATGCTGATATCGCAGCGGAGCTCCCGGAGCTGATGAAGCATTCAAGAGTGAGTCACTACGCCCAACGTAGGATAGATGACTGATAATTAGTGGTATCAAAGGCATTCCAAGTCTTATCGGACGACAATCTTCGAGCAGCATTCGACTCGAATCCACACTCTGACCCCACATCACGCGGAGGGGGCGGACCAAGTCGTTCATCCGGCTTTTCACATCCTGGATTCTCAAGCGCAGGAGGGTTCCAGGGAGATCTCAACCCAGAAGACTTGTTCAACATGTTCTTTGGAGGTGGAGGAGGAATGGGAGGCAACGGCTTTGGCGGCGCCAATGGTAGGTCACTGTCCGTCCTTTTAGCTCACAACTAGTGTTCACGTTCGGCGGTCCAGGAGGTTTCCAGCGTTTCGGTGGCCCCCCTCCTCGTCGGCGAGGGGCTCAGACACCCGACGAAGGCGCATCACCCGTCATGGCTCTCTTACCCGTCGTCATCCTCTTCCTTTTCGCCATGCTCACTTTTATCCCTTCTCTTTTCTCGTCTGGAGGCGATCCCGACCCGAGGTTTTCTTTCCAGCCTGAAGGAGATTTGAACCTCCAGAGGAGTACGTGGCAGAGGGGCGTGCCATACTTTGTCAACGGACCCGAATGGGAGACGTCGGCTGTGTGGCAGCATGTTCCAGAGGCTCGAAGGAGCGAGACAAATGCCGCTGGTTTTAGTCACAAGTTGAGGCAATTCGAGAGAGGTGTAGAAGGGACGTATATCCGACGACTGCAAAATGATGTAAGTCAGTCCTGTTTGACGGGGGATTCGTACTGATGTAAAGTGCGAATATTACAATGCGATAAAGCAGCAGAAGATCAACGAGGCCGCTGGTTTCTTCGGGATCGGAGCTGATTACGACAAGATTCGAGAATTGCGAAAGGAGAAGCACGATTCATGCGAGCAGTTGAGGCAATGGGGTCTGGATCAGTCTCGGAGTCAGTATTAGAAACGGATAAAGTTTTCGTATAGCATATCACGGTTTTCATTGTTCAGTCAGTGTGCAGTCCTCTTTGTAGGCATTTATCGTCTTTGTCTCTGCTTCTCCATGCATTCATAGGGTATATAGGGTGCTCTCTCATGGCTGGTGCATTTGGTTCCGCTGGATGAAGAGTGTCGGCGATCGCCGGTTCAAAGTAAAAGTTGAAAGCGACGACCCCCCGGGCGAATTTCTGTCCGTCTATCCCTCGACAAAGGCCTGCTCTGGAGCTCTTGTTGGTCAACCATGGCCATCACTTTCGACCCCTTGTCGCCTACACAGGCCGGGTCATCTTCACGACCCGACAAAACTACCTTTAAAACGCTCACGCGAGAACGACAATTCCGACATCCCCCCATCAACGCCAGCGACGTTCCAGCACTAGATGAACTGGTCAAACCCCATATTGAATCGTTCAATGCGTTGATAGAAGACGCAGGTAACGATGGTAAAGGATTGCTACAGCTTGGTGTGGAGGATATAGGATGGAAGAGCGTTTTCGACGGGAGGAGCGATGAAGATAAACCTTGGGGTAACAAGATATCTTGTGAGTCGTTGTGATCGGAGAGCCGAGGCTTACTGTAGACCGGATCGACAAGGTCATGCTTGCGAAACCGCTCGTCAACGATCGTGACAAGTTTGCGACGGAGCGAAGGATTTTCCCATCAGAGGTGAGGTCAACTTTGAGGTGTATCTGATGATAGGCTCGAGAGAGGTTGACAACTTATCGTTCGAAATTGAGCGTGATTGTCAAGTGGAGAGTTTTCGACGACGATGGGAATGCTACAGAGCATGAAGAAATTCGAGATTGTGGTCTGTTGCCAGTCATGGCGAGGGTGAGTCTCCCATGCACGCTAGTAGCTGGACTGATCCTAGTCTATCCGGTGTAATCTGCGAGACCTCCCTTCATCCGAAATGATCAAGCACGGCGAAGAGTCCACCTCTTTCGGAGGATACTTCATCGTCAATGGAAACGAGAAATTAGTCCGATACCTCGTCCTCCCCCGTCGACATCACCCTCTCAACCTCTTCCGACCTTCCTTCGCCAAACGAGGTGTAGGATATACCCCGTACGGTTGTCAAATCCGTTGTGTCAGACCAGACCAGTCTGCTTGTACAAACACCATCCATTATCTCAACACAGGTGGAGCTACATTGCGATTCGCATGGCGAAAAGTGGAATACATGATTCCTCTCATGCTCATTCTGAAGGGATTGGTAGATGCCAGCGACAAGGAGATCTTTGAAGGCTTGGTCCAGGGAGAATACGACAATACTTTCTTGACTGACCGAGTCGAGCTGTTGTTACGTGGACAAAAAGTGTGGGGACTGCAGACGGGTCGACAGTGCTTGGACTACCTGGGAGATAAGTTCAGGGTGGTTCTTGGTTGTCCGGAAGACATGTCGAATGCCGACGTAGGAGGGTTCTTGTTGCGAAAGGTGGTTTTAGTCCACCTTCCTGCACCCAGGGATAAATTCAGGATGCTCTTGTGAGTCTTACTTACTGATCATTGCTGACCGCAGATTCATGCTGAGAAAGCTATACTCTGCGGTTTCTGGAGCAAGTTGCGCAGACAATCCGGATTCGCCCCAACATCACGAAGTGCTCCTTCCCGGATACCTGTATGGTATGATCATCAAAGAGCGATTCGACGAGTGTCTAAACACTGTCAAGGCGCAAATCAACCTCGATCTGAGGCAGAAAAAGACGGTCGACTTTTCGAGCCGTAAGCCATCCTTATGCTCTGGTCCTGACCCCAGCTCGTTACTTCCAAACTGTGTTACAAAAAACAAACTGGGACATTGGATCCAAACTCTCCTACTTCCTAGCCACGGGTAATCTCGTCTCTCCCACTGGTCTCGATCTTCAACAAACATCGGGATACACCATTGTCGCGGAAAAGCTCAACTTTTACCGATACCTCTCCCATTTCCGCTGTATCCATCGAGGAGCTTTCTTTGCCGAATTGAAGACTACAACGGTCCGAAAGCTGTTGCCCGATTCTTGGGGTTTCCTATGCCCCGTCCACACTCCCGATGGATCGCCTTGTGGGCTGCTGAACCATTTATCGCATACCTGTAAATTGGTCACGGAGCATCTAGACGTCTCCCAGATTCCCTCTCTCTTGGCGGATTTCGGTATGACCCAAGTATTTGCCTCCAACCTAGACGGCAAGCGAACCGTGGTCGTGCAACTCGACGGTAGGATCATCGGTTGGGCGTCGCCTGCAAAATCGAAGACGCTGGCCAACTTGCTACGAAAGCTCAAGACAGAAGGCGACCGCAGAGTACCCCTGGACATGGAAATTGGTTATGTTCCGATTACCAAAGGAGGTCAATATCCCGGTCTGTATCTCTTCAGCTCTCGAGCGCGAATGATGCGACCTGTGACTTACCTCGCCAATGGCAAGCTGGACCACCTCGGATCCTTCGAGCAGGTCTACATGGACGTTGCGTGTACCAAGGAAGAAGTCGAAAAGGGCGTGTCGACACATGTGGAGCTTGACCCAACGAGCATGTTGTCGGTCATCGCGAACCTCACACCCTTCTCCGATTTCAACCAGTCGCCCCGTAACATGTACCAATGCCAAATGGGTAAACAAACGATGGGTACACCATCCACTGCGATCAGCAAGAGGACCGACAACAAGATGGTACGGACCGCTTGTGATTTTTCGCTGACTGTAGTACCGTCTTCAATCTGGACAAACTCCTGTTGTTCGACCGAATCTACACAACCACTATGGTTTCGACAATTTCCCCAACGGTACCAATGCCATCGTCGCCGTCATCTCGTATACCGGTTACGACATGGAAGATGCAATGATTTTGAACAAGTCGGCCCATGAGCGTGGATTTGGGTACGGGACCGTTTACAAATCGGACATTTTCGATCTCAAGGATGTCCCCGGTGCGCCAAAGACTGCCATACCTACCCTCCACTTTGGTCTGGGTCGAGATGTCAAGGCGGACTCGCCATGGCACGGATTCCTCAGTGTTGACGGATTGCCTAGGATCGGGACCATGGTCACATCTGGTGATCCCCTCGCGGCATACTACGACGATGTGTCGGGTCGAACCAAGCTACACAAGTACAAGGGGGACGAAGTGGCCTATGTCGACGAAGTCAGGCTACTCGGCTCGGACTCTGGGGATGCCGAATTGCAAAAGATTCACATCAAACTCAGAATCCCTCGAGCACCAGTCATCGGTGATAAATTTTCCTCCCGACACGGACAAAAGGGTGTCTGTTCGCAGAAATTCCCAGCTATCGATATGCCATTCAGCGAGTCGGGTATGCAGCCTGATGTCATCATCAACCCGCACGCTTTCCCTTCTCGTATGACCATCGGAATGTTTGTCGAGTCGCTCGCCGGAAAGGCCGGAGCATTGCACGGTATTGCCCAAGATGCCACTCCTTTCAAGTGAGTCAACGGATTTCGGCACTCGGGTTGGACTAATGTCAGATTCTCGGACAATGATAGACCTACAGAGTACTTTGGTGAGCAGCTCAAAGCGGCCGGATACAACTACTACGGGAACGAACCGATGTATTCCGGTATCACGGGTGAAGAGTTCCACGCGGATATATACCTTGGTCTGGTGTACTACCAGAGGTTGAGACATATGGTCAATGACAAGTTCCAAGTGAGAACCACGGGACCTGTCGATCCGTTGACTCGACAACCTGTCAAGGTGAGTCCCACTGCTCATTTGCGATCTGTGTCGCTGACATTCAGGGTCGAAAACGAGCTGGTGGTATTCGATTCGGAGAAATGGAACGTGATGCCTTGATAGCGCACGGAACATCCTTCTTGCTCCAAGATCGACTGATGAACTGTTCCGACTACTCTACCGCATGGGTGTGTCGAACGTGTGGATCTCTCATCTCTCTTGGGTTCGACGAAGTCAATGGCGTCAAGGGCGAACATGGCGGCGAGTACTGTAGGATATGTGAGAATGATGAGAGGGTAGAGAGGGAGAGGATAGGTGGGGTCAAGAAGGAGGAAGAGGGAAAGAGAACCGTGGTGGTCAGAGGCGAGAGGAGAGGGAACATGGACGTTGTGGCTGTACCTTGTGAGTCGGTGGCTCGCATTCATTTGCCTTTGCTGATTGTGTAGATGTGTTTAGATATCTTTGCGCGGAGATGGCCTGTATGGGTATCAGGTTGAACTTGACAGTGACATAGGGAGATGCATCAAAGTCTCGCTGCTACGCTCTTCAAAGTGACGATTTTTAAATGTGCAAATCATTGTGCAGAGCAGACAATGACTGTAAACCCCCCTTCCCCCCTTGGCCAAAGCGCAAAGAGTTCAAGGTTGCTAGAAGGATACTGAATACATGTTGAGAGGTAAAATCAGTCGCGAGGCGAGGGATGGCCATGGGTGGCAAATGTCGTAACACACGTCATTCACGCCGCCGTCTGAATTGTTGGAATTCCCCCCTCGTCTTCCTATTCCACCTCTCTCACACGACCACTTACCATGTCGACAGAAGGAGAGCAGCCGGAAGCAGGTCCTTCTTCGTCACCTTCCTCATCACCGACACTCCTACCTCTACCTCTCCTCGATGTTCGCTGGGTGCACGCCGGGGCGCAACATTTGGATCTACTGCCTACCCCTATAACCGCCCTCAACCCAGCTTACAAGTCTTTCTCAGCAGACGAATCTGAGCGCATAGAGGAAGCATGGCTAGAGCTCCCCGAGGAGGACCGACGTCGAGCGGTCGCTGAATGGGGCTCATTAGAAGGGGAAGGAGCGCCCGCCAAGAACAAGACGAAGGAGAAGGAGAAAGATAAGGCGAAAGAGGAAGGAGTGGCGGATAAGGATAAAGACAAGGATCAGAGAGACAGGTCTAGAAGTCCGAAAAATGTCAGATCTATTGGGTTGAGGACGGGAGAAGTGCAGGATAGGCTAGATGGAAAGATGCCTGAGAAAGAAGACGTTTACTCGGGTCGAGAACAGACAAACGCAGAGGAGGGGGACTCAAAGTATAAGGATATCATTAGGAAGATACAGCGAAGTCCGGATCTCGAGAAGATACAGGGAGTTCCCGTTAGCCAGGTCAGTGGAGATGATTCGAAAATTGGTGGTATGCTGATGGCAGGACTCGATGTTCGAGGTCTCTTTACCGACATTATCACTGCATCCGGTCTTTTGGGCACACTCGGGACCAAGAGTACCCGTGCTGCGAGGTACCTGGTTTGTGGGAGATGAGACCCGACCCTGCTCGTGGGAGCTTGCCGAGGAACTGGAGAAAGCATACCAGGAGATTAGGCCGTGGCAGCCGTCCTACAAGGACGAGCTGGCTACTGCGATAGCGACGGGTAAAGGCGCCGAGGAAAAGTTGAAACACAACCTACCACCGAAATTTGGACAAGGACTGGGAGTGGTCTTCGACGATGCCGACTCTGGCAGGCTGACAGAGTGAGCTTTTCTGACAGAGGATGGCCCAAGTTAATTGTAGTAATGGGGCGAGCTATATATCGCGAGCTTTCTGGTCCACGATACGTTCAAAGACAGGGACATACGTTTACAGAGGCTTTGGTGCAGCTCGGGCTGCGTCGGGCAAGGCCAGGGAGACCGACTCACCAGGAAGGAGGTCATCAATGTCCCATTCGCGGCGAGGATCGGCCAGCAGTCAGCGATCCATCGGAGGGAAGGAGCCGTCTTTGTTGAAAAAGACTGTGTCTCGTGATCAGCACAATACGGGCGCAATAGTCGCAGAAGCCGTCAAGGCTGTCAACGTGGCAGAGAAGGAGCTTCTCGGTGCCGAGAAAGCCCTGCACGAGTTTAGAAATAGTGTCAAGAAAAGACACGAAGACAGGAGCAAGCAGGACGAGGCTGTCGAGGAGGAGTTTTTGCCTGTGGTGCGTATATTCTTCTCGGTCGTGATCTCATGCTGATTCTAGGTGGACGCCGAAGACGATGATGCGCCATGTACAGACCTTATCCTCGTCATCCACGGTATTGGTCAGCAACTTGCGACGCAATACGAATCTTACAGCTTTGTATATGCCGGAAACCAGCTTCGAGCTGTACTACGGTTAGCTGGCCTTTCTCGAGGATGAATTTTTGGCTCATTATAGTAAACAATCCGATGATCCAGCTTTATCCTCGATCATTCGAGAGCGAAGAGTGCAAGTGTTGCCGGTTCAATGGCGAGCGTCTCTAGATCTAGAAGAGCAGAAAAGCCAAGAAGACAAAGATCATGGGATGGACAACCGTTTCACTATGGCAGACATTACAATCAACAAGTCAATCCCGGTTGTGCGCGAGCTCACAAATTCGTCAAGTCACCATCACGCAGGAAGAAACCCATGACTCATGGCAGGTTCTGCTCGACATCCCAATGTACATGTCACATCACCGTCAGAAGATGATAGAAGCGGTATGCTCGCAGGCCAATCGGTTGTATCGTCTGTGGATCGCTAGAAATCCCACTTTTGAGCAGAATGGAAGGGTTCACATCATCGGTCACTCTGTGAGTCTATTGAGCAAGATGTATAGTCGGCTGATATTTCAGCTTGGCTCAGCTTTAGCTGCAAACATCCTCTCCAACCAACCGACCCGGCTCCCGCCCCTATCAGACCTTCCCGTATCCGTTCGAAACGATACACGTAACCGCTTCTTATTCAACACATCCAACCTCTTCCTTTGCGGTAGCCCGCTAGGCATCTTCCTCCATTTAGAACAAACCCAGATCATGCCTCGAAAGGGTCGAGAACGGACCATGCACTCACCTCAGGATGAGGCTTTAGATCGAGCCGGTAAATTCGGCTGCATGGCTGTTGACTCGCTATACAACATCTTCTACTTTACCGACCCTATCGCATACCAGCTCAACGCAGCAGTAGATGTCACTCTGGCTGCAAAAAGACCACCTCTGGCCATTACCTCTGTCACGGCCCCGTTCTTCTCTTCATTCGCCGAGGGTATAGGCAGTATATCCCGATACTTACCTGCCCTTCCTTACATCTCCAGCAGCGGTTCCACCAAAGAAACCAAACCTCGTCGACCCGGTGCGATCCGCTTACCCAGCGGGATCGAGATGACTGGACCATCAGGGGAGGAACGACTCGAAGGTTCAAGAGGAGAGAGGCGATTTTCGGCACTAAATCCTCATGGCAATATCGACTTTTACCTTCAATCGGCTGGTGTGAGCGAATACCTCGACATGATCACGGCACACGCGAGTTATTGGGCCGATGCGTCATTTGCCGCATTCTTGTTGACGGAGATATTCTCGACTAGGCTGGATCTGATGAGAACGGGAATGGGACTGGCTGCCCAGATCATGCCAGAGGGGACGACAATCTAGACTGGCGCGACATATGCAGTCTCTGGTCGGGCCAAGTAGCTCAGTGCCCTCCATAAACCTGTACAGCACTTATAAGACGCTCCGAATAGCTCATCTCGATTCTCATATCTTCACAACCGACCACATGTTTCTTCTCCAGTAGCACTATCACACCTACAGCTCGTATACTACATAACCTGCTGATCACTCAGTAGCATGTTGCGAATTCATCGTGGAACACGTGAGCCGGTCCTGGATATCAACCTATCACGCAGCCCAGTAAGGCGCCGTCTGTCTCGCTCGGGCAGTCTCACCCCCACTTTGATGACCATCAAACTCTTTCACAAGCTTGTCTTTCATCGAATGCGATCGGGAGGCAGTCTGGGCTAAATAGCGCCTAAAGAGGCGCGAATGTTTCCTGTCGCCCAATAATGATGCATGATGGGCTAGCGTAATGTGTTACCTTCCCTTTCGCCCGTGATGCCACTGTCTCATCCGTCTCACGGTCTGAGATTTACTGAGCCCGCATGACAGCTGAACTTTCTGCCAAAGAAGCGCTCCGACTCTCCAACTTTGACTTCAACTCCCTGGCTTTCTCGTAGAACGAGGATAGCTGCGAGACCTGATTGTCCGACGCGGGACGTGGAGGATCGTCCAGCTCTTCCCCTGGCTTCGACGAAAAGTCGGTGACCGCTTCGGCCCGCGAGATCGCCACGTCCATCATCTCGAGGTGATGCCTGTGACCGCGTATATCGGTCCTCTCGATGTCCTCGGGCAAGTAGCCCTCGCGGAGTTCAGATCCAAACTCTGAGGATCAGTGAAATGTTGGGTGAATTACTCACTCGATATCCAATTGTCTAGTCTGGAAAGCTTGTCGATTTCCACAAAGTACGAAGCCCACAACTTTGCTTGTGCTGTGGCAGAATCGATATCACCTTTGGCTCTAAGAGTATCGAAACTCGCTGCGTGGCGATTCTTTTCTTCGGCATATCGTTTGGCGTGAATTAACAAGAAAGACCTGATCAAGTAGTCGTCACTGCCAGTCCGTGCAGGGTCAAGCCATTGGTGACTCAGTCCGGCCGCTTCCTGTAGGCATTCGATTACGAGACACGCAGCGGCGGCCTTGTTGCTCTCGTTCACAGAGTCAGTCTGGAAGACTCTTGTCCGGGCAGTTTGGCTGTGGAGATCTCGAAGCCAAGACCAAGCGTGCCTCTGATCCCAAGGTATAATTCCGTTGCTCAGCATTTCGAAGTCTCCTACGAGAAGAGTCAGCGCAGAAT
Organism: Papiliotrema nemorosa; assembly: GCA_032158125.1. Classification (NCBI taxonomy): domain Eukaryota; kingdom Fungi; phylum Basidiomycota; class Tremellomycetes; order Tremellales; family Rhynchogastremaceae; genus Papiliotrema; species Papiliotrema nemorosa. Next base: position 416,676 of record JASKOT010000008.1, on the reverse strand, counting down.
CTGGGGGACACCGGCTCATTCTGGGTTTAATTCGCTCACGATTGCTGTTCTGTCCAACTTGATACGCGTTCATTTGAGCGGCTTCCTTCAGCTCCGATATGGCTTTCTGAAGAGTCTCCTTGAAACTGGGACCGTCTGTGTGTCGGTAGAGAGGATTATCGAGATCTCTGCTATTAGAAAAAGGTCTACGGGCGATACACATCTCCAGCGCACTTGACAACAGCATCAGTCGACGCCTGGGACGTCCTTGCAGTCGAGTCAAATCCGATGGCTGGGTATTATCGCCAACCCTTGATTGAAATTCCGAGCCGAACTCGGTGCGTAAGTCTTGTAAGCTCCGGCAGATGTTTTCGATGATCGGAAGCTTGTGACTTAGGTCATAGGGCAAAAGCATGCTTGACCTCACTTCGTTGAGTTCAGTATGTGAGAGGATGATTTTGTCTCTCATGACTTCTAGAGTGGAGACCAAAGCATCAATACCATCCTGTACGAAGGGTATCACGGTGTGACTTGTGTCCTGGACGATACCGCGTTGCTCGGCGGGTGGCGGGCCTTCTGCTTCGCTCCCACCAGCGGTGGGGCTGGTTGACTGTTCTGAGAGGATCAGGCCGTCTGATCCTTCTTCCATGCTTTCCATGGAGTGGTCATTTCTGTCTGCATTGCTCGACATTGGTGAAAGAGATGCTCTGCGGAATGTATGCGTGCTTGCGTCTAATGAATGACTGGGTGAAGGAAAATTATAAAGAGCTACATGTTGGTGAATGTCGTTCATATCCCCAATGCCAGTCGCGCTCCTTTGATCATCGTGTCCATCGGAGTTTACGAGAAGCGTTGGCTTGAAACAGATGCTCCACGAGAAAGCACATTCTGCGATCTTCTGAAGGGATTGCATCTGGGTATGCGACAGAGCGAACATGTCACTGTTGGCCTCGGTTCTTGCTTTCCGAAAGGCTGAAGTGGCGACGAATTCCACGCATCATCCAGTGAGATCACCCGTCCATCCTGGGATTCCTGTGAGTTCGATTATCAGTGATTTCCAGGGTCGGCGGTCTTGGTGCTCGTGGCTCGCTGGATGCAAGGTAACACGAGTGCGATCTTTCGCCAGATCGATCCACCCTCCAGCCTACGATGGAAGGTGGGTGGCGAATGTTGTCTCATCCATTGTGTAAACAAAAATCAAGCGCGTCGGAGGTCGAGAGATGATCATTCAACCCCTCACCCTCTGTCACCTATACATCGAACCTCGACACGTTGTGGGAGCACCCTGGCAAGATTCCGGTGGATGGAAGTCGAAATATTGGGCTTGCAAGTATCTTGAGGAGCATTGAAGCCAAGCAGGAGCTACATCAACGCCGGCCCCTCCTACAATGCCAGCCCTTTCTTCACCTTACAAATCCATAGGGAGCTCGAGGTACCGCTCAACATCCCCCCTCCCACCTCCCGTTCCCGCTAAACCTATCGATCTGAACAGCTCGACACGCTCCACGGACAAAGAGACAGGGGCAAAGATCACTCGTAGAGCGTTCCTTTGCGATGTTGTTGTTGAACGAGAGGGTGAAGGTGCGCAAACTGTCCTATAATTGAGAGCCGGCTGATCAGACAGAGACCAGCAGCCTTCTCGCACATCTCGGTCGTCCTCTCGCTCCTTTGTCAACACTACCTGCTCCTCCACCACCCGCTCCCTCACGACCGCATACTCCTTCGAGATCATCACGAGGGTTGAGCGACGATGATGATGAAAATGAGCAGGATGTTCATGTGTTGTGGAACAAGGAGAAACATGCGGAAATGGGCGCACGTTTGGCCAATCTGATCGAGGAACTGGTCAGGACGGAGAGGAGTTATTTGATGCGTATCCAGGCTTTGAAGAAGGTTCGTTGCCTGCGAATAAGGACTAGCTGACGTGCCAGAGCTATGCCGATCCTCTCAGAAACTTTGCCCGACAAGAGTTCAGCAAGATTATCCCCATGTACGAAGCCAAGACCCTCTTCACTAATATCGACGCTATCGTGACGGCGGCTACAACATTTCTGGAAGCATTGGAGAGGGTATTCAGTGATGGAGGAGCTCAGCAGGCCATAGGCGATGTCTGTTTGACTCATGTACGTAGTGCTCTTGGGGCCAAAAGAGGACTGACGAGACAGTTGAGAGATCTGAAGACTTTCGACCCTTACCGCACGTATCTCAGCAAGCAAGATGAGGCCCAAAAGATGTTCCAAGATGTCTTGAGGAAGCATTCGAGCTTTGGGGCGTACATTGAGGTAAGGGGTGATGTTATTCGCAATGGTTCTGACGACAGCGGACGAAATACCAGACCACAGGTATCGGAAATATCGGTCTGAGGGAGCTGTTGATGGAGCCTGTACAGAGGATACCTAGGTACACCCTCTTATGGCAAAGTGAGTAGATTTCCCATGACGATGAGGTACGATGAGGTCTATCCTGACAATCAGCTATGATCAAGTGCATGGCACCCATGTCGCCTCAGCGAGCAAAGCTAGTGGAATGTATCGAGATCGCGTCTCGAATAGCGAAATGCGAGCCCGACCCCCAGACCGTTCGAGCCACGGTCATGTATTGCCTGGAGAGGAATGTTGATGGCTTTCCGGTAAGTGTCATCTTCTCCGCGACCCCCAGTCCTCGTTCCCAAAGCCTGACATCCAGGCGAATCTCTTCAGCAACAACCGAGATTTTATCGACTCTATCGATGTTGATGACCTGCCGGTAGAATACCCTACAGTCTCTTCTCCTGGATCTCGCATGTCCTCTCGTCCCATGTCGATGCAGTCAGCTTCGACTTCAGCCTCGACACCATCTCTTGCCTCGATCGGATCGAGCGCATCTAGCACCCAGTTGCCAGTCTCCCCACATAGCAATATGGGAGGAAACGGCAATGCCGTATCGCCCTTGCATTGCACACTATTCCTTTTCGACGACAAACTCATGGTGATCAAACGACAAAGCTCTTCTGTCAGCGGACGCAAGGTGACGGGACTAGACGACGTTGCGAAACTTGTTAAGTCGGGAGGCGGAGTAGCGGTCATAGACAAAAACGGAGCGAAAAAGGACAAATTGAGCTATAGGGGAATAGTGGATGTGCTGGACATCATAGCGACTGATGTTGGCAATGGAGGTGAGTCCTGGCTAAGGCGAGTCACACAATTGACCTGATCAACAGATTTTCATTTGTTCTTCGAAAGGCCTCCTATGGAGCAAGGAGACAGGTGGTCAGCTCGACCTTTCCGCTCATTCACTTCGGTTCAGCCGCCATTCGGTACAACGATGGACCCCGTCGCAGCTCGGCGAGACAAGCTGCGATTCCTGCAGAATCTATGGTCAGCTCAAGCATTGGCAAGAGCAAAGATCTCGGCGAAAGAGGCCGCGACTAAAGCTGTCCCGAGAGTCTTGATAGGTGACGAGGAGATTGGTTTGGATGCTGCGGGAGAGGTCTTCGGACGAGCCAAATGTCTATGGAATGTCTGGGACAGGCCAAATTATACCGCTGAGAAGCGAAAGGTAGGTGATTGAGCAGGCGAGGCTGACTATCCAGGCAAAGGTTGCCATCCACATCGACGAGGAGGATCTCGCACCAGAGCTATCGCTCAATGAAGGTGATCCCTGCATGGTCATTCGTCTCCAGCCGATGGCTGGGAATCTTTGTCGATTTTCGTATGCAACAGCGGCGGATGATGGTGATGGACGGGTTCTGATTGACATGTCGGAGGTGCTTGAGCGGATAACAACAATCAGTAAGTCGGCGCCGAATAATGTATATTGACCTCGAGTCGCCCGGTACGGGGTATTCAAATTCAGAACAGCGGCTACGTCTTGTCCCACTACACCTTCAAACACTGGACATCGCCTACGCCCCTCCATGCTCAACCTAGATGCCATCTCACGTAACCTCTTTGGGCAGGCGAGCGTGTCGAGCAGGAGTCAGACCAGCTCCGACATGTTTGGCACGTCGTCCACCCGCCGCAAGTCGAACATCAGTCGGACATCCACTATGGACACTCGTATCTCGCTCGGCTCATCGCTGGATGATAGACGAGGCAGGTCCACTTCTCCCATGGATGGCCTGCCAGAGGAGGGAGCCAAGGGACTCGCGGCGCCTTTGCTCGGAGTCAAAGCCGCGGATCTTGGTCAAAGTGAGCTTGATCTGAATGAACGCTTGAATCTCGCGAGGAAGAACAGTAGGACTATGGCGGCAATGTCGCCCCCGAACTCGCGACTCGGGGCGAAGAGCGTTTCAGAGCTACGGAGTCAGGTCGAGACTCGTTCGGAACTTGTCGAGAAGAGAGACTCCAAGCTGGCGGCGAAAAGTATCGCAGAACTCAGGAGGCACGATACCGCCATGGACAGCGAGGCGGAAGCAGCGGTGCGCCAGGCCGGTGCGCAACTCCTTTTGGGCTGGAGAGATTTGGCTAATGATAGTCCTTGCTCGATCTGGATCGCCTACCCCGCTCTCTCCTACGTTGCCGCTTCGTGTGCGTAACAAAACGCCTTCGCCTACTCGAGTTCTTGAACAAAACAACAGGTCGAAACCCCTGCCAGAGCCTATTGCCATTTCATCCAATCCTCGCGCATCGCTCGAAGGTATGCCGGCATCGTCTCACCGCCATACGGCCAGTCTGGACGGCATTGTGGCTTCTAGCCTACCTCGACCACCAACAATCACATCGGCCCCTCCCTCGCTGGATCCAATTGCTTTGTCGCCCATACAGCAGATGACCTCGATTGTTGATGCGGCCTTGGCTGTCCACATGTCCCCGGTGCCCACATCGCCTCGGCAACTGCCAAATCCACCTACGCAGCAATCTTCGAGCGGTATCACCGCGCCTCTTTCCCCTCGGCCCCATGGTCCCAGGAGTCCGGTGCCCAAGGCTGTCACTACGCTGAACACCCTTGGTTCAGCGCGCACAAGACTCCGGATCGTTTCCGGAAACGGCAGGCGTGTTTCCGTCGATCGAGAGACGGTACCTCTCAAAGGTGCAGACGAGAACGATCTGCCGAAAGATTTGGTGGATATTGCGACACCAATGATGATTTCCAAGCGGCAGCATTCCGAGGATCAGCTCACACCTCGCAAGAGAAGTCCTACTCGATCTCCGTTACAGCCTCGTCTGGATGACCAAGAGTCTCGACCGTCTGACGCAGCGCGAGGTCCCTCCAATGGGCTGAAGAAGACTCAGAGCAGGCGCACGTCGGGACACAACACACCGCGAAAAATTAGCGGAGGTCGGCGAGCTTCCGCGGGGACACTTAGTGTTGCATCGCAACATACGGGTACTAGTGTCAGCGAACCTCCCACTCCTGTCATTGATCATCCTTCGACGATAGCTGCAGTCGAGTCGTCTAAACGACGGTTGACCGATTCGCGGGCGGCCATGAAGAGATTAAAGGCGGATGTGCAGTCTATGCGTAAACAGCTTGGAGGTGAAGCTAGGACGCCCTCGACGTATAGTCAAGGGTCGCTACCGCGGTCTCCGCATAGAAGAACGCTAAATGTGAGTATCATCGCAGTTTGGCGAGGCTGATTAGTAGCGTCTTGCGGACACAGGATCGATATACGATGAGACGCCGCCCAAGTCGAGGTTCCTGCACAGCAAGCAAGAGCTCGATACCATGCTGCTGGATGAGACGGCCCGAGGGGTTGCTGCGCAGATTGACAAAGTCGATGGCGTGCTACGAGCTGCCATCCATGATGGAGACCAGGCCGAAGTCCTCGCTCTGCGCTTTGCGCAGCAGTATGCCGAGGTATGTACTGTTCAGATTGTGCAAGAGGACTGTATTGACCATCAGCGTGAGATGGAAGTTCAAGCACTTCGGGCTCAGGTTGCACGAGGAAAAGAAACTCAAGAACTGCTCCGTCAACAATTGTCTGATGTCCAAGTCGAAGTTGATGTCATCTACGAAGCTTTCAACACGGAACTTGATGGAATGTTCAACGATTCGACATTACCCCAGACAGAGGCGTTTGAGGCGTTGAAGAGGGATGTACAGGAGAGCAAGGCTGAGAGGAATAGCTTGAAGCTGGAGAATATGAGGTTGAATAGAGAGTTGGAAGAGGCGAATTTGAAGAGGGAGCAGTGGTCTAGGATGTTGAGGGACAAGGGGGTTTTGTAGGGTGGGAGACGGTTACAAGCGATGTAAGGGGGTGATACGGTAGTCCATGGACAATATTAGGTGTATTGTACAGAAGCATGTTTGGTTGGTATGATACTCATGGACAATATTTGAATGCATACAAGCGATACGGTAAATGGTATTGCGTCTTCAGAGGATAACATTGTGCGGGGTAATTCCAACTGAAAGTCTCGATCCAAGTGTGATTCCAAAATCACCGCCGCTTTGACAGTATAGATGGGACCGGAGGGATATGACCCATCGCCGATGATCAATGACCGCGTTGTAAAGACCGGACGCGCTGAACAATGTTCTTGAAGCTGAGCTTTTTTCCGCCGTAAGACGAAGATGAAGGGGTATAAGGTCTCGCTCGAGTCATCGATACTTCTTCTCCCTCTTCCCCCTCTTCCCCCTCCTGTTCCCCTGTTTGTGTTCCTTCTCTGGCTTTTGACAAGATATCGTCCTTAGCCCCTTTATTGAAGGAAGAATGAGGCTGATGAGCGATTTCGCCGGTCCCGGGGGGACGCATTCCGAGTCGGGAGACTTTGGCGCCTTTAATTCTTTTGAATGAGGGGTTCTGAGAATTGACATTGGCGTAAGATGATGGAGATACAGGTGAGAAGATATCTGGGGGAGGGGTGGACGGGATTTGGATACGTAATCTAGGTCGAGCGGGTCGTCGGCTCTCTACAGGTTGTGTAGTCGACGTGCAGGTGATGCTCTTCGTCGCGCTTTTCGTGGTGTCCGTCACTGAATCGTACAGTGTAGCTGTAGATTCGATGTGTGCAGTATGGTTCTGAGAGGTGGTGATGCCCACAGGAGGAGGAGTATGTCGGATGATGAGTCGATTAGGCACGGCCCTACATTCATTTGTAGGTGTATAGACGTCCAAGTTGCGGTACACCCCTACGTCTTTCAGGCACTTCATACTTTCTCGAGACTTTGTCACCTTGCCGTTGTCCATCGCGTCCACAGCGGGTCCAAGGGCTGGGGAGGGTGGTGTGCAAGGGGGCCATAGGGAGTGTAGAGTGGATACGACACTGTCTAAGGGTGACGAATCGACGTGAATGTATGCCGAGGCGCGTTTAGATCGAGGTGTATAAAGTTGGAGCGAGTTGAATGAAGAGAAGCTTTGGGGCGTGTCGGTAGATTGAGCAATGGCGTTAGGGTCAGGCATGGATGTCGGAGTGGCAGCGAGTCGCGCCAGGAGATGTGGGCTGCATGAGGTGTCCATCGATGTCGTTTCATCAGACTCGGAAGGAGTTGGAGACATCGTGCTTGAGGCTAGTGAATGTAGAGGCAACAGGATGGGAGAGGTATTCCTAGTTTCAGCAGGTCGCGTTCGAAAGGTCTTAATGATCGATCGGCAGATCAACGACTAGGTGCTGAGATCTCGGTACTCGTGGTCATGTGGAGTCGAGTCGAGGCTCCAGAAAACAGTCTGGAAGAGGCCTTGAAGCAAGGTTGTGGCTGTATTGTCAGATGGGAACCAAATGGATCGTCGGAGCTCGCAGGCACGCGCATCAGGTGTTTCAGTGTTTCTTGCTTGTCAGTTCCATTAGCAATAATCATGCCTCCTTCAGCCCCGTCTCGTGTCAACATGGCGAAAGGGGAAGAGGCGGAAAATAGTCAGAGTACTGCTTTGACCGATGTGAGTTGAACCTGGCGCCTGTATGCTAGCATCGTCCATGCATGTAAAGTTGAGCATCTAGACTCTATTGAAGGCTCGCATAGTACTCTATAAGGTCAGCGCACATTCTGGCAGGATATCGGCGGCTCACTCTCTGCGTCCTCGATGCACTTGACATTGGCTCCGAGCTTGTTGATAGTCTCAATGTATTCGTCCTCTTCCACACTGTCGAATACTATTCCGCCGCCTGTATGTGAGCTTCTGCCGTGACGAGAGGCGCAAGAGCTCACCTGCTTGCAGGTAAACGACGCCATCCTTATAGGTCATGGTCCTGATGGCGATACAGGTGTCGAGCTCATTTCGGTCAAAGTCGAACCGGCCAACAGCTCCGGCATACACTCCTCGTCGTTCCTTCTCCAGCCCGCTTACAAGCTGAATTGCTTTGATCTTAGGTGCACCAGAGACTGTTCCAGCGGGGAAGATGGATCGGAAAGCGTCAAATCTGCCCGTCAGGCACTATGCACAATGTCACAAGAGATCTGCTCACCTCGATTGATCGTCCCGCAGAGTTCCGCTTATTTGACTAGTAATGTGTATGACATGACTGAACTTTTCCAGTCGCATCAAATCGTCCACTTTGACCGTTTCGGGCTTGCAGACCCGGTTGACGTCATTTCGAGCGAGATCGACAAGCATGATATGTTCTGCTCGGTCCTTCTCCGAAGCGAGAAGCTCTTCACCGAGCTTGGCATCCTCTGGTCCATTAGTGATACCATTTCAACGATCAAGGAAGAGCACCCACCCTCGGCAGTCTTTCCTCGCTTGACGGTACCGGCAATAGCGTGGTTGTACACCTTTCTTCCTTCCACTTTACACAATGTCTCCGGGCTCGCCCCGATCACCTGCACGTCCCCGCAATTCAGGTAAAACATGTAAGGACTGGGGTTCAATCTCCTCAAATGTCGGTAAATGTTGAACGGATGTAAACTCGTCGGTCTGGACAACCGTTGCGACGGGACGGCCTGGATGATATTGCCCAAAACGATGTGTTCCTTTAATTTCGTGACAAACCCTTCGTAGCCTTCTTTGCCGACGTTACTGACTGCTTGGTTCCCTTGTTGTATAGGACCCTGGGGAGGGAGAGGAGTGTGGGGTGATTCGAGTTTACGTCGGATTTGTTCGATCCGAGCTACGGCTTTTTCGTACAGTGCGCCCACTTGGCTTGAAGGTGTACCATCGGGGAGATGAACGTGAGACACGATCTTGATGGTTTGATATATGTGATCAAAGATGATGAGAGTGGAAGTGACCATGAAGAAAGCTTCAGGAAGACCAGGGATGGGGTTGGCGAGAGGAGTGGAGGGCTTGGTGACGGGTTCAAAGTGTGCAATCGAGTCGTACGTGATGAAACCGACCGCACCGCCTGGTTGTGAGCTCAATGAGGCATAGGGGACCTCGGGAGACAAACCAGTAAAAGTGGGTACTTGTTGTAGTTTGGCATAACGGTATCCCTCGAGCTCTTTCTCCAAAGCCGCAAGGGGGTCTCCGGTAAAGTCAAAGCCTTCTCCCGTTCGGATCGTCTTGACCGAGTCTGCGGATCAGCCACTTGCACACACTGAGCAGGATGGCTTACCTGCACCGACAAAACTATATCGACCGAGATTCTCTCCTCCTACAATCGATTCGAGCAAGAAGCTATGTTGAGACTCTGAAGCCACCTTGAGGTATGCAGCCACAGGAGTGAGGAGATCTGCGGGAATCTCGATGTACACAGGGACCAAGTTGGGTTTCGTGTTTGGCTTGATGTGTTCGGTGGAGGATGATGCTGGATTGGAGGTCGATGGGTAAGTTGGGTCGGAAGGAGGGGCCAAAGTGGAGGGGGATGAGCTGGCCGTGTTGAGGATATTCACCACTTCCTCGAGAGAGGGTATGGCTTTTGATGTCTGTTGGATTAGACCCTCTTCCTTGCTATGCTGCTCACCGTGGACATGCTGGGTATGTGTGTGTAGTCGATGTTGGTATACTTGATCTACAGGTGGTCAAAAAGTCAGTGCCGAGTCGGTAGGGGGGGGAATGACACCCACGTGGCAATCACGTGGAGGGCAACACCCTCTGAATTGCTGGCTGCGCGGTCAGTGTAGACATCAAAGCAACATCGTTCAGGTGAACATATCTCATTCTCGCATTCGCAGGGACACGTTCGGACATACAGTTCTCGGCATCAAGCAGAGACACGGCAGGTCACCACAGAATTCCAGCTTGTCGGGCGATGAGCGCGTATCATCAAGGAGGTGGGCCTCAACAGCCACAACGCAGAGCTCAAACATACGACAATTACACCTCCCCATCGGGTCCTTCGAATTCTTCCCACATGGACGGATCGGACAACGGTGCCAGTGGGACTATGAGGAGTAAGAGCATGCGAGATCGTGGTGAGTGTTGATCTGTCATCAAATACAACGTCGTCATATGGCTCGAGCACAAGGGACGTTGCATGGCATTCTTCAACCCGGCGTCCAGCCAAGCAAGCTATGCCTTTGCAATGATCAGCACCACCCAGCCACCTCTTTCTTTTACACCTCGACGCCTTGCAGACACTAATGCCCCCCGCGAACTATCATTATGTGCGTGATCAGAGCTGACCAAGTTGTAGCCAACGCTCTCGACGAGATACAACCTGATCCCAACGACCCTCCTCTCCCTTCTTATACCGCCTTGATGGCTTCGGAAGCTCAATCGGGTACATATTCGGATATGACAGCTTCCCCACTCGCCAACGATTACCCTTCCACCTCGTCCTCTCATCACGCTAGATCACCCTCTGTCGAATATGCACCGTATGCACCGGTCGATTATGGACTTCCTCGTTCACCGCACCTTCAACAAACCTCTCATTCGCAACATGGACATGAACCTTATCGCAATCCCAATCGACTATCCGCGGGGAGTCTAGGCGGTCGACGACCCGTTTCCGATCCTAACGATATTGATTTCTCTCAATTGTCTTTCACATCGACTCAACCTCCACCTCCTCGTCAGCCCATCTCCACGCCTGGAGTAGCGAGACAACAATCCATGCCTTCCTCTCAGCAGTATCCCAATCGGCAGGTCTATCCTCAGCGACAACGGACAGTCACGGGCGAGTATCCCGTGGGAGGCGGTCAGGTGGACGGAGCTGCCAGCGTGTACAGCTTGGATACGGGTATGAACGCCTATGGGTCGAGTGGATATGGGTATAGCAATCCTTCGGCGGGATATCCACAACAATCTGCAGGATCAGGCTACGCTCAGCCAGACTATTCCAACCCCTATTATGCGGCCGCCAATGATTTCCTAGGGCTGCCTCCTGGATCTCAGCCCCAAGCATCTTCATCGTCCAATATCATCCCCTCCCGACAATCCACCGCTACCCTCGCACGAACGAACACCACCCTTACCACGGCCTCTGCTCTATCTTCCGCGTCATCAGTCTCGCTCGTACGTGGGCCTACTGAATCGGTGGGAGCGTCATCGACGAGGAGAAGAGGTACACAGGCAGCGGTGGATCTCAATAAACCACCTTATACCAAACAATACGTCGACGACTATCGGAAACGAATGAAGGACGATCCTGATCCTGAAGCTCAGTTTGCTTTTGCCAAATACCTCATCGAGGCCGCGAAGAAGATCGGCGACGAGCTGAGCGAGAGGGACTTGAAGCTGGGCAGGAAATACCGGGATGTCCTGTTACAGGAGTCTTTGCGAAATATCAAAAAGCTTGCCGAGGCAAAAGAACCGTATCCCGATGCTCAATTCTTCCTCGCGAATCTCTACGGCACAGGGCAATTGGGCCTACAGGTCGACCACGAAAAGGCCTACTATCTCTACCTCATGGCGTCGAAACTGAATCATCCCGCAGCGACATACCGATCAGCAGTATGTAACGAGATTGGAGCGGGAACAAAGAAAGACGCCAATCGAGCCGTGTTGTTTTACCGAAAAGCAGCGGCGTTGGGCGATACGGCAGCCATGTACAAACTCAGTATGATTCTCCTCGGTGGACTTCTTGGCCATCCAAAGAATCCACGGGAAGCAATCGTATGGCTTCGCAGGGCTGCAGCACAAGCGGACGAGGACAATCCGCACGCTTTGCACGAATTGGCACTATTGCACGAACGGCCGGCATTGTCGGGCGGTGTACTCCCCTTGGACCCGAATATGGCCAGAGATTTGTTTATGCAAGCTGCAGGATTGGGATATGCGCCGGCTCAGTTCAAGCTGGGTAGTTGTCACGAGTTTGGGAATTTGGGATGTCCGATTGATCCGAGGAAGAGTATCGCTTGGTACACTCGAGCAGCAGAAAAGGGGGACAGCGAAGCAGAATTGGCGCTCTCGGGATGGTACCTTACCGGTTCTGGTGAGTTTGCATTACACAAGACTCACTTGTAAACCATACTGACTACGTGTAGAAGGAGTATTGAAACAATCCGACACAGAGGCTTATCTGTGGGGTCGCAAAGCAGCCAACAAGGGTTTAGCCAAGGCGGAATACGCTGTCGGGTGTGAGTGAACGGCTGGAGCTTTGTAAAGCATGCTGAATTGCAGACTATACCGAGATGGGCATAGGAGTCAAACAGGATATGGAATCCGCCAAGAGGTGGTACATGCGTGCTGCAGGTCAGTGTGAATTCGACTTCGGAGACGTGGCTTTACTTACGTCCCAGCACAACAGCATAAACGTGCTATGCAGAGATTGACAGAGTTGAGCAATGCCAAAAACCCAAAGGGAAAGAAGGGAGCTCGACCCACTCGACATGAAGCTTCTAGCGAGTGTGTCATCATGTAGAATGACGAGGATCAGGAGCTGGGGAACCATCGGCAGTAGAAATTGGGAGAAGCGAGGATGTAACAGAAGGTGGAGTGGTTTGCAGATGTATAAGCATCGAATTAGGACGCGTATAATGTATTGCATGGACGCATAGCGATCGATGAGGGGTGTATGATGGATTTTACTTCTTCCTACTTCTTGACGAGCTGCTCCAACCCCCGGGCCACATCCTCTTTCAACTACACAGTCAGCATAAGGCCTGCACGTCGTGTGAAATGGGTCGAGTCTGCCTCACCTTTGGCGATATGACATCCTTGTCTGCGAAATACGCCAACATGAGTTCCCTGGAAACCCACGAATCGTCCACCTGACCCAACACCTTTCCCTAGGACAGTCAGATCTCACTCGACGCATGGTAGCTGTGCTCACCTCGTATTCCACTATCAAGTTACCTGCAGACGACCTGACTAGAGTCAAAGACTTTCCCTTAGGGACGGATTGAGCTGGAAAGATCGCTTTGAGCGCCTGGGTAGATTGGGCTATACGCTGCGACATCAGCGCTGATTCGACAATTAAGGACTTTTGGACAATGAACATGCGGTTAGGATACTATGAGTGGACAAACCTCTTCTTCGGCTTCACTGAGCGTTCCTACGGCCCGAGCAAGCTTTTGACGGGCTGCTATAGCTCGAGTAAATCCATCCCGGAGATGCTGCAAGATCAGAGACTAGCCTGTCATCGCTGGATGCCTCCTTACGCCGAAATCTGTATTCCTCACGGGGACTGCCTGTCAATATATATCTTCTGCAGTTATACGGTGATGACGCACCTATCCGCACGGCGCAAGTGATATTTTGATCCAAGAGAGATTTCATGAGTTGTTCTCCTGTAAACGTAGGTGCGGCCAGCGCATCGGAACTTTTCACACTGGGCGTAAGCAGGTGTTGTGCAGTGTAAGTCTGCTTGTTAGCCAAATCAATACACACCTGAAGATGGATGACAGGATCGTAGAGGCTTGAGACGTACATGCCATCCTGGGATCGATGTGAGGTTGCCCAATCTCGACTCTTCGAGATAAAATCCCGCGCTGTAGACTTTCACCCGAAGAAACGAGACTGTCCGGACCCCTAGACCGACGAGGGAGAGAGTCGGGGTGGAGGAGGGTGAGATGGAAGTGGGAAAAGACATTTCCGTAGCTGTATCGACTGGAGGTCGTCAAACCCCGTCGAGCTAGAGTAGCGGTGAAATGCGTACCTCTGAAACTGCCTGGGCCTGTGGGGTTTTTGAGATCTGCCAAGACTGCAGCGTCCGCTCGAAGAATATAGGCATCCTTGAGAGAAGGGATATGATCTATAGAGCATCAGTACACGCAGCCAAGATCGCTCGCAGACTTACCCTTGTAATCTGAGACTGCCCAGACACCTCCACCCACCGCAACTACTAGACTCACTTTCGCGTAGATGCTCCATCTACGGGGTGCAATGTGTGTCGCATAGTGAGACACGCCCTTTGGGAATGTAACAAGCCGCCGCACCATACTTGAAATTTGCTGCCTAGGGACGGTCATGGCGGACGGTATGCGGTAGATGGGCATATATGGGTGTCTCGAAGGGTTTGCGGTAGGAGGATCTTGGCCGGGGCAGCCATTACGTAAAGTACAACTCCTGGGATCGATCTGAAACACGCTCAACCCCCTTCCCTTGTTGACAGTGATTTTTTCCACCCAATGCGACCAAAGAGATCTTTGTTGCCTCGCCCGTTCCTGTTCATCGCTCGACCCTTTCTTCTTTTTTCTCCTTCTCGCTTTACTCAAGATTCGTCACCATGGGCTCGATCACAACACATAGCCACCCATGCAGACCGCTTACCTTCCCGGCGGATGATCAGCATCCCCGAATCTCCGAACAGCCCCCAATTTTCCTCTGGATCAACCGAAAAAGCTTTGAGCAGCCTTGGGATTACACTCTAGACATTCAAGACATCTTGTACCCTCATGGTGGATTGAACGTCTTTCGACCGTCAAAGTACGGCTATAGCGATATCAGATCGAGCACCCCCGAAGGAGAAACCCTTTTAACCCCTCGAATCAGTCAACTTCATGTGGAGCCTCGAATGACCGCAGATACATCTCCTGAAGGTCCTCATCGGTCCATCAGACCCCTGACCATCCAGCCACACAAAGATGTCATGGTGAATCCACAGGAGGTCCAAGCCTACCGACCTGTTCGAGCTGATATTTCGACCACTGCCGATCCAAGCCCGACTGTGACTTTTAGCCAGCCTTATCCCCTAGGCATTGTCGAGGTAATCCATCGAGGCAAGAACTGGACCGTCTGCTTAGGATACTATGGTAAACAACCTGTCTGTGTCAAGATTGCATCGGAACTGGACCAGACCGAGAATGAGCAATGTCTCCATGGTCATCACATCGCGCGAGTCGTCCGAGACGAGCACGACCTGTATACGGGGGTCTTAAAGGAGCTTCAGGGAGACGTCATTCCCGTCTACTATGGAACGTGGGAGGCCCAACGGACGTATAAAAGCGGTGCAGAGTTCAGATACTATATTCAGGTGAGCGAGTGGGTGGGTTACCCATCCGACGATGAATGTTTCGTTGGCTTCAGTGAGTCGGAAAGGTGAGTAGTGCTCGGTCTGTCCGAGAGATGCCCAATTATCCAGCTCATTCTTCAGAGAACGCATCAAGGATCTGTACGACGCTGTATTCGACAAGAGGCTATCTTTCTGGGATACACAGACGGAAGCACGTCAGATCTTGCTTCCGGAAGAGGCGGACAGACGACTCTGTTTGACGGGCTTTGCAGACTGTAGCATCGTCGAGGAGCATGAGAAGGACATACCTGAAAGTCAAAGGAGACTCGTACATTTGTACCTCGGGTATCTCACTGTCGAACAATAGTGAGTTAATCATCGCATCGACTTGACAAATGAAGCTCACTGTCACAGCTGCAGCTTTGATCATGCATCCTAGTTGTTCATTTTGTTCGACATATATGTGTGATGCCAAAAAGGGTACATAAAACGAGGATTCAGGTCGTTTCACAGGCGTAACAAAAGTGGGCTTTTCCATTGTCCCAGGTAAGTCTACCATCTCGGCCTTTCACCTCTGCAAGCTATACATTTGATTAATCTGGCAGGTGCGTGATGAAATGGGCGCCTTCGAGTGTCCCGTGGTACTGTTTACGAGTCGGCAAATGTCCATGGTGCTCTGTTGCCCCGACCTTGAGAACGATCCAGGCAACATCTTGACCACCGGCCCAATTGATCATGTGCCCGGTCGCAAGAGCAAGTTCCCATCGATGCCTTTCATTCAGTTGTCCACCATGGTCAGTGTATGGGCAGCGGAGTTGCAAAGCAAGTGACCTGAATGCTTGACCTTTGTAAGCGGCAGTGATGTTTTGGTCCGAAGGAAATCGCGCTGACGAATAGACTGGGCTCTTTCGAACGTAAACGGACCTTCCATCCCATAGACATATGCATATCTACAGGCGCTCGTACACATACAAATACGCCAAGCTCCTCATCTCTTCTCCGCCTCGTGCCGGCGCTTTGACAACCTTTTCATCGTTGAACAACACCCACTCCTCCTCTCCTTCTTCGGATCCAGTAATCCCAGCTTGAGGTTGTCGGATGGTAGCGACGTAATGACCTGAATGGACCGATGGTCCCTTGTGCGAGATGAAGGCTTTCAGTCGGTACTGTGCGGGAAGGTTCTTGCTTCCTCCGACAGTCGGCGTGGAAGTTTGAGCAGGTGCGGTGGACGCTACAGCTTCCTCTCCTGCATCGTCTGGATTGGAGAACAGCCATTCGATGGCTCGTTCGGGGTTGCCATCCTGATTATCAGCAGATTCTTGTGCCAAGGTCTTGCTCACCGATTGTCGAAGTGCCTTTCTAGCTTGCGCAGCGGTGAAGCCCATATCTGAGATCATGGCGATTTGATCGTCCGAAGGCTCGGTCGATGCGGCTCCAGTTCCGGGCGTCGGCAGGGGTGCATCGATGTCTGGCTTGTCAGCCGGAATCCATCCAACGGACACGACTCACCTGGATCTTCCATATGCTCAAACAACCAAGTCATGGCGATTTCAGCATCGCTATTGCCCGTCGCCAAAAGGGCCTTTTGACATCGTATCGTCGGGAAACCCATGGCCTCCAGCTGAGACAGAGCGGTAGCATTGAACACTGGTTCAGATGAAGCTGTACAAGTCAGCAGGCCGGGGTTAGTTTTTGACTGGCTAACCGGGTAGAGCGTCCACATCGAGCTCTTCTTCTCCAGCTTGTCGTCCTTGGCCGATGTATCCATCCAGCGTCAAGTACTCTGGGACGCGGACAGGAATATCTGGTTTTCAGTAAGTGATCTTTACCCATCTGCCATGGCTTACCAAGTTTTGTCGGCATCCAATTGACCAGCTGAAACTTCTTCATGTGCAGAACAAGCAGGTCTGGGAAGGTGGCAAATTTGGTCGTTCTGCGAATCAGCTATCTGACGAAACCGGTAGGCTCACTTCTCCGCTCGAACCCTCTTGCCACAGTGCGAACAAGCGTAGTCTGCCAGGTCTTCCGTTGCGCAAAGCGCATCCAGACAGCCCTCCAACTGAACCTCCTTCCATAACTTCCTTCCTTCATCGGTAGTTCCTGTCTCGGTAGCTTCTACCGGGAGACTCGCGAGATCGACCTCATCCACCTTGTACCCCACTCGTCTACATTCCCCACACTGCAGCCTCTGTTCCATCCCGAATCGAAGTATATTTGTCGCTTCATTTTCTTCTGACCTGCCTTGTCGTTTCGCCTCGGCCCGTAGGCGTGTGACCAAGTGCTGCAGAAACTCTTCTGAATCTTGCTGTCGCATCGTAGAAAACTCCTCATGACCTTTACCGATCAAGGCCTTGAATTGACTCGGCTTGATACCTTCTTGAAACTTTGGCGGTTCCTGATTGCCGTCGAAATCGGTGGATGATGGTGGAGGAGCTTTGGCGGGATGAGAGTATCGTCCGGATAAGAGCCCGTCGCTTAACTTGAGCATCTGACACTCGAGGCATGAAGATGGCAGAGGGTTGTCGCAGGTTTGGAAATGTGCTATGGCATTGTCAGAGTAGTATCGTTCGCGGAAAGCAGGAATTGCGAAAAGGGTCTGCATGACCGAAGCCATGTAGCAGCTGGAATAAGTTGGAGTCTGCTCCTCTCCGACATGAAACTCACCTATTGCCGAGATTTCTTAAACCGGTGATTGCCTTGCCAAAGATGGGCTGGAGCTCTTCGCCGTTGTCGCCCGTCATTGAAAAGTCGAATTTCAGATTGTGCTCCAGTTGCTAGACAGCTCAGCCTCTGTTCAAGTTCGCGCCTGAGGTAACTTACAAGCTCAGTCATGGATTTTTCCGTTTTAGTCTGTCCCATCACCTCAATACCAAAGGTGCTGAGGTGGAGAGCGAGATCTGGATCGACCTTGGCATCATCACAAATGTAACAGTAGATATCTGACGTCAGTCGACAAACTGTCTGATTTACAGTGAACTCGCCAGCTGTTCCCTCTGGAGTAATTGTGCCCAGCTTGACTCCCATTCCGTGTCCCGTCTCCTTGTAGTGCTCCAAAGCATGTCCATTCCCGCCTATGCCCCCAAATTGTGCCCGTCCACAGTTGGCCAAACCACAAGTGAGGCACAACCATAGATTGCTCGTCAGGTCGCACGAGGTGCATTTCGATGGGACTGACCGTTAGCTTATGTACGCTATCGCACATAGATGATGACTCGCCTGCTCCTGGAGTGATGACGGGTTCCTGTGTGAGTGTGAGGGTATGTTCGCAGGCCAAAATCTCCTCTTCCCAAGCTTTGACCTCTGATTGTTGAGCGGACGATAGGGCCTTCATGATACCATCCACGGTAGCGGCAATCTTCTAGTGAGCTCCGTGTTGATCACTTCCAAGAGATGGCTCACCTTCGGATCGTCAGAAGGAACAGGTTCGCCGATGTTCGAGCAAGCGAAACACCTCAACGAGGTCGAATAGGTATAGAGCTCTTCATCTGATGGCGCAGAAATAGCCAGCTTCTTCATTGGCGGCTCAGAAGAATCCTTTGTATGAGTATCACTCGGTCTGCGAGATGATTTGGCTTACCCTCTTGGCTGTCTCTTTCCTCGTTCGCTTGATGACTACGCCCAAAGCGTGACCCGTCTTTTCGTAGTGTAAGTACGCATGTCGTCGCCCTTCACCGAAACAGCCTCCATTGAAACATGTCAAGCAGACCAAAATACCCTCTGGATCGTCCTGGTCCATCAGCTGGGCTTTCTTGCGAAATGTCGACCCACTTGACCGTCAAAGCACAAGGTACATTCTTCACTGCTTGATCAGCTCGGGTTAGGTTGGAAAGAAGATGGTGAATTACCGGTGAACTTGCTGGGAGGTTCTCGGCGGTTGTATGGACGAAGCTGCCTGTTCCAAGTGAGAGCAGCTCATCGTGCAGTATGATGTCTCTTGACAGCAGAGTAAAGTGATTCCAAAGTAACGAGGATCAAGAAGATCAACGCCCTTTGGCAGGAGTGCGGGGTAAATCAGAGATGGTGGTCATTTACCCCGCATTCTCCCCCTCTTCCCCCTCTCGATTCGCCACCCAGACCTGTCTGTAGCCAAGCAGCCAGACGACACCTTGTAACCTGCAACATCGCATACAACACCTTGGAGCAACATGAACTACCCTCAGTCACCTCAACAGCAGCAGTATCATCAACAGCCTCAGTCTTCCACACCCGGAGGATATGGGTATCAGGGCGCACCGGGAGGAGGAGCAGGAGGAGGTGAGGCTGATTGATCCTCTATCGCGTGACGATGCTGATGGACGTAGAGTATTACACTCCAGGTCCACAATCACCTCCCAGTGAGCTAATATGCGCATATGAAGCGACATGAAGCTCATTATCCAGTCGAGGTGACGCATTCTCCCTTTGCCAGAAGCGATTCATCGCAACGTATGACGTTCAACGATATGGCACGGATGGCAGGTCGTCCTCAGACTGTATGTCTCACCCCACAGCGTATCACTGCACGCATGATGATAAGCTGATCCCAGTTTGATGAAATGTACGCGGTCCCAGAATCGTTCTTAGAGATAGAAATCAGGAATCCAATGACACACGGTGGGGTTTCCCTTTACCCAAAGTGTTCTTTCTCTGACTTCCAGGCGTCGGAAGGAAGATGTATACAGACTATGAGATTGTTTGCATGGTGAGCTTTTCAAAAAAGGTCGATGATGAAGCTCATGGTAGACCAATATACCCGCTTTCAAACTTCGTCATTCGGTGGTTCGAAGGAGGTACTCGGATTTCGAAGCGTTTAGAGATATATTGGAAAGAGAATCTACACGAGTCAACATACCGCCTCTACCTGGTAAAGTGGGTCAAATCTTACCCCATAGCGACTTGCCATATGAAAGCTTGCAGATTTGTATTGATCCTGTAGGTGTTTACAAATCGATTTACGGACGATATCATTGAACAACGACGGGATGGTTTGCAGAGGTTCTTGGAGATTGTGGCGGGTCATCCATTGTTGCAAACGGGTAGCAAAGTGCTCTGCGCTTTCTTGCAGGGTGAGCTGATGGGCTCTTTGACGGATCGCGCTGACTGAACAGATCCCGGATGGGAAAAGTCTCAGTGGATGTAAGGGGGCTCAGAGAAATGTGTAGTCTGCATGATGGAAGTTTTCGGCAGCTTAGAAGGGAGACATGTGATGGTAGCAGCATGAAGGTTGCCGTATGGGGGAATAGCCCGCAGTTCCATGGTCAACGTCAGCATTCGGGCTTCATCAGAGTAGCTCATTAGTTGCTGTTATACCTCGGATACCCTTCAGACCTCGGTGCTCGGTTGCGAGACGAGTTGGCTACAGGTCGCTTGTGCAGTTCGGTTGGCGGCCAGATAAGCAATCAGGATCGACGTGTGTACGAATCGACCACTTGCAAACTGAACGCGCAAAATCCGCTAACGAGAGATGCATGATCCACACATGTAAAGAAATGAAGGAAATGCGACCATACGAAGAGAAGACGTTATACCTCGGTTCAAGGCTTTTGAAAATGTCAGACGTCACCTCGACGAACAGCTTAGAGCTCGTCCTTCTTGGCATCGGGCTGAGGATCAGCATGATAGTCTCTATGCAGTATTCAAAGAACTCACTCGGAGCTGTCGGACAGTCTTTCCTGCTCGCCAGATTTCTTGGTTGTCAATCTCGTCGAGCTCCTTTTGGAGGTCCTCTCGGTAAGTCTTTCTCGAGTTGAACTCGAGCGATCGTCGAGTCTCGGAACCGTCTCGGACGGATTTGTACAAGGCCTCGAAGACGGGCAAGTTGGCCCTGAAAGTCAGCGCGCGGCTCTCCTCTTGTCCAGAGCAGTATGCTTACTCTTTGAACTTGGGGGCCCAGTCGAGGGCACCTCGTCGGGCGGTGGTGGAGCAGGCGTTGTACATGTAGTCCATACCGTATTTACCGATCAAGGGGAAGAGAGATTGAGTGGCCTCCTCGACAGTCTCGTTGAAAGCCTCGGACGGGGTGTGGCCGTTCTTTCGGAGGACCTCGTATTGGGCCAAGAACATTCCTTGGATACCACCCATGAGGACACCTCGCTCTCCGTAGAGGTCAGAGTAGACTTCCTTTTCGAAAGTGGTGTCGTAGCAGTAACCGGCACCGACACCGATGGCCATGGCGACGGCCTTTTCCTTTGCCTTGCCAGTGACGTCTTGGTAGACGGCGACCGAGGCGTTGATACCTCGACCCTCTTGGAAGAGAGTTCGGACGGTTCGTCCTGAACCCTTGGGGGCGACGAGGATGACATCGACGTCCTTGGGGGGGATGACCTTGGTCTGAAGAGTCAGCGCGAACCCTCAGCACAAGTGTAAAGTGCAACTTACGTCCTCCTTGTAGACGACGGAGAAACCGTGGGCAAAGTACAGAGTCTTTCCCTTGGTGATCAAGGGGGCGATCTCGGGCCAGGTGGAAGATTGGGCAGCATCCGAAAGCAAGTTCATGATGATGGTACCCTTGTTGATAGCCTCGGGGATATCAAACAAGGTCTCACCCTCTACCCAACCGTCTTCTTGAGCTTGTTTCCAAGACTCTCCACCTTTTCGAACACCGACAATGACGTTCAAACCTTGGTCTCGGGCGTTGAGGGATTGTCCGTGACCTTGAGAACCGTATCCAATCATGGCGAGCACATCGTTTTTAAAGTACCTATCATTAGCACCCAACCCACGGATGAAATATAGACAGAGGCTCACTCTTGGAGTTTCTCAACGGGCCAGTCGGCTCGCTCGTAGACCTGCTCTTTTGTTCCGGCAAAGTCGAGGGTTTTGATTCCTCGAACGCCAGAAGCTCGAGTCGCTTGGACGGCAGCTCGAGGAGCTTGTCGGGCCAAGAGCGACATGGATCGCTTGGCGACAGAGGTTTGTCGAGTAGCAGCTCGGAGAGCGCTAGCGGTTGTTCTCGAGAATGACATGGTGGGTGGTGGTGATGAATTGATAGAGAGGAAAGAAGAAGATTAGAGGGGGGGTGTTTGACTTTTTCCCCGGGTGGGTTGGCAGTTCTGGGCTGAGTCGAATCTCCCAATCCCAAACGAGGCGGAGCGGCCGAACTCGAGGGTATTCATCGACCGAAATTTCATTTCATTTGGGCCGCCCCTATCTCATGTATTTATATACACCCCCCATTTAACAAGCCCAGCCTCATCCCCCTCCACCTATTACGCGTAATGCACCCACCACATTACACCACCACCACACCGCCATGTCCGACCCAACCATCAAAGGTCTCCCACCACCACCCAAGACTTACGACGGGTCTCCATACAGGATCGCCATTGTCCACGCGAGATGGAACGACGCCGTCATCTCGGCTCTGGTCTCTGGCACCATCGCCAAACTCAAGTCCCAAGGGGTCAAACCGGAGAATATCGTCGTCAAGACTGTTCCAGGGTCATACGAACTTCCATTCGCTACTCAGAAACTCATCGAGGGGGGTAAAGTCCAATCGGCAAATGCTGCTCCGTCCTTGATTGCCTCTTCGGCAAACCTCCTCTCCCTCATCGACAACACTTCCACCTCTCCCACCACCTCCTCCAAGCCCGACTCAAAGGCTGGGAGCGCCTCGACAAGACCATTCGACGCTGTCATCTCCATCGGATGCCTCATCAAGGGCTCCACGATGCACTTTGAGTACATTTGCGACGCGGTCACTCATGGATTGATGAAGGTCCAATTGGAGACTGGTACCCCGGTCATTTTCGGCGTCTTGACTGCTTTGACAGATGAGCAAGCATTGGCAAGGGCAGGTATCGGAAGAGGAGAGGACAAGGGTCACAGTGAGTCATCACCATCCATCGAGCCACGGCTAACCATACAGACCACGGGGAAGACTGGGCATTGGCAGCGGTGGAACTGGCGGCGCAGACCAGTGAATGGACAAAGGGGCAGATATAGAACCTCGGCAGTAACAATGCATGTAGCTGTATAAACATATCACCGGGTGTTGTCTGTGATGTCGACTCTTGCATGCAGTGTGGGGCTTGATACGGCTCAATATCACTCTGATCTGGTTGAAACAATCGATGCGGATAATTGCAGATAGCGACGAACTAAGAAGGACGCTCGCAGTCACACCCGGTTACACTGCAGCCTCAGCTGACATCTCATCACCACGCCTCGCTCCATCGCCTCTGTATCACGCCTGCATGGCACGCAGCGGGCAAGAGCACTCTGTGACGAGACGACTTTCCCCGTGTGCGGGGCCAAAAGGTCTACGGCCGCGGGGAATCGAACCCCGATCGAGGCCAGATACCACATTATCAAATGGGAAGACCCCATCTTAACCATTAGACGACAGCCGTAGTGCGTAGACCGTTACGAAAACTCGGTTCGAAACGGGCGAGGCGAGAAGTGGCAAATTGCGTTTATAACCACACATACATTCTGACAGCGCCGCGAAAGAGAAAAAGTAAGGCAAAACCGCGAAATCGTCACCAGCAAAAGATATACAGCCGCGGGGAATCGAACCCCGATCGAAGCCAATGCTTGATTACTCGTGGCAAGGCTCCATCTTAGCCATTAGACGACAGCTGTTGTCGTAATTGACCAGGATGTTTTTCAGGAAAATTTGCCAAATAATATACGCTTGATAATTCCGCTTTGACTGATTGTCCATCATACTTGCCTTTTCAACGCATCATCTCGTGCTGTGGATGTGCTCAGATCGATCAGTCCGTATGATGAGATTCAGATAAAGGAGTGGGCGCTGCAAAACAGACGAAGGAAAGGAGGGTTGACCGTGAGATACACCTCGGGCACTCTGGCCTCATTGTCGCCTCGAGGCCGTGCATCCATGCAGTCCACTTCTCGCTGTCACCGACTCCCCTCTACTCTTCTTCTTGTATCATTCTTCACTCGTTAGTCGTTTGATCAAGCGTCATGCCGTGGTCGTTACCTGATCTTCCACCCGACTTTGACTGTCCCCTCCCACCCCGCATCATGGATACCGAGGTTCGAAAACTGGTGTTCACGCTCAAGGAGGGTAGCGTATCGTCAGCCGGGATCGAGAGTCCTCAGAGGGACAATGAGAAGTTGGAGCATCAAGGTGATGCCATCCTCGGTGAGTTTGGCGCTTAATGGGCTTGGGACTGTCTTCCTGTGGCTAACGAGAAGGCTGCATCATTACGATCCTTCTCCAGGATCTATTCCCCGATCTCAAGACTGGTCACGCTTCGGTGAGAGCCCCTTCCTATGCCCTCGTGCTCCTCTCCTCGTCTTGGATGAGGTATCCCGCTGATCCGTAGGATCTCAAAGGGCAACTGGTTAGCAACGCTGTGCTTGCCCAGATTTCCTCTCGATACGGTCTTCCCAATCGACTCCTCGGTAACCCACACACTCTCCCTTCCGCTCGAGCATCAACCAAGATCCAAGCCAACGTCTTTGAAGCGTATATCGGAGGTCTCTACCGAGATATCCGAAAGTCTCACGAGGGATCATCAGATAGTATGGTGCTTGGACCTGCGATTGATCCCATTGCCACATGGCTGGTGGACCTTTACACGCCTCTTGCACAATGGGCAAAAGGTCTCATGGAGGAGTACTATGGACCGGCGTGGAATGACGTGGACGTGGAAGAGGTCGATGACCCAGATACCGCCGTGGCACTCGTCCCGCAGACCGACTGGGAAGTGGCGGCCATCGCTCAAGGTGCCACTGCGAGATTGAACGCCTACATGGTCCAAGTCAAAGCCTGGCCTGTACCGACCTACGATGCACAATGGGTCAACGAGAACACCTGGAGAGTCTTGTGTACGGTGATAGATGGATCAGGAGCTATCAAGATGTGAGTGAGAATGGCGATTACGTGAGATGCTGTTGAGCGTGGCGGCTGACGCGACAGGACTCAGGTGGCAGAAGGGCGATCGAAGAAGATTGCTAGTATGGTTGCTGCTTGGAGGATCTGTCGACAGCTTGGGCTCATGTGATGTTCATCTGAATTGTGGGGTCTTGCAGCTGCTCACGGAGATCGTAAACCCCTTGCGACACAATGGCCTGTGAATGATGTATCATATGTATATCCAGGATGTAACGACTTCTGCCATCTATCATCGGTGAAACGAGACCGACCGGCGATCCTGTCCTGCGCAAGCATCCACTGTGATTCAATAAGAAGAAAGTGCTCCCCAGAGTGGCCGATGCGTTGTATGACCTGGCTGCGGTGAATAGCACTCAGTCGCCAGGGCGACACCATCAAACGCACAGACCACCCTTGTGCAAATTTCTCTTGGAGCGCAGAATCCTTCTTTCCTGCTCCCCTCTCCCTCATCGGCGCATTGGCAAGCCTCGAACGCCCTCTGTCGTATATCCTACAGAGACAGTCAAAGTCAACATGACATCCATCGAGCGACTCATCAGGTCCCTCACCTTTCCACCCTTACCCCACCTCAAGTCACCGCTTCGAGACCTAGTATTCGGGCCCCAGCCAGACTCTTCTTCACCCGAAAGCGAACGGACGATGTACGGCGAGCAGCAGGAGGAACTCGAGCAACATGGACATTTGATCGTCGGCGGGTTTTCCTTCTCACCCCGGCCAAACAGGGACTCATGTGGCTGACGATATCCCAGAGCTCATCATTTCCGATCTGGCCTGCAAACCGTCCGCCATCTGTGCGAGCAAAATCAAGGTGCCCGCACACAAGGCAATGAGTAGCCTGCAGCTGACGGTTCAGCATGCGAAAGAACAGCTGCTCAGCGATCAAGTTCTTTCCGCCATTTCTGAGCGATACGCATTACTCGGCAAACAATCCGCCCCTCTCACCAGTCGAGATGTCTTCCAATCGCAGGGGAACATCCACGTCAAGCTTCTGAAGACGTACATCGGCGCACTGTATCGATCTTACAAGCTCGATCTCGAGTCGGAATACGGCACGGCCAAAACGGGAGAGATGATCGATCAAATCGGAGAATGGCTAGTCCCCTTGTTCCAACCTCTCCTACGGGAAATCCAATTGAAAAAGGACAACGAGATCGCTGCTGGGAAGGACGAGGAGGACGGTGTGACTCGATCCACATTCGATCTACGAAAGATGACTCCCAAGCTTTTGGACGATTTGAGAATCGCTCAACATGCCCATGGAGCGACGGCGAGATTGCATGAACACCTCATAGGTCGAGAAGGCCTCCACTGTCCGACGTACGAGTATACACCATTGCTTGAACAGCTCTTCAAGGTCGTTTGTAAAGTCCGAGATCGAGACGGTCAAGTCCTCTTGTGAGTCACGGCATGACAGGTGAGGGAGGGAGAAGCTGACATCAAACAACTGCGACTGGGTTTGGAAGGCCGAAAAAGATCGGAAAGACGGTGGCTGCTTGGAAATTGTGCAAGCAGCTCAAGCTGCTCTGATCGGAGTAGGCATTAGAGGACATGGTCGGACGGACGCCCTTTCAGCACCTACAGGCACACTGATGGAAAAAGGCCACAGACCGCATGAATCAGTCTCACTTTTAGAAATAGCCCTTCTCGTCTGCTGCTGCCGTCATAGAAGTTCGTCCACATCTCGAGGCGAGATTAGTATGATTGGTATTGATGATCCTGTGAGCTTCAATATCGGTGATCAGCCAACGAGAACCCAAAGGATAAGCCAGGAACTGCATCGTATCGTCTCGTACAAGCTCCATCAACCAAAACCACCGACCACACGACCGACCCCACTCCTTACTTGAGGGGAACGCTACATGTCAGTTGACCCTCTACATGTAATAATGGGAAAACTCACAATCGAGAGTCCTTCATGTTGGCACCTCGACCGTGACCGACGGGCTTGTAGGTGATACTAACATGAGCTGAGCAGACCAGTATGTGTACGACTCACGAGAACTCTCCGAGGTAGTGACCAGTCATCTCGGGCTTGACCTCGACGGTGGTGAACGACTTTCCGTTCTGTCATGAGCAAAAGTTCGACGACAGGTAGAGCGACTCACGTAGACACCGACGACTGAACCGATCATCTCTGGGACAATGATCATATCTCGCAAGTGGGTCTTGACCATAGCTGGCTTTTCGTTGGGTCCAGCCTCCTTCTTGGACTTTCGGAGCTTCTTGATCAATCCCATGGGTCGTCGCTTGAGACCTCGCTGGAATCTTCTTCGGGCTCGGGCGTGGACGAGCTATAAGTGGAACCAACGAGCAAACGAGCGTAGCGAGTGCAGCGAGTTGGTGAGGGGGATGAAGGGACGCAATTTGAGGACGAGAGGGTGCAAATGATGGGAGAGCCGAGCAGGAGGATCGAGGAGAGACACAGCGTGCAGACAGATACGATGGAGAGGTAGAGAGGCGAGGGCGAAACAGTCAAATAGAGAAGAAATATGATCAGCGACTTCCCTACCATTCTAGTCAAACTCCAATCTCACCTCGATCAACGACTCATTGTTGAGGTCGAGCAATTGGTCGAGCTCGACACCTCGGTAGGTGTATTTCTTGAAAGATCGAGAAGCCTTCTTGGCAGCCGCTTCCTCGCCAGTAGTGTAGTCCGCCATTTTCTATCGAATCCAACAAAAGCGAGCACAGCGAGCGATCAAAGTAGCGAGGTTGTCAAGACGAGGCAGATGAAGAGTGCAGTGTGGAGATGGTAGAGAGTCGAGAGAGAACCTAGGTCAGCTTGAGATTTGGTGGTCGTCGATGGGACATACGAGTTTTGATGAAAAGAGAGGTATGTGGAATGTCCAAACTTGACCCAATGACCCCGTACCAGCAGCGAGGACAGCAGGCGAACCCCCATCCCACCCAAACTTACTCGGGCGGCGGCGAGCGGCGCCTAGGGGGATTTTCAAGAGGATCACATAGTAAATTTCGCCTCACTCTCTCGGCGTTTGGTCCAAAACATAACGCCGCCGAGCGGAACCAAATGTCATTTCCCTTATTCAACTGCGGCAACCCCCGCTATTCGGCCTGACTCTGGGCGCGACGGATTTTGAGCAGCAGCAATCGGGTTGTATCACTTCAACCCCGATGCGTGGATCGCCGCGCTCTCTTTTGTTTGGCTTCTAGCTGACTTGTCGGAGAAACGGAGCGGGGTGAGAAGGATCCTTCAGTGTCTGACTGACTCTTCCTTTGAAGAGAGGTACGTCTTGTTCGACCAGAGGCAAGACGACCAGTCGACTCTGGAACACATCACTCGAAATGCAAGATGTCATGACAACATGTATTTGGAAGGCAAACTGATGATGCGATGTTTCTACTGCTACAACATGGCTCAAGAGCTCACTCAAGAGATAATGCACTATCATGTCAGCTCCTTGAATCTCAACGGCACCTCTGACTTACCTCCTCTCACTCCTCCCCGTCGCGGGATAATACATTGCCCACTCAAACTCTCCGCCCTCACCTTCGGCCCCTCCACCAGACACGAATCGCCCAGGATTGAAGACATGACATCCCTCATATGTCAATTCGTATCGTTCATACTTGTCTGCCAGGATGACCGCCGTCGGCATGGGGTACAGCCGCAACGCATGGTCGTACTCCCATAACGTCGGTCTGGTAGATTGTGGCAGTGGAGACAAATGTGACTGATCAAGAATGGTCTGCACAAGCTGCCGAGTCAGTTTCTCCAAGGCAGATGTAGGAGCGTCAACTGACGTATCGTTTCATATCGGCTCCTTCCTCATCCTTGATCCCAACAAGACCTCTGACCATCCGTCCCATCAAGTCTTCTCTATAGATGACAATCTCCTGACCAAAGTATCGTATCCTACAAGGGTTTGACACGAACCGGGCTTTCGGTATCCTCGCACTGAGACGAGAGGTAAAGGCAGAAGGAAGAGCTGGTCGAGGTAGAGTCGAGGAGGACCAGGGGTCGAGTGGACCGGGAACAAAGATGAAATGTGAATTGTGCAACAAGGGGAAGGATACCAGGAGTTCGGTCAGAGCGTTGAAGCCATCTGCTTATTAGCTCAACGAGGAGAAACTGGATGCCGGGCAACTTACTGGTGTACCGTTTGAGACCCGTCTCTCCGTCCCACCCTCTTTGGCAAAAGTTCCCGCACAACACAAAAGCCATGGGCCGATACTCGGCAGCTTCGGCGTATCCCTCGAATAAGCGCCTGAGCGCAGGTATCGTCCTCGGATGATCCAGCCACACGTCGGACATGACGACAAACGAGACTTGCGTATTCGCCAGGATTGTAGGGGTGTATTTTTGCTGGTCGTAAGCCCTGCTCTACTCGGCATATTGAACGCTTACTTCTTCTTTCAGAGAGACTGCGCCGGTGCCAAGAAAGTCAACGTGACCGTGCAGAGCCCTAGACATAAGCAAGAGATCTCGACCAGTAATATAGCTGGCTCACCTCGAAATGTCCCTCTTTTCGCTGGGCGGATGACCCATGGCCAGCACCCTTATCGTTTCTTCTATCGTGTATTCTCCCTCTATCAACGTCATACACCCCTCTGTGAACAATCCTTCTCCAGGTACCTGTGACATGAGCTCCGACTCGGCGCTTCGGACGGATGACAACTCACAGCATCGGTCATATCCAGCCTGACTCTCCCCTCGCCATCCTCCAAACACAACCTCCCTTCCGGATCCCTAGACAGCATTCCGAAAAGCAAGAACAATTGCCCAGCTCTGCCGAGGAGATTCCGCGTCGAGGTAAGTTTAAGGTAGTTGGCCCTATCGTGTCCGCCTATAGCGGGCGGTGTAAAGTTCTCGTTCCGCAGGATTACCTTCTCATCAGCGTCAAATCCGCTTGTCATACGATAGGCTCACTTCGCGGATGATACCCCATCGTTCCCTCAGATACGCCGAACGACTGGACGGTTGTCCACCCATGGAAGGTTTATTACGCGATCTGGGATCGTCAGCTCATGCAGCGCTATGGTCGTAATGGCTCACGTCGTGAAACCCGCTCTGACTGGGTCAAAGTGTACCGGGGGCATGTCGAATGCGTCTATGACCGAGAAATGAGTTTCAACATTGATCTCGCTCGGATCGATCTCGTCGGTATCTTCCGTGCTCTACGGATCAGCTGGTTGCGCGAAGGTAGAGAGAGCTAAGCTGACCCCGACTTGCAGCACTTCGTATGCCTTTTTAAGTGCCGGAAGGGAGACCAAGGAAGAAGAGTCTGCTCTCTCAGCTACACTCGCAAATGTGAAACGAGGCCTCACCTTCCGATTTGAGGTATTCTCTCGCCCAGAATTCCAGACCCGTTATCCATTCTTCCTCGGGTATATCGTTCTTTGCATCAGCGAGTCCCCTCGCATGATTGCGTAAGACACACCTCCGTCAAGACCTCTTCTATATACCCCAACGCAGAAGCAGGAAGCGTCAATGAGTGTTTCGTCGAGAATACCTAGACCATCAGCTCGCGTGCTTTTTCCGGGCAGTGTCCGCTGACCTTGACGATCGTTGCCCTCATACGGTTCACCATGATACGCTGATCTATACTCGTGTATCCGCTCAGCTGTTGTAGGCTCTCGACCGATGTGTAGGGGATGATTTCATGTTCACCACGCGACCGCTTGGAAAGTCAACTCACCTCCACCAACGCGTTCGCCCTCTGGTATAGGCGTGCGATCGGGTGAAAGACGTCCAAGCCACATTTTGCCACCAAATAGGCATGCATACCTGTAACGTAACGACAATCAGTCTCATCACCTGCCTGCAAAGACCCCTGCGAGAGGTTGACTACATCCCACAGAGCTCTGCTCAGACTCGGAGAAACTTTTGCCCAACATGACGATGGCAGTGAGGAAGCTCCAGGGTGAGTGCTTCCGACCTGCTGCTACCAGCTAGTGGGCTTATGCTGATGTTTCAGCCGAGATCGACCGGACGTTGAAAGGGGTTGCTCAAGGTGTGGAGATCTTTGAAGCAACGTTCGACAAGCTCAACCATTCGAACAATGCCACGCAGAAGGATAAACTGGAGAATGATCTCAAAACTCAGATCAAGAAATTGCAAAGGATGAGAGATCAGATTAAAGCTTGGGCATCCAACAACGACATCAAGGACAAAGCGCCGTTAGCTGACAACCGTCGTTTGATCGAGACTGTGAGTTGGCTGTGGACGGCATTTCAAGATGAGATCACAGCTGATGATCAGCAAATGGAGCGGTTCAAAGCTCTGGAAAAGGAGATGAAAATGAAGGCTTTCTCAAGAGAGGGTCTGATTGCTCAATCTAAACTCGATCCAGCGGAAAAGGCAAAGAGGGATATAATCGATTGGATAGGAAATACAGTCGAGGAGCTCGCTAGACAGATTGAACTCACAGAGTCTGAAGCTGAGTCTCTGACTTCGGGAAAGAAGAAGAAGGGACAAGGGGATAGATTGCACGAGTTGGACGAGCTGAATGAGAGGAGGACTTGGCATACGGGAAGATTGGAGGTTGTTCAGAGAATGTTGGAGAATGGGCAATTGTCCGTCGAGCAAGTAGAGGAGATCCAAGAGGATGTCAACTACTTTGTCGAGGCCAATGGAGTGAGTCACCATATGCAGTTTGGAAGGATCGCTTACACGTATAGGAGGAAGACTTTGACTATGACACTGGATTGTACGACGAGCTCAACCTGCAAGATGAGGAGGATATCGTCGGTGATTTCGGACAGACAGACGATCTGTCCAACCTCGACTCGGCTAGCGTCCCAGATGTCCAAGACGAACCGACCCCCGTCCCCGTCGCACCGAAAACACCAGCCAAAGAGGAGAAGGAGAAGAAGTCGACACCTGCGAGTAAATCACACAAGGATGTCGAAGAACAACCGCCTTCACCTGTGTCCGCCAAGAAACAGCCGTCTAGGAAGAGCACCATGGAGATCAAGATTTCGCCATCGCCCGTAGTGACAAAAACCGAGACTGTGGTTGCGGCGCCCAAAGCTGCACCTCTACCTCCTATCCGGTACGCCGCCGCTGCCGCTGCGGCTGTCGCCTCGTCCTCTGCCATACCTTCAGTACCGGCACCATCAGGGTCCGAGGAGGCGATCAAGGCAAAGGCAGAAGCTGTCCCTCCTCCTGTGGCCGAAGAACAAGCAGTCAGCTCGACACCTGCAGTGGCAGCAGTAGAGGCGCCCAGCAATGTGAGTTATCCAACGAAACATCACTGATGTACAGACGCAAGCTCCCCCTCCACCTCCTGGCCTCTTCCGGTCGCCTGCTCCAACAATACCTGCCCAAACGAGCGGACCAGCAACAGAGGAATCATCAGCTTCTGTTCAATCCATCACGCAAGCTGTACAAGGTATCTCAGTCAGCAACGGCTCGACATCACCTTACCTCAACCAACCTTCTGTCCATGCCGAGTCGTCCAGAGCTCCATCAGCATTCTCGGGTACAAGCCCAAGACCTCTGCCACAGGGAGTCATGGGCAACCTCATGCAGAGTTTCGACGTTGCTAGGGAACGATGTGAGTAGAAAATTGCAGAAGAGATTTGGCTGACTGTCTAGCCGAGCGCAGAGGAAACGATGTCTCCGAGCTGCAACAGGCTCTGGAGGGGTCCTACGCTAGTGCGCCATTACCGACAGATTGCGATCCGTGAGTGACCGCTCTGAGTGGCGGAACCGATACTGATACAACCAGACCAAGATATTATCACCCAAAGAATCCAATCAAGACACCTTCTCATTACCCTCAGACCCGCCCTCCCATTCTGGAAGACAAAGCGTTATACAGTCGGCTCGATATCGATCAACTGTTCTACGTCTTTTACTACATGACAGGGACATATGAGCAGTGCGCATCCATTTCTTCCCCTTATGGCTCCGCTGATGATAGATGGCTGGCGGCACAAGAATTGAAGAGGCAATCCTGGCGATTCCATAAACAATACCTTACATGGTTCCAACGTGCACATAACCCTCAAGCCATCACGGAAGATTATGAACAAGGAGGATACTTCTACTTTGATTGGGAGAACAGTTGGTGTCAACGGAAGAAGAGTGATTTCCGATTCGAGGTGGGTCATCGAACTGTCAAGATTCGGGGGTCAGTGCTGATGAGTAGTATCGATGGCTCTCTGAGCATTAGGCAAAGAGAGTTTTGGTAGTGGAAACGGAGGATTCGCTGCGTGATAGGTATGCATGCCTTACATACTCATGCATCACGTCGTGGTCGTGCAAGCGGACTCGGGACAAGCAAGCGTACTGGTCGGAATAAGCGTCAAACTCTCCATCATATTCGAGCTTCGGTGCGTTGATCGGATGTGTGGTAGGGGGCGTTCCCATCGTATTACGCCTAGGATGACATGCCGGAGACCTGGATTACTGCAGATGATCGCTTGTCTGCTCTGACGGCTCTCTATTCTATACGGGTAGCGGCACGGCAGTACTCGCGCAGACAAGAAGCATCGGGCTCGAACATGACAAGATCACCCCGGACGGGATTTTAGCACGCCTCTTGAATTCCGAAACGTCAGGGTCTCAGTGGGTCACCATCACATCTGACAAGCTTGGGCACTCGGTGGCGGCGAATGATAAATCTTCGTCACCCAAAACAGACCCGTCGACGCTCAGCACTGACGTGAAGCTCATGCACAGTCTGGTCTACCTGAGCAGGAACAAAGCATAGATGTTTCCGATCTTCCAGCTTGGAAGGAAGCGAATTGGCGCACGGTCATGGGATCGGGGATCAGTCGGTATATACATTGGGTTTGCGACTCGAGTTGGATGAGTGCTGACTTTCGAGGTGGGCATGGTATAATCAGCACTATTTCCAGTCTCGGATGATCACATGGACGTGTTTTGCGACTGAGAATACAAGTCTGATGGGCATTGTAATGAAGAGATAAAGGAAAAAGGTCATCTCGACCGGTCGCTCCACTGATGGTCATCGTCAACACCATGCACTCTCGCCTGTCATCTCATCCGATTGCCGAGTTATGCTCAAGATCGATCCCCCACTCTCTCTCCATACCCTGAGATAGATTAAATACGATTGGAGACGATACAAGCAGGTACAGATCACCCCCAAAGGAACGTTGAATGATCACTTTCAATGGAACACTCGAGCGGGGTTACAACGTTTGAAAGGCATCCTTTGACTCTACAAGATGCGCGGAAGCTCGAGAGGAAAGACACCACGATCGGATTGGTGACTAACATCCCCGGGGGGGGGGGGGGGGTATAGAGCGTGAGAAACGCAGAGACGACCAGGACGAGCCTAGGGTGAGGGGGATGCGTCAGGGGGACATGTCGCGAACTTGAAAGCTTCCATCATGACCTGGTGCCCAACGTCAAACATGATGCCCAGGGTAGACGCGAGATGCGACGACGAGGAGATGAGACGAGATGGAGTCAGCCCCCGGGGACAAGCAGGGGCAGTGTCAAGAAGAGAGGGATAGAGTGAGGGGGAGGAAGAGGGAGTCTCATTGTTCGAGAGGACAAGACGCCCTTGATACTCCTCCTCACTGACGATTCTCATATATACTGATATCTCCATCACTCATCTTCTTCCTATTCCTCTCCTCTCCTCCCATCTCATCCTCGCTGATCAGAACGCTCCTCTTGACATACCACTCTAATCTGCCTCACAACGACCCAACGATCTGGGGTTGCCATCCCTCCTCGACGCCCCATCTTTCACCTGCCATCCCACCTTCCATCGAGCTGTCTCCGAGCCCTTGACCATCTCTAGTACCTTGAGCGGACCTTCGACAACACGTTGCTGTGCCGACCTTCCCTTCGTAAGCATCTTGTATTTCTTCCTGCCTTCAGGTAGGACCTGACGAGGCAGACGATCTCGCCTCCCGCCAATCTCATCATGGCACCGTCCACCCAGACATCCTCCAACAACCCGCCCAATCGTCGATGGAGGCCTTCTCACAATCGACAGCCCAAGTCCAAAACAACTTCGATAGCTTCCACACCTACACCAACCGCCAATCCAGTTAAAAGAGCCGCGTCGACCAGAATCATCCAAGCCCAGATGGAGAGATTGAACGGTCCTTTGACCGTCTCTCCCACCTCTTCGGAGATTGATGTCACTTTGGGATCTTCCACCAGACCAACAGTCGTCAATAGGGCCAAGCAAGGTCAAGACAAACGACGTGAGTGTCTCCAGCTCAAAGTCGCTGCGGTTCATTCGGTTTCCTTCCAGGTGCCCAGCACGATCAGCTGTAGTGATGTCGTGATGAGTGCGTCGCTGATCGTCAGGTCCACCTTCCGCTAGAAAGGGACACATGGTATCTCCTTCCCACACAAACACGTCCATCACGCCTGAACAACCGCCCACTGAAGCAGAGAAGCCGCATGAAGGTAGGCCCTATTCCTCCCGTACCCGATCAGTCGCACGGATTCTCATCATATAGTCTTTGCCAACCGAAAGCGACCCATCAAAATTGTCAATCCTGATGATCGAGAGTCACGAGGTAAGTTCATCTTGCCACTGCTGCTCTAGCATCACAAGTAAGTACAAAGCTGAGGTGTTTCAGGCGAGATCGATGTGGACACTCCTACAAACTCCACCTCTAAAGCGGCGAAGCCTACCTCGGTGTCTTCTTCCGTCCCTTCTTTTTTTGCCCACTCCCCGGCGAAGACTTCGCCCACTATGCCAGCATTTCATGGCAAACAGCAACGTTCTCCGGTAACGCCCCCAAGATTCAGAGGTGTCAGCAGTGGTTGGGCTTCGAGTGCATCACGTAAGCGATTTCACCTATCGGAACTTGGCTGATGTCACAGCTTATACTGCGCCTCATACCGCCGCTCATGGTGCCGCTCATGGTGTAGCTCATGGTGCAAGCCATTCCCATGCAGCTAATGCAACCCATAGTCGAAAGATCGTGGCGGAGTATGGGCATCCGATTGTCCCATTCGCTCATCAAGACACGAGATCTGTGTCTGCATATGCCGAGCGACAACCCATTCGATCACCGGAACTGCTCCGACCCGCTCCTCGACCTATTCCAGCCCTGTCATCCGATGATAGACGACTCCGACTCTACAAACTCATTCCCAACCTCAAGACCTTGCAACAGTCCGACTATCCTCCTCCCGAGCCGTACAATGCCGCCTTTCCTCATCCCATCTCGGCATACGCCTCTCCAGGAGTCAACGTGCACTCTCTTGCAGCTTCGGGATACCTTGAACTGCTTGAAGATCTGGTCAAAAACGATCCAGCCAAGCTCAAGGGGTCTATTCTCGCTTCTGCCTCCGAGAAGGAAGATCTCTGGCCTCCTGCGCTTGACATGGTTCTCGCTGGCGATGATGGGTGTGGTATCCCTGAAAGACTCTTTGTCCAGTTTGATTCGCTTGGTGCTGCTCGAATCTCGGTCGGAACTCCCACTCCAGCCCCCTATGCTCGAATCAAGCCTCTTTCCGGTAGTCCGCCTCTTGCTCGATCAAATATGGACGGTCAAGCCACTCTGGGTCATAGCCAAGACGAGTTTGTCGTCTCGCACTTTACGTCGCGACGACCATCCTTCTCAGATCAACATGCCTGGCGAAGAGACTCGCAAGTTCGTCCCTACTCGCCATTGCCTGTTGATCGCCGAGAGATAGACCCACGAGGGGGATTGTCGTCCGAGTTCAAGACTGAGCTCTGTCCCGTGTGGGAAGATACCGGGATATGCAAGTACGGCAAGTCTTGTCAGGTCAGTAATTGCAGATACGCCGTCGAGCCTACCTGACAAGCAGTTTGCTCATGGGTTCAATGAACTTCGAACTCCGACTCGAATTGTCCCCTTGCCTTCTCCCCCTTTGGATCATGCTCCATACTACGGGACGTATCTTCCGGAGGGATCAATGCCCCTTCCTTCGTCGAACCGAAAAGCATCGCTACCCTCGCTGCCTCTCATGCCTCGACTCGACTTTCGACGAGCTTCTGCTCCGCCTCGAAACCTCTCCGTTGTGACTGAGCTCGAGGATCAACCTGGACTTTGGCAACAGGAAGATATCCCTCCGATTGGATCTGAACGGATCAGTCCGCCCCGAGAAAGGTCTCGAACATCTTTGCCAGACCTCTGCCCATCTCGAGGGTGGCAACACATCGAGTTTGATTGCATCACCAACCTCACTCCGCGACCTCAGGTGCGAGATCTTCAACACTCCATCTCGAGTCTTTCCTCTTCGAATCAATCGACTTCGTACACTCCTATCTCTGAATATACCTCAGACAAGTGGAGTCCTAGTGCTCAAAGCTCGGTTCAAGCTGGAAATGACAGCTCCAAGGGTCAAAATCAACATATCGAAAGCGATGCCACCTGGTCTCGAACC
The DNA here is from genome assembly GCA_032158125.1 of Papiliotrema nemorosa. Lineage (NCBI taxonomy): Eukaryota > Fungi > Basidiomycota > Tremellomycetes > Tremellales > Rhynchogastremaceae > Papiliotrema > Papiliotrema nemorosa. Next base: position 379,400 of record JASKOT010000008.1, on the reverse strand, counting down.
GCTGCGACTACCACCATCGACTTTTCCACTGGTCGATCCATCTGGTGTAGCAAGGCAGTGACTTTGTCGTGAAATGTCGGACGATTCCCTCCCTCATCAGGTTCAGTCTACTTGTCGATATCGATGTCGATGCCCCCTCTCGAGTTTCCTTTCGATGTCGATGTCTTCTGGGAAACGGATGTCAACGTCAAGACCTGTCCCTCCTCTCCCACTTCTTCAATGTCCATGTTTTCGACTGCGTTTCAACTGTGAATGCGTTTCCACCCTGTTCAGGCTCGGTCATTAGCCGGGCTACCTGTTTATACGACTCGGAAAATACGACTCGAATTCCGATATTCGACTATCCCCTCTGCCACACGCAGAATGATGGATCTATGCCTTATGCGCCGTCACACTATGCCCAATCTATGCTGCTCAATCGTCTCAATTCACAGTCGATCAAAAACGAAAAGACATCTCTATAATCCATATAGGATACGCAAGACACGATTCTCGAAAAGAGCGAAACGATTCATCGATTACGCTATACCTTCGGACACTGCGATACGCTATCATCTACGCCTATGCTTCTCCCTACCACGTCGTCCTTGGCCTTGAGCGATTTTGGTATACTTGATCCACTCGATAGATCTCGACCTACCATACAGCTTAGATAGACTAGATGACTTATGCACATGATACATACATCTACATTCCCCGATGATGCTGTAATTCTTGAAGGGTTTATGACATGCATTCCTTCACCAATATCCCACGAGGCGTAAGGGAGATCGTAACTTGTATGCGGGAGCTTTTTAAGCTACAATGACATGATAAAGACAACATGAAAGCCTACAGACCACCTTCCACCTGTCATCTCTCCGCTTGCAAGTCTGTCGCTACTCAAATAGCCATACCATTGATAGGATGCCCACCTCTACCGGTATAAGGACTCCAAGGGGACTTGGGTAACCCTTTCGTACCCTTTTTTGGGGTTCTCTCCCCTCTATCCCCCGCACCTCCGACCGCTGCATTCTTTGCTCCCTCCGAGGACCCATTGGTATTCTGCGACCCAAGAGGAGGTGGGACAGTCGACCCGCCACCAGTCCCATTGGCCGGTTTGATGGTGCCATTCATGTTTGAGCCGGAAGTTGTCGAGAGGGTAGGGACGGAATTGGCGCTTGAGGTCGCTAACATTTTGGCCATTGGTTCGGCGTACGCCAAAGATCTCTTGACGTAGAAAAGCATGTACGCTTTCTGACTCAATACACTCTTTAAAGTGGTCGGCGTGACTTGTCGTCAGTCAGAGTCGTTGCAAACGAACGAGGCGAAGGCGATACAATGTGTCATATGGCTGTAGATGGCTGACTCACCTTTATCGTCGTCACAATGCCACCACTCACTTCCGCTCAACACGTCGGCCCAATAATGCCCATTGTCCAATTTCCCCTCATGGGTAACGACCGCGAAAAGGTCGTATGCGTAAAGCGAATCAGGTAAAGGTGGAGCGTTGAGAGGTGGAGGCTCAACATACGGTCTCATGTCAAGATGGGAGGGGAATCGAACGGGAAGCTCGACCTTGGTCGAAGTGGCATTGTGTGCGAAACGCTAGAGGATCAGCAATGAGCGTCGAGTTGAGGTAGAAGTAGTACCTTTAGCTGAAAGGATAATACAGGTGGAAGCCGTTTGATGAGCAGTCTTCGTGATGCAATCTGAGATCAGCTCTTCTACATGAGAGTGTGAGACGCAGACAAACCGCTCCAGGACCCCCGCCGCAGGATGAACAGTCGTATCCTTTCGAAGTATCCCCGATCTGTTCTTCCGCACAGAATCGCCTCAACATATTTGTCAACGTCAAAGCTGAAGGATCGGAAGTATTGCTAGGAAAATCCAGCTGGACATCCAAGATGGGGTCGATGGTAGTTGATGCTTTCTGACATTTGGAACAGGTGACAGAAGATAAGAGTGAGCCAGCGAAGGTCTGGTCTGATACAGTCAGCACTGCGCGTACAGAAAGTGGGAAGCCTCAAGAGCACATACGGGCGATGCAGGTGCAACCTGATAGTGTCCCTCTGGCATGGGCATGTATCTGATCCAGCGCCGCGAGGAAGAACGAGTGGGCGTCTGAACTCAGCTCGATACACCTTGTGGAAGCAAAGAGCTGAGTCGTCGAGGAACTCACCTTGTTGACCATACCCTTCCAACTCTGCACTTGCATGCCACATGGCATACAACATGGTGATAGGTCCAAAGGGCGCTTTGTCCTCACTGTGAAACTGGACATCAGCCGCTGTTACACCCCATGTACGCAACAATTGACCTCTTCGAAAGCCCGGTCCATCTCGCAACACATGCATCCCTTTTCTCTCTCGGTACTCGGATTCCCGTCTGGACCCATGTATGGTTTTCCCACCGCTAACCCTTTCGAGCTGTTCGAACATACGTGCCGATTATGCTTGTCTGATAAGAAGTAGGCTTTGAGGAGTGGATTGTGGATGAGCGCTTGGAGAATCGCAGAGAGGAAACATGTCTGTGAAAGATTGAGCAGAGGTCGGATACCTACCATCAGCTTCTCCCTTCTCGACACATCTTTTAAATGAAGCACTCACCTCTACAGGAAGTCTTTGACACATCGAGGAGAGAGGTAGATGGAGCTGGGTCCCAAGGTCGATAAGATCCTCGATCTCTACCTCGACCAATGTTAGAGTGCTCTCGACTCTTGTCTGACCTCTCCTCTTGTGCAGTCTTGATCGACCTAAACACCTTGTCAAAGATGTCTGAATAGATGACATCGTCGCATTGAGAGCAGTATATCCCGCCGGTAGTGCTGTCAATGGCTGACGGTCAGTTACTGCTTGTAGCTGCTCTAAGAGACTCACCGAATTTGCACTCGGAGTTTGATGATATATGTTCCTGCAGACAATGTTTGGTCGAGGAAGATGATGCGCTCAGAGAGAAACACCCGACGAAAGAACAAGTCAGACATGCCCAAGGTCTGGCTTGAGGCGAATGACAAGCGGAACATTCCGGAGCGCACATCTGGGACAATGAGCGCTGACCCCCCTCTGTCGGTGTCGACATGATGGCCACGACGACGCTTACCTTTCTTCGCTTGGACCCCTCACTCGTTGCGCCATGTCGTACGACAGAAGCGTATCTCTCCTCCACCCTAGCCCTCACGGGGTCCACCACTTCCTTTGGCTTCCCATCCTCCGATACCCCGTTTGATACTGGGCCCCCAGGGTCCACTTGCTCGACCTTGACTTTGATGTCTTGTGAATCGGAGTCGAGGTCGAGAGAGATGAGTGAAGCGAGGTGAGAACAAATGTTGGGGTCGTGCCGTGTGAAGGGTGCCTGCGACATGACGGACTTCGCTTTGCCTCTGAAGTGGGTGGAGTACGACCGGTGGGAGTGTCGAGGGACAAGTGATCCACCGGGGTTCTGATAAGTCTTGCGCCTGTATCAGGCCGTTACAGTCGTCTATCCAGCGAGTCTGAAGCCAGTCAAGGTGAGTCTGTCTCGAGATATAGGGTGAAAATCCGTCATTCAAAGCTGAAACATGCGTCGGACCGATTGACAAGTGCGGGGTCTCCAAGGGGTTTCACGTGGGAAACGCGTGGATCTTTATTAGTCCAGACTTCTTCTTTGTCTGACACGTCATCGTTTTATTTGTTTATCACTTCGGTACGCGCTTCCCGACGCGACTGCCTGATGTTCATCTCTGCTCATATCATCATCATCATCTTCGGCACCTCGAGATATCAAGCCATCATCTCTCGGGGAGCGTTTAGATCATTCTCATCGATCGTCTACAATGGCTCAACAACCACCCAATCCTCTCCTGCAACCACCATTCTTCGCCGTACCCGGTATCTCCCCCTCGGCGCCCATCTCGGCTCAAGTCCAACAGATTGATCAACTGAATACAATCCTACTCCGTGAGATCGATGCCAACTTTGCAAAGTTCCACCAGATCATCACGAGCCGGATATTGCCAGAGATCAAGCGATATGCTATCGCTTCGGAACCAATCAGGGAGACTTCCCAGGTGAGTCGTCAACTGCATCCGATCATACGATCGAAAACGACCATTGATGTATCAGTTCTGGAGAGCGTTCTTTGAGACTGCTGCTGCTGTCAGAGTACCGATAGAGGGAGACTCGACAGCTCCAACGTCTGACCTCGACCACACCATCACCGAGACTCACTCTCATCATCCGACCGACCATTCTTATGCCGAAACAGAAGGCTCATTCATGTTCCAACCACCGGTCACTTCCACTCCTCTCCCCGGTCGGAGAGGTCCACAAATGGCAACTCATGAGAGCTGGGAAGATGGTTCCGAGAGTCCGTTCGATAGACTCGATCGGAAATTGGAAGAAGACCTTCGATGGGAAAGCAGCGAAACGAGTGGGGAAGCTCCTACACCGAGTTTACCCAGTGGGTACTCTTTGCCGGGTATGAAACCTGGAGATACGACCTCATTAGCGGACTTCTCGACGGGCACCGTTGAACCTGTCGATATTCCATCTTTGGGACCGAGTAGGAGCAGAGGGGATGTGACGCCTAAAGCAAAGGCAAAAGTTGCGAGTTGGAAAAGCGGACAGGTTACAGATTTACGACACACCCCCCTCAACGCCAGATTTGCGCTGCCCAAGTCGAAAACATCACAAACGACGAAGCAACACACAGCGCCTACATCGACGTCTTCATACGCCTCTTCGTCTTCGGGTCTACCCAACGTTGCGGATTTAGGCCTTGATTCGGATGACGATTCTGACGATTTCGATATCAAACCTACCATGTCTCCTCCCGTCACGATGACCTTCCACCTGGAACCCCGTGCCAAAGCTGTCCTCGAGGCAGCAAGACATACTCCTCGCAAACCATCGTCTCTGTCCCAGACCACCACAGCGAGGTGTACAGACCCCTCGGCCCCTTCGGCCGCACCATCGTATACAGAAGATGGGATACGGGGGAAGAGCGGAGAGGCGAGGTTGATCCTCGATGATTTGATGGAAGAAATGCAGAGCATGGAAGACTCACCGAGGATGCCCACGCCTGAAGCGTTCAAGCGGTACTCCATTTTGCCTACGGAACAGCCTGGATTGGGTGACGATACGAATCATGCAGCGAGGAGGTTGTTTGATAAACACACGGAAGACACGATACGGTTGGGAGGAATAGGATCGAGGAAAAGTATGGCCAATACGAGTTATGGGTCGGATATTGTCGACTCGCATCATGATCCTTCGCGCGATTTTGCAGGGGACGAATTGTCAGATGACGAAGAGGACGAAGATGAAGATTCGTTTGATTCGGTTTTCCAAGCTGGACAGACGATACGGCCAGGTGGCGAGTATGAAGGGAGGGGCGACCTGGTCGATCTGGGGGAGGATGATAGTGGTGATTTGACAGTGAGCAGTGTAGGAACCGATATGGTCTTTGGGGCGCCGTCTGCGGGAAGTCGAGGAGGACAAGGGTATGCCGGTCAAAGTGGGACAGGAGGGGTGGGGGGTGCAGCGGGAGGTTTCAATATAATGGGTCCAGAGGAAATGTTGACTTATCATGGGGGGAGATTGGAAGATGCTGCTGGGGCGGAACAATTCTTCTCTCCCAGTCACGGCTTGGCCCCAAGGAAGAGGGATTGATAGAGTCATGCAACGGACATTGAGAAGAGCACACCCGACCACAAATCAAAATCTGGACGTACAGCCAATTGGAGGATCTCGCCGTGCCAGTCTGCGGCAGTCCATGTGCTACAGTAATCATACATAGAGTCGTGATGCCTACAACATCGTTTCTAGTCTACCACAACTGATTCACACAACGAATGGTACACTATGATTCTAGTTCTCAACAATGTCGGACGGCACGGAGCATGAGGTCTCCTCGCGATTCACTCGTCCTTCTTCATCAAGCTGTTCGCCGTGATTGACTCCTTCGCAGCCCATGTCTCCTAACTCACCCAGCGTGCTCGCTGTCATCTTTGCTTCCCAATCAATCCCGCCTGCCAGATCACCTGAGCCCTTCCACTCATTCCTCTTCTTCCCCTTCTAATGGCTCATACTCCATCTCCTCCCGCTTCCTCTTGGTGATCCACCACCAACCCACAATTCCTCCAGCGATGAGCAACACCGCTCCAACGCCCACCAACATGATGACCAACCATCCCCAGCTATTCATCAGCCCTGTCCTGGTCTCATTGTCGACAGTCCACGTGCTGGGTGGAAGCTTCCAAAGAGACTTACCGATTGAACCAGCTCGGTTCGTAGGGAATAAGTACCGAATCAATGACCAAAACCCCTCCACCCAAGGTCAATCCTCCTCTCCACAACTCCAGATTCGCATCATCCGGTACATCAGAACCCTCTCCTGGTGTCTCCACCCCCTTGCGCCCTTTGCCCTTCTTCCCATGCAAACCAGTAGGCCTATCTACGCTCTTTCTCCACCTTACACTGGCCCGTCCGTATTCTCCGACCCTGGCTGAATCACCCATTGAAGCTTTACCAGACCTTGCGGCGCCTTTTATGCCGACGATGAAGGAATTGTCGCCAGTAGCTCGGAAAGCCACATCACCATATTTCGACGTGGATGAAAGTAACGTCGAATAGACCAAATCATCCCCTATCGATAACGGCTGACCGTCTTTAGGTGGTGAGGCTGGTTGTTTGGATTGATCGAATCTAGGGGTGGTAGGTTGAGTGGGGATAATATGGAGTTTGAGCAGATCGAGTAGTGCTTCACGCGACTCAGTATATTTGGTCAAATTGACCTGGGAAAACGCCTTGTCTGTGGGGACTAGAACCGTATAGCTTGGCATAGCAAGCGACTCGACGTCGGGAGTCTCGGACGTATCGTCATCAGTCCCTTGTGAACGGACGATACCTTGGAGAATGGCATTAGACACTTCGTCCGAAGTCGGTTCGCGCCCTTCCAAGATCCAACCTAGTCCAGCTCGGATCATCAATTCGCCCATGGTGGTGTACTTCGAACCTCGAATCAACTTGGAAATTGTGATGGAAACATCGGCAGGGATCATGACGCTATCGATGGTGTGTATGACACCGGTCGACGTGAGCGCATCGGTGAGAGCGACATGAGCCGGTCGGAGCTCTCCATTTGCAGGTAGATCCTCGCCTGAATCATGCCCTTCCCACTTTGTAGGGGAAGACAAGGCGAGGCTTCCATTCGTCTGGGTCAGAATGACTTCTCCACCTGAGAGTGTCTTATACTTTGTCCGGCCAGATTCGACATCGGACGAGTATATGATCCCGTCGACCGCGTGGTATCTGATGACCTTTCGCAGCTCGTCCTTGCCCTCTGGAAGGAGCAGATAGTTCATGCTCAGTCCCAGAGAGCCGAAAGCACGATTGTGAGGAATAAAGTATGTGACACCTGGCGTTCGTTTAACTATACGATCGAGATCTGCCGCGTAGACTGCCGCGATGAACGTCGACAGTTGCAAATTGGATACTGCGGTCTGTAGGACATCATCTGGCGGTGAAAGCAGCGAGGACAAGAGGTAGATGATCGATTTTCCCGATCGAATAGGTTTACCGAGCACAGTCGATCCGCCAAAACGGATTTCGCCACGACCTATGTTATCCCAATTTGTCCTGTCAAGATGGTCCGACACGTCAACCTTTAGACGTTGGCGACCGCCTTTGAGTGCCGAAGTGCGAAGCTCTGTGCCGACCAGCATACCATCGTGGATGTCCTTGGGCGAGAGGCGACCGGGAAGAATGTGATATTGCAGCAACGCGGCTATAGGGGATACATCCTCGAAAGATCGACTCTGTAACGTCTGGTGAGTATCGCCCCATTTGTCCATGACATCTAGAACCTCATCTGTAGGTGCGAGAATTGTCCAAGCTTCTTGATCTTTCGGCGCGCCAATGTATGTCGACGAGAGATTGGCAGAGCGTAGTAGAGATACAAATCGAGTAGCATTGACGGATAGTAGTACCTTTTCAGCCGAGTTGAGCAGGCGGAAGTTGGGCGGCAACAGGAGTTTTGGGAGGATCTGGATCACACCTGATGTCAGCGGAACGCCAGGGATGACTGCATACCATTCGAGGCAAAGATATCAACAGTAGTCGCCTCAGTCCCATTGACTCGTAATGAGCCATCATCAGACACCTCAACAACCAGATCGAGGCCTGAAGCCGATTCAACTGAAAAAATGAGCTCTTGTGTCTTTGTACAAGGATCCGACTCACCTTGATACTCTTTCTTTCCCCAATGATCTGACCAGCCGACACCATCCTTTTGCACCCCTAGAACAACACTACCACTGACAATTCGAGCGACGCCTTCTGCCCCGAATTCACCTTCCAGATATCGTCTTTCCACATCGTCAAACACCCCCTCGAATGCCTCGTTGGACGGTGCGAAAAAGGTCAAGTGGGGTGAATCTGTCAGATTGTCAGGTAATGGCGATGGTAGTGGCGAATCAGACAGCAATTGGGCAAGATAGCTGAGCTCCGGACGGGTTTTGATGATTGTTTCTGTGCGATCAGTCCAATCTCCCTATGCTTGAATGCAAGTCTTACCAATGGAAGGAGGAGGTTCAAGAACACCCTGTAGACCGACAACTACGCCGTTCCTGGTCCATCTGGCCCCATCCATTTTCTTTTCTTTCCTTGATCCCATGAAACCTGTCAGACTGCCATTCTTCGGTGCTTTAGGCCATCCACTGCCATCCCAAATATCGACACCCCCTTCTCCTACATGGTCCACTCCAGCTCTACCTCTCTCACCTCCCTGCTCAGAACCGCCTTTGCCCAGTCGCAGTCTCTGTCCATGTCCACCTAACAACCCCTCGCCTCCTCGTGGCAGCCAGGGTGGGCCGGGTGGCGGCGTAGGGGGAAGCTCCGGTTCGGCCGATAGAGGGAATAAGAGCGATGTTTCAATCGTGATATTACTCGAGTGGTCCGCGATGAATGCGGAAGGAGGTAGAGTATAGTTGAGCATGTGATAGAGTAAATGCTGCCTTAATGCCCAATTCTGGTTATCGAGGAGCCCAACATCCTCTTCCTCTTCCTCTCCATCCAGCACAGAATCCAATATCTCTTGACGGTCTCTCTCCTCCTGGTCCGAATATATCTCCTGGACGAGGGAAGAATCCACCCAGCCGAGATACAACCCTTCCTCCGGCATATTCCGGTTAAACCACTCTGTCCACGCCTCGTCTGTAGGCGCAAATACCGTCGCATTCCCAATATGCGCCAAGAGAGGTATACATTTTGATCGTTGAAGAAGTCGGAGGAAGATGGTATGTTGATTGGAAGCTGATAATGCCGAAACGATGGTTTCGGTCAGGTCATGGACTTGGTATGAGCATCAGCTGTCGCCTGGAAGGACGGAAGTGGTCTCACTGGGTGCTATTTGACCGACATGTGATTGACTAGATTCAATGGCGTCCTCTCCTATAGCGATTTCCGAAGCGAGATGGGCGGTCTGCGTCCATCCTCCGAAAACCAGAGACAGGACGGCGAATGCCTTATCCAGAGATCGCATGTCGCCTGCAGACAAACTCTTTGAAGGATAGACGAGTCCACTTCCGGTCGACCGCTAGAATTCAAGGAAACCCTTGGCCGTCGATCTGTGCGACCGTCAGATCGCCAGTGTAGTCGCAGTGTCGATGAGTGTGGACAATACTGCTACTCACCGAACTCATCGCGATGACGGAAGCAGTCGACCTTGTAATTACGTAATCAAAAATGGGGGTGAGCAGCAGCTGGGGGTCATGTCGCCGGGATAGGGGGTGAGGTCGAAAGACGAACAGGTGCAGCGAGCTCGTAGCTTGGGGCTTCTCTGCATAGTACAAGAATACAACTTCTATCTGCTACACCGGGTTTGGCTAGCTCAGATAGACCTGTTGATGCAACAACGGCCTACTCCTCACAGCTGCCAGATCCGCCAACTGCCTAAACAGACCCATATCCACCCTCGCCTTGAACACCACAAACACTGTTCCTTAGCCCAACCCGGACTGCTGGATGATGAGACGTACCGTGAGTAGGATCATGGTCCGCGATGGACTCCGCTTCTTGACAGATGTCGAAACCTGCAGCGCAGTGGGCACATCTCAACCAACATCCTCTAATCTGGTCCGAATGGATGTCGCACAATGTCTCTTTGTGCAAAACATGCTTGAGGTATGCCACGGGATCCCGAGGGTTGATGATTGCACCTGAAGGTATCTCTCCCACTCTCGAGCGATAGAGAAGCGGGAGAATCGCCTGAGTCGAAGTGAGAGGGATGTGAACAGGTCGATCAAATTTGAAGAAGACGTGGCGCGGGTCGTGGACTCGATAAGATCGTAATTCGCATATCGTGCACTTATGATAAGCAGAAGGCGGCGAATAAACGAGGCTTGCTCACCAGATTATAGGCTACCGGGTCTGACGGACAATTGGCACATTGGTACCGCTTGCCCATGATCCACTCGTTACAGTTATTGCACCTTATCTGATGGTCCAGTGCATCTCGAGCTGTGTCTATACGAGGAGGCGGCACAGGTGATGAACCACTGTGTCGAGTGCCTCCGGCATAGACAGTCTCATTTGTAGGCGATGAAGACCTAGAAGAACCGGGATGTATCGATGCCGCAGCGACGGTATTCGAGTCTTGCTGATACCACCTATCACGAGCTCTCCTACTCACCGCCTCTACTTCGTTGTTGGCGAGCGGAAGCGGAATCTTGAATGAGCGAGGGCTTGGGATCGTTGGCATACCTTCATCATGATATGTTCCGCAGTATGACCCGATCCTTCCCCTATTCCAGCCATCATCAAGCCTTCGCACTGTATACATAGATCCCTGTCATCAGCAATACCCATTTCCACATCTCACCAAGAAGGGCAGACGGCACAATGGAATCGGGGTCCAACTATGTCTTGCAGACAACTGGGCGTCAGTTGATGCTACTCGTCTGACCCACTTGTGGCAGAATGCCCCTGGATGCCTGATCGCTTCTCGTCAGCATCGGTGGTGTGTTTTCAGAATATCAAGCTTACGCCTCTCTGCAGCTAAAGCGAATTCTCTGATACGCCCATTGATGGCACTGTTCTCCGGTGGTGCGGGTATGAATCTGTCCGGCAAGCTGAGGAATGTGTGTGCCGGATGAATCTCCTGCACCTTTTGGAAGCAAGATCGGCACAGGTCAAACTTGCTACACGAGACGCCTAAACGTGAGGTCAGCATTATCGTGCGCAAGATGAAAATCGCTCAGACGCACATCTATATCGATTGGAGTAGAGTAATGCGTGGCATATGGTACAATGGGCATCATCGTCGTAATCTGGTCGTCAGCTCATATCCGTGGCTTCAGATATGCGATTACTCACCCACATCGACCCATCCCTCGGGTCCCCAAATCTTCTCACGAAATGCATGCCTTAACTCACTCACCCTCCTACCCTTCTTCTTGGCATCCTTCGCAGCTGCCTTTGCGTGCGATATGCCGTGTACCTCCACACACCCAGGACACAACTCATACCCTCGAGGTAGTGATCCACTCCTCTGCGGTCTATCCATTTCATCCTCTGCATAAGAGGCCAGACCAGATAAAGCCGACGTGTCCGTGCACATGGAGCTACTCCGCGATCTCAATTCCGCCCCATAGATTGTTTGAGACCCATGGGAGCCGTTGGACGCGGTATTATCGGTGTCCTCCGAGCTGATCGAGCTAGCACTTGCGTTTTGAGCAGGGAGAAATGGCGCTTTCCCAGGAGCGTTTTCCCTCCACTTGTCTGATTCTCCACATGTCGTGCAGACATAACGCATGTAGTCTAGCCGGATTCCGCAAGCTGAGCAGTCTGATGCAAGGACGGGTGGACCGGAGGAAGGAGAGTGATTGATATCCGTAGGTGTTCGAGGGGGAGACACAGTTTGTATCGTCGATGCGCGAGACGATGGTCGATGTACTTGAACGTATTCTTCTGGCTCTGTCGAGATGAATGAAGCAGTATCAGCCGTCTGGTACGAGTAGTAGAATTCTGCAGAGTAAGCTGATACCCCATCCCGTGCAAATGAGAGGAACTCACTTCCACGGGCATCTCTGACCAAAGCCAAATCTCCCAAACTCTCCTCATCACTTGCTGCACTATCTTCGTCCGAGTCGTACCGCCTGGACGAAGGTCCAAGGGGTAGTCGTCTCGTAGCCAAGCTACTCTGCTCGCGCAACCACCTACTGCCTAATTCTGAATGTGTCAATAAAGACGGTGCAGCCGCACTTTCAGGACCGGTCAATGGCCTCACAGGCAGTTCCGTATGGCCCGAATCCTGCCGACTGGGTCTCGCGGACCGCACAGAACCATTTGACCTCACAGAGCTCCGTCTCGGCGTTTCTTGTCGATAGGTCGAAGGCGGTCTCGACAACGACAGACTCGCCACGTCCAAGGGCAAATCTCCACCTCTCCCGCCAACACTTGCGTCCGACTCTGTACTTCCTAGAGTCAGGCTGGTCGTATATTGACTAGACCTCCATCCACTCTCCCCACTCTCACTGATCGACTGCCCATCGTCAAACGTCCCGCTACCGGTGCGAAAACTGAGTATGGAGGAAGTATCACTCAAACTCGGTCCGTCGTATTCCACCACCACTTCCAGCCGCAAACTGATCGTGGACGGCCCAGAAGGTCGAGAAATAGGAACAGAAGTAGAATGACCAGAATAGATCGAGTGAGCTTGGTCGTCGTCCCCTGAGATAAAGTAGGCTATCGCGTCCGTCAAATCTCTTTCGGATCGGATGGAGAATTCCTCCCCATCGTCATCCAGATAAGTGAGAAAGAATGGCGAGGCGGATAAAGAGAAACATTCCTCGACCTGATAATCAGCTCATATTCATATCTTGTGTGTAGAAATGATCATGTAGAAGACTCACCCTTGAGCGCAGAGATTCAAGTCGACAAGTCGTAGCTGAAGGAAAGTTGACTCTCCGGACGGTCCCATCATACCCACATTTCACCACCAGAGGGCGGTCCGGCCTATCAGGTATTGTCCCAGATCCAGACGCTACCGACTTCTTGAACATGTTGGTTGTTGGATCATGGGTTGCACAATGTCCAAGATGATATGTCCTGCGCAGCTCGGCAGAGGTTGAAATGACCTGAAACAACAATACGGAATCAAATCAGAGATACCCTCTATCGATAAGATATAAGATATCGTTCATCCCCCTCTGCCGCGCTGGTATTAGGGCTTGTGAGAGTTGTGAGGGGTGGGACGATGCAACTGAAGATACATTGACTCTCTATGATGATGAAATGCTTCAACAGGTCCCGGAGCAGTATCCCCCACCGGCGATTCCGCATCCCCAACAACTGATCGCGCCATACCCCGCCGATGTCAGCGCCAAGGTGACAATACTGATCACTCCCTCTCCCAGCACAAAGCCCGAAGCAATGACAATCACGAATAACGGCGTCTCCTTGGTACCGCTCCTTCTTGCAGCGGCAAAAGCGATATATCCACCTATCAACCTCGCCAGAGAGAACGAAGGGGCATTGAGGAATCCGACCGCGAATGCGATACCAGATGGCAAGTATGGGATGATTTTGGATATCCTGTATTCGGCGAATCTCGATCGGAAAGCTTTCAATGCGGAGATTGCACCGAAAAACAGGCCGAAGATGATCATGAAGATGACGGCCTTGTCGGGAAGACTGCCGTTGTTGAGCAAACGAGCGAGGTTCAGCCTGACATGAGTGTGAATTGCGCTGATTAGTGTTGAAGCTCACCAAATACCAGCTGACGGTACAGCAAACTGTGGGCCTGGGATTGTATATACAGTGGTGTAGAACTTGTACCCTGCGGTAGAAACAAACACACTGGCAAGACTACCGATCATCTGACCGTAGAATTGCGATCGAGGCGAGGCACGAAGGAGATGTCCAGTCTTCAGGTCCTGCATCAGGTCTCCAGCTCTGAATAGTCAGCTCAACGTCTTGCGTCGCGTCAAAATTCGACTGACTGCTGCGCACCGGCCTGTGAGGTCAGCATTGCGTATGCGGAAGGGAACCGGTGAACTCACCTCGGCCACTCCTCCTGCTATTATGTTTGCTACCACATTTCCAGGCTGCAACACTGCAAAGAGCAGCTGACTGATCTTTCCAATACCAGAGACCTTAGATCAGCAAATGTCATAATGAATAGGCCATACCGGATTGATATCCGTTTCTCCTAGTGCCCTAACACCGATCAAGCTAAGCACGCTCGCAAGGACCAGCCCGACCGCTGTTGCCCACGGATGTATTCCATCCGAGCCAAAGACGTACCATACAAGGACCACGCCGAGCACGGCACTTCCCCCCAGACCCCATTGCACCCAAGTAAGCGGGACAAGTCGATGCGGTGGTTCATGTTCTGGATCCGAATCATCATCTTCAGGTTGTGGTTCATAGTAGTCGTCTTCGGTCACATTCGAATTGCGGGGCGATTCGCTAGTTTGGAAGACCTTGGGACCGGATGATCTCTGCCGATGATGTGAAAGAATGCGTTTGGTGTATGAAATGGTGATTGGTAATAGCGAGATGATCGACTCTGCTATCATGATAGCCAATGCTATCCAGAGCTACAAACATCAGGTCATGAGACGGGCTGGAAAGAGTGATGCTTACGATCCACCCTCTAGCGCCGTTGGTGGTTGAAGAGACTGGCCCGGGAGCCCATCCCAGGTGCTTTGACAATGGGGATAAGACTGCCCATCCAACGACCATCCCAGCATTCATGGACAAGGTGACCGGGAAGCCCATGATAATGCCTGGTTTCAGTCGAGGAATCTGGCGCCTACTCACCTTGCCCAACGTAAGAAAGAGATGGTGCGAAGCTGGATTCTTTAAGCTATGACGAAGGTGTATGTCATAGATTCACTCACAACCACATCCAATTCGCCGCAAGGCTCGTGTCGAAAGGCAAAGACAAGATGTCAAAGATGGGAATAGCAAAGATGACCGGGAACAAAAAACTCAAGAACTGCCAATGAGCTTCTCCATGATTGTTATGGCTCACGGTCAAGGCTCCACTAGCCGCAAAGCTCCAGCCGAGAGCCCACCAGCCTCTGCCTCCCATGACTTCCTGCACTTTGGGGCCTTGCGGTCCAGCTGAACAGGCGACAGTCGTGGTGGCATCCTCTCTGCTTGGCGAAATCGATCTAGACGATCTGGCAATCCTGCTGTAACCGCTTGTCCGGGTCGTACTCGTCCCTTGGGCCAGCAAAGGGATTTTGTGCAGAAGCGCGATGAGCTGAGCCGTGGCAGCTAGGGTCCTCAGTACCAGTCTCTCCCCTGAGGAGCTTGAGAAACATACTGCCAGAAGGGAAGACTAGCTTCTCTTTCACAATGACTTGCCGCCTCAACGGAGCTGCTAGGAATACACTGATATTAGCTAAATAATTCGTTGAATAGTCGAATGCTCACCCAAAAAAGGCGACAGCGAGACACCACAAGACTAGACTCCAGAATCCGAGGGTGATACCGTCCCTCCCGTCCTCCTCCCGGGTCATCATACCCAGAGCAGGTATGATCCCTACAAGTCCCGCTGCGAGGGGCATCGTACCCGTAGCCACCGCCGTCGTTTGCAGAATCACATTCTCCTGAGGTGTGAAGGGCGTTTTGAAGAAGGTCGGTAGGAGAGTAGGGAGGATCTTGAATATTGCGAAGCCGAGTAAGGCGGATTGGAGGGACATCATCGATACCCAACCTGAATGGTCAACATCTGGTCGGCACATGGCCGATCATGATGATCAAAGACAGCGAGAGTTCAGAGTCGTGACTGACCAGTCTGTAGACCAAAGTAGATGTTGGTCATACATAATATCACCCTGCCATCAGTCAAATTGTCCAAAAGTCAATGCTCATACAAGGTGACTCACCCGACAAACAGACCGACGAGGATCGCACGGAGTGTAAAGTCATTCTCTAAGATCTCCTCTTCTCCAGAACTTTCATCGTAGTCGTCATTCTCAAGGTGAGAAGTCTCATACCTGTCCCCTCGGGTGGAGGAAGGCGTACTGGGCGAGTCAGCTTGGTGTGCATTTGCGCCTCCAGGTAGCTCACACGTTCATGCTGTGGAATGAGCGCCGCTATCGATGCTTCTCACAAGATAGATCAGGCCTTCTTATGCGACGAGAAACTCTTGCTCGCCTTGGTCAATCACTCGAGTGGACAGAGGTGTTTCTGTCACAAAAGGTTGACCTCATCTCAAAGTCGGATATCGCCGGCAAACCGCAACGTCTGCTTCTAAGCTGGGCCGTCCATCGACAAACTTGCCTCTCACAAAGAGAAAGTGCGGATGAGTGAGGTGGACACAGCTGGCAATCGAGAATTTCATAGTGCACGCTGGAGTAAGGCAGCGTTAGTGGATCAAGCCCGGATCGGACGAGGAATCGGCCTCGTTGACTACCCCGTTGCCTCACTAAGCTGCGAGAATCCTGATGCGGATATTCGTCCCAGTTACTGAACATGTAGCTGACAGTGCTGACTCATTTCCTGTATATATGACTCTGAACCAAGAGAGTACTCGCCCCGAAGTCATCGCCTCTGTCGTTGGTAGTATCAAGACTGCTCAGGCACCGTCGATCATTGTTCAACACGTCGAGTTGACAACCGGCACCGCCCCTACCTACGAGGTTGTTGTGAAAGAGTACTCCAAATAGCAATAGACAATGATCCCCCTTCGATACCCCACTGCCCAACCAATTTGCACCCGAAGATGGTCAAGACCAAGTTCATCTACCTATTCCGCGTAAGTCCGCTGCCCGCCCTGCCCACGAACAGAAAGCTCGTCCCTGATTGTGGCTGACATGCAGACCGGCTATGCAGTCTTCACCATCCCCACCACCACTCTCTCCATCCTCCCCCCTGCTCTTGGAGCAAATTTCAGTGTGATAGGGTGCACCGCTCTCACCCTTTCTTGCCTTCTCGCTCTATTCGCTTTGGCGTATTTCGCCTCGTTCCTGCACTCTCCTCTCTCCCCCTCTCAAGGAGATCCAGGTGGACCGGATAGCGCAAAAGAGAACTTTGCCATATTTGGCGTCACCCAATGGATCTTGCTCGTCCGTGAGTTTCTCAAGCGATGCCCACGGTGATGAATCCCGCGAGGGTGGCACTGAGACTGATATCTAGTCTGCGCGATCATGTGGTCCATTGGACCGTTTGATACCTGCCAAGGCAAAGAATCCTGGGAAGACAACAATGCCTGTGGGGGAGATTTGAGTCTTGTTGTCGGTGTAGTTTGCTGGATTCACGAAATCTGGGTGGCCGCTTGGGTGCTATACATCTGGAACTGAGCAGTATCCATCTCCCTCTGGTTCCCTCGAGCGACTGCGGATGCGATACGAGCAGGCTGGGGCTGCTTTTCATTGCTGTCAAATGGATGACTGCATTCGCTACTATGCACAAACGAGATCCCGCAACTCCAGCTCGAACGCCAGATTACTGTGCTCCAGTCTAAGCCCCCTCGACCTTCTTCTTGTACACACTCTTGGCAACTTCCATTGCCTCGGTAATCTTCTCAATCTCGCTACCGACTCCAGAAGCACTCTCATCCTTTCCTCCACCCTATCTGGTCAGCCCTGAGCTCTCGCAATATAATCCATAACTCACTTTTCCACCGACGATTTTGCTCACTTCAGCCAACCATTCCTTTGCGTTGAAGACCTTTCGGTCCAACACGTCTTTGGGCAAAAAGTTGACATGGGCGACCTTGCCACCCTCGACGTCGGGGCTGAAAACGTACACGGCCTTGGCGAGCGATTTTCCAGTAGCGACAGCAGCGGCAGACAAGACCTTCGAGTTACCGCCAATACCGAATTGTCCGACGTAGACATTCTCGTTGGGGTTCTCGGTGAAGTATTGCTTGATCTCATCGGAGATCTGCGTGTCAGCCAGCACACACATTTCACGACTTTCACTACTCACCAGCTTTTGGTCCGCGGCAAGCTTTGCCTTGGAAGCAGCGGCGACTTCAGCGGAAATCTTCTCAAACTTCTCTCGAAGCTGGTGCTTCTTGATCAAAGAGACTCCGCTCTGACCGAGCTCCTATCTGATAAGTCGAAGACGTGATTGCCAGAGTAGTGATGCTCACTAGCAAGTACGGCTTCATGGCCGCCTCCTTCTCCTTGCCCTGCAGCGACTCAATCTGTTCCAGCTTTTTCTCAAACTCTCCGGCTTTCCTGGAAATCTCGTGGGCATCGTGACCGGTGACAGCAACGATACGTCGGATACCCTTGGCGATGGACGACTCTTCGGTAATGACAAAGTCTTTGATATCGTCGGTCTTGGCGACGTGTCTGTCATCAGATCCGGGTACCACTCGCTCGAGAGGTTGTCACTCACGTTCCACCGCAGAACTCGATGGAGGTCGTTCGCCACCTGGCATCATCGATGTTCGCCTTGATCTCTTCCAAGGGGTATCCAATGGAGACCACTCGGACCGGGTCGGGGTAGGCCTCTCCAAAAACAGCTCGAAGACCAGGAATCTTGTATGCCTCCTGGAGCGACATCTCCTGGGCGTACACTGGCGCAGCCTTCTTGATCCAGTCGTTTGATATGCTCTCAATCTTAATCAAATCAGGGAGAGAGATAGGCTTGTTGTGGGAAAAGTCGAATCGTAACTTGGAAGGCGCGACAAGAGATCCCTTCTGGTCAATGTGATCACCGAGAGTCTCTCGAAGAGCAAAGTTGAGAATGTGGGTTCCAGTGTGGTTATTTCGGATAGGCCATCGTCGCAGCTGTCGTAGTCAGCCTTGCTATAAGGACGTATTGAGGTGCTCACCTCATCGTAGGTACAAATGACCTCGTCTCCGACGTTCAGCTCTCCCTCTTCCAATTGACCAATGTGCAACACGTAACCGTTGTACACTTGCACGTCTCCAACCTTGAACTCAGCTTTGCCGTCGATGGCAAGGACACCAGTGTCGTTCTCCTGTCCACCTTGCTCGGCGTAGAAGTTGGTCTTATCAAGCAAGACACCAAAAGGCTCGTTGGCCGGGACATCTTTGGTCGAGTTGTAGAATTTGGAAGAATGGTAGATGCTCTTGATGGTGGCTTTGATGTCGTCAAGTTCTGCTCTATCAGCGGTGTGATGTAGAAGATCGTGGCTGAAGCTCGTACCGTATTTGAACGAGTCGTTTGTCTTAGGGACAGCCTCGTTGGCCTCTAAAGCAGCAAGATCGTGCACATCCAACTTGACTCCTCCAGCAGCAGCAGCCTTTCCACCAGCCTTGGACGCCTCGAGACTCTCCAATCGAGCCTTCTCGAAAGCAGCCTCGTCAATCTTCAAGCCTCGCTCCTCGGCCATGATCTGAGTAAGATCGACCGGGAATCCGTAAGTGTCGTACAACCGCCAAATATCTTTACCAGACAGCACTGTTCGTTTCTCCTCGGCGGCGGCAGCGGCGTATCGGCTGAAGAGGGCTTCACCTCGGTTGAGAGTCCGAGCGAAAGAAGCTTCCTCTTCGTTGAGGATTTCGATTAGTTCCGGCACCTTCTTGGTGACCTCGGGGAAGATGGGCGACTATACGTCAGCTCTCATGCCAAGATATAGCAGAATGTATGATTTACCAGAGTATCGACAACGGTAGGAACAAGCGAAGCGAAGAATGTGCCAATTTTGACGTTCATCTTGTTACTGGCATATCGCACACCTCTTCGCAGAATACGTCTCAGAACGTAACCTCGGCCATCCTTGTCCGGAACCCCTCCGTCCGAAATGGCGATAGTCAAAGTCCTAATGTGATCCGCAATGACTCGATAAGCTGTATCGACACCATCTTTGTCCTCGTCGCCCAATTTGCCAGAATACGGCCTGGCACCTGTCAACTCCTGAATCTTGGCGAAGATGGGCGTGAAACAATCGGTATCGTAGTTTGATCGAACATCGTGCAAGACAGAGACTAATCGCTCGAAACCCATACCGGTATCGACGTGTTTAGCAGGCAATGTTCGCAGCTCGCCGGACGGTTCGCGGTTATATTGGATGAAAACGTTGTTCCAGATTTCCAGCACATCTGGGTCGTCTTGGTTGACGAGGTGGGCGGCTTCTCTACCACCGATTCGATCAAAGTGAATCTCACTGTATTGTCAACTAGAGGGGCCAAAAGCAGCGCCGGTACTTACCTGCATGGACCACATGGGCCAGTAGCACCCATCTCTATCAAAATCAGCAGTGATCAGGTGCGACGCAAGGCTACTCACCCCAAAAGTTGTCTTTGGCGTTTCCTGGCAGGATGTGGCTTTCTGGTACACCAAGATCCCTCCACAGTTGCCTGAGGTATCAGCTTTGCGGTAGTGCTAGGAAAATTTGACGCTGCTTACTGAGCTTCGGTATCTGGCTCCAATCCTTGCTTGGCATCTCCCTCAAAGTAGGTCACATACAGCCTATCCTTGGGCAGACCGTACACCCTCGTCAACAAATCCCAAGCCATGGTCAAAGCTCCGAGCTGTATGATGAGCTTTAGTCAGGATGGAATGCGCCAGACCACTGACCTTGAAGTAGTTGCCGAATGACCAGTTTCCCAGCATTTCGAAGAAAGTGTGGTGATATGTGTCTTTTCCCACGTCGTCGAGGTCTAGTATGTCAGCTTGCGCACGCGCAATAATTCCACCAGCTCACCATTGTGCTTTCCTCCAGCTCGGATACATTTCTGCGAGTTGACAGCTCGGACCAACTTTGACAAGTCTGATTTGGGGTCTGCAGTACCCAAAAACAGCGGTTTGTATTGGTTCATACCCTGCCCATGAGCTCCTCCACCGCAAATGCGCCATGAAACTTACCGCATTGGCGAAGAGGAGGGTATCGTCGTCAAAGGGGATGACACCGCTTGAGGGCCAGAAAGTATGTTCAAACCCTGGAGCGTTCTTGAAGTATTCGATAAACGTCGAACGGACCTTGGCGGCGGGCCAGTCCTGGGGAGCGGGGTAAGGATGAGGGGGAGTGGTAGGGAGAGTGGGTTTGGTGTTGGCAGCGGACATGCTGAGCTGCGTAGTATGAAAGCGGATAGGTTGGGTTATAGGTCGGTTCAAGCGGAATCTCGAAATGAGAACTCGGCCAAAGGGCATATACTGCTGGGAAACGATATGCGGGTCGATCCAGGACCTCCTGATGGTATTTATAGGGAGAAAGGTGAGAGGATGAGCTCGAGTCGATCGTTGAAAAGGGGTTATCGAGAGGGTCAAAGGTGGGTTTCAGGTCGTCGAGACAGCGACGAAACGACTCGAGATGGGAGATTTGGGTCACGTGATTAAACTTGCCCGTTGTACTCTACGAGTACCATGTCGCTTTATAGTCTGTGTTCAACAGCGAACATCGCTTGCATGACATGGACAGTCGAAAATGGATCCGGTATACTACGCAAAAAATCGGGATTGCAGTCTTTGTCGTCCCGGAGTCGACGGTGATTGACCTGTGGGTGCTTCCAGTTACATTTAGGGTATCGTCTCAACCAGACTTCTCTGGAATCGGCAGCCCCAAGGAGAGCATGTCTCGGCAGTCGGAAGCAGGTCCAACTCATAGCGAGCGCACAAACACGAGCTGCGATTGCTCAGATGTGCATCACGACCAGGAATTGACTTTGCAATCTGTACACGACCGACTGGTTCTGAATCAGATGAAACGAGGGTTGTCAAACAACTCGAGACACAACCACCTCGACGCCCCACCAGAGGCATATAAGGTGGTGCCCATACTCATCTTGAGTCTCTCTACATTCACTCTCTGATCATTTACACTCATAAGAACCGCTGCTGGACAGCTTGATACCGATAATTGACATCCCCATCCATGTACACCACAATGAAACTCCTCACTGTACTCATGCCTGGAAGCTTGGTTGCCTCGGTAGGTCGATGCGGGATATCATGTCTGATATCGTAGCTAGGCTCCGGCTCCATCTGCGTCGCAACGTGCATACTCATCCTCATCTCCCACCCAGTCAACCTGGTACCCCTTTTCATTCTCGCAGCAGGATCCCTTGGCATACATGTTCCGGTGATGGTCATGCTCTTCCTCCATGAACTGTCGAGGTGAGTCTCGCCGACGGAGATCTCGGCACAAGCGACTAATTATCTCTAGCCGAGGTATCCTGGGGCGATGCGAGCACGAGCAAAAGCTGCGCGGAGTGCATGTCGCAATCAACCAGATCGCCCTGACGTTCGTTCATTTGGGTATCTGGCTAGGTGAGTGGGCAAACAAGAGTGAGAGAGCTCAGCTAAAGTAAGCTGTCGTTGGAGTCTTTATAGCAGATCTCGTTCACACCCTATCTTCCCCGCTGCTCCTCACTTGCCCCTCAGCGACTTGTGTCACGTACTCCTCCGCCATCACCCTATCCTACATCCACTTCTTCATCCTCACCGCGCAACTCCTTGGCTTCGGTCTCATGATATACGAACTGCAATCCGCCCCTCGACGCGTTCTCCTGGATCGATCGCTCGCCCACATTCTGCAAAAGTCCGTGGCTCAGCTCATATCCCTTCGAGAAGAAGTGAGAAGGGTCAGATCGCTCGGTCCGGATCCGCTTCACTCTTCGTCGAGGTGTTCTGAAACTTACATGTCAGAAACAGCCGGTACATTGAGACGAGCAGAGACGGGGCTCAATCTCCCCAGTCTGAAGTTGAAAGAACGGGTAGGCGGAAGACGAAGGACCAGGACGGTCTCGGCCTCGACTTCTATCACGAGTTTCCGACTTCAGAACCATGTCTTAACGCTGGATGAGGTTCGGCCAGTGGTTGTCGGTCCCAATATAATCTCGCAGAAGGCGAATGGTGGCCTGGAATCATCGGCACTTCACACGAGCTACCTTTTGAAAGCCGACAACGGTCGATACCCGGTTCATACTGTGTTCGGCCATCAGGACCTCGCGATCGTCAACGACCATCAGGGAGACTCGTCAAGCCCCTTCGATCACGGCCTTGAGGAAGATCTCAACTTGCCGTCTCCATTGTCAGGTCGAAAACCATTCGCTCGACCCAAGTCCTTGGCAATTGTCGAAGCAAGCCGACGATTCCATCAGCCTGCCAAAGCGGAATCCGCAGTGATTCCATTCTCACCAACAGTAGTTGGAACACCAATTACGCCCATCACGCCCTCGACACCTTTCTCACCCGCATCAAAGTATTCCCGATGGTCAGATGAAGTGGCCACGCCTAGAACATCACGAATCGCTTTGACTCGAGCGTCGCTCAAGTCGTCAGAGACTGGCCAGCCGGACTCCCCACCAGAAGACAATAATGTTGTAACTCCCTTCTGATGATCGGTGGTCACCAAGGACGACGTATGTGTGAGTACAGCATTAGCATTTTCGCCTCTACAAGGCCTTACTGCGGATGGAAGAACGGACAGGGATCATTTCCATGCATACTGTTACTAGCTGCGATCAGCCATGTCAGCGCGAGTGCGAGTCTCTCTTACCCCATGGGACCAAAGAGACTGTATGCTTTGACTGATGATGGGATGATGACGGCCTTTTGACGAGGGTTCTGCGGGCCGGTCAGGCGTTGATCCCCCTCTTATCTGGACATGAGGATCCGCAGATGACCTGGGGATATCCATGCATGCAGTACGCGTCTGACATGTTGCACCAGACCACAAGCTGTGCAAAAGCCGACCTGCCTGAGCCTCCCCCCCCCCCTTTCCCAATGAGGTTGAATGGGCGGGATAGCAATAATTGTTACATGTCCCCCCCATTTAACCTTCCCATCGAGCGCGCGACGTTGGCACCTGACATGTGGGGGAGAAGCGCTACTTGCCGCACCTTATACCTCGTACAATCTCCATCAATATCATCGTCTCGCAAGCATAGATACAGCTTGTGGCTCACTTGACAAAAGGGAGATTAGAAGGGAGAAGAATCAGAGGAGTTGATCGATCGGAGTGTGTCGTGACGAGGGGCTCAGGTGACTTTGTTTCGACATTGCAACACACTCGAACACCACCGCCGCGGCGACATATCCCTCTTCTTCGCTCTTGACAAGCTCGAATTGAGATCGCGTGCGAGGGTGCTCCCTCTGTGGATGTGTCTGACGCCATGACATCCCCGTCGTACCGCCATAGCATTCCCTCGCCTCGACGCGAATCACCTAGACCTCCGTCGTTGGGTGGAAGCTCGACGCCGCGTTCTTCAGTAGATCATCAACGCTCTCAATACCCCACACAACAACACCATTACTCGACTCATCTACCTGAATCTTCCTCTTCCTCTTCACGCCGACCTTCGAATGGCTCGTTGCGCCAATCACCCACTTCAATGTCGTCTCATGCTCATTCACAACGAGGTTCAATCTCATTGTCGGCAAATGAAGCCCCAGCACCCGGTATGTGGTCCGGCGGGAACGGAGAGCCAAATGGTAGACTACCACGGATAAAAACGTCCCATGCGGATGAGCAATATCATTCACAAGCGGGAGAAGGAGGACCGAGGAGTGCACCGATCAATGGACCATTACGCCCACCACCAGAATCATACCCTAGTAATGGACCGATGAGGAGTAGTTCATCGCCTGATCCCTGGCTCTCTCATTCCAGAGGGACGTCGCCAAGCCGATCCCCAACCGATTATCGTACAAATTTCGCGAGCGGATCACCGTTGAGTGGACCCAGCGTGCTGGCAGGACAAGAGGGGAGGTCGGGTCATGGACACGGCATGGCACAAGCACCGCCGGGGAACATCTTGATCCCGCCGAGATCATCCTCTCAATCAGAATATTCTCGTCCGATCACCCCAGAATCATCAGTTCACATGTCAACGGAATCGTACGACCCTGGGTCTACACCTAGGAATGCCGCCGATGCCGCGCCGGTGGGCAGTCAGTCAGATCGGACCCTACAGCACCAACAACAGCAACAACACTCGTCCAGCACAGCCAGTGGGACAACCTCAAGGTCCGGAAAGAGACACGAGCCGGCATACTGTGGTCAATGTGGAGAAGTGGTCCATGGGCAATTCGTACGAGCCATGGGTAAGGTCTACCATTTACATTGTTTCCGCTGCAAGGTGAGTCACCAAGGTACTGCACGATCTCAGAACTCATGACCGTAGGATTGTGGAAAGGTGGTGGCCCAGAAATTCTTCCCCGTCGAGGAGCCAGAGGGCATGTACCCCTTATGTGAGAGGGACTACTTTGCTCGACTCGACTTGATCTGTGCCAAATGTGATCAGGCATTGAGGTCAAGCTATATCACTGCGTGTGGTAAGCTGATTGATACCTTCCCAAGTTCGGAGAAGCTGACGTATCAGGCAACAAGTATCATGTCGAACACTTTACCTGTTCAGAGTGCGACATCTTGTTCGGACCCAATGACTCGTACTATGAGCATGGGTCGAAAGTCTGTGAGTAACATCTTTCCGCATGTGGGTACCGGGTCCTGACCCTCCAGACTGCCATTTCCACTACTCTACCCAATTCGCGGTAAAATGCGTAGGATGCGAGACGGCGATATTGAAGCAGTTTGTGGAGATGAACCGGAATGGAAAGGACGAATGTTGGCATCCGGAATGCTACATGATATCCAAGGTGCGTAACAGAAAGTCTTATCAAAAAACATGCTCACGGTCAGTTCTGGAATGTCAGATTGGCCTCTAAGCATTTCAACACACCAGCCAACTCTGCCGTCTCTTCCGCCGTGTCGCTACTCGACATGACGTCTACCAACTCGCTCACCACTGCCACATCCGGCTCGAGCCCCTCAGCAGCTATCACCCCTGGGACAGATATAGAATTGACACCGGAACAGCTGAAGGAGAAACAAGAAGCCATGGAGCAAAAAGTCCAGCAGATATGGCATGTCTTGTCGGGCTACGAGGAGAGCTCAGCAGCCTTGATCGGAGACATGCTTCGTGCGGTCAATCAAAGGCAGCTGTTGGAGATCATCCTGCTCGCGGAACGTTTCATCCTATATGTTGAGGTTCTTTTCGCCGTCATCGATGATCTGGAGGCACAGTTTGCCTTGGCAGGCGTCAAAGGTCAGTCATGATTTCCGATATATAGAACCAAACTGACGAGTTAGGCATGTCGCATGCTCGAGAGGCCAAACATCTCTGTCGACGACTGGTCAACCTTTTATCTGCGATGTCGCAGATCTCACCCAATACACAAGACCTCTTCACCTTGATCACTCAGCTTGCGCATTACCTCAAGATCCTCATCCGAGTCGCCTTGACCGGTGCCATCAAGCTCGAGCGAGACATGGGCAACACGACAGCTATGGGCTATTGTCTGGCCAGACTGAATCTTCTGGCGATGGACAATGGAGATCCTACCATCGCGCGAAGGGGCGATCATCCGAATCATGATCCGAATTCCAAGCTCGGCGGTAATGCCGTTCCGGTGGTACCGGGTGATGATGAGCAATTGAAGAGGAACATTGACTCTTTGACGCGCAAGCCCGAAGGCTACATCCCCAGTACGCAGGGCATCGCGTACGGGTACAGATCACTCGCTGTGAGTCTAAGAAAGTGTCTATATACCCAGCACCCAGCAACTAACTCGATAGCCTGAGATCACCGGCGAGTCGACACTCCGCGGTTCACTGGACGAGGACTTTGTCCCTCCTGAAGGTTGCGGCCTTTGTCGTCAGCCCGTTGAAGAGGACTGTGTCCGTCTAGGCATGTTTAACCGCTGGCATGCCGTGTGTCTCGTGTGCCTCATCTGTGGTGACAAAGCCGGTCAACCCTTGCCACCGAAGGAAGAGGCAGCCTCAGACGATGGGAATCACAAGGACGAGTCGGTCATAGGACCAGGAGGAACCGTCTCGGCCATTCGCGCTCGGCGGCAGCCTCCTCGAGTAGACGACTTCTTCTTTGAACCGGTTCAAACTCTCTCTCCGCCTGACAAGGTATACTGTCTGGTACATAGGACACCGGTCTGTAAACCTGGTTTCAAGACTGTCTCAAGATTGGAGCAATATGCCTTCTTGCTACACATCGCCCTGAGGCGATTGTACGTGCATTTTAGGGTTCACCACGAACTCGAGAGTGGTAAGTCGGCTTCCACCTTGAGGAAGCTCAGCTGACGGTCAGTGCGCGGACAGTCACTTGAGGATCCTGGGTTGTCAAGAAATGACATTGATGTCAAACGCGTCAAATCAGTCACATTGGATCGAAAGCTGTCGTCAACGGCTCGACTGCCCCAACGGTCTACTGTCGTCGAATCGCCGGCAGGTAGAATGGCCGATGCGAATGGTCAAGTCGTGTCCGCCCGAAACTCCACTTTTGAAGCCAACACTCCTACGCCAAAGGTCGTCACGCCCGACGGGGACGAAGAAGGCAACCCCACTACTGTTGATGTCATCCGCCCGCCATTTGCGAGGAACAACACGTCGGTTATGATCATCTCGGAGGGGGCGACGGGTACCGAAGAACAGCAAGTTGTTGACAGACTGACCGCTGCGTCTATCGCCCAAGATGATGATGCGATCACCCTAGGCGATATTCCACTTTTGGCAGATCAAACGATCCGACATCAAAACCGACCAGATGGAAGACCATTATTGAGCGCTTTGAACCCGTTGCAGAGTTTGATCGTGAAGCACTTCGCACTGTTGCAGCTTCAAAAGACGCCCATCGGCCATGTGATTGAGCTGGACGAGGTGTTGGAATTGTTGGAATCAAGAAAGAACCAGTGGTGGAACAAGATCTTCAAAGGTAATCAAAAGAAAGACCAAAAGAAGAAGGGTGAGTTGCCTTACACTGTTTACAACGAGTTCCAATTGACCATAAGGCGTGTTTGGAGTGCCGATTGAAATACTTGTTGAGCGGACGGGCTCCGATTCTCAACAAGGCTCAACCAATCAGCTTCTTCGAGTCCCGGAGTTCATCGAGGAGATTATATTGACCATGCGTCAAATGGGTACGATTTCACCTTGAGTCGTGAGCTCAACATTGCTGACATCTTAGATATGGCTGTAGAGGGTATCTTCCGAAAAAATGGAAACATCCGACGGCTGCAGCAAATATCTGAAGCATTGGACAAGGACTCTACGGTGGTTAATCTATCCGAGCAGAACCCCGTTCAGCTTGCCGCGCTGCTCAAGCGTTTCTTGCGAGAGATGCCTGATCCATTGTTGACTTTCCGCTTGCACAAGCTGTTCTGTGCCGCTGCTTGTGAGTTGTCGCGATTGCGCCGTCCCTTGCTGACGACAGCACTGCAAAATCGCGAAGAGCGACAACGATGTCTGCATCTCTTGGTCACCCTGTTGCCTCGATACAACCGAGATACAATGGAGGTTCTGTTCGTGTTCCTCAAATGGGTCGCCTCCTTTTCGTATAAGGATGAAGAGACTGGATCTCGAATGGACATGCCGAATCTTGCTACGGTCATCTGTCCTTCCATCCTCTACGCAAAGGGCGCCAATGCGGCACGAGACGAATCGTTCATTGCCATCTCGGCGGTGCAGGATCTGCTGGAAAACCAGGATGAGTATTACCACGTCCCGCAAGAACTGGCCTTTGTTATTCACGAGGGCATTTACAACATCTTCGCGAAGGAACTGGATTTACCGCCAAAGGAGATTCATCGACATTGTTCCAAGTACATGCAAGCGAGAGGACAGACTCCGACGCAATATACCCCTCAGGTGGGACAACAACAAGACAGGCGTCCGACCATGCCCTCATTGGGATCTGGGATGCGTGAAAGACCGAGCGATTCTCGTTTATCGGTACATCGATCAGAAGGGAACCTCGCTGCGCACTTGGGAGAACCCAATCCAGGATACGGGCACGCGAATGGTCATCCACACCCTATTGCATCGCAGCATTCGCCTTACCGCCAGTCTACACAACAGCCACCATCAGCCCCAGCCCCTGGTCAACATAGCCGACCTACGAGTTGGGCACAACAATCTCATCCTGGTTCACAGCAGTCCTTGAATCAGCTCAACTCGCCAAACGCGACACCTTGGAGAGGACAGGGCCCTTTCCAAGGATCGCACCCTAGTGCGCATAGTACTAGTGGATCGAGAAACTCTTCAAGAGGTTCGGCACCTAGTTCACCAGGTCCCGAGGAGGGAAGGAGGAGTCTGGTGATGGAGCGCGATAGGAGTCGGCAGAGTTCAAGAGAAGGCGGAGGTAGCGGGGATGGCATGGAATGGCCTCAGGCTAATCCTACCGGTCGAAGGTAGTCGATCCTGATCAGTTCCACGGGAGCAAAGGGCGGAATGAATTTTGGGATAAGTAAAGAGAAGAAGAATGAGAAGGAGGATAAAAGAGAGAGAAAGGGAAAACACGAAAGAGACGAAAGACGCGGGGAACAATGAGGAGTGCAGCCGACACTGGGAGTCGGAGGGCGGGTGCAAGTATGGACAATTTCAACAGTATTTTCTTCTTTGATACACATTTTGTTTCACCTACGTGTCAGTAACGAGCAATGCAATCTGATGTATACCTCTCCTTTTCCCCAACTGGATTAAGATCCAGATATTACAGGCACCCTGACGAGAGGTTTGGTACAGGTAGATGGATACAACTATAACAACGATGTCTTGCACTACAACATGCTGTTCCCTTACATATGGCCTTTACCCCTCTTCAAAGGTCACGGCAGCAATGAGCCATACTTCCCTCTCACCCGTTCCGGCCTGATCGTCTACCCAACCCATTCCCTCTCTCATGACACAATCATCCAAAGCCGTAGACACACGCACATCCTTCCATCCAGTCATTTTCCTCACTGCGCTTCGATTGACGCGTCCTCCATTACCCGCAGCAATGACGAGCAAGGTCGATTGGTCCGTGTCCAACTCCCGAGGGACAGACCTTATATATGTCTGTTTACCGACTTGAACAACGGTATATCCCGCATAAAGAGGTTTGAGCAGTTCTATCGCCCTCAACACGTCATCCGAAGTGATCGCCTGTACACCGCCTGAACCGGATTTCGTGACAGCCTTGCTATTAGTGCTAGACGTTGCCGTCGGGGTGAGGCCGCTAGACCCTGTGGGCAAAGTCGACTTTCTGCCTACCCCGCGCATTCGATTGATCCGACTAGTCAACTCCCCCAGTTCAATCATCCCGCCGTTACTCCCTCTTGTAGAGATACAAACATCGACGACTTGTACCGAAATTTCATATACCATCTCACCCAATCCCAACATTTCTCCCCACATCCCTCCGACACCTGACCGGCGGGTACTCGCCGTGCCGGCCAATGGATCGACACCGATAGCAGCACACATCTTTTGAAATTGATGTCTGAATGCCGGGTCGCGTTTTATATCTTCTTTATGATTTATTGCAAACTCCAAGAGAGAGTCGTGGAATTGTGATAGGGAAGATTGGAGAGTGGTAAGAGAGGCGTTGGAGATGGTAGATGATAGAGCGGCGTAGGAAGAGGTGGTGGCTGTATGTCGGGACAGAGAGGATATTCCCGCGCCTCGACGCATCTTGGAGTGGTCTTTGGCGCTTGAGCTGCCAGCTAGGATGACCCAATGTAATTGTCTCTGTGTCGAAGTGTATCGATGTCACCTCGATATCATGTCTGAAGATGATTCCGTCGTAAACAATGGGCGTCCAACAGCCTGGATTTTCCTGGACCGCTCGAGATTTCCAGTGACTATCCTTTATCCTCTTCTTGTCCTCCTCGTCCTTCTGAGTCGCTTGATCGCCTGATGGTATAGGAGTGTTTTACGAGATAACATTGGCAACCGGTCGGTTGGCTGATACTGATCACGTGACCTCGTTCCCCTCGACGTCAGTGTTCACCGATCTCCCATCTCCAGCTCGATCCCTCTGAACACACCTTCAGCACAAGATGTACAGGATCTCGGGAGCTGTAGCTCGTGTCGCAAAGAGTAGCCTACAATCGACTTACCGACCTGCATCGGTAAATTCGACCCGAACACTGACATCGTCTACTCCTCGAGCGGTCAGCGATGTCGCAGAACAACTTCGACAGGTCATGCGAAATGTCCCACAGGTACGTCAAGGTCGCTGCATACATTGTCCTCGATCATGAGATATCAAGCAAGAAAAACATATCTGACTGACGCAATAGCCCGTTGCGATCGCCTCGACGGTAACATCCGACTCTTCAAGCACCTACCACGGTGCTACCCTCTCCTCGTTCACACCTATCACTCTACACCCTCACCCCCTCATCGCCTTCTCGCTCAACCTTCCCAGCCGTCTAGCGGATCAGATCCGACCTATCCCCCTCCCCGCCACCTCATCTGATTCCCCCGACGACGTCACACCGACCTTGACACCTGATCCACTTGCTCCCCTACCTCAAGCCGGTAAAAGACTCAACATTGCCCTCCTTTCCACTCCTCACGCGGAAATCGCCAAGAACCTAAGTCAAAGAGGGTCCGATCATTCGTCCCTTTTCTCTGCATCTCCCTTTCAGCCTTCGCCAACTGGTCTGCCGATCTTACCGGACGCTATTGGGAATTTGACATGTGAGGTGGTCTCTTCCGTCTCGTTGCGGGATATGGGGGCGAGTATACAGGGGGAAGAAGTGATAGATCTCGATGATGAAGTCGAAGGTGGTGGTTTGAAGCCTTTACATACGGATCAAAGGTCGGTCGTGGGTGGACTGGTCGAGCCGCAACCTGGAGAAGCCAACAAGGACGCGATAAATACGCCGGATGGTAAAGCCTACGGGAGTGAGCTGTTCATCTGCCGAGTGTTGGGCGTCACACCAGGGACAGGGGGTGACTCGCCATTGTTGTACCTCAGACGACAGTATACAACGGCAAAAGGGGTGTAAGAAGGTGAACTTGGCAAGAAGCGGATAACAAGCAATGCATGGATAGCTGCATATGGTTGATATGATTAAGCGCATGGGCGCCAATGCCAAGATGATCGTGTCGTTACAACGTGTATGATTCGTCAAAGCCATGTCTGGCTGCTCCTGATGCGTGTATGAGATCCAATTACACTGTGATGTGCTCAATCCCCCTTCCCTGCCCCTTCCCTTTACACCACTCCCGTCTCGACAAGTCTGCCAGTCTCAAGACCCCAGAACAACCAAGCCGTTGTGACAAGCAGCAAAATGCCCACTTTCCATCCCACCTCCCTCGCGATTGCATCCCAATCCCATCTTCTCCCCCAGGTAAAACTCTCCCACCAGCCCATATCCTCCTCGGGCAATGGAGGGGACCTTGCCTTTGGCGTAATCTCGCCAGGGACAACGTTGGACGTCACCCACATTTGAACGGTCCGGGACCAGCCCGTTGTCACTCCAATGACGATCCAAGCTAATAGAGGCCGCCTCGCACCCAGAAACCACAAAGTCAGGTAAGTCGCTGGCCAGCAAAGGCACTGAAGGGAGAGCAGCCGAGTGAGAGTTGACGGTAGCGAGTAGTATGACCGCCAACGATGCGTCAATCCAGTAGTGAGCGAGAAGCAAAAGTGTGCCGTGCAGATCGCCTATAGGTCAGCTTCTGAGACTTCCAAAGACATCACGACTGACCCAAGCCATGGCGAGGAGCATGTCTCCGCGGCTAACTTTCCGCTTGATGCCTTCGGGCCCTACTCCTCCGGCGACTAGCCTTTCTAAAGCTTCCCTGGAGAGGTCTGCTCCCCAGGGCCAGACGTCTACCCATAATTCTCCACTGCTGACGGCCAAGAAGAGAACCATGATTCCCCATACACTAGGTACGATCGCCAACAGGCGCAAGAGTAACAGACTGGACTGCTGTAATCTTCGCTCGAGTAACGCTGGTATCGGATCTTCCTTCTTCACATCCACAGGCGGACTTTCCGGTCCAAATGATAGACCCAGACTCCCCTTCATGCGTTCTCGATCTAACAATGTTCGTTGTCTCAGCCGTCGTTTGGGCGAAAAGGTTAGTGAACCGGAAGAAGGCGAATCCGTCGTAGTCCCATCGTAGTCGTCGTCTGCATCCTCACTCCCTGTCATTTGACCAAGCGGGATACCTTGATGTCCCGCAGGCGAATGAGTGGCAAGAATCCGAGGCGAAGATCCATCTGATGAAGAGGACAGCACGGGCGTCATGGGTTCTACCATCCCCCCTAGCATCTTCGGCGATGTCGGTCGTCGCATCCCGCTCAGATGGGTATACGATTTCGACCTAGGCGAGGGGATAGAAGATGTTGATTGGGTAGTAAGAGGGATTGGTCTAGAAGGGGGTGTACGTCGTCGAGCTTCCCTTGCTTTACGCTCTTCCGCTTGTTCTTTCGCTACTCCCCCTGCCCATGTCCTCATAGCCGTTAAATCAGGTTGAGAGAGTGATTGTTTATGTCGAACGCCTGATCGTCCAGGGACGAATGTGGAGTCAGAGTCAAAACCCTCGGTCTCTGTATCCGTCCCCGATCCCGAACGGAGATCAATGGGCCCTCTGTGGGTACGAGAACCGACGCGGATGCTGGCTGCGGGGTTGAGGAGCGGTGGAAGGGCAGAAGAGTAGCCGACAGGACGTGAGGGATGTATGAGAGCATGATGAGGTGATTTCGAAGGCCCAGCTATGGGTGCTGGAGGTTGAGAATGTGGTTGAGGTTGTTGTGGGTGAGGTTGTGGTTGTGGTTGAATGTGTCGTTGGTGTAATTGTTGACTGCCCGGAGCGCTGACAGACAGTGTCCTCGGAGTCGCCTTGGAAACCTCTGTATCGAGGGCAAGGGGAGTGATAGTCGAAAGGGGCGTCAAACCAGCAGGATGCATACGTCCAGCAGGACTTGTAGGTGCCGACTTTGAGAAGCCCGGCCCAGATTGAGTGCGGATAACCGAACCATTTCGCGACCTTGATCTGCTGTTGGAGGGTCGAGGGGTGGGGTTGGAGATGCTGCTGAAAAGATGTAGAGAGGCGTGAGGAGATGGCGGTGTACGTGGATGGGGCAAAAAGGACAATGGGTCGGAAACTGCTGCCGCCATGTTATGTTGAATACCGATAGGTGGTGGAAATGAAACAGATTTTTACACGTCGAGTCGGTAAATTGGGTTCTTGCCGATACTCCCTCCCTACTCCTAGATGTACATCCTGTATCAGATTCTAGTGTCTTTCAGGTCCGTCGGTCCGACGCCTCCACGATGAGGGAGGTGAGTTGAGGGTGACTTCGGTGTATATCGTTTGTCGACGACATGAAGACAGCCCGTTGTCCATTATTGTTTTGAAAACACGTGGATGTGGCGGTCATTACGTAATAACCGATTAGAGCGAGCTGCTGCTAATTTTTGAGGGTGGAGTGATGCAGTCTTCGAGGTGCTTCATGTATGGGAAGGAAGTACGAGGAGTGAAAAGATGTCGTCAACTTGCATGCCGTGCGCCAATCTGGAAGCAAGTTTGAAGCAAAAATTCTACGAGATGTTCGAAGGAAAACAGTGGTCCTACAAAGTACAGAGATGGGGTGCCAACCCGCACGATTGGGATATGCTCGCCAAAAGATGCTTTAGCGTGAGCAGGACTTACGGCTTGAAGCTACCTTGGGCGGGGGTGAGACTACCCGTGGGTGAGGAGTACGCTCCGCCTACTATCGGTGTGACGTCGGAGACAGCTTTCGCAGGAGTTGACTCCATTCCTGCTCTCTCGGCGAAGGAGCTTCAGCAAGCTTCGATCCATCCGAGTCCGTACTCTGAAGATCGTGCCAAGCGGCTTCGAGGGCTCATCCAAAAAAGCTTGAAAGATTTCGAAGGCTCCACGAGGCGTGAGACCGCCGCTCCGCCGCTGCCGGAACCTAGTCGTCTTTCAGCATACGAGGGAGTACTTCTTGAACACATTCCCCTTGTCCTCACCAAATACAACACTCCCAGCATGACGGTCGATCTATATACATCTTTACCTCTATACGAAGCTTTCGCCAGGGTTCTCTGCCCTACGACCATATCTACTCCACCCAACCCGACAGGGCTCACGATTGCGGTCCGAGGGTCCGAAGGAGGAAGAGAGCTCTCGATCAAGGTGGGGTCAGATGAATAGCCAGATTTGAAGGTGAAAACTCCCGAGCATACTGTATACATCGCTCAGTCGTCGTTGAAAGTTGCAGAGGCTTTGTTTATACTGATCAGATGGGTCATGCATGAGGTAGAAACAGACCTTTAAAAAACTCATTAGCGCGCTCGACGAGGCGCCCCTGAGTGTCCGAACTCCGCCCACAAGGGTACTAATGGTAGAATACGAGCTGGGATTTCGAGAATCGACAACATATACGGTCTCTGCGTGAGGAAGCGAATGCATGAGGGTCATTTGTCCTAACAGCTATTCGCCTTTTCTGACTGCGTTGTCCTCGATGAAAATAGGATTTGTACTCTACTGCATACGCCATTTGAAACAACCTGATCCTTTCCGCGCGATCTCACCAAGTGAACTCGAAACATCGACGCAAACACAACTGTTCTTCCCCCTATAATGGTGAAACCCTCATATCTCTCTAGGGGAAGTATCGGAACAAAGGGTTCTTGGCACCCTCTCTCAGAGCCTCGGTAGGAACATCGGCAGACTTCCAATTGACACCTTGTTCCTTGTTTCGTTTGGCGTTTTGCCATCCCATGTAAAGTCGCAACGAAAGAATGATAAGGATTCCGGCTCCTTCGATACCGGCAGTGATGGCCAATGGAATTCTGTACGCTGGACTCCATTTATCCAGGAAGATGTTGGCAGAGACGATACCTCCTACGTTGGCCAGGAAGGCTGCCTTGTCAGCTTGTCCTCTCCGAAGGATGAGACGCGCTACTCACTGTAGAAACCAACTTTGAACGCTCGACCATCTTCACTGACATCGTTACATTGATGCCAACTGTGGAAGATGACACTGGGAGTGAAAGCTCCACCAGTGATCAAGAAGGTTGCGAAATATCCGACTCCAGTAGAGCTGACGGGAATAGCGACGAGGATGATACATCCGATAAAGACGAGACTGAGCGCCGAGATCAAGTGGAAACCACGTTCTCGGAATCGATCAGACGACCATGCGGTGGCCAACATGAGGATGGCTCCGAAAAAGTAGGGTGCGACGGTGAACAGGTTGGTCTTGACGACCGAGTAGTGGAATCGACCAATGATCTGGGTGAGGAAGTTTCCTGCGACAGCTGCGGCGACACCGTAACACAAGGCTGTAGTGTCAACACACACTCAAGAGCAGAACGAGGACTACTCACCGATACCGGCGAACATCCAGAATCTGGGATCAGCCATCGGCTTGAAGAAAGTTCGAGTTTCGAGCTTGGTTCCGATAGCAGCAGATCCGTCTTTGAGCAATCGAAGTCGAGCGACCTCTTTTTGTCTGTCGCTAAGGAATCGAGCCTGGGCAGGGGTCCAAGGCAGCATCACGAAGAGAAGGATGGCGAATCCAACGGTGAATGCTCCTGTTCATGAGTCTTCACCCTTGAAGCTTGCTTTCGGAACGTACCCTCAATTAAGAACAAGACTTGCCAACCCCAGAGCTTGCTGTCCATCTGGAAGACACCATAGGCGATCAAACTGGGGATAATCAGCTCAGAGGCCTGAAGCCGAAGCTAGGTGTCTCACCCGGAGAAAGAACCAGAGAGGGCGTTTGTCGAGTAAAAGACACCAATTCGTTTACCCAATTCACCACGAGTGTAGAACGTCGTCAGATAGAAGACGAGAGATGCCGCGAAACCAGCTTCGAATGCTCCGAGGACTGTGGTGTCAGAACTGGAAGAATGGGTTCGAGGTCAAGCTCACGCAGTCGGACGATGAGCGTTCCAGCAAAGTTACTCGATCCAGCGTTGATCATGGCCATAGAGCCCCAACCGAACATGTAACCAGGGATAGTCCATCTGGGTCCGACTCTTCGAGTCAACATGACACCGGGAACGACCAAGAGACAAAAGGGGATGTAAAAGACTGAAAGCATGATCGAATAACCGTTGGCGGGGAAATGGAGGTCTTTTGTCATTCCGTCCGATTTTGCGTTGGATACGTTGTTCCTGTCCAGAGAGTTGAAGAGGTATCCCCCTGGTCAAGTCAGGTTATGGTCATGTGAGTATACGGTATGCTGGACTCACACCAGATGAATGGCAGAATGTGCCAGTCAAACATCCGAGTGATGGCTCGGGACTCTTCCTCGGTGTAGTCGTAAGCGGTGAGATCGACATCGTCCACCGCGATCGCATTCTCATTACCAGTATGTCCCTTGATATCGAGGACGTTCGACTCGTTGGGACCCGCCTCGAGGTTCTTGTCGGATAGGTGAGGTGTTTCAGGACTCATACTAGCGTTATACTTCTTTCGGGTCACTCTTTAAAACCAGCTCGAGGTCTCGTTGGAATAGAGACAAAGGGATTGGAGAGACAGAGCAGCGATTGTCGTGATTATATATGCAAATGGCGCATTTGGACCCAAGACAAGGGAGACAGGGGATCTCCTATCTCGTCAATAAGCAACGACGACTCGGAATGCATCTTCCCTCTGCTCTCACGCTCTATGGAGATAAGCTCAATAGTTGATGATTGGCAAGACCCTATGAGGGGAAACTCGGTAAACAGCCGTATGGTGCAATTACCAGTGGGGAATAAGCGACGAAAAAGAAGGAGTAGCCCGAAGAATATCGGACATGGGCGTCGTCTGAATTTCCCGCTGTTGGCCGAGCGCCGGAACGGGCCAAGTAAAATCATCGGCTGGAATTAGAAATGGTCAGGAGAGTGAGGGGAAGACGGGCGGAGAGGGGTTGGGCCAATGATATCCTCCGATCAGGTCAGCAAGGAACGCACATCAAGATACGGTACGAGTAGTTCTCGGTCTTCCCATAGAGACCTCTTCGGGCCGGATCGATTCAAGGGTGAGACCAGAAGGTGGAGGCAACTACTCCTTACCCCATGAATGGAAGGGAGCCTTTATTTGCTATTGAGTAGACGGATACGCAGCGGGACGCGCTATAGTTGGAACACCACGATAAGACCCATACGTCCTGTCCGCAGATGGTCGGACGTCGAAGTAGACGTCTTGATTCACCATGCATTCGTCTTCTGACTGAAGGCCCCAAGAGCAAAATCCCATCCCCCGCTTGCTACAGATTGAAGACCGGAAAGATATCGCAGTCCACCTTGGATACAAGCAGAAGAAGAACCGACCCAGATGACTTCAGTAGATAGCAAGGTAGCAATCATCGGTGCTGGTGAGTAATCAAGAAGGAACATTGAGTCTGACTTTCAGGTGTCTTCGGACTTTCCACCGCTCTGCACCTGAAGCAAAGGGGATACAAGGACGTCTCAATTTTTGACTACCAACCATATGATCAAACCGCATATGATCCCAGCAAGGGGTGCGACGCAGCCAGTGCCGATGTCAACAAGATTTTCCGATGTACCTAGTGAGTCGAGTTCCCCTCTCCTTCACCAACTGCCGACTTAGGATTTGGCCTGACATGCAGTGGGACAGAAGAGGAGTATCAAAACTTGGCTTTCTCCGGTCGGCCGATTTGGCTAGAGTGGAACAAACAGTTGGCGCAAACGCCAGCGGATCAACTTCCACCTGGACTCACACCGGAGGATGACCTGCTTGTGCCTTGTGGTATCCTTCGTATGTCTTCTAGTGAGACGTTGTCACAGTATGATCTGGAGTCTATGGAAGCGCTGGAGAAGGCAGGACTGCGTCACACACAACATATCATCGTAGTTCCCCACACTCCCCCTTTCAACTGAGCTCACTTGTAGCGGGACGAAGCGGATCTGCGACGATTGGAGGAGAAGGAAAAGGTGGACAAGTCGAACTGGCCTTTGAAAGCTCGACAACTGTATCACGCCAAGAATGGCAGACTTAACGGATTCTTCGATACCAGTGGAGGTCTCACCTACGCCGACAAGGCGTGCGCTTGGGCACTGCACCTCGCCAAAAAGGCAGGGGTGAAGACTTTCCTCGGACCACAAGTCGGAAAGCTGGAAGACCTCATCGTCGAGGGAACAGGGGAGACAAAGAAAGTCAGAGGAGTTAGGACGGCAGACGGGAAGGAGCATAAGGCCGATGTCGTTATTGTTGCTGGCAAGTTGAATCGGAATTTCACACAGGCATCACTGACGTGTATAGGTGGAGGGTGGACACCTGGGATTCTGCCGGAAGTCGAAGGACGTCTGCAGGCGACCGGAGGCAGCGTAGCCACGATAAAGCTACCAAAGAACAGGAAAGATCTCTGGGATAAGGTAAGTCTCCCAAAACGCAGTATGACCGAGACTCATAGGCCAGTACGCACCGGAAAACTTCCCTGTATGGGCCTATGGTGTAACCGGTCACGATTCTCCTGAGTTTGGAGGGTATGCCTCGTCACTGTGCTTTCATCGACTCCGCTGATCCGTCCAGATTCTACGGCTTCCCCCGAACAAAGAAGGGAGAGATCAAGCTTGGATACCGAGGACGGAAATGGACCAATTTCCAAACGCACCCAAAGACTGGCCAGTGAGTGGCCTCTGATCGTTCTGCTAACACAAACACTGATCTTTAGGCGACTGTCCACTCCGATAACCAAGTACACAAATGTGCCTATGGAAAATCTTCCAAAGAGGGCTATCGACAATATCAAACTCCTTCTCGGCGACCTCTTCCCTGATCTCGCTGTAAGCGTTCACTCCAAGATGGTGCTCTTGCTGATCTGTAGCGATTGGGCATCGCCGATGTCCGCCTATGTTGGTACACCGACTCTATGGACAACAACTTCCTCATCGACTACGTACCAGGCTATCAGAGCAGTCTGTTCGTCGCTAGTGGAGGAAGCGGTCACGGTTTCAAGTTCTTGCCTGTTCTCGGTAAAGTGAGCCAGATATCTGTCACATCCCTGACACCGCTGATCAGCAGCACGTGGTTAATCAACTCGAGAGGATACCAGACGAATTTACCGATCTTTGGAAATGGCGTTCAGTTCAGCCGGGCCAACATGCCAATGGGATCGATGAAGGGGAATACTCCGGTAGAGATTTGGCAAGTCTTGAAGTGGCAAAGAAATCAGATTGGGTTTGGACCAATATCAGGCAAGAAGCTCGACTGTGATCTTGCGTGATGATCGTTTTTTTTGGAAGGGTGTATTGGGATTGTGAGATATGCATTGTATCATGCCCCGGTACAGCGGCCGATACGAGTCTCGAATCTCATTGCGCTGTCCTATAGTCTCGAGGGACGGCACCGTCGTACAGCCATTTACCCAATGTCAAGATGTCCCATACCTTCCTTCCTGTCGCCTTGGCAACTGCATGGCTGAAAGGGGGCATGTTGGTACATTCAAGCACGATGGCCTTGACCGTCGGATAGTCCTTGATCAGTTGTTGAGCGGCCCCAACAACTTCTCTCTCCATTCCGGTATAGTCGTCTACTCATCAGCGAGGACTCGTGACGGAATACGTATGGTCATTCACATGGTATCGTCTCATCAAGAGCTGCCTTGAAGATTCCATCGTCGCCCTCGGGCAGACCATATATTGGCGTCCTGGGATCGGCTCCGACGCTGGTCAGGTGTTTCTCCGTCTAACGAATCAGAATCTCCTTCGAGTGATCCTGTATACCCAGAATCGTGGACGCTTACCAGAGAGCTTTTCTTGAACGTAATCACGCCTACGGACTTCCAGCTGTCCTCTCCCGGAAAGAAGCTATTTTGAAGCCATGAAACTTGCAAGAGACTCGTCGTCCCGATGAACGGAAGTCGATTCACCAGATACGGATGCATCGTCGCCAGCTATCCATCAGCACCGCATTGTCATAATGTCACCCTTGATTCAGGACATACAAAGCCGCAAGAAGTGACGAAAGCCACGACGTTTTCTTCCTTGATCATTCGCTCACCTTCCCTTACAAAAGCGTCGACAAGCTCTGTACCCCACGTCCCACCTACTACATTGTGCTTGGTGGCTTCCTCGACGACTCGGATGACTACAGGGATATCTCCCCATGAGGCTGGATGTCCCACATCCCCTGGTGGACGCGGGAAAGTCGTTTTGAGCTGGAGCACACCTAGCTTGGGGATCTTTTCGCTTGACATTGCTCAAGGGCGAATCCAAGTCAAGTCGACAGAATGTTTGGACAGAATGTTTGAGGTTTGCTATGCATGTTGAGTAGCTCAGAGATTGATAGGCGTCAGACGAGACAATCGACAACCATCTACCCCATCGGACATCTGCGACATGGTCGTTTCGGACTTTTCCGATGACTTGCTTGAGGTACTGTCGTTATCTTTGACGCACTCGGAACGTCGAGCAAAGCCCGAATGCAAGCAGATACTGAAGCGAGAGAAGGACATGATACATACTGATACTGGTACTACCGACAAACTAGGATCCACAGCGTTTCATTACTGGGAGAAGAGTTCCTTCCGCCTCTGATGCCCTGGAAGTTCACTAGAACACCAGGACACTTTTCCCCTTCTTTTTCGGGTCATACACGCTGTCCAGCATTTCTTTCCCTTGATCTATATTGAAAGTCGTTAATTCGCTTTTGATTTCGTGTATAGTACACAAATCCAAGGTCTCTCGCAGAGCTGCCACATCGCCATGTAACGACCCGACGATGGTTAGGTTCTTAAAGATGAGGTCTTTAAAGTTGAATTGGATATCAGGCGGTTGAGCTACATAGACCACTCGACCGTGTCGGCGAACGATGTCGAGGCCGTATCGCTGGGAAGAGAGAGGATCGGCCGTGAGGATCACAGCTGGATGATGAGCCTAGATACCACACTCGCGTGGAGAGTTCACGCACCATCTACGCCATCCCAACCCTCGTAACCATCCGGCCGAAGCTTGACAATCTCCTTCACGGCTTCTTCCGCGGACGTCTTGGTCGCATCAAGGAGCAAATCGGGTGCGAGCTTGAAACCTCTGATCATTTCGATGGGTTCTGGTCTAGCGTCGATGCCGACAACTTTGAGACCCTACAGTTTCAGCGCGACATCTCTCGCTGAATGGTAGACCTCACTTGAGCTTTAGCCATTTGGACTCCCAAGTGGCCGAGAGCTCCGAGCCCACTGATGGCGAGGATCTACAGTGAGCTTTTACAGGGGCCAAGCATTGCTGCACGGACCTGGCCAGGCTGCAGGTTGGCCTTCTTGATAGCTGAGTAAATGGTGATACCAGCACAAGTCAACGGAGCCGCCTTTGATCAGCCACATCTCTTTTCAGAACCACTCCCCGACTCTCAGCACATACCTGCTCGAAGGACATCTCTTTGGGGATCTCCACAAGTGTTCTCGCATCTACCAATTCGTACTCTGCAAAAGCGCCATCTACATGAATTCCCGTATACTTCGCCTCGGGACAATACTGAGGTCCCGTCTTCTTGCAATCTTGACATTTCCCTGGACATCAACACGCCTCATCTCTTTAAGGAGATAACGGTCTCTCTTACCACATGGCTCCCGCTGCAATAGTCCCGCTACCCTCGTACCAATCTCCACTAGTTTCTCCTTCTCCGCGTCTTCCCCTAACGCAACGACGGTCCCAGTAGGCTCGTGAGATCCGACTACCGGATAATTCGCTTCAAACTCCCCAGTAAGTACCATAATGTCCGTATGACATAGACCTGCCGCCCCGACTTTAATCAGAGCTTGATACCCCTGCGGAGTAGGTACAGGCAGAGTGGTGAGCTTGTAGTACTTGCTGAGCGCGTCAGACAAGCTTGAGAGGGACTAGAGTAGACTACTCACTCTCCCTTCTTCTCGCATCTCAGTGCTTTCATCTCCTTGGGAATATCGGACATAATGAGAGTTGCCTGTTAAGGTAGACGAGAGAATTTCTATCGATGCATACAACCGTTCGACTTGGGCATATAAGGAAGCCCGACCAAGAATGGTCGACCTCCACCTCCACCTCCTCCACCAAAAGTGGTGACATCATCCTCCACACGATAATATACAAAGCTGATCGCTCTGCAACGAGGCGACGCAACAGCCCAAAAGAATGCATGAACGATGCGGATGCTACTATCGTGATGTACTGCGTGCTTGACTCAACTAGAGCGCAGTAACGCCAACATGGCCCAACCACTGATCCACCCGACAACCATGGCCACGGTTCCCGCTTCGATACCTTTCCCCAACCGCATCTTCCATTTCTCTTCCTTGTCCTTCCTTTTCCCTTCTTCTTCGTCTCCATATTCATCCTCATCATCCGAGTCTTCGAACTCCTTGAACTCCTCAATGGTAGGCGTGTTGATCCTTGATTGAGGAGGTCGCATTGGGGATGACAGTGTCGCTTGCAAAGGTTGTTGAGTTATACTAGGTGTTTCCGCGCGGGGCGACCACATCGCTAGTAAAGCCCGGAGCATGTGGTAACCGTCCGCGTGCGGCAGAGGAAGCAAGTTGAACAGGAACAGGGATAAGGCTATTGTCGAGAGATAGCTGACGCGATGAGCTCAAAAGTCATGCTAAATGGATCGAACCCACTATAAGAACAACGAGTTCCAGCGGACCAACGCAGCCGCGAATCTCGGAGTCTGTGTTCCAACGGTAACATTCTCCAGAACGGCACGACGATCACCCGACCAGAGCACTACATTCTGTCTGTTCCGCCTGCCGCTGTCCAGCTGAATACGCAGGATCGCCTCAAACGGAGCAGGTCGCACACAAGTCCATTTTGAGCTCGGACAAGGACAAGGACCAGATGGAACGTCCAGCATGGGATGAGGCGCCAAGCAGCGCTCAGCCTCTGGACTGGGCTTCAAGGTGGGTTGGAAAACAATCTCGTGAAAACCCGCGCAAGGTGGCTGTGGCAGATCTGCTTGTCAGCGATTGCTTTGCGTGTTCGCCTTAGATACACACCCTCGTAAACGGTTTTAGAGATACACCATCCTCTGCCAGCGTCGCCAATGTGTCCACCTTGCAGATACTCTTGCCATATGTCGTCCGATCCACCGA
Source organism: Papiliotrema nemorosa (assembly GCA_032158125.1). Classification (NCBI taxonomy): domain Eukaryota; kingdom Fungi; phylum Basidiomycota; class Tremellomycetes; order Tremellales; family Rhynchogastremaceae; genus Papiliotrema; species Papiliotrema nemorosa. The sequence goes on along the minus strand of JASKOT010000008.1, from coordinate 335,680 downwards.
CGTAGATGTCATCCAAATGGGTGATCATCATGCCGGGACGCAAATGGCGATACAAAGGTGATTGCTACCTGTCAGTCCTAGCCCACGTAACGTAGAAGCAGACTGACCAGATTGACACTCTCAATTACTCGTCCGAGGTCGCTGATATCTTTCCAGAACATTCTGCTTACCCCACTCAAGGCGAGGGAGGAGATGAAGAGGAATGTCAACAGGTTGTGCCACGGACCCGAGGTCGCTAACCGTAGCTTAGCCTTTCTATACGTCAGTGAGATCGAGGTATGCGCGTTTGGGCATTGACGGTGGCAGCGAGTCCACAGCTTTGGGGAACGATACAATCATGCTGGGTATGATTATATGAAGGTTGAAGGACAATCGGGAGGGCGATATATCGTCACTGCAATCAGTATCCAGCCTTCAGAAAGGATATCAAGCACGTACAATGCGGCCGCGAACGCATGTCCAGCTTCATGTATGAGCTGATTGACGACAAGCACGACGATCAAAGTGAACAGATGCGAGAAGGGTATCGTGACGCCGGGTATCTAACCATCAGCACCAGGGTCCTTCTCTGCAGTATGTTCCATGCTCACCAAAGGCTGCAAACCGCCAGACAGCGAAACCTCGCCCGGCACGCCATCTGCAAGGTAGTCGAGGACCCTCTTCTGAATCCCTTCTTGGATTTCTGTACCATCTGTTGCTACCTTTTGTGCGGCATGAATTTTGGCTTCTGCCCATACAGCAGCCCAGACCTCCTTGACTGCCCATAGACCACCTCCAATCGACACCACCGCACCACCCACACCAGCGATCGAGCCCAAATCATATGACCGTTGGAGTGCAGCCGGCAGCCGTTCTACGATGATCCTGGGTACATCGTTGAAGGCCTTGGTGTAGATTGACAGCGATTTAGAGCCAATCTCAAACGTCCATCCAGCCTCGCCCAGTTGAGATGGTCGATGCGCGTGTGGCCTCCGGGAGATGTATCGAGGAGCTTGATACAGTGTGTATACCAAGACGGCGAATAAGACTATGGGTAGGAGAATATCAAGCATCTCCCACCCTCCTTAGCGCGAGTCCCAACTCGTCCGCTTCGTTGTTTAAATCAAGACCGATGAATGGGTGGAGAGATCGCTGGGCAGTCGGAAAGAGAGACGCGAATGGCCCAATTGTTCCCATCTTTTACCCCACAAACACGTGTCTCGGAACCCTCTTTACCCCGCGTTTCCAGCGACCATCCTCACCCCACATTACCCCACATTCTTCCTTCAGTCTGGTGTGTATTTGTGCGCCATGAGGGTGCACACTACTTGAACATGCATTGTCATTAGGTCCTCTCACCAGATCCAGCTCCGACCAAAACCAAAGCCATAATATGACCTATTCGAGCAGAGCGGACGAGGTGGAAGACGTGAGTCAGCAAGTCATCCGGTTGGTTGACTCAGCAGCTGCTCGATTCAGTCAAGGCCTTACTCATCCCCTTCATCCGAGCCGCAGAACCTCCTTCATCCGACCAACATGAGGTGGCAAGTGGGTCAAGACCGATCATCGTCGATGGCAAATCGCCTGAGGAGCTGAAATCGCTGCTGAACCTGGAGTTGCCGACGTCTGGTTCGGGCAAGGAGGGACTGCTGGAGATGGTGCAGAAGACTTTGCGGTACTCGGTCAACACCTGGGACCAGGGCTTTCTTGACAAGCTCTACGCTTCTACCAATGCTGTGAGCCGATTTCTCTGCCTTTTGGATCCCGTCTTAAATCGCAGGTTGGAGTCGTGTCAGAGCTCGTTCTTGCAGTTCTCAATACCAATGTGAGCTGCCTTTTCAACCACTCCGGGGGTTGTAATAGCTTACACACAGGTCCACGTGTACCAAGTATCCCCTGTCCTCACACTCGTCGAGAAACACGTGTCAAAAGAGCTCGCCAACCTTTTCGGGTTCACGGGCCCACACGCAGGCGGTATGATACAACCCGGAGGCTCGGCGTCGAACGCATCATCCATTATCATCGCTCGAAATACCCTATACCCAGAAACGAAGAAAGTCGGTCTCGGTTCACAGCGATTTGTCTTGTTCACCTCGGCCCACGGACACTACTCCCTGGAGAAGGCTGCACAGCTGTATGGCTTTGGCTCGGACAATGTCCGATCAGTCCCAGTCGACGAGCATGGGCGTATGATTCCCTCGGAGCTGAATCGACTGGTTTTGAAAGCCAAAGAGGATGGCGAGACTCCATTTTACGTCAACGCTACCGCTGGGACAACTGTGCTCGGATCTTACGACTTGTTTGACGAGATCGCCGATATCTGTGAGGAGCATGGACTATGGTTACATGTCGATGGATCATGGGGAGGGAGTGTGGTATTAAACGAGACTATACGAGCGACGAGGCTTAAAGGTGTGCAAAGAGCGAACAGCATAACGATGAACCCACATAAGATGCTGGGTGTACCGGTCACCTGCAGCTTCCTGCTGGGGAAGGATATGCAACAGTTCTGGAAAGCGATGACTTTACCAGCGGGGTAGTGAGTGCATAGTGATGGAAGGATGCGGCTGATCACAGCTTGTTCCACAACAACGCCTCCGAGGAGATTTACGATTTGGCTGATCTGACCCCACAATGCGGACGAAAAGGGGATGCGCTCAAGCTGTACTTCTCTTGGCTTTACTATGGCAAAGAGGGACTCTCAGACCGGATCGGCACAGCGTTCAAGCGCGCAGAAGAGCTGTACACGCTCCTAGAAATTTCGGACAACATTCAGATGGTATCAACCAGGCCATTGCCATGCTTGCAAGTATGTTTTTACTATGCGCCGCCTGGCAGACAGATGGAGGCGGCACAATTGACGCGAACGACGCAGGAGGTGGTGAAAAGACTCGTGGCCAGGGGTTTCATGATTGACTACGCGCCGGGCGAGAAGGGCAAATTCTTTAGAGTGGTTGTTGCGCCTGAAACGACGAGTGCAACGTTGCAACGACTCGCGAGGAACATCGAAGAGCTGGGTGAAGAGGTGACTCGAGAGAACCATGGTTGATACAGTTGACGATATGTCGTGTACGACTAGCCTGTACATGCATCTGGTGAGTTTTACACTCATGTGGATGCGAGATGAAATACGGTGGCTTCCATCGGAAGGGGGGTTCGACTTCGAGCCCTTGTTTCAGATACTGACGAGCTGCTGATGCCTTGTGTCCCGCTCTGGTCACCAATGGATCCATCGTGCATTCTGTTCTTGCTTTTAGCTGTAAGATAAAAGCCAGTCATCCACAGACATTACCAAGAGCTGTAGAGCAAATTCGTCGAGATGCCAACGGGGTGAGTGGCAGTCTCATATGGGCTGTGGCTGACGACAGGTGGAAGAAATCTGATATTGAGCAGCTGCTGCAGCTGATATCCGACAACCCAACCTATCGAGGTGCTCTGTTTGGGACTGGACTCTATCGGCCTCGATCCATGAGCAAATGGAGAACGCATAGGGACATATGCTTCGTCTTGTTCCAAACTGATGAAGGCTGGATCAACGACATGATAGAGAAGGGTCTGGTCGTCAAGCGTGATGGAAAATCCATGCCAACCGACAAGTGGAACAGCAACACCAGTAACCCTGTCAAAGGCATTCTGACCCGGTGAGAACCACAATGAGCTTGTAGTGCATGCTTCTAATCACTGCAGATTACGTACAGAATTGGGAGTCGAGACGATGAGAAAGGATTACAAGATTGATCCCGATTGGACTACGTGGGATCAAATACCTCAAGGCCAACGACGTGAAGTCTTGATTATCAAGACCTTGCTTTGGCTGATGTATAGGCGCTTTCAAGGACAAATATCCGTACTATTTCACCTGGCATGCCCTCGCGCATGAGCCCATACCTCATACGGCTCGCGCGGTATATTCTGCGGTCCCCGTTTCCGATCCTCCACTGTCTCAAGATGGACTCGATGCGCAAGGACAGAAGAGCAAGAAGAAGCGTAAAAGGCCGCCCAGTCCCTTGGTCTCACGTTCAAAGCCAAAGATGGTGGACAATGTAGAGGAGGATACCAACTCGCTCGCCAATCCCATCGTCATCGATGCTTCAGAATCGTCTTCGTGTAGCCCAGAACCTCAGTCAGGCTGCGTGCCAACCGGAGATGAAATGTCGAAACCACCATTCTCGTTCTCGATCCCCCCTCGTTGCCCATTACGAAAAGCGATCCCGGTGGTTGCTTCTAAAATTGGTGCTTCTCGAAATCTTACAGCCGTCACACCAAGCACGCGACTTCCTTTCCCTTCGTCTTCCGAACGTCTTGCTGGACATCCTACTCGCGCTATCAAGTGTCTCGACCAGGATGACTATGATGGTGATGACAATCACTCGGATATATCCGAGTCCCCTGAGTATTCCGAATCGGATAGCGACAGCGAGCTGGAGGACGCGTCGGATTTAGAGATGCCTTCGATTATCACTGCCAGAAGGACTCGGAACGATAGCGCGCTGGCGCTCCCATCCAACAGAATAGCGCATGTCGAGGTGGATGCAAGTCGAAGCACCACCATCAGTGAAGGGTCCGGCAACACTAGCATCGCGAAAGGTCTCGCAGCACCTCGGAAGCGGACAGGATACGAAAAGGCTAGAGATGATGATGAGCTCGTGAAGAGGTTGAATATCGGTGATGGGCAGGCGGCTATCCGAGATGCGCGGATTGGCAGAATTGATCGAGTCTGGCCTCTGATTAGCGAGGATCTGCAGAAAGCAGTTCCACAGGTCGCTGACATTGGAGACCAAGAGAAGCGACTGTGGATCTTTTGTGTGGCTTATACTCGACTTGGGCGACAGGAGTGAGCTTGTGTGAAAGTGATAGGCACTAACAGTTCAGGCTTAACAAGTCGGTTCTAGCAGATACGGTCGTGCAACTCGAGCCAGTACACGGCCCCTGGGGTGTGATCGAGCGTCTCTCGGCTCGGCTGATCAGACGGTCTGGAGGGTAAGACCTACGCGAGACTGGTCCTTTGAGCTAGCGTTGAAACAGCAGGTTTGTGGGGCATAATGTCTAGCACTCAGCACCATTTCTATGCTCGCCACGCCGGTCATCCTCAGGCAGCAGGAGAGATGCGACCTCATCCCGAGGACCGGGCAGGCCCCTGTATATTTATGAGCTATCTTCACGTGATCCAGTACATCGACAATGGTAACCGAGTCAGTCATCCCATCAGCTCTCACGATGCCGAAGAATTTCTCTGTCTGGCTCGCAAATCGCACATGGACCTTGGTGTCGCCAATCGCGAGGAGTGGCGCCGTTCCCTTCAGCGCTATTTTAGTACGGACAGACAGTTCAAGGTGTACAGATGCGTTCGCGTTCGCTTGTACGTTCAAGCGCTCGAATTACTCCTACCTGACGTAGTAAAGTACATATCATCGGTGATTTGCGTCCTTTAGCTCATGATGCCAGTCACGGGAACGTTCTGAATAGATACGCGTTGTGCCATACCATCAAACCGAACGAGATACCAGGTGAAGGGGACTTCGCATTTGTCGAGCGAGCTATGATGATTTTTTCGGATGGCCGGAGCGTGAGTCGTGACTGTGTACGATGAGACCTCATAATTGTGCTTATCTTGACAGCAAGACTTGCAGTCTCACGGACCTGAAGCTCGCGGGAACGAAGAGGCCAAGGATGAACTTGCAACACTACGACAACGCCACATCGGGAGGCGCAATAAGCAAGCCGACACCCCAGCCCAAAGCTTTCAGTCTCTTGCAGATGCTCGAGCATTTGGATCGTCAATTGACGCAGCATCGAAATCGACGTGCCTGATTGGAGCCTTGACACTTGCTAAGGACGTCGGTAAGATTGATCGCAAGCCGGCGCCTAACTAAATTAGAGATTACATGCAAGACGCTTGACTGTTCAGTTCTCGCGCTCACAAGAATCCACGTTGTCTCATAAGCTTGAAACTCAAGTTGTGTACCTAATTTCCAGCACATTGGTGAAAACAGCGAAGCAACTCAAGTGCCGGACGTGCAGATATCCTCGCTTGGTAGTGACCCATTCTACGTCGGAATACGGGGCAAGCTCCACTCAAAGCCAGTGGAATCACTCGAAGGTGACAAGCATTGGACTCCTCGACCTGCTACTGCACCTCGCCGAGGCGTACCAACCGGTCTCCGAAGATCTCTAGATGCTGCAGGATGGCCCAAACAAAAGGATCAAGCTTGATATGGCCCATGGGCGATCGAGATGTATCTTTCGAAAACGCTTCATGGCTGCAAGGGGCATTTCGATCGCATTAATTAACTTCTCTCTCTAAGGTGCTTATAGAAATCTCATGAAAATCAACAGGCTACTGGAAATAGTGGTCCTTCATATCCTCGAGCAGTCCGGGTTCCTTGACCTTCCATCCGGTCAACTCGACCGTCTTGGCCTTTTGAGCCGAGAGATCTTGGCTGAATGCAAGACCGATGAATCCCAACATACCCATCGCCTCTTGTGTGGTGACCTTCTTGACTGGCACACCCGTCTTTTCCGCAATGAGCTCGGCGATGGCCTTGGTCGGGGTAGGTTGATCTTCGACCGCATGGAGGAACGTGCCGCCGGGGATGTCCTTTTCGATGGCCAATCGGTAGAGTTCTGCTGCGTCCTTGACGTGCACCCCGATCCAGTTGACCGATTCATCGACGAGCATGGAGAAACCGTTTCGTTTGGCGGAACCGATAAGGGCCGGGACGAATCCCCAATCGTTTGGACCATGAACAGAAGGCGCAAGTCGGATCATGATAGTCTTGACGCCTTGTTTACCTTGTTCACGGAAATAATCCTCGACAGCGACTCGGTTTTCCCCAGACTTTACATCGTCCTCTGCGATAGGTCTGTCCTTGGGTCCATCCATCATACCATTGGTAGCGACCAAAGGCTTGTTGGTACCCCTGATACCCTCTACCATGGCTTTCAAAGCGTCGACATCGACCTGGGCGTTCCTGGCGGCATCAAATGTGGGAGAGAGGAAATCGTGGATGAAAGCCGTGTGGATGATGGCGTCGACGTCTTTGGCAGCTTGAGTGAGGATCGCGTGGTCGTGTAGTGTCCCGAGGAGAGGTGTAGCTCCGGCAGCTTTGATCTTGTTGGCGGATTCTTCGGATCGAGCGAGACCGACGACAGAGTGACCGTGAGAGAGGAGGGTTCGAGTGACGGCTGACCCGACAAAGCCGGTTGCTCCAGTGACAAAGACCTTCATGGTGTGGTAGTGGGTAGGTAGAAGTGGGTAGTGGGTGTTTGAGGTATGCGAGTTGATTCAGCTAGAGTAGCTTGGGAAGCGGTCGAGAGTTGTGTGTTGGGATGGGATTTCTCTTTGACAGTTTTGGTGGGCTATATATATATGTCTTTCGCTTCAAGTACCTCGGTCAAAGGGGAGATAACAAAGTGTCATCTAGCCGGTGACAACCTCCACCCCGAGATACATCTGAAACAGCACGGAGTTGTCCGATATCTCCCCCCCATCTCCGTCGCTTCGGTATTCGGTCTCAAAACACGTTCCTCCACCTTCGAAGCTATCCTCCACCCCGACGACTTGGATGTCGCTGGCCGCATAGCCAAATATACGTGCGGTCTGATGGTCTGACCGAATGGTTCAATGCACTCGACATACTGGCAGTGAGGTATTCGTGACGGGTGGAGGTTGGTGCAGCTACTTCGGTCACCATGAAGTGAGCATGCTCGGCGAGGGCATCGTCAGCATCGACCAAGCGAGCCACCGTACGTGTCGAGCGCACAACACTCCCGCAAGCTAATCACCGGCGTGGAGGGCTGTACTGGAACCGACACGACTGCTGACCTCCCTCACACGATAGGGTCACTGGCACCGAGCGCCTTCCGCGGAGACAAGATTGCTCCGCGGTAAGATGTTCTCGCGAGACTATGTATGGTAACGCTAGGGAGGATCGATATTTGGCAATCTTTGAGGCCCGTTGATCATTCGTCAAAGCGAGTTCGATCGTTTCAAGAGGAATGCATGTGCTGCTCAGGTGGGCGCGGAGCGCCTTCCGCGGATACCAGAGTCCTCCGCGGTAAGGCGTTCTCGCGACATCTTCAGCAAAGCTCGCGAGGATAAATGACCGACAATCTTCGAGTGCTCATTCGCCATATGGAAGATGATCGTCTCAAGGGGAACGCATCGGTCATTCAGGTGTACTGTAGAACACTGAAACGCCGCACCACTGTATTGTCGTTGATTAATGGCAGCCGTCTACAAACCTGTACAAGTGAACAGCATTCAAGCCATGCTCCGAGTCTTCATGAGCTCGCACGGCAGTTCAACGTGATTCCGGTCATCGTGACGACTGGTGTAGCATCGAGTAGGAATGAACTCCGCCAATTACTACATTGGTACGTATTCTTCTTTGAAGCCCGTGGCGGAAGTGAATACTGCACGATACAGCTCAAATAATCTTCGCCGCCGGTTCGAGTGGGCGAAGTTCTGGCAAATGCACGAGCAATCATGTAGCCGCTCTTTCGCTCACCTGGTGAGTCGAAGATGGATCAGACGAATGGAAGATCAGCACGCTGTCACTGCGATCCGACCTTTCGTCCTTAGTCCGCGAAGGCACTTCTGGAATTCTTGGTTCGGTCCTGTCGCGTGTTACATGTCCAGCCAGTATGCCACAAGATGTTGCCGCTGATCGATTGATGACGAATCTGCGGGAGAATGATTTTCACAAAGATCATTGGCATCGAGGCGAGACGACTCTCGTTCGAGCCATTCCAGATCGTCGGTTGCCCGGGCGGATGTTCCTTAGATTGGCAAGCTTCGACCGGAATTCGACTGCCACTTCGTTCGCGATCATAAGCTTACTTCACAATCTCACTTGAATCGTATTTTCGGAGCGATGACCTTGGACGTGGTAAAAGCCGAAGCCATAAAGACCGGGTCAGCTTCCGCCTATGACATGCGTACTCAAAGGTGGTCGAGCTGTAATAAATAGTAAAATCCTCGAACCCGTTGTATCGACGTACTCGTCAAGTTCAGATCCAACACTACATGATGAAAACTGTTTCAAGATTGGAATTATGCTCGGGTCCCGTTGGTATTTCATGTATGTATATGTGAGAGTCCGCCAAATGGTGGAGGTAAAGATGCGTTGTGAGGTTAATCTCGAAAGAGAAGTCAAATCGTCTCGCTCTGCCCGCGTCGTGGGGACGATTACCATTCTGCGATGAGGTAGATTTGCAGGAGGATATTGGTATCTTCTGTTGTCGACAGCTCGGGTAAGCATAGATCGACTAAGAAGAGCTTGCTGCTTGCTGTGCATGGACTCCAATCGCAACAAGCAGCGGCATGTAAAAACCAAGTCCATCTGCTGTTGCTTTGATGTCGATCGGATCTCGCCACTACAATATCGCAGGCGGACCACTTCATCATAGAATGAATGCTACATATCTATCAACTCCTATCCCAGCTCAATGCCGATGTGAGCCCGATTTTGTCGTTTGTTACATCCCGCATCGTGTGGCAGGATCATTCCGTTCATCCATGCAGGTGTCCTTTGAACCCAGCACCCCTTCCACATCCTTTGGATCCTGCCGCCACTGACTCCAAACTGCGCCCACTGCACTGTACTCTACCGCTCCACGCTCCACGCACTCGTGAGTCCATATACCAAAACCTGAAGAACCCGATAAGATCGATCATACCATATCTCGTTCTGAGCCACCATGCCTGAACACAGTCAAAAGGGAAAGAGGAAATCTCGAGGGTTGGAAGAGCTCAAGCGGAATTGGCAGACTATCACGGCATCTTTCTTGATTCTTGCCGGTGTAGCACTGGTGGTGTATGGTGAACTGTCCAAAGATTCAGAGAAATGTCAGTACACTTGCACTTGCACACTGCTCTCACGCTTCATGTCACCGACCTGTGGGTCAAGTTTGACCGTTGACTTGCAGATCTCGATGATGGCTTCTCTGTTAGTAACGACACGGCCAAAGCTATGCTCTATGCCGGATTAGGAGTGGGAGGTGTGGGTCTTGTATGGTCATTCTTCCTCGTATTCCGATGGTATAAGCGGAGGTCCGCCAAGAAAGTCGAGAGTTCGGCGTGAGGAAACAACACATTAGGTTTCTCGTAGTCACGACACATGCGCAGTAAGCCTTTGATTCTGATGCATTTTTGTTATTTAGTCAGTTCCCGTTATCGCCAGAATGATCCAGCGCCAACTAAGAACAGACTACGAGATGGAAGGTATGGGTAGGGCGAGGGTGGGTGAGAGGGTCGTCATGATAGGTTTAGATTCCTATTTCCAATTTGAATTCATCTACTTGTTATATTTCTGTTGAGGTAGAATATGTTTAAGCGGTGAAGTCGGAAACGTGGGCCTGGATGACCTTCTTCATCTCCTCCTCAATCTCCTTGGTCAAGACACCACCGCTGAGCTTCTCAAGGAGAGCAGAGTGTTGGCTCTTGAGTTGCTCGGTGAACGACTTCTCCCAAGCACCAATCTTGTTGACATCAACAGAGTCGAGCATACCGTTGACACCGGCGTAGATCAAAGGAGCCATGACCTCGGTAGGCATGGGGGTGTACTGGGGCTGCTTGAGCAACTCGGTGAGACGAGATCCTCGGTTAAGGAGGTATCGGGTAGAGGCATCGCTGATCATCAGCGCAAAACCTTTGCAAAAGACAAGCATCCACTCACAGATCGGAACCGAATTGGGCAAAGGCAGCGACTTCTCGGTATTGGGCAAGGTAAAGCTTGAGCGAACCGGCAACCGACTTCATGAGCTTGGTCTGGGCGGCGGATCCGACTCGCGAGACGGAAACTGGTTGTGAGCACATGTTCGAGCTCAATCCCGGTGACACTTACGACCGACGTTGATAGCAGGTCGGATACCCTTGAAGAAGAGCTCAGCCTCCAAGAAGATTTGTCCGTCTAGAATGTCAGCTGTGACCTGGATGGACAGGAAATGGGAGCTCACCAGTGATGGAAATGACGTTGGTAGGAATGTAAGCCGAGACATCACCACCCTGGGTCTCAATGACGGGGAGGGCAGTCAAGGAACCAGCACCGTGGGTCTCGTTCATCTTGGCAGCTCGCTCAAGCAATCGCGAGTGGAGGTAGAAGACATCTCCGGGGTACGCCTCTCGTCCGGGAGGTCGTCGAAGCAGCAAGGACATTTGTCGGTAAGCGACGGCTTGCTTGGACAAGTCATCGTAGATGATCAAGGCGTGCTTTCCGTTGTCTCGGAACCACTCTCCCATGGCGCAACCAGAGAAAGGAGCAAGGTATTGAAGAGGAGCAGCCTCGGAAGCGGTAGCGGCGACAATGATGGAGTATTTCAGAGCATCGTTCTGCTCGAGGGTTTGGACGAGCTGAGCGACGGTCGATCGCTTTTGACCAACGGCAACGTAGACACAGTAGAGCTTCTTCTTCTCGTCGGCTCCATCGTTCCACTTCTTTTGGTTGAGAATGGCATCGATGGCAACGGCAGACTTTCCGGTTTGTCGGTCACCAATGATAAGCTCTCGTTGACCTCGACCGATCTGGAATCAGCTTTATTCTGCTTTTCGGAATGCAAGCGCCACTCACAGGGACAAGGGCGTCGACGGACTTGAGACCAGTTTGCATGGGCTCGTGGACGGATCGTCGGGGCAAGATACCGGGGGCCTTGAGCTGAGCCTTGGATCGGTACTCGGCCTTGATGGGTCCTTTACCGTCGATGGGGTTACCAAGGGCGTCGACGACTCGACCGAGCAAACCAGGTCCGACTGGGACATCGACAATTTGTCCAGTTCGCTTGACAGTGTCACCTTCCTTGATAAGTCGATCGTTACCGAAGATGGTAACACCGACGTTGTCGGCTTCCAAGTTCAAGCACATTCCTCGGACACCGGAAGAGAACTCCACCATCTCCTCGGCTTGGACGTTTCGGAGACCGTAGACACGGGCGATACCATCACCAATGGCTGGGAGAGTTAGCAGAGTTTGGGGATCGTGGTTTCCGTTGGCTCACTCAAAACTCGACCAGTCTCTTGGACATCACCACCAGCAGAAGCACCAGCGATTCGGCCCTCGAGGATCGAAGAGACCTCGGAAGCGGCTGTAATGAGAAGATGATAGTAGGCAATCGAAAGGATGTGTTGATCGTGATGAAATTTCGGCCGAGCGGAGAGGTTGGAGGGCAATCATAAAAGTGGATCAAGAGGAGCGATGAGGAGAGGAGCCGGTCGAAAAGCACTAGGTCAGCGACAGTACACCCTCAAGTGGCTTTGAACATACCAGGCTTGGCGGTAGCGTAGGTTCGGGCAGCGTTGACGGCAGCAGGAGCGAATCGTCGAGCCTGCAAACGTGTCAGCGATGTTCCCTCGACTTTCCGACACCACCCTCGATCCATCTATCCTGGGTCTAGCGGTATAGCCCTGCGCCCGCTCTCCGTCTAGGCATCCTCGAGATCAGGCCAGATGGGTCAAGGCAATATGACCCAAATGTCGATTCCGTCTAGTCCGTTTTCTTCCATTCCACTTTTTCCACTGAACCCCTCCCAGAGAGAACACGACTTACGCTGGCAGAAGCAGCTACACGACCAGCAGATCGGAAGCTTCGAACGGCGGAGTGCATGATTTACAGAGGATTTTTTTGAAGGGGGAGAAAGAAAGAGGGAGAGGTGACTAGAGGAAACAAAGAGGTTGGTTGGAAGACGGAGACGTGGGAGTGAGGGAGGGGAGGGGGGGCGAGGGAGGATACGGAGCGAGCACTCCTCAGGGACACACACCAATGGGACGGGGGCACTCGGCATTTCGGAGTTATGATCTGTGCGGGTAAAGGGGGTTTCATCGTGTGGCACTTCTATTATTTCAGGTGGGTGGATTTATCCATGTGGCATTTTATCCCAGAATGTTGAGTGCTCGTCGAGGACACCATATACCACCCTTTGAGACCATCCACAAGCGTCAAGCATCATCGAGCAATCCATCATGAGGGGAAAGTCATTGATACAAACAGGTCAGTCTACACCATTCGCTCATCTGTGACCCTCTGACAACCCAGCCGTCACATCTAGGCTAGCTGCTCGACATTTGCAAACCACAGCACCCCTTCCACCTCCGACTTCCCCTCTCCCTCCTCCCAACTCGATCGCCTCATGCTCGACCTCTACTCCCCCACCTATCGCCTCCTCATCCCGACTTCCTCCTCACATCTCCGCCATCTCAAACCTCCCTCCTGTCCTTCCTCGTCCTGCAACACAACCCCCTCTCCCAAGTAACCTCACCAACGCCGTCTCCCTCCTCAAATCCCAATCCACAGAATCAACAGGGATATACCTCATCGCACGTCTACATTCACGTACATTCCTCCTTCATCCTAGAGATATAATCTCCTTACCTACGCTCAAACCGCTTCAACCGCCAGGGACGACACTTCGCTTGACAAGAGTGATGGAAGTTGGTTCGAGGGATTTCGCCATAAGGGCACCTTCGTCTGATGCAAAGATACTCAGGAAACACATGGACTGGGACGCGAGATCATTACCCAATATCCCGCAAGAGGTGGCTGAATGTCATTTGACGATACTCGAACACACACGATCACCACAAGAGGTCTGTCATAAGTTTAAGAAGAGGAAGGGATACAGGAGAGCCATCAAGTCGAAACACGGCTGGACGAGGCTAAGGGTCGGAGATATTCATCTCGGGAATGGGCTGTATAGTGGAGAGATGGAGGTCGGACAGCCTTCTCCAAAGGACAACCTGGAGACTGCCAATTGAGCGTAGCATGGAGGCGGACGTGAGGGAAGATGGCTGGCATACCGCATCTGTCTACAATATAGTGACAGCAACATCGCATGCACGACAATAGCATCATGTCCTACATCTTCAAGGGGGCTACCATATCATGCCCAAAGGGAGCAAACAGTGTCCGTGATCAGACCCGAATAATTGACTACAACTTCTACCTAGTATTCTTCTGCGCCTTGCCCACGACCGTGCTGTTGACCTTTGTGGCAAATCGCAAACTGCACAACGTCTCGCCGAGGTGGGCAGCAAGTGGGGAGACATTGCACAACATTAGAGTCTTACTCGAGCCTAAACTGTCAGCTATCTTCCGAGTCAGTAATCGCCAGAACTCACCAGACAAGCTAGTCTGCAGTAACCTGGTCAAGGTCGAGTTTCGGTATGGCACATGACCGCCTTGTTGACCTTGACCCAGAGCACCAATGACATCTGCCAAGGCGGACAAAGACTTGTTGATGTTGATAGTCTCCTTCAATCGGTCTTTATTGCTTCCAGCCCCTGACGATTCTAGCCTTTCACTTCCTGCCAAGTCCACTGTCACTATCAGCAGTGTCGCCCGCGTCTCTCGACAGACTCACCAAGATTCAACATGGCTTCACACTTTTCCTCCGTCAAGGGGTTGTAGCCCCTCACTTTGAGCGTAAAGACCGAATGTGATCGTGATGATCGCTCATTCATCAATGTCGCCGCCACGGCGCGACGTGACCGAGCTCGCTCTAACAACGTGGACACTTGTCTGGGATTGCTTAGAGGAACTTCTGTTCAGCTTTAACCACAGCGTGACTGGTGAAACTCACCGCTGACAACGTCCGTCACGCTCATCTTGCCATCCTTGTCTAGCTTGATCTCGTGCTTTTTCGAGTCGAATTGACCAGTCCCGAGCAGGTCATTGATCTGAGGTTCAGCGCCTTGGCATTCACGGATTGTGAGACTTACCACCTCGTTGTACACTTCTAAGAATTGACCCTCCATCTGATATCTCCACCCTCGATCCTTGAGCTGACCTGACACATTGAATATCATGTCGATCGCTCGAGGAATCATACCGGCCGTCTCGTCCGTCTGACAGTCAGCTCGTGCTCATTTTCTACAGATATGTGAGCTCACCTGCCCACCCTCCATCGTCCATGATTTACCCGAACCAGTCTGCCCGTAGGCAAACACGCAGACCTGCCTATTAGAAGAAGAATGCAATTGCGTATCTTACATTGTAGCCATCTAGGACACTCTGAGCCAGCATAGAAATCTCCTCAAACACACCAGCCTGATCGACTTTGGGCTGAAACACCTGGCAATCAGCTGTCATCGGTCGAATCGCTTGTATCTGCTCGCCTTGTCAAAGGTGAAGTTGTTGACAGCTTCCCGTTCTCGACCTGTAGCCGACTCTGTCTTGCTCGTAACGACTAGCTGAGAGCTACCGGTCTCTTGATCGGTTCTCTCATCACTAAACGCAATGTCCGCCAATGCATCAGGATCTGCCGATTCGTGTGCTGCAATCAGCTTGATCCGCCAAGGTATTCAGTCAGTTCTTACCAAGAGGAGGTCTGATCCGTGCGAACACTCTGATATTGCCTGGCACATCAGCTGTGAGGGATAACAGGGCGACAAAGCTGACCTTTGAGCTCTTGCACCTGATTGTGCAATTTTCGCCTGATACTCTCCGCCGCTCTCAATTCCTCCTCAATCTCTGCTATTCTCCGGTTTGCCTCTTCCTCGGCCTCCGCCGCTCGTGCATCTGCCCTATCTTCTGCCTCTCTTGCTGCTTGTCGACCCACTTCCAGCTCTGCTCTCATTGCACTGACGTTGAGCGTCGCTCGCTCCACCTCTGCTTGCAACGCAGTCTGCTGAGCTTGCGATGCGGCGAGTTGCGCATTGATCGTCAAATGCTGTGTAGACTGCTCGGCCATTGCACGCTACAAGTCAGCTAATTGCACATGGAGGGCGTGCGTCAGCTGACCTTCAAGTCTCGTATCGTCTCCCTCTCCCTTGAGAGCTCCTCACGACTCTCCCGAAGCTCATCTTCTAATCCTCGCTTTTCCCGGTCTTTCTTGCGCAATTGCGTTTCCAGCTCATCAATCTCGCGCGTGTACTTCGCTTGCATGGCTGCAATCTCTTCAGACGCGCTCGAAAGCTCTCGTCGCTTTTCCCGCTCGTGATCTGTTACTCCGGCGAGCAGCTTCTTCAAGTCTTCCTGGGATATCTGCTGCGAAGTGACTATTCTGTCAAAACCAATCTCAAATGATTTGTCACGCAGCGCCTTACTCTTTGTTTGCCTGCGTGTCAGCTTCGACGTCTCGACTTTCGCAACGTGCACTCACTCATGCTTCATCATCTCCATGAGCTCCCCAAGCTTATTTTCCATGTTTTCCATCCTCCCGTCTTGATTCTGCTCGTCAGCTAAAACCAGCGCGGAACTCTCCAAGCTCACCTTGATCCTGACTGAACTGGGCATTCCTGTTCCAATACCGCTGAAGCCCATTCCTGGACTCACACCTCTCACTGTTGGTCCGACACTCCTGCCAAGGGCGCTTGTCCCGGCTGACCGAGTCCCTGCAGCAACCGATGAAACGGGTGGCCTCGTTCGGATAGCAGCCCCGATAGTGGGTCGGGTGGTACTGGTACCGGATGCCGAACGAGCTCCCGGGGCCGGCCTAGCCCTAGCAGTTGCGCTCGAGTTAGAGCTGGTGGTGCTTCCCATACTGGTGGTACGGGTCGTGGTACTTCGTGTCAGTGTAGAAGCTGTCGATGCAGGTCGAGAGAGGGTTGAGCTAGGCTTTTTAGCTGTAGTAGGCTTGAACCCTCCGGACGCGGTTCGAGATGTACTGGAAGCCAAAGAAGATCCAGAAGCTTGACGTTTGGCCTTTGGCATCGCGGGCGAAGAAGGAGTTTTTCGTTTATTGGCCATGATCGAGGTGGATAGTGGGGCGGGGATGGCAGATCGAGTGGAGGGCAGCGGTAAGCGTGATGTCGCCGCGGCCTGAAGGTCAGTCACCGCATACCGACCGCAATCAATATGTGGTCATACCTGTACATCTTCTTGACCGTCCATGTTGAATGTGTTGAGCTGTTATCGGCGACACTCCTCGTTCAACGATTTGAATCTGGGATGTTTGTCAACAAGCTGAAATCAGTCACGTAGGCGGGTGGCAAATGGAGAGGGTTGACTGATAACGATTCATCATGATAGAGGCATGACGTGGCAACTTCTCTCCCTTCGACCCCGGGTGCATTTTGCGGAATCAAATCCCTCCCCCTTATCTGGTTCACCACGACGACTCGAGATCAATCTACTCGATAGGCTCCCTCTATATTCACACCTCTCACTCCACCATGAACCGAATCACTTCCCTACCCCGCCCTGCATCCATTCTACGAACGACCAAGTCTTCCGCTCGAGCATTCTCATCCCCCTCGAAACCCCTTTCGGCGGTACGAAGCAACCCTTCCAATGTCGCTTTCGAGTTTGATGTGAAGAATGTCGGCAAGGAGATTAGGAAACGAGGCCTCGCTTCGTCTGTGACATCGGGCAGTGGTATGGACAGGGTCAGCTGTCGGAAACTCTTCGGTGTGCTGAAGCTGATATGTAGGACACCATCGTCAGGCTGCTTTACTCTTTGGGTAGCAGGCACGAAGTAGAGAGGTACCTCCGTATCTTCACTTCGTCCTCCAAGACTGCCTCTGGCGGTGTCTTGCCAGAAGCCAAGTTTGCCGTCTTGAAGTGAGCCAGCTTCTCTGCCCTGACCATGGAGCTTACCAGCTAGAATCGGAGGTGCCATCTTGACCAACGAGCTGGACGACCTTGCTCTGTCCCTCTCATTCTTGCACCGACTGGGTCTGTACCCTGTTGTTTTGCACGGTGCCGGACCTCAACTGTGAGTTAATGATGGCATTCTCTCCGAAGCTGACAATGCAGCAACGAGATTCTCGAATCCGAGGGCGTTGTACCAGACTATGAAGACGGTATCCGAATCACTGATGCCAAAACCCTTCAGATTGCTCGTGTGAGTGGAACCATACTACGTATGCCATCTGAATTGACCACTGACCGTGTAGCGAGTCTTCTTACAAGAGAATTTGAAGCTCACCGGCGCTTTGGAGAAGCTCGGTACACGCGCTCGACCCATCCCCACTGGTGTCTTCTCCGCCGACTACCTCGACAAGTCCAAGTACGGTCTCGTCGGAAAGATCACTCGAGTCGACAAGGCTCCCATCGAGGCAGCCATCAAGGCTGGATGCTTGCCTATCCTTACTTCACTTGCTGAGAATGCCGAGGGTCAGATTCTGAACGTCAACGCCGATGTCGCTGCCGGAGAGCTGGCCAAGGTCCTCGAGGTGAGCTGTACTGCATAATGAAAGGCAGTGTATCTAACATAATAGCCCACCAAGATTGTCTATCTCAACGAGAAGGGCGGTCTCTTCCACGGTGTCACCGGCAAGAAGATTTCGACCATCAACCTCGACGAGGAGTACGAGTCTCTCATGAAGGAGTCATGGGTCAAGTTCGGTACCAAGCTCAAGATCCGAGAGATCAAGGAGCTCCTCGACACTCTTCCCCGAACCTCTTCCGTCGCCATCATCTCCACCGATATGTTGCAAAAGGAGCTTTTCACCGATGCCGGTGCCGGTACCTTGATCCAACGAGGACACAAGTTGTACAAGCAAAACTCGGTCGACGCTGTCGGATCCACCCAGCTCCGACAAGTTTTCACCGAGCGCGACCCTGACGTCCTCTCGGGCAAGAAGTCTGTCGCTGAGATCTTCTCCGATTTCAAAGCGACTCCCCACACCATCTATGGCGATGAGCCTTTCGATGTGGTTGCTGTTGTTTCCCACCCCGAGGGGGAGACTCCCGTCATGACCAAATTCTTGCCTTCAAAGAACGGTATACTCAACAAGATTGTCGACAATGTCTTTGACTCGATCAAGAAGGACCACAAGCGACTCTTCTGGACCGCCAAGGCCGACGATGAGAACCGAGCTTGGCACTTTGAGCGAGCTGATGGCTCCTTCACCCGAGCTGGACGAAGTCTGTTCTGGTACGGCGTCGCCAACGTCAAAGAGGTCGAGAAAATCATAGAGGGCTTCGAGACAAGCGGCCGGATCGAGCGAGTCTTCCTCCCTGTCGGACCTAGCACACCGCCCCACCGATCCACCGCTGCCGCTCCAGCTGGTACCCGGGCCTACTCTACGTCCTCTGCCAAGGCTCCTTTTCGGCTTCGCCTCTCCTCTAAAGTGGAACAAAGGAGGGGCTACGCCACGGCATCAGAATCGGTTCCACGGAAAAGAGTCGCGTTGATCGGTGCGAGAGGATACACTGGACAAAACTTGGTCGCTCTCATCAACTCTCACCCGGGTCTTGAGCTCAGCCACGTTTCGTCGCGAGAGCTTGCGGGTCTGCCATTGAAGGAGTACACCAAGGCGGATGTGAAATATTCAAACCTGTCAGTGGAGGACGTTGAGAGGATGGAGGCGGATGGAGAGGTTGATGCTTGGATCATGGCTTTGCCAAATGGAGTCTGCAAGCCCTTTGTGGACGCTGTCGATCGTGGAGGTGCGAAGGGAGGAAAGGGTGTCATTGTCGATTTGGGAGCAGACTACCGATTCGAGAGCGACTGGACTTATGGTCTTCCCGGTGAGTTTCCCTGATCCGTGCGCAGCGGCAGTCCGCTGACGGGGAAGAGCTTTATGGTCGAGACGATACCAGGCAGTCCAAGAGGATCTCTAACCCCGGCTGCTATGCTACCAACACCCAATTATTGCTTGCTCCCTTGATGCCCCTTCTTGACTTGTCCCAGCCGCCAACCATTTTCGGAGTTTCTGGCTACTCTGGCGCAGGTACTAAATCAGGCGAGAAGGATGCCGAGGGTAGGCCAAAGACTGTTGCCAAGATTGTCAGTCGTCCGGCTCATACTGATACTCTCAAGCTGACGCGACAGGGTCCTTCAGACCTGAAAGGCGGTATTCGACCCTACAGTCTGACAGACCACATCCACGAGCGAGAGTCCGCGAACCACCTGCGCTCGCTTTTGCCCAACAACAATGACTTCTCCCTCTCCTTTATCCCCAATGTCGCACCTTGGTTCTCTGGTATCATCTCGGTTCTCAACGCGCCTCTCAACAAGACTGTCCGAGCGAGCGAGATTCAAGAGCTGTACGAGGAGAAGTATGCCAATGAGCCCATGTGTCTGGTGGAGAAGGGTGTCCCGGATATCACTGTTGCTGAGGGCAAACACGGATGGAGAATGGGTGGGATCCAAGTCCACAGCTCGTTGAAACGGGTGGTTGTTGTCGGAGCATTGGACAACCTGCTCAAGGGTGCTGCGACGCAGTGCATGCAGGTGAGTACCCCTTGGAGTGTCTTGGACTTCAGCTGATTGGTAGAACTTGAATTTGGCTCTGGGCTACGACGAGTTGGCTGGAATCCCGAAGGACAAGATATAGTTGACTGTAGCCGAGGAGCGGGTGAAGGTGGAGACCGGTAGATGTCATGGTCCATACAAACTTACAACAATTACAATACCGCCAGCGCTTAGCACCCAAGACCTCATGCAGCAGAATGACAACATTGAAGAACACAATGATCCGCCCGGTACCTGTGATTTGGAAGATCGGGCATCTGTGTGTGTACGAGGGTGAGGGAGATGTTTCAAGATGGACGAAGGGACTTCGGACCAATCATAAAATCTCGCATGTCACCGTCGGGAATAGCATAGCCCTAGACAGGAACACCTCAGCGTCTTGCTTGCTATCCCGACTCGACTCCAATCGGAAGGTGATAGTCGAAGAAGCGGGGTCGGAAGGTGTATCCGGGTATCTCGTATCGACCAGAAGGGAGGTTTCGTCATTGTCCATCTCATCTTCACCTTTGACATCTACCTTTGCTGTCCATTCGGCGCTGCACATCGAGCTCCGACGTTTATCCACTGCTGTACCTGCTCTGTCAACTGCACGATTGCATCAGGTGTCGAGGGTATACCTACAAAGGGATCGCTGTGATAGCACTCTTATCGGTGAGTCCATCCTTCTATTCGGCTGAGGTCGTCACCCATCAAGCTCTAGTCTCATTCAGAGTACTGCCTCATTCTAATCTCAAAGAAAGACACGCCATCATCGTTACCACTAGCTAAATGCTGACTGTCAGAGCTGCGTACAGAGAATCACCAAATCATCGCTGACCGCTTCCGACCAACTTCTCTATCGTGTTCACCTGTTCTTCAAGTACACCACCGACTTGGAACCTTCTCCCGTCATAATTCAGAATCTCACTGAAACCAACGATCAACATGGACACCGTGGACATCCCTTCGGAGACGGTACCGGCCGAGATGAAGCCCTGCGAGCAGATTCTACGTAGAGCGACCGAGCTAAAGAAGCACGAACCGGTAGTAGCATACTGGTGTGAGCCCCAACCTCAGGCTGTTCAATCTTGCTGGGAGCTAACTGGGCAGGCTCGTTCTCTGCTGCTCAGAAGGCTTTGAAAGTGCCCAACCGATCTAAGGAGGGTACGAAATGGCTCATGAGCCTTCTAGACTCCCTTGAGCAGGTACGATACCCTTATAAACCGCACCCGGTTACTGATGTCCCAGATGAAGGGTGTCTTGACAACTAACGAGGCTGTGACGAATGAAGCGGCGGGTGCGGCGTATATTGAGAACTTTGCTCTAAAGGTGTTCATGTCTGCCGATAATGATGATAGAAATGGTCAGACTGGAAAGTGAGTCTTCTTGATCGCTCAGACCGAGATGGTGTATGGACTATGTTGATGTCAGGGGGACTATCAGGCGATTTGTGGTCGCTGGGCAATTTATAGAGGTCCTGAGGTGTTTCGAGAATGGCATGACGGAAGAGGTGAGTTGAGATGTGCAGATCGTGGCACCGCAGCTCATGGTAGATGGAGCAGAAGCTGCAGTACGCAAGATGGAAGGCTGCCGATGGAGCCAAAGCACTTCGAGAAGGGAGAGTACCCGTCTCGGGACCTCGTAAGTCACCCATCACTGCATCGTTTGGCTAACTAGACCAGCTATCCCTGAACCCGAGATTGACCCTTTCCCGACCTTGCCAAGCGACGAACCTTCCGGTACGAATACCCCTCCTGCAAGAGGATCATTTTCAAACACCGCTCGACCGACTGTTCATCCCGCGTCCCCCGCTGGATCAGGTACACCGACCAATCAATCTCCAGCGCATCATGCTCGGGCAAATCTCCCTTCTATCGATACTTCCGGTGAGGGTAGTCGAACCCCTCAGAGAACGTATTCTACGGGTAGTGGCGCATGGTCTACTGTTGCGACTCCCGGATTGGCAGACTCGGAGGAAGGCGAGAAGCGTTTCAATCTGCCAGACATCGCACCTTCTACCGAGTCTTCCGACCTGTCTGCTACATTGATCGGGACCGGAAGTGGGAACGACGGGGAGAAGAAGAATGTTCGATTTATGGGACCGGATGGAGCACCATTGTCACCTGCGCAGACGATGGTCTCGGTAGATTCGTATGATGCGCCGACGGCCCCACCACCGTCTACATTTGCACCTTCACCTACTAAGGACAAGCCAACAGGGCAGCGTGGCGACAGCAACGTGACTGCGAATGGCCGACCGAGGACAGACAGTTCGGCGACTGTCACAGGATCAGGGCAATCAGGTATGAATGGTCTACAAAGACCGCGAGCAGATTCGACATCCAAATCACACCCCACCTCCCACAACATTACCGCTGTGCCTCCTCCGCCACCTCCTTCGCTCGTATCATATCCGTCAGCGCCTCCTGCGGGCAACGGCCTAGGTCTGACATCTCCGCCACCTAGTGCTCCACCTGCACATGCTGTACCTGGTCCTACCATCACTCCGAATAGGCAGCAGTTGGAACAAATTCAAAAGCATGCCAGGTGGGCCATATCGGCGCTCGACTTTGACGATTATGAGACGGCCCGATCGGAATTGCGCAAAGCTCTAGGCATGCTCGGCGGGTAGAGGACTGCGCACCCGCCTTCAATGTTGACACCTACGGGGTCATGGCTCGACACGGCCCTTCATAGGAGCTTCGACCTCGACTCTTATGACATCTCACTTGACGACGACTCGCTGATGACTGCTATACACCCCCTCCCACCTGTCGATGTCCGCCATGTCAAAGACGATCAGCTGATTATCGATAAATGCCGATCCTGAAGTTTGCCCTCGCCTTTGCATCACGCCCTGTCGAGCTACACGTATATGCATTAGTTGCTTCACTCCGAATCTCACGATCAAGGGCATTCACCCATTGAGTTTGGTCTATCTTCAGAATGGCGTGTATCGTGCTATCCTTTGTCGACTCCTGCTGACATATCCTTTGTGAGACAAGCCCTACTAACCTATCATCTTGGACGTTCACCACAGATGCTAGCTGATGAGTACTTCAACGAAATCTAACACGTCTTTGCGAACGTTACGTGGGAGAGAATGATCCGATGACCACTCCTCCCGCGAACAACCAAGCCAACGCGGCGGTCTATATCGGAGCGGCCTCGCCACTCTTCCAGTACAGTCCAACACGGAATGGCCCGTTGGGCAGCTCATGGCTTCAAGGCAGCCAAGGGACGAGCTGTGCAGGACCATCTACTTTTGCCGTTCAGCTTGATGCGCTATACTGTGAGCTTCATTTTCCCCCCGACAACTGGTCATGCGTGTATCGGCAGAAGGGTAGAGCCCTGATGGGTAGTCTCGCAAGTCATCTTTCAGTGGAGCTCATCAAATGGCTTTGCAGTGCAGGTAGGTATAGATGGGACTTTACAAGGTGGTACGTCGAGAAATGGAGTGACGTTGACTGCGCCGTTGGGTCAACACGATGTGAGGTTGGAGACTGTCTGTGAAGGGTGTGGGAATGGTCAAACGTTTACTCTGGAGGGCATCACCTTGGACACTTTCATGTGGGTACCTCTCCGTATATCAACCCTCGTTCTCTCCTCTCTCTGGGTGCTTGTCTTTCCCATCCAAGCAGTGTTTCAACTGCATTTCTTGTATCTTTCAAAGGCAGCTGACTAATGATCACGTAGGGGCGGCAACAATGCGACGTTAGACGACGCATCAAGCAGTATAACCTACTCCGGATTCACATCCACCACACCTTCCACCTCTTCTTCTATACCCGGTATATCCTCTGGGAAATTCTACCAAAACACCGTCTCCTACTCTACCTCTCCCGGAAGCAGCGCCACCTTCCAATATACAGGTAACGCACTCTACATATTCGGTCCGACCGGACCCGACTTTGGGGTGTTTTCCATCACGCAAGATGGGCAGAAACAAGGGGTGTTCAATGCTAGTACGACTTTGGATACTTATGATACCCTCTTATGGTGGATTGCAGGGTTGAGCGAGGGGGCTCATGAGCTTGTGATGGGGAATGAGGGTGGGGGGGTGGTGGCGATTGATTATGTCGTGGCTGTCAGTCTGTCCAATCCTGACGCCGGAGGAGCAAAGGGGCCGACTGGAGGAGGAGGCGCAGGAGTGACAACGACTGTGGTTGGGGGAGTCACAACGACGTTAGTAGGTCAGACACCTACGGCAGTCTTCCCAGGTCAGGGAGGTCAACAAGGAAGCAAAGGAAATGGAAGGAATGGAGCGGCAGGGTTGGCTATTGGTCTGACGTTGGGGATTCTTGCAGCCATCGTGAGTTTTCACATGACTGACTCGTTCGACAGGCTTCATCACCTTTTCGAGTGGCACTAGCCTATAACGCGATCGTACTCCACCACGCGAGCTAACGGTAGATCCTGCTCTGGTTCGGATGGCGATACTACCGGTGGAGAAAAGCAGGTGGGTCTGGCAATTTTTGGGTGGCACTGTGCGGAGCGAGGGAGAGAAAGAAGGCTGCTGCGCCGAAAGAGGACAAATTTAAGCTGTGGCCCATGTTGAGTTATAAGCCAAAGTATGCAACGTGACATAGAGTCTTCGGCGTGGCATTCGTTAGAAAAGCTTGAGATACAGGACCTATTCATTGGGAAGCACGTGTCAGATAACCGTCAGTCGACCGTGTGATCATCGAATGACTAACAAACAGGTCTTTGAGCCTGACTCCCTACCCTGAACCTCGGGAGCTCGTTATTGGTATCATGCTCCGAAGTGATGGAAAGCTGCATGAGTTGCGCCGAAGAATCATGATTACTCTTCCTCATCCTCGGCGGCCTCTTCTTCATCGCCGCCCGGTACCTCGGCAACAGCATCCCTGAACAGAGTGTCAGTCCATGCCGTTGTACTCGATAGCCAATTACACTCACCGGTAAGCTTTCGCGACTGACTTCTTCATTTCCGTCCGCTTGAACCCTTTCCCTGATCCCCTCACGCCTCCCTAACTATCAGCTCCTCCTCTCACCGAATACATCACGAGGACTCACTGCGAGGTAGAATGCGTCCAGATCTATCATGAGCTCAACTCTCACTCAATCCAGTGAGATCTATCACTCACCATCGTCGTGGCCCAGCAGGTCCAATTTAGATGCAGGCAACCAAGAGTAAGTCGCGTGCGTGTCATAAAATCGGATCAACCACGTTTTTTGCCCTTGCGCGTTGTTCTGCTTCTCGATAGCCGCTCGATCATTCAGAACTCTGGGAGGGATAGGATTTCGGGGAGCTTTGACATCGATGATCTCCCCGGGGAAGTAAGGATATCCGACGGCTGAATAGTAAGCATCCGACTTCACAAGAACTATGGATGATCTCTATGCCACGTACCTCGAGCCCAGACTGCTCGTCAGCTTGGAACAAAGAATGGCGATTCAAGCAAGACGTACCCAACAATCGTGGTTCGAGCAGTGATTCGAAATTATCCAATTTCGGCGCAAGCCCAACTGCACCTCCTCTCCCCGCCTTCTCCTTACCCTTTTTTACAGGACTGGTTCCGACATTGCTCAAACTTGCTTCGGCCGTTGGCGACCCCGTTTGTTTTCCCTTGCCATCTGCTCTCCTTGGCCGCTTGGCTTCGATAGTGTGTTTTTCCTCCTCTTTCTCCTCCTCTTCCTCCACTTCTTCTTCACTTTCGACGGACAGCGGGCTCGTTGGTGGTACAGGCGTCAGTTCGTCGTCCTTCGGGACATCATTGGTATCAGTGCCCGTCGTTGGATCTTCAACGGCTTCGGTCTCTTCCGTTTCCTCAGCCGCGGGCCTGGCTCGCAAACTTTTTCGCCGATTGTCGCGAGCTGCGTACGTACTTGGCTGAGTCTGTATCGCGCTGCGCTTGCCCCGAACTGATACAGGCCTCGAGCCTTCGTCGATAGACGACAGTTGTGGTGTCGACACCGGTGTCAAGCTGGATCCCATGGGCGACGGAGTCCTTGACGAGCGGGATGGACCTTCTTCCTTGGCAGAGACTGGTGGCAAGGAGACAGGAGCCACAACTGGTGTCGCAGACGATCCAGCCTCCGACTTCCGCTTACGAGCTGGAGAATTAACCCACCAGTCTTTGGCAAACAACTCCAGGAAAGACACTTACGGACTATCCTGGGCGGCTCGGATCTTTCCGGTCGTTTCCGCTTTGAACCCTCAGGTAGCACCCAACCCACGTTGAATCTGGTAAACTGATCATGGTTCCCGACCTCCTCCGTGATCAGATCTAATTGTCTCTCCTTCTCCCGCCTATCCCTATCTGACAGGGCGACAAATGCTTCATAACCGGCCACTCCCGTTTGTAACCTCGAGCCATGCTTTGCGCCACTGCTACTGCTCTCAGCGGGTGTTTCCGAATTTTCCGGTTCGTCTTTGACCCCTCGTGCCCGTGACCGGCGAGTTGACGGTCCTTCAACGTCTGATGAGTTCAGCGCGACCCCCGCCTCTTGGGCAAAGGCTTGTTCCATAGCGAGGGAGGCCCGAGTTGGTCGTGCGCGAACTCTTTCTTTGGCTCGAGCAGCTCGTTCAGCTTGACGTTGACGACGCTCTTCCGCTGTCTCTCGCTTCTTGGGCGGCGGAGGGGTGGGGGGAGGTGGAGTGGGAGGTTTGGGCTTTTCCAGCTCGTATGCGAACAAACTAGCGAGATAATCTCGTTCTTCTCCTGGCTCAGGCATAGTCAAGGCTTGCAGCGACAAAGTGGTTGTTTCCAAATTGCCAATTACCGAATGTGGCGAGGGATCTTTGGGCGACTCATCTCCCAATAGAGCTGATGTAAAATCCGCCTGAATCGTCTGAAGATTCTCGAGTAAAGGCTTGCTATTCTCCTTGATTCGTTTGGCAGCCCGATGGAAAGAAGTTTCCGGCTTGTTGTACAACATCGCATTGTCGATGACAAGTTGGATGTCAAGCTGTATTGTGAGATGACAAATTAGCGTGGAGCAAGCCGAACAACTCACGACAAAGTCCTCGACGTTACTGTACTGATTCGTTTCCAGCTTGTCATCGATGAATGACCAGCACATCGGTTCCTTGATCACCGTGAAGTAATCAGGCACCTCCGAGGGGTTCACGGGGTGGAGAAATAGATCCTGGCGGTCCATACTGCCACATGAGCCCTCGTACATTATCCACATGATACGTCACGCTCACGCCGAAATCTTCTCCAAGGTGACCCGGAGTTGCCCATCATTTGGGAATAGAAAGTTGTCGACCACCTCCTTGATCAAACGGCTTTGTTGCAATTTCGCCTTCTCTCGCTTCCGGACCAGCTCCGCCAGTGTCCTGACTCTCTCCAAATCGTTTCTCAACTTGGTCAAGAACTGATGGTCAGCGATCTTTCGAATTCCAGGTACTGGTGGCATACCATGAGTTTCAGAGCCTTTTCCGCCTCTGACTGTTGCTTGGAAGCTGCAGAAGCTGTCCATGGCTACGAGGGTCAGATCACCACACACGGATGGGTCAGAGCTCACTTCAAGATGCAGACGCTTCAGGAGAGGAGCCCCACGTCGAGCTTCCCTCTTCAAACTCCAATACCGACACAACCTCTCTACAAACGGTTGTCGTTTTCGAATCGATACCCGACTAATGTAATTGAGGATGTTCTGTACGATGATGTTCGGAACGATGGGCGGTCCAGGTCGGTACGACTTGGTATGTGCTCGAGCTGATTTTGTCGTTACCACTGTTCCGCCATTAAGTGGTTGTTTGCGGGAATGATTCACTGGTGTGCCATCGTAGTCCGAGTCCAACTCATCGTCCATGTCCGCGACACCCTCGGCATCAGCCTAAGAATCAGCCCATGCAGACAGAGTAGAGAGGTGGGACAAGAGACACACTGGAAGATGTTTGTGGCAGAAAGCTCGGAGTTGACTATCTGCGCCCATACTCTTCATCCCCTGCAACAGCCCTACCTGCCTCGCGCAAGTGACATGGAATGCGGTGAAGCAAGCCTTGTTGTCGCATTGAATACACGCTCCCACTTTCTCCCTACACAGAGAGCATATCTGTGATTAGGGATTATGTCGCGCTTGGACACTCACCAGCTTCCAACGGTTCTTAGGTATAGTCTCCACTCCTTCGACTGGCTCCATGTAAATGGCATTTCCGACACTCAGTTCCGGTAGCCAGATTGCACAAAGCAAATGAGCCCAATGCCCTGTCGTTGTCTGCTTGAAAGCTCCGCCCTCATTGGGACAGAACAAGCAAGACTGGATATTAGTGAGAGTCGAGCGAATCAATGAACTTACCACTGGGTTCTCAGGTGACACGGTACATTTTCGACACAGCCATTGACCTTCTGGGATATACGGTACTCCATAACAGTCTTGGAGTCAGCTCCGACCGTGAAAAGTAGAATCACCTTGATGCACCGCCAAATTACAGCCATCGCAGAAGACGATTGCGTTCGAATTTTCACCTTCCCCATCATCACAGATAGCACATTTGCTGTCCTCCACAGGTAGATGAGAAGCTGGCTGGGGTATCTTCTTGATCTGTAGAGTAAGGCAATGAAAAGCCATGGCTGGAGCAGAAGGATTCCATCGACTCACGAGTTCAAACCATTCCTTTTCCAACCTGTCCATGATGATCTCGAAAATCTCATAGGAAATAGGCCCGGACTGGTCTTTTGTTCTTTCAGCGTTGATTCCATCTAGCCAGGCTTGGTCTGGAGTTTTAGCTCGTGGATTGATCTCACACAGTTGCGAAGGGGAACTGACCTTGCTCGTCCATGTCATATTCGACCTGAGCTCGGAGCTCCGACTCAATGGGCTCTGAACGATAAGCATAATCAGCCCGAACGTTCGCTAGCTCACCAATGTATCGAATGTAGTTGACAGGTAATTCAAAATCGGAAAAGTCATTGTCTGGCATGAGCTACGCCCCGCCTGGACATGATCATGACTTACAACCAAAAGATCTAGCTTGTTCCTGCACGAATCAGCAATCATTACGATTTGAAAGCTACAGACTTACCGACTTGACGCCAGCTGGAGCTTCGAGAGTCTTATCCTCGATGATCCGGAACGAGACGGTAGGAAGCTGATGTAGGTATTTGGTGTCCGAAGCAGAAGTGAGGACTGCCATGACTGATCAAGCCTTCTCGGCGCCGAGAAAACAGTTTGATCAGGGCAGTCGGGCACTCCTGTTGCACCAGATTGCCGTCTACTGGTCTGTGAGTAATGTGAGGGAGAATGAGGAAGCTAAGATGCATGGCCATGGCTCATCACCCTCAACGGCTCACAACATGGCACGCGTCGGTCACGTGATTCCCATTTATCTCGACGAATTCCAGCGATGAGGACAGGCATCGGCCCCATCTGGCCGCACTCGTCGGTTTTGCATGGTAAGAATTCTGACGTCTGCTATGCCGATCTTTCCTCCTGCCGACCTCATGCATGATGCAAAATTACACAGTCTGAGCGTCCTTGCGTGCGCTGTGTACTCGCGTACGGGCAACAAAAGCAAGGGGTCGCAAATCGTGTTTCAGGTTTTCGAGGAAAATGTTTGATCGTTAATCTCCCCGACAAGGGGTTGGACGACATCGAATCCCTCCCTTCATCTTTCCTTCCCACTGATCGAAGGCTTACCTCCTGTACATAGTCCCACTCGTGAACGGTGCACTTTACCTCCTTGCTATCATCATCATGTCTCGCACCCCCCCCGGCTCGACCTATCCCCTCTCGACCCTCTTCTCGTACCCCATCTGCAACTCATTCCCGTCAATCAACGCCCCTAGCCTCGCACCTCTCTAGAAGGTCTGGAAGTGTTGTAGACCTGACACTGGACGATGACGACGACGGCGACGATGAGATAGACCTCGTATCGGAGGGGTCGTTCTACACCGCCAGAGGATCCGAGACCCCGGTAGATCTGAGATCACCGTCACCACCTATGATTGATCCGAATCCACGCAGAACAGCTCGAGAGGCCATGTTGGTCGAACGGGACCGACATGTGATTCGCCGACCGAGAGCCTTCTCCGTCTCTGATTCCGAATCAGGAGGGGAGGAAGCTGAGCATAGGCATTTGGACCGGAACCGAGATCACAAAAGGCGGAGATACGATCAGCAATCTTCAATATCTGTCAGAAGTAGCAGAGGGAGTGATCATGATCATGATATCATTGTCGAATCTAGCCCTCTTCTCGATTTCCACATGCCTGCTACGGCTCTCGGAGGAATTGGCAGTCCAACTAGGACCGCTCTTTCGGTCGGCGTTGGCGCTCTGGGTTCAGATTTGGACATCGATCTGGATACGGAAAGTGAAAGCGGAGAAGCATTCAGACGAACTTTAGAGGCGGAAGTACGAGGGATTGAAAGCTCTTATCTCGGTCTCGAGATCACGGCAATGCGGACCGCACCCTTGTCCCCGTTGAAACCCTCCAATGTCGTTGGGGACTCAAGAGCCAAAACGCCGAACGGAACGCCATCCTTCCCAGGGTTCAAGAACTCAAACAGTACTCATGCGCCGGGTGCTGCGGTTGCGACAAGGGAAAACAACCCATCAACTGGTACGGATCGCCCGGCTTATAGCTTCCCACCGTCCCCCATTCAGGCAGTTGACGATACGCAGGCCGATCTCAACTCTCTGCAAAGCGTGACAACAACGTGCAAACGAATACCCGTGACTCCGCTATATCCGCCTCCACTATCTGAGTCTGACCTCGAGGACCCCGAGGGCGAGCCAGGACCTCGCGCTATCAGGGGCGATGAAGAGGTCGGCCCATCCGTCCCATTCCCACAAAACCCACCTGTGCCACCTCCCGATTCCTGATATCGAAACCGCCTCCTTTATCAAAACCCCATACACAGTCACGATCGCCTTCGCGCGCTGGTCCACAACAAGTCCCTCAACTCGCTATGGGTTTGCACGATCGTCTAGGCCGATCAGCTGAGATTCAAGCAGCCAGCGCGGCCGCATCGGAGCAGACTTCGACTCCGCTCAGAGCAAGTACCTCAATCGGTCATAATGCGCCGACTACAACGGTTTCGAAGAGCCTGGAGAGCAGAATCAGCGGTACAAACCTGATCACTCGTATGAGACGCACTGCAGACTCCGTTCAACAGACGTCTACTCCTGCCGTTCCGCGTTCGGCAGCGCAATCGACTTCGACGTCCACGCCACTTGGTCTGCGGCAACACGACCAGGTACAAGGGCCTGTCGACCCGCCTCGAGGTCGGACTCTGCGAGAACGAATGCGGGTCTGAGACGCCACAATCGGCCATATGTTGCCTGTGTCGGGCCCGCTTCTCATCAGCAACCCAAGGCTGATCAGCCGCTAGATGTGGAAGGGCCTCACAACAGTCTCTCACTGCACCAGCAGATATCCACTGGATCCTTCGAGAAACAAAGCGTTAGCTGGTTTCGCATGTCCCAGACGTGTAACCGCCTTAACCCCCCTTTCAATCTTGCACCTTCAAGTCGATGGAAGGATGTGTCAGACTGTCAAGGTAGGTATATAGTTATCGATGTTCATCACTCATTTCATCTCCCACCATACTCCCCTCATTACCCATCTTAAACCATCTATCGCCCTCGCACTACGGTCCTCTCAACCACCTACTGCCACTTGACCATGCCCGTTCCTACTCCGAAATGCCAAGGATACATTCTTGCCGCTCACCATCCCGCCTCATCCTCCGATGCCCCCAAAGATCCCTACGCAGTCGTACCCTGCCCTCATCCACCCGTCACTCCCTCGGCTCTATCTGATCAGTGTGCGCTGTCAATCAAGAAGAAGAGTTGTAAGCGATTGACTTATTGTGAGATGCACCACTGTGGAGCTTGCAAGAAGTCTTGGAAAGATGCTCTAGCCAAACAGGGCAAAGTGATGACGTCGGACCACCTCGACAATGGGGCTGTAGAAACAGAGCAAGACAGGACGAAATTGGGAAGGGCGGGTGAGGCGAGTATCATGGCATGAGAAAAAGGCGGCACTGCTGTGCACATAATGCTCATAGTCCATGCATGCTATTCGGTGCGACGATGGGTTGACGCACTTGCGCTCTCGTTCCGTCTCGACAACTTCCTGCCGCACCGTTTGCCTGTCCCAGCAAGGCTTGGGGATCCTGCTGTATGACCCCATTGGATGACCTGAAACACCGCCGGTGGAGGGAGGTTGTGTGTCAGAAATATTTCGGTGATAGAGTAGGCAACCGTCAACTCTCATCTCATCTCACCTCGTCTCGAGTCATCAGTACCTGATACCGCGATCAGCTAGGACTTCGACATGGACATCGACCATCAATCCCACCCCGAAGACATCTTTGAAGACCTGACCAATGCTGAGCAAAAGTGCGTCTGGCCAAAGTCCAACTTCGACCTCCACCTTGTTCCCTTCCTCTCACATCTGCCGATCTAGAACGTGCTCACACTCAGCTTCTATGGAGAGGGATATGAATCGGGATACGCTCATGGAAAGTTACATGGTCTGTTTGAGGGTCGGGAATTAGGTCGAGAGAAAGGGTGGGAGATATGGGAAGAAGTTGGATTTTACGATGGATGGGCGGGCATGTGGGCTGGGATATTGGAACGAAAGGGCGTAAAGCCCGGAGGAAGGGGTAAAGAGTCTCGGTAGGTTTACTCCACAATCTCTATCAGCGGAATAATGAGCGCTCGGGGAATTGGCGTAGCTCGAGAGAAATGTTGACAGGTAGCGCATTGAACCATGCGAGGGTTTTGGGAGAGTTGATCAGCAAGTTCCCCATGATCAACCCATCCGAGACCGCCAAGACTACCATATCGACTTCCGACCCTATTCAAAATCTCAACACGGACTCAGAAGAGGTGTCAGTTCCAATCGCTACGGCGTCCATACGAGAAAGTGTGGAAGGGCAGGGTGAGAAAGAGGTGGATATGGCTACGCTTTTATCGACGATTCGGGCTAGGTACAGATTACTCTGCACTTCTCTCAATGTCCGCCCACGTCTCACTACCGCCTCTTCAGCCTCTTCGGGACCCGACGGTTTCGAAGGAACAGAGGGTGGAGCAGCAAGCGGAGTGGTGGAGGGTATAGAGGGACCGATGAAGGGTGTTGATACGAGGCAACTCCGATTTTGAAACAGGCTCCCTGGGCATCACCAGCAGGCTCAGAGAAGCCTCTCACTCCTTCGACAAGCAGGTCAACAGGCACTCTGGCTTCACGGACAAGCCCTCCCCGGATAATACCTTGCGGCTGCTGTCAGGGCAAATACCGCGGTGCGAAAAGGTCAACCTATTGCACGAGATCTTCGAATGGTCGAGCTCCTTCTGGATCATGTTATCGCTCACAGGAGGCAACGTGTCGTCGAGCGACTCGACCAACGCATGGCTCAATGAGGACAACTAGTCCGAATGAGACGTAGTCTAGAGCCAATAATGTATAGGGATCATGCCCAAGCCTAGATTCGGAAATACAACATTTTGGTATCGCTTCTCGCTGCCCACCTCCTCACTCCTGAAACTCCTTAGATGCGGTTATCCACGCATAGCCACAAACCATATGCTCAAAGATCATCGAGCGACCTCGGCCGTCGGGCCAGTCGGCTGCATGCGTCAGTTGAAGAAGAGCGGATATTGCCAGCTTGACCCACCTGAGCCTCTTCTATTGGCGCCGAATCGATAAAGTCAGGTAAAGCCGTTGCGTCCTGCAGATAACTTGGAGTTTCTCCCTCTCCTATTGCCTCGTCTTCGAGGCCAAGCGCATCAAGCTCTGCATCAATCAGCTGATGTCCCCATCATGGTGAGCGCGCCGACTGACCAGCTTGAAGATCTGCCTCGTCGACTTCGTCGGGCACACCGTAGCTCCTCCCTAGGGATTCTTGTATCTCGTTCGCTTGTTCGATAAGATCTTCCATATCATAGTGGATGCTCTGATACGTCAGTTCCACCCAAGAACCGTAGAGACGAATAAAGATGTATCACCCACCTCAATCTTGTCGATATCTATACCCTTGTACTGCTTCTTCATCTCCTTGTTTGCAATCTTCATCGCGTCCACAGTGGCCATCTGCCATCAGAATCATACTCGTCACGCCACTAGAGATTGAAAGGCGTCGACTCACGGTATTCTTGAGGTTCTCCGTTGTCATGGCCGCCTGCTCCATATTCCAAGTCTGCTGTTGAAGCTGCATCAACTGATTCTCATACATCCTCTTCTGCTTCAACGTTCTCAATGCTCGTTGCTGTATCGCCGCCTGATGGTCAATCGTGCACCTGCGCTGGTAGCCAACCTTGCCCGGGCCATCACGCAGTTTGGCCATTTGTTGTTTGAACGCCCCAAGCTCCGCGTCCAGCTTCTTGATCTTCACTTCGACCGACCCGATCCGAGTATCCGTCTGGACGTCAGTGAATTGATCTGGATAAAGGCGTGT
This sequence comes from Papiliotrema nemorosa, assembly GCA_032158125.1. Lineage (NCBI taxonomy): Eukaryota > Fungi > Basidiomycota > Tremellomycetes > Tremellales > Rhynchogastremaceae > Papiliotrema > Papiliotrema nemorosa. The sequence goes on along the minus strand of JASKOT010000008.1, from coordinate 301,213 downwards.
GATAGGCCAGACAGTCAAAAGGGGTTTGAGTGAGAGCAGCGTGACATACGGATGATATGGCATCGGTGAGACTTGGTTTGGGCTTGGCTTTACCTGACCCGAAGATCTGCCATGAGCTTGACAAAACACACGTGTGACTCATAGCTCACTCTGTTCATGATGACTGCTTCCCAAACTCAACGAGTGTTGACCAACGCAAGACTAAACCGACGACTTGAGGGTGCGAACAAGAAAAGACAAGGGAGGGTATGCTGTGCACTGCGGTTCCAATATGGCCAGAGTACTCTGTCAGATCGGTGTGTAGAGAACCTGGTTTGGCTACTTTGATGCTCCGTACACTAGAGCTGGAGTGAAGCAAGATGTGATTGTAATATTCAGAGTCGAGCTGTTGGTCACCACCACCATTGCCAGCCTCGAGGTCATGTCCCGGCTGATCGGGTGAATTGCCATTGGTGTCGCCACCCGCAACTGCAACACATCTCGACAACGTGAACAGTTCCATGCCGTCTACTCTCGTTATTGGAGCAGAAGAGACCTCGAGGAACTCCTCGGGTAAAGCACACTCCAGCACCAGCGTACTGGTGGCTTCGCCCGGTATGGCAGTCGCTGCACCCACTGACGACTTTCTACGATTGGCAGCGACTCTCATTGCTCAATTCCCTTCCTCTTCCACCGAGACTCGTACGCCTCACAGCACTACTAATCCCATGTAACAATGCTGATCCTGCTCATAGTCAAAGATGGCCTACTTCTACAGCTTCAAGCGATGTTTGGGCCTATGCTCATGTCTGCATTACAGCTCGTCGACCGACGAGAAGGTGAGTTGATTGTTGAAACGCTCAACGAGAAACTCATGGACAGTGGTGAGGATAGCGTTACCGACTGGTCGAAGGATCTGGCAGGTAGATCCAAGCTCCCAGGGGCATTATTGGCATGGACATTGACGAAGTCAGGTCACATCGTCCACTGGTCTACCATACACACTCAACATGTCACTACCCGACACCACCTCGAACCCGCCTGCAGTCGCTGATCCGGAGTATGCCTACAATCTGGCAGACTGTCTACAAGGAATGTACTGTCCATGTACCGGTTTCGCCTACAATTCCATCTCGGGTGACCGTAATTACTTTGCAAGTGTACTCTACGTCGTGAATGCTCAAATACAGCTGATCCTCAGTGCAAACATCTGCTAGCGGTAGTTTTGGCTCATCATATGGGTAGAGAGATTAGCACCGAGGTCATCATGCCGGGTGTGGTGGGTCTACTCGGGCTCAATCGCGATGAGGTCAAGCTGGAAAAGGAGGCAGGCGTCAAGGAGGAAACGATTTGAGGAATGGCGACGACTCTAATGAGTAACGATAACATGGATAACGATGAATAGTACAGAGCAATGAATTCAGCTGCCATTGACACGAAGCGTTGCAATACTGCATACACACTTCTCACATGCATGACATCGGATCAAGTGGCAAAGAGGACGCGATGTCAAGGAGGATCACAGGGTCACGTGACTTTCACTGGTGGGTGGCGAAAGTTACCCAAAGTGGCAACAAATCGCCCCTGAACTGATCTCTTGTTTGCGCTGAAAGAGCGAGACTGTTCTGGTCGCTCGCTCCCTTTCACCTGCCCGACCAGCTCTGATACACGGCCAAGCCACCCTCTCACACCGCCTAGCTCGACTCGAGACGAACACACGAGTAGCAGCGTATCAGCCAGAAGTTTCTGCTCTAGACATTTCATCGTCTCGGATCACAGGTCTCGCAAAGACGGTTGTTTGCTCTTTTGTTCTCGGCAGCGCCGCCCAAGTCTTCAGAGGTATACCCTCTCCAACTACATCGATGCCCAGGCTGCGATAGCCACACTGATTCCTGTCATACCTGAACATGGCCAACGCGGCAGATCGTCCAGGTGAAATCGCGTATCGACCACCATTACACTCGCCCAATCGATCGTCACCCGGTCTTTCTCATCGTCATGCACCCAGCATAAACGATTTCAACCTAGACTACACACTTCCTACAGCCGTTTCTCACCTCATCAATCACCTTTTATCCCCTTTGACACGTCTCTACCCCGCTCAAACACTTTCGGCACTTCGACTCCACCTCACTAGCTCCATTACAGAGCATTACGAACCGACCTGGGACCAGACTATGCCTCATCATGGCTCCGGTGCAAGGTCTCTGATATGTAATCGCGATTTAGGATTGCCCAGGATTTTGGCAGAAGCAGCAAGAGAAGTTGGTGTTTCGATCCCGACGTGGAAGGCTGCATTGGCAAGGAAGAGTGAGCGGGATGAAGAGGGATTGGCAAGAGGAGACGAATGGGAGGCATGGTGTGATCCAGGTATCGTCGTTTGGCGGTATGGAGGTTGGGAATGGGAAGATGTCAACAATGATCCGGTCAAAGTCGTCAAGGGTGAGACAATTTGCGGGTGGACATCTCTCCATGTTAATATCCAGAACCCTTCATCGTTCTTTGGTCTTCCGCTTCTTCGCCCAAACCACCTGCCCCAACCACGTATCCCTCCGAGACCAATTTGAACACCACTCCTGCCCGTCTCTCTCATGCTATCCCCATTCGAGCTCCCGTCGCCCTCCCAGCTGTCTTTGCGATCCCGCCCACACCAGCTAATCCTGCCAATGCAGGTGTCGTTCCCGATCAAGGCCGAAGCGACATACCCTTACTACCAGCTGCAGCGATCTCGAGAACACCGTCGCCTGGTGATTCAGTCTCTTCTTACGACTCGATGGCTTCTCAAGGTCGATCGTCGGGGTCAAGGGCGCCTTCTAGAGCAAACCACCGAGGATCCGATTCCACCAGTTCAAATACTTCTTCGGCATCGGAAAACTCTGGCGCTCAGCTCTTGACGCCGAACTCTCGAGCACCATCTGTCGGACCACCCTTCGAGCATGAAAACAACAGCAAATCTCCCACACCCACCGGTCCAACCCTGCGCGAGCGTTCCTTCACTCCACCCATTCCTAGAGACGTCAGCGCGACGCCATGCAGTGACGCGCCAAGTGCTACACCAACGCCTACTGTCACCCCGTATGATGGCGGTAACGTGACTGTTCTCGGCGGAGGGGTCAAGCTTGGGGGTATCTCTCGACCATCCTCGGTCATGTCGCTGAACAGAACACCCATGGACCGATCTCGTTCTCCTTCGGTTTCCGTCGCCTCCCGAGCTTTGACTTCGGCGGTAGGACCAAATGGGCAGACGACATCGACGAGGAAGACCAGAACAAGGAGAAGGATCATGCCTACTTACCTCGGACATCTGGGTCAACCAGGTATCCCAGGTCCTTTCGTACCTGCGATCCAACCTGGATGGCAAGGCGTCGGCGTAGGTATGGGACCTCCCCCTGTTCCGGGTATGACTCGACCATTGGGCTCACCAAGAGTCAGCTCGGTGTAGACACTCTCGACTGATCGACTGATTAGTGTTTCAGCATTTCCGCCTTCAACGCCTTCGACGCGATTCAATGTACTAATAACGACAAATCTGATATCATCTCGTTCAACATCTCCATTTCTCGTACTTCAAAACCCTTTCGCCTTTTCGATATTTTCAATTTACTCCCAAACCCCCTTTTGTTCGTCGCCGAGACCATCGGCAAATTATCCTATCCACAGCTTTTCCCCTCTGCATTCGCCCCGACACCATGTCCACCAGCTATCTCATAGCCTCTCCCTTCCTCTTTTTCATGAAGGGGTTGAAGGTGGTCGAACCGTGGTTCGGGGCGAGAAGTAGCAGGGGCTCACGAAAGTAGTTGGCTAGAAATTTATGTTTCCACATGCATCTAGGTCTTGCTCAAGATTTGGGAATGTCACCGTGTTTGCCGTTCAGGCCGTCTACTTGATTGCTCTACAGACCCATCCTATAGCGAGGTAGTGCGAATCCAGAGTGCGGAACGTCTGATTAGAGATGCGGAAAGAATATACACCTCGCCAAGAGATCTATTCAGATTGCTTTCCGCATCTCGAGCCGGTTTCAGCTGCGGATACGAATCCTCTTTTCACATTGATCAACTCACTCATCTCGATGTTCTAGCTGACGATCTCGGATAGAGGGCACTCGTCGTCGGATGAAGCATGATTTACATATTCGCGTCCGTCTGCAAGGCGCAACACCGCGCAAACATCCGGACTTTCTACAACCTATGAGACCGCTTCCGCTTCGCAGAGCCTGACCCGTCTGTAGGACGCAAGCCAGCGGTCTTTCGGGGCATGTAGCTCTGATCCAGGAGACCATTGAAGCATACTCTCTGATCCGCAAGGCAGTCAAAACTCTTGGCGGGAGCGTTATTTTCCCACCTGTCCCGTTATAGAAGGGTGAAGACTGACATGAGATTTTTTGGCTAGAAATCAAAATGGCCAGTACATCACGGGTGCATCTGACCTCTGGCTGTGGAACACAGTAGCCTATCCGCGAATCGCCTGGGCCAATCTCTTCTGATATAAGGACATCTACCGTCCCGAATACCCTAATCCTCTTCCTCACTTCCATTACTTTATCTTCCACCATGCTTCCCACCAGATCGTTCATTCTCTTTCTCACTGCGCTCTCCTCAACTGTCCTTGCTCAAGATGCTCAGCCCGACGGAGGACCTTGTGCTCAAGATTCCGATTGTAATTCCAGATGGTGTAATGTCCCGCCTGTCGGACCGGGAGAGAGGCAATGTCTGACCAGACCTGCGCTTATCGGAGCGTCCTGTATCAAAGAGCAGGAATCTTCAGATTGCGACTCGTATGTACTCCCTCTCGCCCATAACTCCATCGACTTCCATGACTTCGGGGACTGATCTTGCAGTGGCTACTGTGACGAAGCGACCAATACGTGTAAGTGATGCTTTTCTTCTGTTTAATGGCGCAACGCTGACGCTCTACAGGCCAAAGAATCCCTCTGGGCTCCGCATGCACTGACGATAAACAGTGCGACGAGCAAGGTAAGAACGTTCTCTTGTCGAACAGGAATACGTCTGTTTTATCCGTTCTGAAACTCAGGCGTTTGCGATTTCCAAGCGCGGTCCAGCAACAAGATCTGTTTGGCTGTCGGACTTCCCGATGCGAGAGGATGCAACGTCGGACGACAATGTCAGGTGCGTCTCACCTTACCCTATCATCACGCTTCTTTCCATCATCAGGACGACGAAGACTCTTCGTAGTGCGCGACGCTGACGGTACAGTCTGGATGTTGCCCCGATTTGTACTTTCAATGTCGACCCGCCTCGGAATGCCAGTCCCCGATTACTCCTGGTTCTCTCGAACAGGGTGCAACATGTTCCAGCGATTTCGAGTGCGGTTCAGGTGAGCGCTTCTCAGAGCTCATTGGTACGGGTCATGTAGCTGAGCCCCTCGTAGGGCTTTGCGGTCCGGTATTTGACGACGATGCGGGTCTTGTCGTTTGCCTCGCTTCTAATCAAGAGGAGAATCAGCCCTGTAGTCAAAGTCGACAGTGCAAGGTGGGTTGTCTTACCCTTCTCAGTGCCAATATCACTGGTTCTTCGTGTCTCATCCGCCGGGAAAACAATCACTTACGACATACAGTCCAACTACTGTATGCCTTTTGACACACCCGCGGAAGCGCCGAATAAGCCCAATACATGTGGCAAGGAATACACAGTGGGAGGCACCGATCCCTCGTCAACCCCTAGCAGCCCCGGCACTCCCTCATGTCCTTCTACCACTCCCTCAACGCCTGGAACGGGGCAGACCGGCGAGAACACCGACGAGACTGGAGATGAGAATGTGGAGACCATCACCACGGTCATCAACGGTCAAACGAGTACCGTGATCCGAACGAGAACAGTGTTCGTGTCGGCCTCTCGGACCGCATCGAGAATCGCATCAGGCTCGGCGTCTCGATCAGCCTCAGCTGTTGCCGCCGCTGGGGGTGCTGAGCATAATGCGGACAGGGGTGATATGTGGAAGTTGGCGGGCTTGGCGAGTGTAGTGGCGGTTTTGATCAGTGTGGATCTAGTGTGATATGTCTTTGACTGTAGGTGGATTTTGAGTCGGAGCTTGGTGACTGCTCTGACCATGTTGCTGTTCTTGGCTGAAGGGATGTACTACTGTAGTATCTCTATGGATAGGTACAGTAAGGCCCCATTACTCTGCTGTCAATCGTGCCAAGATGCAGGCTTGATGTGCAATATCGACGATAAGACACCACAGATAACTGGACTCTCGTCTGTCATCGAATTTCACTGCAAAATTCCTCGTCACAATCTGTAGTGGACGTTCTCCCATTCGAGGTAGAGACCTACATTTACATGAACCAGCTGACATGATCGCTCACCTTCTGCTTGGACATGCCTTACTCAGTCAGCATCTGACCTGACTGGGTCGCGCTCTACAGTGACACCGATTCCAATGATCTAGTATAGACGAATACGGACCTCGTTTGCCACTGGGACACCAGACTCACCGAAGATCTTCCTCATGGCTGGTGCACTTGGTCCTGGTCTGGTTCAGACAGTTGTAGATTCGGACGGGACGGAAGTACTGTACTGATTGCGGTAAGAACTGCAGCAGAATTTGGCTCTCTGGGAAGAGATAGAGCGCCTCTGCCGTGCAAGAGATGTGGCGGGTGATGCGTCCGTTCAGGTCTCCAACATCAACCAGTGGGACCACATGAAATTGCATCCGGTCGTTCGGAGGCTGGGCGTAAATGCTGCATGTACGGTCATAGAATAGTATAATATGTACATAACGTATAGGATTGATAGGAAAACGCCTATCAAAACACGCTCGCGGCGTGCGGCTGGACTCAGGTATATGGCATGAAAAAGGTTCTCTGGCCGTCAATTACCTCTCAGGAGGGAGCTAAGCTCACCTTCGTGTGTTACTCAGCAGCCTGACAGTGTGCTTGTAGGGCTGCTACTGGATGAAGCCTTTGTCGGCTTGGACTTGTACCCACTTTCCATCCCGACAGGATAACTCTCGACAGCCATGTTGTTGAGGGATCTCTTTGTCTCTCCTCGATATTTACCGGGTCGTACATGGGTATCTTTCGCTGTAGAATCAAGCTTGCCAAGTCGAGTGCCGATGATCCCATCAGCCCCCTTTGGTCCGTCGTGGTAGGATTGTTCTCGCGTGTGCGATCGATATGGCCGTTCTTCAAAGAGATCCTGGGCAATTGGCAGCTCCCTCCCCTTACCGGGCAGATCAGGAGTAGAGTTTGGCTTGGCTGATGGATTCACGGTCCGCGCAGACAGTTGTCCTCGGGCATGAGTCACTTGGACGGCTTTGCTGCACTGCAGGTCTCTTTCGCCATTAGACTGACCCCGTGATGATACCTGAACTCGGACAGCCGGACTATCTAGCATCATTGGAGATGCCGTGGTACCCCGAGTCCACGATGACCAGTGTGACGTGGTCGAAGACCGGTCGACGCGCTTAGTCGCATTGGTAGCGATATCCTGCCTTTTCGCAATCGGAGGCTTATGGTGAAGCGGACTGAATTTCTTGGGTGCTGGTTGCTGCTTTTCAAGTCGGTTGTGATAAGTCCCCTGCCGGGTGGGATTGATGGAGCTCTCACGAACAGCCCCGCCTAGTCTCTGCCTTTCCGAACCTAATGGCGCAAAAGGATCGACTCTGGATCTTCGTACACTCGGTACAAATATCGAAGAGATATTCCCCTTATCCGCCTTGGAGAGGGACAGCAGTGCGGATGCGTCGCTGCACCTCTTCCGTTCCTGCACGACAAGCTCTTCCTTGGAAAGCCGATGGCCCTGTTTGGGGGCGGTGAGCATATCTTTCTGCGCTACTTCATTCGCACTAACAATGAGCGGAGTAGCGGCAGGCGGGATCGACATGTTTTGGCTGGGAGGTTGAGGCTGTGGGTCGGGCTTAGGAGACCTTTCATGACCCTCACAGAAGTCGTCTGTCTCGCTGTAGTCGTCGATATCCTCGAAATCGTCGGAGTCATTGTGCTCGTCTGCAGTGCCAAAACCGTCATGATCCCCGCCGTCATCTCGATCGTTGTGGTCGTCTGCGTCGTAGTGGTCTTCGTGGTCGTTGTGGTCGTCATGTTCATCCATATCGTCTTTCTCACCGTGATCTTCGATTTCCTTGAAGTCGGTCACGTCCATGTGATCATCATCTTCGTGATCGTCTCCATCCTCCTCGTAGTCAGATTCTCCATGACCGTCTTCACCATGACTCTCCATCATGTAGTCACTGTCTTCCGTATCATGTGCATCATCCATATCCTCATCCTCATCTCCAACCGTGTCTTCATCCATCTCCATATCATCATCTTCTTGCATGTTGACGTCATCGGTCATGCTGTCGTGATCGCTGTGCGTGTTTTCCTCCTTCAGTTGGATTTCGTCGGCTGTCGGACGGTGGCCATCTCGGCCTTTGAGTCGTAAGTGATCTCCGTGCGAGGTCTTTGACTTTGCAACCGCGAGAGATGTACCGTGATGATCGTCCAACAGGTGGGGAGCCTCCTTCTCGCTCTTCCTTGAGACCTGAACATTGTCGAACGCTTTCTCTCCACCATCCTTGATGACGGTAGCGGGATCCTCCGAAGTGATGAAGTTGTATAGTGGAGTCTGCTGGTCGGCAGGGCAGTCACGCGCCATCCCGTCCGTGACTGACTGATGGATACCGTTGGGAACGGCTCGCTCTCGAAGACAGACGCTACAAGCACACGGCTGAGAGTCTTGAGCTGATGAAGGATCCAAGTTGGATGGGGATTGACATGAGCTCTGCTGACTATCGGATATTCGGGTGAGCCGAGTGCCAGGCAAGTCGAGCGCCACGGCAATATGAGGGTCATCGTTTGTCATCAATCCTGGGGTTGACGGTGAAGGGCTTTGCCAGTCTCGGGTGGGACTGACGTGTGATGCATTGGTGCTGTTTTGAGCGATGACAGGCTGTGGGATATCGTCACCGATAGTCGAGGCGGAGGAGGTTACCAGGAGCAATTCAAGCTCGTCAAGTCGCTTCGCCAGACCGTCGAGTTTCTCCTGACTTTCATTTGTATACTCCACTTCAGCATCCGCCGTGCCTTGTCTCGCCATGTCGTAGACCTCATCAAGGAGTTCTTCCCTGATCTTGTGATACATTTCCTCCTTGAAATCCTCCTCGGTCTTCGTCCAGATGGGGGCTTGCAGTGGGATTTCCTCGGGTAGCTCATCGTTGTCCAGCTGATCATGGGTCATCTCCCTGGTTTGTGTTTGCACCTCCTCCAGCACGAACTTCCTCAGATCACCTTGCCAGTCCTCACCAATCTGCTCTTTTACTTGTTTGTCGATCAGATCTTTGACCATCTTCATCACCTCCTCCTTCCAATCTTTTTTGGCATACTCCAAAGCTCGAAACGTCAGGCCAGTCGCAAAGGCTTCCCAGTCACGTTTCGCTTCGTCAAGCTTCTGGTCAATAGTCTCCTCGATGAACTCCTCGTCCGGCACATCCTGCCAAATGCCCCCAATTTGTCTCTCTATCTCGTCTTCCAGCCCATCTAACTCTTTGTCGAGTTCAAGGTCGACTTGAGCTTTCTTCTCCTTCCACCATTCATCTCGGTCATCTTCTACTTGTCGAGCGAGCTTTTGACCCATCTTGGCGACTCTAGACTTGACCTCTTCACGGACGATCTCCCGCACGTCCTGATGATCAACCCAACACATATGAATTACATACCTCTACATCGTCGTTACCTTGCCGTTGTGGCTGTTGGATGTTTCGACCAAGATGTGACACGGAAGCAGCCCGGATAGCCGGGATCTGCTTGAGCAATTCCGTGACAGCCTCTTTCCGTCTTAGAACGGCTGACCTTTTCCTCGTCTCCTTATGAGACTTTTCATGTTGCCCGATGGCTCGAAGCGCTCTCGAGCTCTTCTGGTGTGAGGTGGCGAGAGAGGAATGGGCTTCGAGAGCGGATTGGAGGGTGACTGCGAGATTGTTGAAGAAGGCTCCCACCTCCTCGGGGCTGATCGGCATGATACCGTCGCTACTCCCGTGTAGGAGGAGTCTATACCACGTTCGGCACCTCTCAGATAGACGGGTAGGAGCAGTGGGGGGGTTCTGAAGAGGAGAATGAGAGAGAGAAGAATGAGAAGAGTGATTGATGGCGAAGAGGGGGGCGGCGAGGGAAGACGGGGTGGGTTGACGCGACTGTCGACGCTCGGACCACCATTTGTGGCACCTTTTCACCTGGGCATCCACCTCTTCCCCTTTTGCTACAGGATGAGGCAGTATACTACATGCATGATACAGAGGGTCATAAATGTATGTCACATGCATTGTCGTGCTCGTAGAAAAGAAAGAGCATAGAAAGTGCAGACGTCGGTGAGAGAGGCCGGCTCTGATGTGTCTTCCAAAGTGCTTGTTACCGTCAACTCGCCTCTTACAATCACCCACCTAGCTTTTAAATTATCTCCGATGTGTACTTCAAGTTCCCCTCTCACTGTTCAAAGTACTCTGCCTTCTCATCAGCTGCCGGCATATCCCTGTCGTCTCGGGCTCGACCCAATCCAGTCGGATCTCCTCCTTCCCAGTACATCGGCCACTCTTCCGGCCATGACTGGACAGCCGTGTTATCTGCTTCACGTCTCACTTTCTCCCCTTCTTCGCCCCTGATGTGTGGATCCGAGTGTGGATCTCGCACCTTTTCCCCATCTTTCACCGCTTCCAAAGGGATTCGAGCCAATTCCGCTTCCATATCGCTCGACGTGGTCGAGACCTGGGATGAGGGTGAGAGAATCCACCCTGCCTCCATGTCGCTCATTGAAGGGGCAGTGGGAAGCATAAAAAGCGGCGAAGGCATCCCGGAGGGCATACGACCAGATTGAGCAGCGTGAATATGAGCTTGCATAGCTGGAACTCGTGGGATGGGCTCGAAGATCTCTGGTTGGAGTCGAACATCCGAAGTTGCAGTCAGGGTAGCAACAGGCGTCGAGGGTGGTGCAATGAGAGCGGTGAGTTCTTCCCCTGAAGAAGATGGTGTAGCGTGTGCCCGATGCTGCATCTCGAGTTGGTCGAGCAGAGCTCGGATCTGGTCAAACGGAGATAGAGCTGGCGTGATCGCAGCAGCTTTATTGGCAAATTGAAGGTTGTCGAGATTAGAAGATTGGATGGCCAGAACATCGATGTCCATGGGCGACATCGGCGGCTGATTCCCACGGACATGCCCACTGGACTCCTGGACCATAGCGAGGTCATTCTTCACCGTTCGGTTCAGCTGGTCACTTTGGTGATCGTGGTCGTCGTCGATAAATGCTGGATGTTGCTCGGCGGCGGACCCGGCGCAGCCAAATCCGAACGAGCCTTCTTCGAACTCTGCCAACATACCTCTGATCCCTTTTTCTCCTTCCTCCACCGCAGAAGCCAGACTCACCCTCATCTCCGTCGCCTTTTCCTCCAGCCTCTCAGCCTCCTCTTTGGCCCATTTGATTTGATTCTTGACATCTCCCTTGATCTCCTTCACTTCCCTCTTCGATTCCTTGACCAGATCCTTCATCTCCTCCTTCAACCCCTTCACCTCGTTCATCGCCTTCTTCAATTCATCCTGCGCGGCCTGGACACGCACAAGAATTTTCTCGGTAGATCTGGCATCGACCACCACCTTTTGAGCGACTTTGACCTGCTCCACCAGCTCTGCCAACGTCGCTCCTGACTGAATACTTTCCTCTACTAAAGCTTGGATAGAATCCTTGAGTGATGACGTGAACCCTTCAAATTCTCTTCGTCTTTCCACAGTTTCCCTAGCCAGTCGATATTCTATAGCCTCCTCTGTTTTCTTGATGACTTGATGGGCGATGGCGTCCATAGCTCGGTTCGAGACAGGCACCAAGATGAGATCCAGGATCTCATCCCGAAGCTCAGCTTTGAGCTTCTTTCGTCCTCCCTTTCCAAGGTTGACCTGACTATACGCTGCTCCCGGCAACTCCTTCTGCGCCCACTCCAGGATTTCATCCTTAAGATCCCTTATCATCGCTTCCTGCTGATCTCGAGATAGGAAAAACCGAGAGGGTTGAGGTGGATCATGGACGCCGTCGTCATCAAGATCCATATTGAGCAGGGGCTTTTTGGGCTTTCTGCCACTCGGGTTGGCTTGTAAGGCACTCTCGAGGCCTTTCACCCGGTTAAGGAGGATTTCCATAGACTTTCGATCTTTCCCTCGGTGTTCCAAACCCTCCGCTTGATCGTCAAACCTCTGCATCAGTTGGCTCATCAATCGTCGATCCTCTTCTCGTTGCATCTCCATCTGTCGCACTTTCTCTTGAAGGCCAACAAGATCCGCATCCTGTGTGGCGCTTGGATTTGGAGCAGGCAAGGAAAGGGTGGCTGACAAGAGCTGATCGGTTGAATCGATTTTCCAATCGGATGTTGTCGGGGTCGGTAGAGATATAGGAGGTGAAGAGTGTGAAGTGGATCGACGTACAGTGAGCATAGCGTCGAAGAATGGGTGAGATTCCGGTCTGTTGGTAGGCCGAGACATGGTTGAATGACAAGATCAACCACCCTACATGGTAATATATCATCAACCACGTTGAAAGAGGGCGACGGGGTGTTTGACGTTGGGCGTCGAGTCGGTGACAGCCCGAAAGCACCCCGACGAATCACCTCGACACGAGGCCAGGATTGTACAACACACGGTGTGACGAATGATGATCGTTGTGCATACGTTTGGTCCACCTATACTCCTCTAGCATACCCTCGATCAAGTAATCAAGTAGCAAGCACGCCCAAACCTTTCCACTCCGCCACTGTACCCTTGACTGCCTCTCTGGCTTTGTCCAACCCCGCTCCACCGTCCAGACCCATCCCACCAGATTCCACGACACCCTCCAGAATCGTCTCTCTATCCACCCACGCATCATCTATACTCTTCTGCAACTTCCTCCTCAGATCCTGTATAGACGTCTGTAAGCTCTTGGCTAATTCACGATGATCTTCGTTGCCCAGCACAAGATGCCGTAATAGCGTCACTGCTTCGGCTGATTATCAGCTCATTATCCCGGTCGAAATGAAATGGACTGACCGCTCTTCTCGTCTATACGGATGATGAGACGGTTCAGACTCGCCAACAAGTACTCGTATTCATCAATCGTACCCTTTCTCCCTGCTGCACGTTTTCTCGACGCCTTGTGTTTGCTCTTGTTCGTCTGACCAGTGATCCTTGTCGAAGCGGAGAAGGCAGTGGTAGGCGCGACAGTGTACCTGGTGAACGCACTAGCCTGCGTCGTGGCGTTCGTCGCAACATCGACACCCTCCAGGTCGGGGTCGTACTCGACAATATAAAAGGTATCTTCACGTAAGCTTTCCAAGCTCAGCGGGTCATCTCACCTGGATCTTCTTGCCGGACGTTTGCAAGAGCGACAAGCCTATCAACCTCTTTATCCAGTTGTCCTTCCATCTCCTCAAACAGCTCGAGTAGACCTTCCTGTGCTTCCTCCATGCCGGGCCAGATATCACTTTCGATCAGATCTTCCCGATCATGCAATGATACCTGGCAATCAGCGACCAGCTTTATATCATGCACGATGCAACTCACCAATCGATATGCCTCTGCAAAGTCTGAACCAGAGCAAAGCACCCGGACAGCACTCAAAACGTCTTGCGTGTACTCTATGTATACTCTCGACGCCTCGATGTGCCTACCACGGGAAGCGAGATGATCTGGCAGTGTAAGCTATTGCGGAGAATCAAAGAGCAGTCCAACTAACCTGCGACTCTCTCGACCATCTCAGTGATGAGATCTTTCGATAATTTCTCCTTGAGTGCCAACGCAAACAGCTCCCTCCATGCGTTCGCTCTTTCGAACGCTTTGAGTGCTTTCTGCGGCTTTGCGGCGAGCGAGTATGCTGACCCGTTAGCTCCAGAGAAAAAAATAAACATATCGCTTACCAATGGCCGATTCGTAGAAGTCTCTTCTGTCGTATAAGTAGTCACCATACAAATCCTGGATGATCTGATCATAAGCTCGATCCCCGCGGTCGTGATAGTCGGGATTCGCTTACAGGCAGCCTCTCTTCGTCACCTCTCCACAGATCAAATGCCTGATCATACAGCTCATATCGGGCTAGATAGCTCGAAGCATCGTCAAATCGACTCGGTCCTGTAACTCAGTCACGCAACATAGAAAGTGTCCCAAGTCGCCTTCGACTCACCCGCCTGCTGCAGAGCCTTGAGAGCAAGTTCTTTGCGTCCCAAATGATCGTCGATCCTGAACCTCTGTTCCCACTTATCAAGCTCTCTCAGTTCTCTCAAGAATGGCAAATATTCTTTCGGATCCTGCTCGTCAGCTGTTGCCTGTTTCAGGAGGCAATCAGATGACCTTTTGAGAGTATTGCGCGACCATGAGGACCAGTTGGAAATCGTACATTCCCAGTGCAACATCGTATAGCTGGTTGACGTCCGACAAGAAGATGATATACTTGATAGCATCCTCGACGACTTCTGGATGTTCCTCTGATAGTCAGCTTTCGCTCTCGGCGGTCTACAGAGGGAAAAGCAGCTGACTTTGGAGATGTAGCAAGACTTTCAAACCCGACTCGTAATCCGCTGGCAACTTGCAGACATGTGTTGTCAAAATGGTTTCGATGTACTTGAGCAGATCCCGTCTTTCCAGCACTTCCCGTAAGGCGTCGCAAATCGAATTGACCTTGTGCTTGGAAGGTGCACTGCAATAAGCCATCGGATTCTCGATCATTAGAAAGGATATGACTTACCTAGATGTTGGACCTCGCCTCAGATCTTGGTATGCCTCTAGAGAAGTCGTCGAATCGCTGAAATCAGGCACATAAATCGATGAGAGCTTCGTCAAGCTTACTTAAGTGACGAGACAAAGAGATTCAGATAATCGACTTCTGGGACTTGGTCGACAAACGAGTCCAAACTGCTCATGAACTTGCTCGGATTCAGATCATGTATAAGATTCAAGTCCAATCGATGTTTTCGACACGTAATCAGAGCGTCTCTATATGATCCCCTATCTGATCAGCTCACGACACAATCTTTATTTGACGACTACTGACCTGAGGACATCCCGCCTGACCACAGCCAATACCAAAGGTCGAGGATAGACAGTCTCAAGATTACCTCTCGGCATCTGCAAGACCAAGCTCATACTGCTCGGACAAGCGACAACGGCGAGTGCTCCACGCTCGATCCGTCTCGTTTCCCATTCACTCTCCCATGCTTGAACCTCTTGTCCAGCTACGATACGCTGCAAAATCGGTATAGGGGCGTAGTGAGATAGATGAGCAGATGTGGTGTAGATGAGAAAGTCATCGGTGAGGGTGAAGGAAGTCACGGAAGAAGCGATATTGTTGGGGATTTGCGAGTCTAGCGAAGAGATGATGAGCTTCCCCGTTGAAGAGAGGGCAAAGATGAGGTTGGACGCGCATTCCAAAGCCAGCGGCGATGAACAAAGGTCGATAGATATCTCGTTGCCGACCACTAGGCGTCAGCTCGACAAGTTCTGTGCAAAATGACTGACAGGATTTCAGCACCCCTTCTTGATCCAGCACAAGCCATCCAGATTCTCCAGCCCATAGTAAACGCTCTGATCCTGCTTCGACGGCAATCTGCTCGGCCTCATGCCCGTCCCGAACAAGCACAACCTTTCCTCCTGTCTCTGTATCACTCGAGAATAGCGCTGCCAGCTCCTCGTCGCCGATCGCAACCTGTTTCGGAACGGTCCCCACTTCAAGCTTGATTTGCGCCTCGTACCGGAATCTAGGCTCGGCGACCTTTCCACCACCTCTCAGCCTTGATCCAGACTTTGGATCTGGGAGCTTGGTGCTCAAGTCCCAAAGTTGAATTTGTCCATTGGCGAAAAAGACCGCGATGACATCCTCGGTGGTGGAACACGCCACGTTGACCGGACATGACGGCATGTCGATGACATAGGACGACATGGGCGGAGGGGTATTTTGGGTGCGGAAAGGGGTGACAAGCAGTCGTTCTAGTCGTCAGTCAGGGCCGGACTGCGACAATCACAACTCACTGCCATCGATCACGGCTACACTTGCTGTATCATTCGGCATGGACAACCGGGATGCAAAAGTGTCCCAAGCGAATCGTCGAGTCTGCACCGAATCTTTCCCGTCAGCTGTTACCTCGGCTGGTCCGAATAAATGACAGCTCACCGTCCTCCAGGATGTACAGTAACAAAGGCTGCTCAGTATGCCACTTGAATCCCCTAAATCTTCTCTCGGCAGATCTGTGAGCGAAGATTTCCTGTTTCAGGTAGTAATGATGGTTCTTCATCGTCCATAGTTGCACTATGATCAGCTCCAGTCTCATGGGATAGCTCATCAACTCACCGACGTCGTGATCGGGTCGCGCTATCCAGATTGCCAGAATCTCCGAATCAGAATTCCACTGCATCCCCCTCACTCTCCCTCCTCCCCACGTATCCAACCCCTCTCTAAGCTCAAATCCGCCATGCCTCAGACCATTTCGTTCCAACATGGCAACTTCCCACCTTCCCTTTGCGCCTGCACCACCTCCCTCGTAGCCGTACCTCACGAGTCCACTTATCAGATTTCCACTGGGTCTCCAGTTGATCACCCCTTCTAGACCCGGTAATGACTCTGATGTAGCGGACAGACTCGGCGCAGATCCAGCCGAAGAGGTATATATCCTCACTTGGCGACGGGCGAGGTCTGTACCGGGGTATGAGTCAAGCGAAGAGATAGCAAAGAATGCGGCATCCCCTCTGAAAGTGATCGTCGGCAGACCATCATCTGTGTGATGGGAGACGGAAGAAGGGCCAGCAGACGAAGAGGCGGCAGGTTGTCGAGCGGCTGCTTTACCGAGAGATCCGTGGAATTGGGTGGATTTGGATCCCCAACCAACATTGATGAACTTATCTATCTCGTCAGCTAAACGCCTAAATGTGGATTTCTGACTGACCTTCACCGAAATCTTCAGAACGAAGAGGTTCCTCATGGATAATGTCGAATATTCTAGACATGCAGACGACATTATCTTCTCCTGCCACTATCAGCGTTGCGACATTTTTTGGCTGGCAGACTCACCAGTGACGAGGATGAGCTGTTCATCGTCGGGTGACCAACAAGCAGCTTTGATGCCACTGTCTACACTGCCGACAATTTCCACCTGCCATCAGCGCCTTCCCAAATAACGCATGAGAGCCCTTTACTCACATTAGTATCTGCTGCCCCGGCGAGTTGGACTGTGGCTATATCCCCTCCAGCCAGAATGACCACCAAAGACCGATCATCCGCAAAGTAATGTAAGTCCAGAGCCTGGTTTCTGTACTCGGGCAGCTCAAATGGGGCGACAATGAGATCCCCGATCGTGGCTATCACCTGAAAATGAGCCAAAGTTGGGGCGGGCCGCTGCTCACTGTCGGAAAGTCTGTCGGGGTGGTAGTGTCCAAGAGGAGAATATCAACCTCCACCCCAGAATCTCCTATCCTCTCCACAGATACATAACCCTTGTTTGACTCTGGATCCACGGCGATTCCAGATACTTTCGAAGAAGAGCCTATCGAGCTGTAGTCGGCCACGTGCAGTGCTGTCGTCGTCAAGCTCCTCATCTTGCTCGGATGGATTGCCAAAGTGTAGCTTTCCAAAATTCCAGTGACAGTGACGAAGAATGATGCAGCGGCGATCGCCGATGAGGGTGGTACAGTGCACCCAAGTCGAGGTTTGGAATGAGTGTAGTAGCTGTGACCTCCTGATCAACACAAGCATCAGCACAAGCTCAAAGATGGGGGTCAAAGCAGCGTGAGTGTACCAGAACTACGACTAGTCTCGGTTCATTTGCTGGAGAGCCCACCGAGTTTGCGCTAATTACACAGCCAAGACCTCTACCTCGACCCGTCCATCCGGGACTGGGTGTTGATACCCATCACACTGGTCATGGCAAGTACCTCTCAGACAATGATCTGGACCTTGACTGATGAGGATTAGGTACTGGTTGGACTCCTTAGACACTATGTCACGTTGTTGCTCAATTCTTCGCCGAAGAAGCAGCCTGCTTCTGCTGTTCGCGAACAGTAAGTATGCGACTCTACTCTCTGGCCCTTCGCTCCAGTGATACCTCGGAGGTCCTTCTACCCTCCTCGATCCTTTAAACATTATTCACGCTATCGAGCCCACCCAACGTTCCACTCATCATTCTCATCCTTGGAACATCTGTCAAAATTGGTGCGGAAAGAGCTAATTTCCAGACGAGCCATAGGTCGATCCATCTTCCTCCGAAGTTCAGCCCCACTCTCTCCTCTGCCACCTAAGACCTACCTCTCCTTCTCTTCCTCCCTAGCTTCCGCACTTAGCTCGGGAGTCTACCTCAAACCGAAGCCTACGTCGAAAGAGGCAGAATTGGCCAACCCTCTAGAAATGCCAGGTATGGAGAATGCAATGGACGGGATGAAGAAGCAGGCCGTCATGATGTGAGTTGGGTCTCCGGGAGGGGAACGGGATATGCCTTGCTGGATTCCTGCTAATGGCAGGGTCCCAAACATGGTCATCATGCAGTACATCTCGGTCTTCTTCTCCGGCTTCATCCTCAGTCAGTTCAAAGGCTCTCCAAGATTGCCATCAAGCTGACAATACAGTCAAATTGCCATTCCCGATGACTTTGGGATTCAAGTCGCTGTTATCTAGAGATTTGGCCATGCCTGATTTAGATATCCGATGGGTGTCGTGAGTTTCTTCACTTTAACATCTACATCTTATATCTCTGTTTTAGATACTGGCGCTTGCAACATTCGCCTGTCTCCATATTTGAAGAACCGTATTGACCCCCAGCGCTCTATCTTGGTACTTCTTGAACCTATTCGGTCTAAATGGTGTATTCAGACTTATTCTCGGCAACGAAAATGGCAAGTCCTCTTCTTTTGTTCACGTATATCAGGCGCGCTTTGCGGAGAAGCTAATGCTTAGCTGCCTTGGATACACGCGACGTGACATCTACCATGGCGCTCGCTGGAGCAGGAGCGGGACCCGCACCAGGTGTAGACGTCGAAAAGCTCTTCAAGGCTGAAGTCGAGAACCTGGCCTTGGCTGAAGGGGTGTACAAGTGGGTCGGGGAAGGGATTGAAGACCGGATATTGAAGACATTCGGGAAAATATAGTCGTGCCCCAGTCCCGATGCATGTCATGGCCAGATCTAGTGCTCTGCAAACAAAATCACGCCGATTGACCATAGAAATAATCCATAAACGCCTTTAGTCGGTGAGGGAGGATATTGAACACTGGCGTCGTAGCATTCTATCTCGTGAGCTTGATCACGGGGCTATTAGAGGCAGCTCACGACAAAGTTGACAGAACCTCCCAAAGGTTGGCCATCCCCCAGTGTGTCCCATCCGAGAGCGCTGGCCCACACTTCCCTCCGCACGGCCTGCCGTTCCTCTTCCGACTTCCAACCACCTTCCGGCGAAATAGGCTTGACAGAAGGTAATCCTTTCTTGGCATCAAACTTCCTCCTGTTGGCTTCGACGATCAAGGGTTGATGTACCATGTGGTGTTGAGCTATGCTAAGACCGGAGAGGTTGTTGCAGGTGTGATATAAATCTGGCCGTTTACCGGGTTTATCGCGCAGTCCACCCGATTTCCCCGGTGCATTCTGGGCAGCAAGCAGGACAAACTCTTGCAGTGCGACTGGGTGTCAGCTCAGGGGAAGGAAAGGAGATGAGCACCGACCATGGTTGAACAGCGGCTGAGAACGAAGTTGTCCTCCCTTGCCTTTCTTCTCGCTCTCCCGCCTGGCTAGCTCTTCCAAGACTGGCACTCCTCCTCCTACCCACCAAGAATAACACCCATCCACAAGTTTATTTGACCTTCCCCTGAATCCTCCTGCTTCTATAGCCTCTCCTTGCATCAAGACGCTCCACCTTATCGCGGCATCAACATCTATTTCCACAGGGAACGTCTCCTCCAACGAGGATATGGTTTCTTGGCCAGTCTTTATGCTGGACAACAAAAAGTAAGCGAGGAGGGAACAAGATGTGTATCCACCGTGAGCCTCAGCTTGGGCGGGGGATTGTCCAGTCTGGAAAGGGTATGTCGCACATGCGAATCCACCTTCGTAAGTCTGGCAACCGGCGATAAACTTGTCCACGTTGTGTAGCAGTTCCGGAGTGAGGATGTCAAGTAGAGTAGCTACCACCAAGAGGCAATACGTCCCCCTGATCATCAGCTTCTCCAAAGATACTCGGGATATCATCTGACCGAACGTCGACTTCTCCCCCTTCGCAAACGACGAATCCCCCATTGGGTCTTTTACACCTCATGAAGAAATCATAAGTTGCCTGCCTGTTCTTCGCCAGTGCCTTCCATCCGCCATCGGGAGTGTCATCGCCTACAATAGCGAGGGAGGAAGTCGCAGCGTAGGTGGGTAAGAGGTGAGGAGTTTGAGTGTTCGATGGTCCGCCTGAGAAGCCCCCCAAGGGATGGAGACAATGTATCAATGTGGATACCGCCCTATTCATCAGCACGATTCACAACTCACGATGACCTCTATGGGATGATGGTATATCGCATATATTCGCATGGGAGATTCAAAAAAACCGCAACTGACCTCTTCTTGATCTCCCGATCCAAGACTATAGCGAGGATGTCCAGACTATGTACCGTCCAATAGATCAACCATGGCTTACTAGCGTCCAGAGCGACGTATCCTGAAGGCAATGAATACAGTGTTGACGCCAGATATACATTATGTTCCCCTCTCCGCAACGTCGTCGGGTCGGGACCGTCGAGGGGCGCGGTGGTGGACAACAGGGAAGAGATCAGTCCCTCCGTCTCGATTTGTTCCGTGAGGGTCGGAGTGATCTGCGAGTCGGAAGGTAAGGGTTCATGAGGGAGGGAGAAGATTGATGGGGCTAGGATGGGACTCATGTTTCGGACAGCAAAGATTGTCGACAGGGATACAAGGTGTTCTTTGTGTGTGCTGTAGTTATTTATGGAGTCTGAGATGCAGGACCCATCGATGTTGGAGAGGTTCGAGGTGCCGTCGGACTTCAGTGTTCTTGTTGTTCTTATTGTTCCTATTGTTCTTGTTCTTCAGAGTGGATCACCTCCACCTCGACCCTAGAGGCGTCGAGGCTCATGCGCCTATCTCCGAGTGATATTTTGTCATAGTCATGCGTCTGGTGCGTATAAATGCATCAAGCATGTAGCTACCCTATCAAATGTTGACATGAGCTATGAATCGACCGAGAAACAAAGTAAGAGGTATAAAGTAGAGGTTGCCGATGGGCAACACATCTACTCGCTTCGTCGCGATCGTCGTTGATTGCAGGTCGACCCGCCAGTCGGTCGAGAAGATTTGTGCGAGGTAGAAGCGGGTAAATCCATACCACTGCTGCTGCTGACACCGCTGCTGCTGCTGACACCGCTGGCGATGAGGACAGGTCCGAGTGTAGAGGTACTGCTGCTCGCGCTGGAGGAAGCCGACATTGAACCTTGCGTGGGAAGCGTATTGCCAGACGTCACGGTGGCAGTAGCAACGACACCGTTTGTCGCTCCATCGCCAGCGATAAAGGTGGGTCCAGTGTACCCCGTGTCTCCCTTTACAGTTGCGATACTGCGACTCAGCAAGATGACCCACAGCATTGCGCTGACTCACTGGATGTTGCCCGCATTAATCTGATCGTACTGTTTGCCCGGACCTTTAGGTGTAATTTTGGTGCTGTTATCGCCAGCTCGGACAAAGACGCCCTTCTCGACGTAGTTTGCCGCAGGATGAGGTCCAGGGTTCCAGATCGGGTTGTTCCCAGGGAGGGCAGCGACACCATTCAGCCCGATGTCCTGGTCAGAGTCAGAAAGCGTGCCTGCAATGAAGGTACGCCGTAACCCACCTCGTCTACGAGCAGTCCTTGGTACTTGCACTTGCCCGAGTCCTGCATGTGTGGTTTCAAGACGGGGCACTTTTCCAGCGAGAACTCGACCGCGCATTCACTCCCGTAAGACAAGATCTTGGTGAATGTTCCCTCTGGCCAGCCATTGACAAAGTCGGCTACAATTATTCAGCGCGGAGCATCCGGAGCCAAGACCACATACCGTGGTAGCTGTACCCGACATCATCTCCATTGGCGAAGACCCTTGCTCCAGGCACGTACCGGTCGTCGTCCTGGTAGCTCAGCAAGGACCGCACACTCGTGGGCGCTACGGCTACGCACATGGTAGATCCATTCGTAGAAGACTGTCATGTCAGCGACAAAATGGGGGAGCACATGACACGTACGAGAGACAATCCGCTTCGGGTGAGTGGAAGGGCATTTTCCTCCCCCATCAAAGTTTCCCTCAGAGGGGTATGCCACATGTTTACTGTTCGGACATCAGTCCTATGCCCACGGTTTCAGAACTTCAGAAGTCCGAGGGCCCGACACGTACTTCCCCGCTAGCCAGTTGTTCTTACCGTCCCTGGTAGTGAGTTGTCTGGGTGCGATGCGATGCCGATGAGAAGACATACCAGCAGTTAGGGAAGAAGGCTTGCGCTCGAAGTCCACCAGGGCACTGCTGTTTGGGAAATTCTGCCAGTAAGTCCACCGTCCATTTGACCGCCCACCATGACTCACCATGGGTCTCGGGCCCTCCTTGGTAGAGACAGACATATCGAATAGCGTCTTGTGCCCTGTCAGTGGTGTCCAGGGTGGTCCTAGTAGCATTTCCAGCCATCATTCGGAATCCTGGAGGGAACTCATGGATAGGCTCATTCTCTTGTCTGTAGGGTCAGAGAGCTCTCTTGGCAGGCTGGTGAGATTTCTCTCACCTTCGGACCTGTTGATGGGGAAGACAGGTGGTAAGCGTGGTATCAAAGGTATGAGATCCAGCAACGAACAAAGTAGTATCTGTCCGTGAGCCAAATGTCCTGACATGGTGCGAAGTTGCCCATAAAGTGATGCACGTACGTGTTAGAGTAGCTCAATCCGACTAATTTGACCCCTCCGTCGACTTTTCGGTACAGCTGAGGAGCCCAATAGTTGCTGAAATCAATGTTGAGATTGCCCGAAACACAACTATAGTGTCAATCTATGCTAGACAGTCTAAGTATGGGTGACGCACCCGGACTTGAGAGACTCTTCGTAGACGTAATCAGGGCCGAAGTTGGACGCGCCGACAATCGCGTGTTCTATCCATCAGCGCGACCTTACCACGGTATGAGGATAGCTCACGATGGCCCGATACATCTCCGGGAGAGATGATAGAGTCCAATCGCGAGGTCAGGAGCGCTCCACCCTGCTGGATCGTCCAAAACCTGTATCATGAGCTCCCGGCACGCAGGAGGAGCAGTGAGAATCACGGTTCAGGGTTGGCAGCGAGAGCAAGAGGGAGAAGAGGTAACAAGCTGACCAGAGCTTGCAACGTCATAGTGAGTATACGACGGTAGATGAAAGAGTGTGAGTGAGTCGGTCGAAGAAAGAGTGTGGGTGGTTATTGATGTGCGGAGAAGGAGGAGGATGAAAGGGGAGAATGCTAGACGGTAAGCAGGGCTATAAGAAGAATGAAAGGATAGGAGGGGAATGATGAAGATCAACAATGAACAAGGGGTCGAGCCATTAACCATCAGCGAGGGCCATCCCGGTGGTCAGAGCGACCTTCAATCGTAGGTCAACCGACATTGATCATCTTGACCCCTTGATCCCCTCCCTCAATCGCGAGATAGGTCCGACTCCTGCCTTTGACGTATCGTTTCAGCTGTTCCTTACACTGTGGCTCTGCTATCACTCTTGTCGTCGAGGCGCATCGCAGTGAAACCGAGTCAAGAGGTACATCGTTCAAAGGTGGTATAGTGTTTCATAGGGGAAATCGCGAAATCGTGACAACCCCGTTTCATCTTGTCATCCGACAAGGAGCGTGCTGCCGTACTTTGTCATCGATCTGAATAATCCAGGCCTGTACGGTCGGCAACCTCCACTGTGATTGTGCAAAACCCCATGTCTCTTAATCTCGTCCATCGCGTGGATCCGTCGAGCTGGATTGGCGTGGTAGGTGTCGTGTCCACGCTGGAGTAAAAGTACCAGTTCGCTCATTGCCGACACTTTGCCACCCAGTCCGCTAAATACGGACATGAGGAGATGAGACCACCGGGAAAGGTGATCCATGGGCCGTAAGGCTCATCCATCAATCTTGACCCTCCAAGCATTCTGTCTGATCCACACCTGATCCACGTGAAGATCTCTGCGTGGGAACCAAGCACCGCAGCGTGTCATCTTCGACCGAAGCCAGATCGCATACTATTCTCAAGGGTTTTTAACCGGGTGTCGACTTCAAGCGAACCAGCACGCGCGGTCTCGTTTCGCCAATCTCCATAATTGACCTGTCAAACAAGGATGACACTCGTCGCGAACAACAGAAAAGTGAGTCACCGATAAACGATCTCGACACCTTTATATACCCCTCGACTGGTCTATCCTGCACCGTCCTTCCCCACATCGAAAATGCTGACCACAATCGTGCAGTCACCCTTGGTCCTTCTTGGCGCTGTCCGGTCATACCTCGCTCGTCTGACCGACTCATCGACACCCCTCCTCCCATTCATCCCCAAGCCCAGTGAGTTTTATACGAAGGTCCGTCCGAGCTGATGACAGTTAAATTGCTCCTCCTACTGCTCTTCCTGATCAATTCCTCGTCATGGCCCTTTACATGGCACGTCCGGGTATGGTATTACCCTTTAAAGGCGTACTATGAAGTCTACACCAAGGGACGAAAGAAGTACATTGACGACTTTGAGCGTGTATCACAAAAAGCTGGAGGGATCAAGATGGTTGTGAAGACCTCCAGGACGGCAGGGCCAGACGACTGCGATTACAATATGCACCTCTCCAACTCGTGAGTCGGTGCACGAGTGGAGTGCCTGTGCTAACATGCCAGGTGTTACGCCAAGAACCTCGACGCGGCAAGGATGAAGTGGTGTATCGATGCTTTGGCTCCGTTGTTCACCCCTAAATGCCATATGGCCCTGGGTGCTTCACACTATGTTTTCATCAAGGAGATCCCAATAGGCGCGACGTACATCATGGAAACGAGGCAAGGGGGCTGGGGCGACAAATGGTGAGCTATTCGGCGTATCACGAGCATCTTTGCTCATATCCAGGCTCTACCTCATCACTGAATACGTCATCTACCCGAAGAAGAACCCATCTAGAAAGGGCAAGGAAAAGGTTCAACCGGACACTGCACCCGTTGGCGGTCCTTCAGCGGTCCCATCCATCTCTGCCCTTGCATCAGGCTCAGACTCTCCCATGCCCAGCTCGGGCACTGCTACGCCCGCTACAGACATTGAGTCTGTAAAGAAATCGGCCTTATTGCGGACAAGAGCACCCAGGTCGGACGGGGGAGTTGTTTGCGCTTTGGCAGTATCGGAATACTGTGT
This sequence comes from Papiliotrema nemorosa, assembly GCA_032158125.1. Lineage (NCBI taxonomy): Eukaryota > Fungi > Basidiomycota > Tremellomycetes > Tremellales > Rhynchogastremaceae > Papiliotrema > Papiliotrema nemorosa. Next base: position 275,899 of record JASKOT010000008.1, on the reverse strand, counting down.
CAAGGCAGGTCGCGTGACCGTACCTCCGGTGAGTAGTCTGGTCATCGTTGCGATGGGAAGTTGCGCTAAGATCCAGCGCATAGCATTACACTTTTCGATGATGTCCAAGGACAAGACGAAGCGAGATCACGCGAGGAATTTGCTGTTTGGTAACAAAGACTTTGGATATGGATGGTTGAGGGGAGGATGGAAAGAGGAGAAGAATGCCGCCACATTGGGTATGGACATTGGGCACGATGATATTGCACAAGAGGTGACCGAGGAGGCAGAGTGGGTGACCAAGGCCAAGGACGGTATGGAGAAGGTCACGGATGGACTGTCTGTCTTTTAGACGTGTGATGCATTGGAGTACACCTGGCAAGGGGAAGGCGGGGTGGTGCTGGTGTTTCAGATGTTGCCATCGAATCGGCGGGGAGGTGAGGAAGGTTGACTGGATCGATCGCATCTTCCCCTCCTCATCCTCACTCTTCTTTCTGCTCAACAGTCAAAGATAGACAGGACCACTCTGCTCACTGAGCAGTCTTGCAAAGAGACTGCAACACTTCACCTTTCAAGTCACCAGCTGAAGCCTTGCGCTCAGACCGCCTTGGTCCTCTGGCGACCTCCTAGCTTTCCCTCTTCTGCCCATGATACCGATACCGATTCATTGACTATACTTCCCCTTCCCAAATTAGTGAGTGCTGTCAATTATGACGCATGGTATGATCGGTCAGAGCTGACCTGCTCCAGTACTCGCATCACCCGTCTCGAGACTATCCTAACCAACTCATCCTCAATCCTGTATTCCAACAAGTCCTCACTCACGCTCAAACTGTACCCCGTCTTCTTCCTTCCCTTCACTCATCAACCATAGCCGAACCTCATCAAGAAGTGCTCTCACCTTGTCTCAATGATCCTACCAAGGTGTCAGACTTATCTCGAGACTGTGAATCTGGGTCTGTAGCTTCACATCCAGCCTCGATACCCCTGGAGCGACCGGAACATTCTGAACTCAGACCTGCCAACTCGTTCGACAGTCTCGCCTCATTCTGCACTCAGCCAGATCAAGAAACATCCAACCTCAAGATGAATGCGCTTCCCTCTTCGCATCAAACGACTCCTTGGTCTCTTCCTTCCTCCCCGAACGGTGTGATCGAGGTGTACAGATCCCCTCCGAGGAAAATAGATCAGGGCAAGCAGATCAACCTATTCGCTCGTCGACCTTCGGAATACACTCCTTCCTCACCCCCAGCTACCCCTCACACCGCTGTTCATACGGTCCAACCCTCCACGTTGACCATATACACCCCTCCTCAAAATACCGTCTACCCTTCTCCACAGCTGACTCGATCGACACAAGGTGTCTCCTCACTACACACTCCTCATTCACCTTATTTTGTTACCCCACCGGTCCGTGTTCCGTCGGTCGGAAGCGATACTTCGAGTCGAGCGAGCGATGTATCCGAAATCAATCAAAAGCAAACGGATGAAGAGGAAGATACAGCAAGAATGGACCAATGGAAAGTCGGCAAGAGACCGGGACATCAGGGCTCTTTCGTCAAGCAGTCAGAGAGTCAGGATGATGGGTACAACAAGAAGAGAACCTTGAACGAGGTGAGCTGATCGGTCTTCCTGCCTTTACTCTCTCCTCATGTCCCGCGGGGAACCATGGCTAGGCAGACTGATTGGTAGAGCATCCATGTTTCCGCCGAACGCGTCCTCAAGAAACCCTTCCGAGCTCCCCAGGTGATTCCTAAGAAAGATAGGGCGAATCAAGGATTGCCTCTTCCATGTCGTTCTTCCCAATCATCGGCTGCTTCCTCGCAAGAGTACCCGGGATCAAGCTCCCCTAGCAAGTCTTCTCATATCTCCGATAACATGCGAAAGGAGAAGAAAGTCCTAGCAAAGCCATTCAAGACCCCCACTCGAATCCATAATCAGTTTACGCCCCCAAGCACCGTTTCTCGAGGGGGAAATACCGTGCCTAAAACCACCAAACCCGTAAGGCCACTTCCGAATCGTCCTCGGATCACGTTGGCCAAGAGCAAAGCCAAAGAAGACGACGACAAGACTCGAATCGACAAGCTGGAGAAGAGGGAAAGAGTCTTACGAGAAGCTCTCAAATATGTCAATGATCCGGATGAAGAGGAACACATCTCAGAATCAACCGAGAAGTGGTTGAGCGTAGGTCGGGTCATTGTTGGAAGACTGTTCGAGCTGGCGCCACGGCCTGAGGCTGATGCGAGCAATATGACCTCTAGACATCAAACACAAGGAGGGTTTGGGTGGGGTTTCGATCCGAGTTTCGGGTATGGCGATTCGCGAAGTTCATACTACAACAACTCCGCCATGGAGTACACGCCTTTATCCGAAGCGCAAAAGGAGTTTCTCAAGACGGTGGATAGAAACGAAGATGGTGATCCGATTGACGCAGAGGGGAATCTGTTAATGGGGGACATGGGGAGTGGAGATTATACAGGTGTTTTCAACACGGGCGAAGATGGCACCTCTAAGTACAATCAAGTTTCGTGAGTTCCCCCTCTCATTGCGCGGTGAAGCTGAGCATAGGCTCCGGCCGGACGAGATGACTGAACCGCCGATCTGGAATCCGGCAGTGATGCTCAAGCAGCTAGGGGTCGATCCAGGAGTATTGGGCTGGAACGATGAATTGGAGGATTGGGACTAGGACGCTCCTCTTATCTGAACTCGACCCAGACACCGATATCCTCTCGCTGCTTCCCAGTGATTCACCGATCTCGATGATGGCTCGGTTCTCGTACTGGTCGTACTGATCGCAATTCATAGATTACATTATCTGTACATATTCCTCGTATGATTTCCAATCAAACTCATGCACTTCATGCCACAGCTGTTCGGCGGTTCTCCTTTTGACATCCTGTCGGTATCGACCAGCTTACTCTGCCAAGTGGGCCCGGGTGGCAAGTTTGTACAAATGATGATGTGGATGATGCATGCACAGTGCTCCTTCTAAAGAGCACAGACCAGCACCACGATATGCACTACACAATCCCTCCCCTCTCGGCTCCCTGACTGTCTCCCTTCCGTTTCACAGCAAAGAAATCACCTTGCGCGACTTTTAATTCTTCTTCTTGCCCTTTGCCTTGACGACTCTGAATCCCGCATCCTCGGATTTCTTCGGTACACTCTTGACCACATCTGCCAAGCTTCCTTTACTGACCACCGACGCGGCGCCAGCGGCGCCCTTGGGTCTGGCCGCATCTGCCTTTCGTCGAGTAAAGAATTCTTGAGCGAATCTCGTTCCGTTGAGAGTGGACGAATTGGCATATACCGAATCAGAGATTACTTCCAGGATACCAGGTCTGTCTGCGGCCGGAGGATCGACTGGGAAAGTAAGGAGCATTTGGATAAATTCGTCAACATTGACATTAAGACCAGTCAACGATTGTTTGGTCCATCGGATAAATTCGACTGATGGTCCGGTAGATTCGTCGACCTTGGGCTTGGCGATGGCGGGCTTGACGGCAGACACGATAGGTTTAACAACGGTCGCTGCGGGTCGAGCGACTGCGGCAGCAGCGACAGGTGCCGCCGAAGCCTTTGCGCCGACAGTAGTCCACCCAGCTCCAGGAGGCTGGGTAGTAGCTGCTAGATCGGCGTAGCCTCGCTTGGAAGCAGCTGATGCAGGTCCAGAAGCGGCTTGAGCGGCTCGAGCAGCAGCAGCCGCCTTTTGCTTTCGTTTCTCCTCTTCCTCTTGAATTTGCTTCAAAGTCTTCTTGGGCGCAGCGTCGGATCCTCCCCAGGCCGGAGCGGACGGGCTAGACACAGCGGGCGTAGTTGGAGCAGCCGATTTGGAAGAGGTAGGAAGACCCCAGGTCAAGTTTTGAGGGATATCGTCACCGGTAGAGATAGGGGCAGGGGAAGCAGCTGCAGCTCGGGCAGCTTTCTTCGCTTCGGCCTCTTTGGCTTCGGCTTCCTGAATCTCTCTCAGAGAAGGCCCAGTTGACGAATTGGCTCGACCTTCCTTGTCGGCCCAAGGGGCAGGTCGAGCGGAGGGCGCCGTTCGATCAGGAGTCGCGGTAGCTTTCTCTGCGGGTGCCTCTGAGGTCGCGCTGACAGGCTTGGGTGGGAGAGAAGCAGGAGCTGGAGGAAGTTTCGATGAGGGTGTGACGGGTTGCACAGGAACGGCCGCTCCGGCAATCGATGATTTTCGGCTAGATGGAGCGGAACCGGGAATTTTGGAGTTCTTCTGACCCCAAACCGATACAGGTGGTTTGACCTCAACCGGAGCGGATTGCTCAGCCTGTTCCACTTGGTCAGGGACCTTCGAGATAGGTTCAGCCCTCTCAGAAGCTGCATCATCCTCGACGATTTGCGTCTCCTTGGGCTCAGCGACGGGCTCAGCGATGGGCTCTACTTCATCCTCGACAGTTTCTGGTTCCACAAGAGGCGTAGCTTCTTCTGAGAAGGGGGCTACAGGCTCGGTCGGAGGAAAGTACGACTGCTCAGGCTGAGGGGATTGCGAGACCGGTTCAGATTCTTGTGGATGAGGCGGTTGCTGCGCGGAAGGAGGTTGGATGGGCTGTTGAGGGTAGTATTGAGGTTGTTGAGGAGGGAAATGAGGCTGTTGGTGCTCAGCCTGCCATGGCACGGAAGGTGGCTGCTGTCCGAAAATCGGTGGGATAGGTTGAGGTGCCCATGCGGAGGCAGGGTGAGCGCCGACTCCGACTGATGGAGAGAAAAATTCACGTCCGTCTCGACCGACGGGGGCACCGATAGGCGAGTAGATGGGCTGTTGGGGTGGAGGAGCGAAAGGTCCCGGTCCAGAACCAATGGGCGAAGGCATGCCCACGGATCCAAATGTGTTCATCCTAGGTTGAGGAGCGCCCCAAGCACCAGGAGAGGGAAGGTAGGCACCGGCAGGCGATGGCATCTGGTTGGCAAAGGCATGCTGGGGGGCAAAGTGGTTCGTGGAGAGAACGGAACGTTCGGGTGTGAATTGGTTGAATGTGGAAGCAGGCTGAGGGGTAGGATTAGAAGATGCAGGTGTGGCCAGACCAATGTTTCGCAGCGACTCGGCCATGTTCGCCACGGCAGCTGGTTGAGCAACAGCGAGGGGAATGGGTAAGTTTGGAGGGAGGCGAGGTCGAACCGCAGATAGGAAAGGCTGCACCGCGTTTCCTGTGGCAGCTTTGAGCTCGGAGAGGGTGTGGAAAGAGGTTTCGGAAGCTCGTCGAAGGGGTAAATCGTCGGTGAAGTAGGAATGGGAGTACCAATCATGCATTTGACTACCAGCGAAAGGTCCTGAAAGTGTCAGCGTGGAACATTATTGCTCCCGGTAAAGCACACCTTGCTCCTGACCTTCCGGGTCACGGTAGTACCATTCCACGGCTCCTAAATCCTGCTTGTCCTGAGCCGCTTGAGGAGGCTCGACGGGTGTTATGGCATCGTTTGCCAAAGCTTCGACTTCGGCAATCCGCTCCTGTACCGGTGTAGCTGACGCAGAGGCGAGAACAGACTCGGAGATAGCTTCGTGGTTCTGTACCGGCAAGGTGATCGAGGTAGGCTTCTCGGTCTCTTGCGAATGTTGAGCAGCCGCAATTCTCCACTTCTTCTGCCCAGTCCCCCAGCCTGGTCCGCCTCCAGCTCCAAAAGCGGGCTCCTTGGACTCTTCCCTTGACTCGGGCTTCTCTTTCCAGGTATTGGACGTGGATTGCACAGCGGGATCCGAGATGGTCGTTGGGGGGTTGCGATCCTGTTGAGCTCCAAAGCCGAGCACTCCTTCAAAGCTGCCCGAAGTGGTCCTGCCTGTGCGCCATGGTCCTGAACATTAGAGGAACAGTGATCCGTCGAGAACCCCAGACGTACCAGTCTCCCCGCTGCTTTCCGTTCGCCTCACGGCCCTTCTTCCCACTCCGCCAAATCCACCACCAAGGGCACCTGGCACTCGAGATACCTCTCCCGGTCCAGCACCGGGACTCAACATGCCGCCTCCTATCGTGCCGATCTTGCTACTGCCAAAAGCACCAAATGCTCCTCCTGCGGATCCTCGACTAGGGGTTGAGGCGTCCTTGCCTCCCGCCTGTCCGATAGTACGCCGAGACATCTGACCAGGAGTCAACGCTGGATCAATGGGAGGAATGGTGGAAGTCGTTCGACGGGTTGGAATAGCAGGATGGATTGTGCTCGACAAGATCTAAACGTTAATCGCGCACAAGAACGCACATCCATCAATACTCACCTTCCTCTCGGTCTCGTTCAAATCACGAAGACCGATAGGTCGGATCACCGACTTGGACACGAGCACACCGCCATTCTCCAGCATATCGACCAGCTCAATCGGTGTATTCCTGACTTTCTCCTCGTCCCACAAACCTAGCATCTGCTCCCTCGAATATCGGAACGGATGTGGGTTGCCGTTGGCCAACCCGTTTGGTTCGGTATAAGGGAAATATGACGAGTCGGAGGGGAATCCGGGGGTAGTCGGGGTATGCGTCGCCCTCGAATAGCTCAATGGCGGATTTGTTGTCGGTACATGACTCGCCGATGATCCGTTGGATGTCAAAGCCGGAAAGGGGACATTGGTTGTCGAGGCAGGTGGAGGAGGGTTGATGCTAGACAAAGCGGTCTTGACTGGTGCAGGATGTTCCGCCGTCGGTGTGATCGCTGTACCGGTTGGTTTGATTGGTTTGACCCATTGAGGAGCAAAGTGGATTGACATCTAGAAGGTCAGTTCATGTTGCGCAAAGACCGGTCGCGTGCAGAAGAATTTTGATACATGTGGAGGTCGGGACGGGTTTGAGAGGTAGGAAATCTTCAAAGCTGTTTTTGCGCGGAAAGTACACGTACTGTAGAATGTTCTGTCTGAATTGATTGATGATTGAGCAAAGTGCAATGCGATGGGATGTGGTGATGCTGGATACTGATAGAAGAGACCTTTGGACTTGTAGAGCGACCCAAAGAATCGTTGATGAACCTGCGCAACGCGTAGCATGGGCTCCGGGGTTATTCGGCATTTCATTTGGGTGGGTGGCGACTATTCATCCATGTGGCACCTTTCTGCGTGGGCCGCCGAGAGTGGAGGTCACCCCGTTTCAAGATTCTAGGCTATCCATCGAGCATACCAAGTAGTCACCCATAGAGCATCGCAAGGATCGATTGAGAGCACCCAGACCGAAGAACAGAGGAGCACCGTCGACCTCTCCCTCTCCTTGAACGAATTCGAATCCTCACACCCCCTCGATGGTCCCCAGTCGACAGGGCGATGCGTTATCATGTGGTGAGTCGCGCAAATGTCTGCTAGATCTGACAAGTCTCAGCTCGGGGTCGGTTCAATCGGGGCACTCGTCTCGCATCATCTACGACTATCGAATCCATCAGCATCGATATCGCTGATCACCAAACGAGCGACAGCATTCGGTTCGACCCGCTTGTATCCTCACGGTAAACCGGGTAAACCACTACCGACGATCCAGGTCGAGCGAGAGGGAACGATATCGACTTCGTCCAACTATGAAGTCGAAGTGTGGCACAATGGGGAGGCAGAGAGACGGCTGTTCAGTCGAGCTCTGCCAGACATAAAGACGCCAATCGATCTGGCCGATATGCCGAATGGAGATATACGATCGCTTATCGTCTGTCTCAAAACAACCGATACTATCGACGCCTTGTCGATATTGCGCCCGAGGATATCTCCTTCTTCAGTCATAACACTGATACAGAATGGGATGGGGGTTTTTGACGAGTTGTGTCAAGAGGTCTGGCCTGACCCGGCTGTCCGACCAAATTTCATCCTTGGGACAACGACACATGGGGCAAAGATGAAGCCCGGCCCAGGGAAATCAATTCAGCATGCGACAAAACCCGGTTCAGGTGATATCAAGTTTGGAATCGTGCCCGATCCGAGAAATGAGGTCAACTTTGAACGGTGGCTATGGGGAGCCCAAGTTGGAACACTACCGATCCTCTCTCCGCCTTCTTCCCCCACTTTTCCCCTCTCGCCTCCACCTCCCGCGTCGATCGACATGGACCCCATGCGACATACGCTTGAAGCCTTGTTGAGTATGTCTCAGCTCAGTCCAGGTCTGCTCCCCATGCCTCATCTTCATCATCAACTTCTGCTCAAGCTCGCCATAAACAGCGTCATCAACCCGCTTACCGCCGTAGTGGGTGGTGGAGCAATACCAAATGGAGCCCTGTTTGGGACTGTTCCTGCCCACCGACTCATCCATCAACTCGCACAGGAGACTGCCGATACTATAAGCGCCTACCTCCATTCTCTCAATGCTCCCCATGCCCCTCCACCCGACGTTGCTCGGCTGTTCAACAGGGATAGTTTGATCAAGCGAATATTAGCAGTAGTTCGAAGCACCGCGGAGAATATCTCATCAATGGCTACAGATGTCAGTCATGGAAAGGTAACCGAAATCAGACATATCAACGGATATCTGATCGACCTCGGCAGGCGGTATGGCGTGTCGATGCCGAAACATCGAATGATATACGATATGGTCAAATTTACGTCGGAACTGAATGGATTGTCGGAGAATGCTTTGGATTCTGTCAAGACAAAAGTTGTGGAGAGGAGAAAGTTCTTGCGAGCTGGATACATTAGATCCAGAGATTTGCTCACGCCGAAACAAATCGAGCTAGAGGAGAGGAAGATGCAATTGGAAGAGGAGAAGTTGTGGTTGGCAAAGGAACAGATCAAGGAAGACAGATCCACCAGAAGGCAGCTCAAGGAGGCGAGGGCGAGCGAGAAAATCAAGGCACTGGCCGAAATGGCAAAGGGACAGGATCGTCCCTCTTGGCACGGGATGAACAGGAGGGACAGGCAGCGGATCAAGCGCGAAGCAGCCCAGAGGAGCAAGGAGGACCGGGTCAGCGAGTCAGCGCCAAGTCTGTCAGAATTCCGTCATGGAAATGCGGTCGGAAACACCGCAATCGATGCAGACCGCACCCTGCCTAACGCCACAGAAGCTATCCTACCTTCTGCTCCTTCCTCATCAGATCAGTCGACCCCTTCGTCTCCATCTCTACCCTCGACAGCGGGCCCTCTGCGGTCTTGGATGGATGCAATGATCTCCTCTGCTCCCCGCCAAGAGCGCACTTGGGAAGTGCCCAGCGTTCCTCCGACCGCTCGTGGACCCAGGCAGAAAAAGCGGGACCAGTCAAAGGAAACGTCAAAAGAGGTGTCTGGCTCTGCACCGACAAAAGATGCGTCTCCTGCACCATCTCTCCCTCCCGCGACGTCATCTGGATCCCTGACCGACATGATGTCCACCATGATCAACGCTGCGCCTCGTCAGAGTCCCTTGGATGCTACTCCGCCTTCTCCCTCATCCTCTCCCCCTTCCAGTCCTCCCTTCATACCACGCGTAACAAGCTCCACGTCACCATCTTCTCCCTTTTCGTCTTCCATGGACTCCCTCATCTCCTCGGCTCCACGAGCCGAACGATCATGGGATACAAAGGGCGGCACAATATCAGGCTACACCGGAGCGTCGCCCGTCTTAGCGACTACAATCGGCAAAGCGCGGATACAGGGGCAGGATCTCTCTCGAGGTGGACTGGGAACCTCGCTGGATAGCTTGATAGCCGGTGCTCCCAGGCAAGAAAGGACATGGGATGTCCGATCGGTCGCAATGGACAAATCAGACAAGGGGAAATTCACCACGAGCAGGTCGAGCGGAAGTTGAGGTTTTGCAGAGTTGCGTCGAATCAGAAGTGTACAAGTATAGCTCAATGGCCCATCTTGTGTGTTTGTATCAAATAGCGCATTATCCGCAACATATCATCATTATGCATTATACAACGTACAGCATCGCAATACAAGCTTCAGGCCCTTCGCTACAAGATTCCCCTTTACAGGTGCTTCTGTCGACCGTGTCTTTGGAACAGATTGAAGTCGTAGCCGGCTCGTCATCGCAGAAATTCGTGCATCTTGAATTGTTGGCTCGTATACCCGCTCAGACCATCATGCCCCAGCTCGAGAAGCTTTTGCCCAGCTGTACGCTGGTTAGCCGCTGGTCCAGCGGCGGTCGCGGTTGCAGTCGTACCCATAGACGAGTTCATTTGCCTAGTCATCAGCATCTCTCTTCAACCCGCATAATTGCAAGGGAGACCAGCATGGATGCCGAGGGCGCTCACCTTGCCTCTCCATGTATCTTCAACCCTCTCACATGCGTGTCTTTCCCGTTGAGATGGTTGGCAATGATGAGTATGCGTAGATGATGACAAGGGATCGGTGGGCTACCCAATCAGCCATCCCTTCGATCGCTTTACAGACTCGAGGTAGATCACTCACCCTTCAATCTCCAGACCTTCATCTGTGGAGTCCATCGGTCTGAGAGGGATAGAGATCCATCCGTCAGGTTTTGAAAAATCCAACAGGCGGACCTATCGTCAATCCTCGTTCGGCTGCGAGACCTGACTACACCCAGGGACGTACCTCTTGAAGATCATGTACGCTCGTGCCAGCTCGAATGGATATCTTGCTAGGTGTATAAGAATCATCCTTCGGATGACTAATATGTAACACCACAGTCTGTTCTTAGCTCTTCAAATCAAGGTTATCGGGGCGCTGGACGAACAGAGATGAAGACTCGTTTAGGGAATGACAGATCTATAGTATGCGGTTGCGGTCCCTCAGACCTATACGCTCAGATCACTCTACTACTCTATGACATACTCACTGCCAAAAGGTATGTTCGTTGCCGTCTCGTAAGTTTTCTGCACCAAACCCATATTTATGGCTCGAAACGGACCACTGCGCCAAATGACCCAGCTCCGGCCGCTCATCTTTCGTCTCAGCTATTGCTATACCATCTCAAGGACGCGTATGCTCACATTGCTCTTCGTCGGGCTCGGACGGGGTATGGGCTTGCATGTTGTAACCAGGTTATGAGCGCATCAAGCAGGAAATAGGTGGACAGATGGACAGATGAAATGAGGGTTGACGCGTTTGATTTTGCTTTTCAGTGAGTTGAGACTGGAGGCCGCATCAACTTGCAACCTCAAAACCTGATTAACCTGATTTGACCCATTCCTGCCTTCCTCAGCCATCCTGACTTGACAGAGTCATGAATGAGCACCACAGGGAAGATGATGAATCTAGAGTGCATAGTATGCCTACACCCAATCCACCTAGATTGTCACAATACTTCCCTACCAGTTGCCAACCCAAAGCGAGACTAGCTTATCTGTACAGAGGAATAGGTACTCAACAAACTAGGTGTTACGGTTCTATCCCTGGTTGCCTCAAGTAGACAGGGGCAGGCGGATAGTGGTAATTTGGTTGAAGGATGAGTTGATAATACTCAATAGGTACTTGTGACTTGGTCGACAGTAGATAGGTGTGTTGTCCGGCAACAGGGTGAACAAGGCCAAGTTTGGGAAGGAGTGGCAACTTGGAAGGATGACAAGTCAAGAAAGATGATGAGACAGTAGAGGTGGTAACTGTCAATGATGAGATCCTTGTCAACATTGTTGGCCAAGGCATCAACTTAAATACTGTCACGTTGCTCCACTGCTAGTTACCAGCCCAACGCGTGACTAGTTTATCTAGGCTAATGTCATGAAGGCTACCTTGACGCGACTTACTTTTGCCACCAACGACCGAGGATATATGACCGAGACCTCAACGACTTCGCCTATTTCGCTGGAATCGCCTACTTCAACGACTACTCGACAATTCTCGCTGAGAAACCGATTATCGCCGAAGAAGTCCAACGAAAGGTAGATTGATAGGTGGAATATCGTTCAACTCTTCGTCATCATTCAACGTCGAAGGACCTCTTCGCTCATGACTCGGGAGATATAAGTACTAGAAGGAAGACGGTGGATTCCTTTTCTTTAGCTTCTTGTTATTGAGTCAATACAACACTATAACAGTGCTTTCTGCATCACTACTCGTTATCTACTCGTAGTTCTGGTCTCAAGTCATCTTTAGCTTCGGCTATTCTCGTCCTCCAGTCACTCTCGCTCGAATCTCGTTCATCCCGTTCAGCCTCGGCTATTATCACTCAACCCTCGACGATTTAGGCGACTTAGTTACTGGTAACTAAGTTCATATATTGTTGAGTACCTTCTTCTCTTAGCCTAGATAAACTAGTCACGCGTTGGGCTGGTAACTAGCAGTGGAGCAACGTGACAGAATAACAAGAAGCTTTTACCAACGTCTCGACTAGTTTACCTACCTTCCTTTCCTTATCCTTCAACATGTCTGGCCCTACTACCCGTGGTTCTATCGATGCCGATGCTGTCAACGCCCTTATCGAGATGGCCAAAGAGCTCGCCGACTCCAACCGACTTCTTCAAGCTCAATTGGACTCAGCTGAAGGCCGTTTGGGTAGAGAGCAGACACCTGGAGGAACTCCGTTGGTTCATGAAGCCAAAACTGCGGACCCAGATAAGTATGATGGAAAGGATCCTCATGGTTTAGGTCGTTTCCTTACTCAGTGCTTCTTGACTTTCGAGGCTCGGCCAAATGCCTTCGCTTCTGATGGTGCCAAAATCAAATGGATGACTACCTTCCTCCGAGGTATCGCCTTTGATTCTGTGCAAGCCCTGATGAACGTGGGCGAATGCGACGAGCTTAAAAGCTATCGAGCTTTCGTTCAGTACCTCAAGGATTCTTTCGGCGATCCTGACGAAAAGGGGACCGCTAGCCGAAAGCTTCGAGAACTTAGGCAGACTGGGACTGCCGCAGAGTACTTTGTCAAGGTCAGAGAGCTTATTGCAGTGCTTGGTTGGAAAGATGAAGAACCAATCCTTGATCGAGCTATTGGTGGGCTTAATGACGAGCTTCAGGACGAAATCGCTCGTTCAGGAAAGGACTTCGAGAAGTTCACCGATCTTGTCAAGTTCATTGTTCCTCTCGATAATCGAATTCGAGCTCGGGAGGCCGAGAAAAAGAAAACCCAACCTCGACATCATGTTGAGCGAATCTTCTCGGCTACCCCAACGACTAAAACCTTCTCGGAGAAAGTAGCCACTCCCTCACAAACCCAGACGACTCAAACGACTACTTCAGTTCAGCCGAACGCTGCTTTGGTTGACCAAACTCAATATACTCAGTATCGTGGTGGACCGTTGAGCGAAGAGGAAAGGACTAGGCGAAGGGTGCATAACTTGTGTAACTATTGTGGACAAGCTGGACATTACTCTATCTTCTGTCCTAAGCGACAAGCCAAGCTAAGTGATGGTGTCCAAAACTCTGCCCCAACGCAAGCTCGTCCTCCCTCTCCTGCTCCTCGAGCTCCATCACCTTCTTCCGCTCCCCCAAAAGCTTAAGGGTTGTCGGCGATTTGGAGAGCCGTCAACCCGAGACGGCTAGTCTGTCAGCTTTAGCTCCGACTCAAGTTCCTTCGGTTCCTAGTATCATTCCCGATGTCCCTGATTCTATCCCTCCTTCTGAAGTTATCTGTACTGTTGACGGTAGATCCTCGATCTGTCATGGGAAGCTGGTCTTCCCTGATTCGACGATCTCGGTCAAAATTCTCGTTGACACCGGCGCGTCTCGTTCATATCTCGACAAATCCTTTGCCGAAAGGCATTCCCTCCCGTTACTGCCTCATAGTTCGCCTATTCCCCTCACGTTGTTTGATGGTCAATCGTCATCTTCTGGACCCATTATTTCCTTCGCTCAATGCGATCTCGTTCTCGGCGATTTCTCCTTGTTAGTCGACCTCGACGTAACGAATCTCTCGGGTGTAGATGTCGTAGTTGGGGCCTTGTGGCTGCATAAGCACAGGCTCGTTCTCGACCTGCACAACTCTAGAATACTTGGTGGAGCTCAGTCCCAAAGTTGGGCAGAGCGTTCGGTACGATTCGATGATACTGTAAAGGAATGCATGGTATCGTCGCCTTCTGGTGAGGATTCGCTCAGTGAGAGCGATGACTCGACTCTGGTAGCGCCAACACGGAAACGTCTTAAACGGAAAAGGCCTAAGAAAAGTAGAGCTAAGAGCCGAAGTCGTGTGAGTGGCCGCTCCCTGTGTTCGTCGGGTGGTGACTACAGTAGTCCATCTCGTGCGAAGTTATGCGCTGTTATCGACAAACATGAGGAAATCGACTATCTCGACGATGTTCCGGGTTTAGCCAGTTTTGACGTTCCTGAAGGATTTACGCCGGAAGAATATAAGGAAGTCCTTCAGGCAGTTCCCAAACAATATCACGAGTTTCTCGATGTCTTTCAACCTGGAAAAGCTCTATATGGGCTAGCTCCTCACCGAGAGACCGACCTCAAAATAAGGTTAGTAGAAGGAGCTCGGCTAAAGGTAGCTCCTCTCTATAACTTATCGCCTGGTCAATCCGAAACCTTGAGGAATACCTTAGATCGGGAATTGGAGGCTGGGAGAATTAGGCCGAGTAATTCGGCTTATGGATCGCCAGTCTTCTTTGTTAAAAAGAAAGATGGCAGTTGGAGGATGGTAGTGGATTATCGCGAACTAAATCACGTCACTATACCTGACGTTTATCCGCTACCTCTGATCTCGCAGATCATGGGCGATTTAGCCGGCTCCACGGTGTTTTCGCTATTCGACATATATTCGGCGTATCAACAACAACGAATGTCGGATGATTCGGTATCCTTAACCGCATTCCGGACTCAGTACGGAATGTTCGAGTCTCTGGTAGTTAGGGATGGACTAAAGAATGCTCCTCCAGGGTTCCAAACGTTCCTCAACCAACAATTCACCAACTTACTAGGGCACGGGGTTATTGTTTATATCGACGACATTATTGTTCACGCCCAAACCCTTGAACGACTTCGCAAATTAACTTGGATAGTTATGGAACGGCTTTGGGTCGCTTCGCTGTACCTGAAAGCTAAGAAATGTCTCTTCGAAGTATCCGAAGTTAAGTTCCTTGGCTTCATTGTTTCGAAAAATGGGATAGCTGCCGATCCAGGTTACGTGCAGGGAGTCATGACTTTCCCTCGACCGACTAGTCAAACCTCGGTTCGACGTTTCCTTGGACTAGCTGGCTACTATTGGCGATTCGTCCCTAAATTCGCTACGATCGCTCAACCTCTAAATCGCCCAACTGGGGCAGTCCCGTTCCAGTGGGGCAAAGAAGAGGAGAAAGCGTTTGTGGAATTAAGGGAGCGGATGAGCCGACACCCGGTCCTCGCTCACTTCGATCCCTCTCTGAAAACGATCATTCAGACCGATGCCTCGGCTTATGGGTGGGGATTTGTTATATCCCAAGTCGATGATAAAGGAGAAGAGCATCCCATCGCTATCGAATCGGGTGCGTTCAAAAATGCCGAACTGAACTATACGGTTACCGAAAAGGAATTCTTGGCTATTGTGAACGCATTTAGGCGAAGGCGCCATCTGCTACTTCAAGTCGAATCCACGGTGTTGACGGATCATCACAACCTTAAATATTGGATGGCTCCTAAGCAGCTAAACCCTAGGCAAGCCAGATGGGTGGACGCACTCGCCGAATTCTCGTTTAAGATTGTCTACTGGAAAGGCAAAAACGCCATATATCCGGATGCGTTGTCCAGAAGAGAGGACTATAGTGATGGAAAACAAGAATTGGCGGAAGTCAACTTCGTTCAGGCCTTACCGAACTACTCGGACGAAGTAGTTACCTCGGAGCTAAGTCATTTTCTTTGAGCGTTGATTGCTGAACCTGAGGAAATTGAGGAGACGCAAATTGTCGAGTCGGTTGAACCAGGTGATGATAACGCGTCGGAGGAGATGGATTTCAAGGAGCTACTCAGCGCCGAAGGGATAGCTGATGGGTACTCCGACAACGAGGATTTAGAGAAAGTAAGGAGTTCTCTGATGGTTGAAAAGACGATAGGTCCGGCAAACGAAACTCTGTCGATTTTCGCTCAACGACTGGGTTTCGAGTACGTGGGTAGTTGGGGGACTGATTCGCTGGGTGTCCTTCGGATAAACGGAAGAGTCTATGTACCCAATATCGGGAGATATAGGGTTATGATTTTGAAAGATCATCATGATAACCCGCTGGTTGGACATCAAGGAGTGGAGAAAACCTGTGAGCTACTTAGGCGAAATTACTGTTGGCTAGGTCTTCGTCGAGATGTCGAACGATATATCCGAGGATGTGGTACCTGTCAACGAACGAAGTCTTCGCGATCTCGACCTAAGGGGCTGTTAAACCCTCTCGAAATAAGCGAAGGACCTTGGCAATCGATATCTATGGACTTTATCGAACCGCTACCGGTTTCGAATGGATACGACTCGATCCTTGTCGTCGTTGACCGTTTAACTAAATGGGCTATATTCATTCCTACGGTAACTACGTTGACTGCCCAAGGTTTAGCTCGGTTGATCGAGGACCATGTGGTATGTCAACATGGGTATCCTAAAGATATAGTGTCGGATAGGGGATCGAAGTTTACGTCGGCTTTCTGGAGCGAGCTAAGTAAGGTATCCGATGTTGGCCTAAGGCTATCTTCGGCGTATCACCCGCAGACTGATGGTCAAGCGGAGCGAGTCAACCAGGTCTTGGAACAGTATCTACGAGTATACTGTAATTATCGCCAAAACGACTGGTCCGAGCTATTACCGCGAGCTTCTTTCACGTATAACAATTCCTTCCACTCGGCGATCCAAATGACGCCTTTTATGGCTAATTACGGATTCTTGGCGAAATTCGGTATCGACTCTTGGGATATTTCAGGTGCTAGCGAAGCTGTTATCGAAAAGGTGGAAGACATGAGAGCGTTACACGAGATGTGTAAAGAGAATATACGGATTGCGAACGAAGATTACGCTAAGTACTATGATCGGCGAAGGGAGGTAGCTCCTTCATTTGAGGTTGACGATCTAGTACTAGTATCCTTGGAAAACATGAAAACGCAACGACCCTCGAAAAAACTAGAGGTCAAACGGTCTGGTCCTTATCGGATCCTAGAGAAGATCGGTGATTCGGCCTATCGAGTTGAGTTGCCGACATCGGTAAAGTACCATAATGTTTTCCATGTCTCGCTATTACAGAAGTTCAACGAGCCTACTTTGAAGGGTCAAACCGTTGAGCTCCCCGGACCTATTGTTGTGGACGACAACTTAGGCGACTCTTGGGAAGTCGAAGAGATCATCGACTCTATACGATATCGCAATAACGTTCGGTACCTGGTAAAATGGAAAGGCTACGAAGGTATAGACTCCGCGACATGGCAGAGCCTAATCGACTTGGATGGCGCTATGGATTTGGTTGAAGAATTCCATGCTAAGTTCCCTGAGAAATCCAGAGCCAAGCCGTTATCAAAGAAAGAGCTGAAAAGACTAGGAAGAGACTAAAGCAATGCATGAGACGAACTACGGAAGTTACAAATCATAATCGGCAAACAAATCAGTAAACTCTCCTAATTCGCCTCCAAGCCGACTAGCGAGAACTTTAGCTCGTTTACCGAAATACAAAAAGACAGGGCTACCAGCGCCTACTGTCTTGGCCAAATCCAGTACCTCGGTGAATTCCCTGAATAGGGGAGCGAAGTTTTGCGAACGGGAAGAAGGAGTGGGGGACAAAAGGGAAGGCGAGCGTTTCCTCTTTTGAGGAGACTTTCGCTTGACCGGGCTGGAATAAAAACTAGTTATGAGCTAAGTAACATTGGACTACTCACGAGCAGGGTCCGGATGAGCAGGTATAGCACCTGCGGTGAGACTGACCTGGCTCGATATAGCAGGCCATCTGGTCTGCATCGCACCTATCACAAGGATCGCTCGTGATAATGGCCGAAGGGTGGTGCCTCTGCGATCTCAGCTAAGTCGTCAAGGAAGCTTACCTTAATGAAACCCAAAGATCGACGCTCGTTCCGGGCTCTTCGCCTAGGCGTAGAGGGCTCTTCCTCCTCGAACTCGCTGTCTTCATTTCTCTCGTCCTCCTCCTCTTCTTCGGGCTCGTCCTCCTCTTCCTCGGGCTCGTCCTCATCTTCCTCGGGCTCATCCCTGTCGGTGCTTGCGCTACTCTCGCGCATATCCTTGTCACCATCGCCGAAATCTGACACGGGGGAGAGACTCGATAGTCTCAACCCCTTCGGCTTGGGGCCTCCTTGTCGACCCGCTTG
Organism: Papiliotrema nemorosa; assembly: GCA_032158125.1. Taxonomy (NCBI): domain Eukaryota; kingdom Fungi; phylum Basidiomycota; class Tremellomycetes; order Tremellales; family Rhynchogastremaceae; genus Papiliotrema; species Papiliotrema nemorosa. The sequence continues at coordinate 257,889 of JASKOT010000008.1, read as the reverse complement.
GAGCGGGACCTCGTCGTTGTCCACCTCCATCGACGGGGAGGGGACTGTCGCCGGAGCCGTGCGTTTAGGCAGCCACGGTTGGATCGCTACTGTTAGCAGTGATTCGCCCACGACCAATTCGGACTCACCAGCGGCTTGCTTTCGACGTTGACGCTTCTTTCTGTCTCTTCGACTCATATTGGATGATAGTTGAATGTCACAAATTCGTTCGTTCAACTTGTTTACTTGACTTCACCAACAACAATCCTGGGACAATAACGATTCGACGAAATTCCCCTATTGTTTACGCGACGCGTTTCAGGTTTAAAAGGGGTAAATACATTTCACGACTTTGGCGCACTGTTCTGCGAAACAATACTGGGTACATGAGTCGTTATTGTTCTACCAAAGGAGAGTGCATTCATCCTACTTGAGTATAGCTGTCTCGCAGGTGCTCAACGATAAAGTTGGGCAGACTGTCATGAAGGCTATCTCGACTACCTCGACGCGACTTACTTTTGCCACCAACGACCGAGGATATATGACCGAGACCTCAACGACTTCGCCTATTTCGCTGAAATCGCCCACTCTAACGACTACTCGAGGATTCTCGCTAAGCAACCGATTATCGCCGAAGAAGCCCTAGGAAAGGCAGAGTGAGAGGTGGAATATTGTTCAACTCTTCATCATCACTCAACGCTCATTCAACGCCCAAGGAATCCTTCGTTCATGACCAGAAAGATATATAAGTACTTGGAGAAGACGGTGGATTCCTTTTCTTTAGCTTCTTATTATCGAGTCAATACAACACTATAACAGTGCTTTCTGCACACCAATTGACACCTCTGCCCCTACTTAAAGATAGCAGTGTCATGTATGAGATTATTTGCATAAAAGGAGAAATGCTGGGCAACTATAGACAAAGGCATAGTACGCCACAACAATAATGAAGGATCACAGGTTCTTGGCAGAAGAAATCTCAGCAAGAGATATCAGGTGCTGATACTCTTCCATTCCTGCAGCCTTGCACAGGGATTGAAACTTCCCTCTATCTTGTTTAATGAGCTCAAGTGGAGATCCTTGTTGAATGAGGTGTCCTTTGTCCATCACCAAGATTTTGGAACATGGCATAATGGTCTGGTTGTCAGCAATGGAAGGCATTGGGTTGTCCCCACTCACCCTCAAGCGATGTGCAATGATGAGCACTGTAACTCCTACAAACTCTTCATGCACCACCCTGCTGATCTCTGCATCTGTTGCAGAATCAATGCTTGCTGTGGCCTCATCCAGAATGAGCAGCTTGTGCTTCTTGAGCAAGGCTCTTGCCAATACCACTAGCTGTTTCTGACCTGCTGACAGGCTATGATGTCAGTGAATGAGCTGCGCATTGTCCACAACACAACATACTTTTCACCTCCAGATTTGATTTCACTATCAAGATTGCTGAAGATGTTGATTTGTGCCTCCTCTTCCACCACTGTCATCTCACTTTCACTTGATGCAGATGAACCAGCAGACTCATGGTGCTTGATAAGCTGGACTTGATGCAAAGCTTCATATAATTCTTGATCAGAGTATCTCCCCTCAATGTCAAGGTTAAGCCTCAACGTCCCAGAAAGCAGGATAGGATCTTGAGCAATGATACCAAGATTTGATCTCACTTGATTCAGCGGAATCTGGGATATGTCTATTTGTGAGTCAGGGATGATTTTGCCTTCATCTTACCTTGACCATCAATTTCAATCTTGCCACGTGTGGTATCCACAAAGCTGAAGAAGGCCTTTGCCAAGGTGGATTTTCCCCCTCCAGTTGCCCCAACAATCCCAATTCTTTGACCCCCTTCCACAGAGAAAGAAACATCATGGAGGATGTCAGGCATGTCTGGCCCATATCGGACTCTCAAGTCTGTGACTTGGACGGCTCCTTTGCTTGGCCATCTGACAACTTCCATGTCCAATGGTGGAGTGTATGCTGGATCTTGAGGATTGAGAATCTGTCCTTCTTCCCTGGGCAGAAGGCGGTATTCTGTGGTTCTCTCTAGACTGACACCCTTGAGCTCAAATTGCCGCAAGTTGATGAGGAGCCAATTGACATTCCAGGTGATGTTTCCAGCAAAGATGAGCATAAACCCTGCAGCTGCACCAGTGATGCCTGGTTTGGTGAGAATCAGTGTCAGTGTTGTAGCATTAATGACAACATCCAAAAGACGCAAATTGACTGATATGAGCTTCTCCTTCTTTTCAAAAAGCAAGTCTGTCTTACTGTACAGCCATCTGGCAATGTAGATACGCCAAGCAGTGACATTAATTTTCATGTTGAGCTCTCTGAGCAGATCTTCTCATCAGCTCTTGACAAGCCACATGAAGGCTGTGAACGACTGACTTTCAATAAAGACAGATTGCAGACCAAAAGCCCTAATGACTGCTGTGCCAGCCACAGTCTCCCCATATAGGGCATTGATAGGACCAGGGATGATTGATTCCAGTCTTCTGATTTGTCTTGAGCTTGACCGGTACCATTGTCCCTGGGTGTCAGTTCATATCTCCTCTTTGCCATAGTGTCACTCACTGGTTTCCAAACACCAGCAAGCAACAGGATGCATACCACACAAAAGATCCAACCCCCTCTGACAGTGACCGAGACAATGTTTACAATGACTATCATCAGCAGGCCATACATTTAGCAATCATTCAATAGCTCACTGTGAAGAACCACCTCTGACATCTCTGAAAAGAGCTCAGAACATTCAAGGGTCTCATTCTGTTTTCATCAGCTAGACAGACAGATTGAAAAACAATTGCTTACAAGGTCTTCACCAAATCTTTGTATGATACTCCCTGCTCTGGTCTTTGAAAAGAATGCCATTTTGGCGCGCAACACTGATTCTAGCATCTGAGAGTGGATCTGTACATGTCAGAGCCTGGCGCAATAATGTTTGAGTGTCCACTCACTCTTCTTGCAGCAGTCACTGCTCCCCAGAACCTGAACAAGCTGAAGCCAGATTCAAATGTATTGACAGCTAGAGCAAGCTGTTGCTCATCAGCTTCAACTTTCCTCCAAGAACAACTGTAACTTACGCCTGAGTACAATGCAACCCAAAAGATTATTGTATGTCCATTACCCGTTCCGTCAGAGTTGTAAGTCCAAAGCCTGCTGTTGAACTTTTTATTCCTATGCAAAGGTATCCAGTACTCACTCAAGAGCATGTTTTTCAGCAACAGGTCCAATAGCAGTCAAGAAAAGAAGTGCAACAACTCCTGTCCAAAACAGGTTGTTGCCGTTGAATCTCTTGAGGTCCTTCCAGTGTTGCAAGTCAATGTTCCCTTTATCCCTGGCTTCTTCCACAAGCAGCTGTTTGGGTGTCTTTGCAACCTGTTCCCTGATTTCAAATGAATCCTTCTCTGCTTCAGCCTCCTTCAGTGACTGTCTTCTCCCTGCCACAAGTGGCTCTGCACTGTCTGATCCTTTGCTTTCTGTCTTTAGATGAGCCATGTGGATGGTCTCTAGGAGTTCTGGACCTCTGCCTGCCCAGACAGCCCTGCCATCATCCAGGTAGATGGAATGACCAGCAAGAGGTGCAAGAGATTCCACAGCGTGAGAGGCAATGATGGTTGTCCTGTCTTTCATCAAGTCCCCATTGAAGCAGTGTTGTACAATATGTTTTGAGGTTTGGGCATCAATTGCTGAAATGACATCGTCCAAGAGAAGAACAGATGCCCTTGAGTAGACGGCTCTTGCCAGAGAGACACGAGCTTTCTGACCGCCAGATAAAATCTTGCCCCTGAGGTGATTAAGCAAAAGATCAAGGTGAGTTTCTGCAGCTCACCTTTCACCAATTTCTGTGAGATCTGCATCATCAAGTAGCGCAAGATCAGGTAGCAAACCAACAGCCTAATCATCAGCATGGTATGTGGTGCAAGGACACTGATACCTACAAAGATGACTGCTTTGTATCGCTCAAAATCCATTGGCAGTCCAAACAGAATGTTGTCTCTAATGCTTAGACTCTGCAGCCAAGGTGTCTAGTTATCAATATCATTGCAATGTGAGGCTGAGGCAGACACTCACCTGTGGGACATATGCAACACCCCCTTTTCTCAGAGACCAATCTGGGATCTTTGCATCCAATGGATCCAGAAGGTCTGAAACCAGATAAGAGATTTTGCCTTCCACCAGTCTTGCTTCACCCAAAAGAGCCAACAAAAGCAAAGTCTTGCCTGAGCCAAATTTGCCTGCCACAAGGGACATCTGGCCTCTGGGGAAGGTCACATCCAAGTCACGCAATTGGAAGGTTGGTTTGGCGGCAGATGCGCCTTCTTGAGGATCCTGCGCAGGTGCAATATGCCATGTGACATTGCCATGGATGAATATGCTGTCTGATTCGGGAAGAGCTCTTGAGTCATATGGTGCCTCAAGCAGATAGTCCACGTCTTGTGCCTTGAGAAAGTGGCCAATGCGTTTGGCAGAGAGGATCTCTTGTATGAGCTGAGCCATAGAGGTAGGAAGCTCCATTAAGCTTGGTCTGAGTTCTGAGGCATCAGCATGGATCTTAGCTGTTTCAGCCATCTGTTTGCTCACCATCAAATACAGCAATGGCAGTCTAACCATCAGTGAAATACACAAGAGAAGATCAAGATTTACAAATGCAATTGGTGCAGTGAGTTTCTTTTTGGCAACCAGTGTGTAGTGTGCAAATGCGACAACAACAACCAGAGTTGGTGCTGCAGAGCTGATTATCAGCATTGTCCTCCTGAGTTGGGAACATACTAAAGCAGTCCAGAACCAGCCCCAAGCAGTCTTGCTTTGATCAACTGCTTGAACTCTCTGTCTCTGACTTCATTGATCCTTCCATACCAGTACCTCTCTGTTGCCATCATCTTGATCATTGAGATAGCTTGGATTGCTTCCTGCATGAGTGAGATCTTCTCATCTTTAACGGTGAGGCGCTTTTCAAAGACTCTATACTCTAGCTTGGTGAGGAAATAGGCAGGGGGAAAAGTGAATGCAAGAGTTGCAAGGCCCCAGAAACCAGATGGGCCTGTGTGTGAGTTGTAGAAATGTCTTTGCGCTTACCCAAGAGGATCCAGACGTATGAGCAACCCAGAAGTAGTTCTACTAAGGCTCGAATAAGGCTGACAAAGGTCCATCCAATCCGGCTCAGGGCTGCACAGTCTGAAGAGATGAGATTTAGAATATCTGCTTTGGTGTGCACAATCTTCTCCTTTCCTTTGATAGTGTGTGTGGGTGTTGCAAATGCATTGCGGGTGAGGATCTTTCTTTGAAATGTGTCAGTCCTTTCAATCCCTTGGAGAGCTACTCACTGATACAACAAGAAAGCCGCATGAGTTGTCAGTCTGGGATTGACATAAAGGGATGATAGGTTGAGTTGTTGAAGTAGAATGACAAGGTTGATGACCCGGACAATGACAAAAAGTACTGCAAAGGCAACTGCTGCTCTGTTGCCAGAGACATTGTCAATGATATAGAGAATCTGTTGTAGACAGATGTGAGGGAGATACCACAATGGACAAAGCAGAAGCATGTACGCAAATCCTGCAAGTGAGTGTAGTATGCAATGTTGTTCTTACCTTTTGTGACAGCCTTCCATTCTGGGGACCAGACAGTGTAGAGTAGTGCAATGGTGGGGCCAAATGATGTCTTGATGCCACTAGCATCATTGACGTGAACAGATTCTTTGAGGATGTTCTGAGTCCGGAAGTATGCATGAGCAGCAGGGACATCTTGAATATCGACCTGATCCATGATGGATGTTTTACTGATCATGGGATAGACAAAGGTGAACATCAATCGGCCAAAAATGGTGGAAGAAACCTCTTCATTGACGTTGGGTGTGTGTGCTGTTTCCGCATCATAGCCAGCTTCTTCAACTTTCCTGGTGACTGCTTTGGAGTAGAGCTTTGAGAGATCTTGGTGGAGCTTTGGACCCATTGGGATGAGGGCGCTTGAGATGGAGATGAAGCCGGCAAGTGCAAACAAGGTGTATTCAGACCAATGTGGGTTGCTGAAGTAATTGATTGCTAGGGCTTGACCAAGAGTGACGAGGTACCAGTGAAGGAAAGAGATACCAGCAATAGCGCAGATATTGGCGGTGAGAGCAGAGTGGTGTGCCACAGAGCTGGTGCAGATAGACCACAAGGACAGGATAAAGAGATACAGAGCTGCTGCCGTTTCTGACGTAATTCGGACAATTGCCCATGGTCCCAATCCAACCTGATGAAATCGGATAGATATGAGGTAGCCATGCAATGCTAGCGATGTCGATGTGAGAAGGAGAACAAAGAGTTTCTGGATCACAATCTATTTGCATGAGCAAAATCAAAACGGTGCACTCACATCTTGCCAGAAACCAGGCAGATTGACGGGTTCTCCATCCCCGGCAACGGCGTCGATATGTTCAAGAAGCAGCTTGCTGAATAAGCCCTTGCGCGTCGAAGCCACAAATCCGTCCTGGAGCTTGATCTTGCCGCGCGAAAATCGTCTTCGGATGAGAGGTATAACGATGACGGCTGCTGAGACAACGACAGCCGATAGAACGAGTACAAAAGAGGCGTAGTGAGTGATCTGAAGCCATCTCGGCTCCTTCGTGATGGGATTGTCACGGAACATTGTCTGAATGGTCGATGAGCGATGTGAAGGGCTTAGCTTGTACACGCTTGTGCATATATATACTACAAAAGGGCATGGGAGCTGCAACCCTCGCCGAAGATTCTCGCATAAAGGGGCGGACATACAAAGGATGTGCGATACAATGCGATATTCGTGATCGACATAAGTGAGTCACTCTCAGGAGTTGAGACTCGTCGCGGGGAAGTGCATATCTGTCCTTTAAGCTCGTCCCCGCACTGCAGTTATCGTGGCTGCGATCCCATGCTCCTTTGCTGCAGATCTCCGCCTCGACCCTGCTATAATCTGACAGACGCCCAAATGTGTGGGTTGAAAGCAGGGGTCTATATGTCGCGCTCATGTCGGTTTGAACTGCGCGAGGTGGTACGCGACTCGCTTTCTAGCCTTGAAGTCTGTCGAACTGTCCGCTCTGGCCAGTAACGACCGCCACGGTTATCATCTTTACGTTATGAGATTCGGCGCCGAAATTGCCTTCTTCGGGAGGGTGGGGTTGGACACGCTGGTCGCAATTTGGCGTTCCTGAGTTTATGAGGAATTCTCTTTTGTTCTCAGTTGCCCACTGACAATGACCCGGCTTACCCGCGACGATTCGATGCTCCCTGGGCCATCAGCTCTTTCGAGACGCTGCTCGAGCTCGAATGGTCCTGGGGTATGTCTATGCAGCAGAAAAGTGGCTGCGTTTCATCTTTGTCCATTGTCCATTGTCTGCTTTACCTGTTGAGGTTCCTGGCCCGCCCGACGGCGCGAGAGGCTCGGTATGTCAGCTTACGAGTGTAGAGAGATGTCCCGACTATCGCCTTGTGACGCTTGGCGTGGGGAAGTGCATAGACTCTCGGTCCCCCGTTCGCCTTCGCCTGCGCGTTCTGCAGGTTGGGATGGACAGGGAGATGTGCCAGGCTTGGAGGTTTCGTTCGACTCCATCGATATCCGAGAGGGCTTGGAGGAGGAGCGAGACTCTCACGACTCTCACGCCGGCAGGATATCTCCCAAGTGAGTAACTCCTCTGTTGTTTCACTGTAGTCGCATTGTTATTGTTCTAACCTTGACAGCCCATGCGAGGCAGTACTGCTGACCAAGCAGCCGTATCAATCGTCTGATAGTTCCATATCCATCACCTCTTCCATCTTTATTCTACCACCCGTTTCACCTTCATCTACGCTTGGTCCGTCTGTAGCATCAGCTGCATCAGCATCAACGCCTTCGGCAAGATCAGCAACATCACGGGAATCAGGCGGAGAATCGAGCACACCCGCATCTTCGGTTGATCGAGATTTCGTCTGTTTATCAACTTGCTCTGAAGTCGACAAGTACCGCAGCTGTCTTTCATCGTCCTCTTCCGTACCCGTTCTTCTTGTTTCGAGCTGCGAAAGCATCTGTCCCCTCACTCGACCAAAGCGACGCAGATCAGCCCCGGCCTCGACCTCTTCCAATATGTTGCCATTCGAGCAAGGAGTCGCGGATCTTCGACGCGCTAGTGAAGGTCATAAACGGGATATGAGCATGTTGGACATGTCTTTGAAGGCCACATGCAATACGGCGCCGCTAGCGTGGGATGGAAGTGGTTCTTACTCGAATAACCAGCGACATTCGTCGACAAATCGCAATTGGTCGGGTTTGAAACGAGCCCTGTCTCTGGGGTCGTCTTCGTCGTCTCGGTCGTCAGGTAACCACGTAAAAGGAGGTAGGCAACTCCATCGTGCTCGACGTTTGTCCGACTTGGGGGAACAAACGACATCGACGAGAGCTCGGAAATTGCGGAGTAATCTGGAAGCTGTGGTTCACCACCATCACCAGATCGAAATGAGTGATCGTCACAATCACAACGGGATTGAACGAGGTCCAGCCAGTGGTCCAAGCTCACCTTGCAGTCCCCCTTCTCTTGCACTCTCCTCCGACGATGACCGGTATGCCCTTGACGACCACATCTTCGCCCTGAAACTCTTCCCAAGACCTCCAGGCAGGATCCTGTCTGGCTTTGATGGCATCGACGAGACAGATCTCGATCGTCTTCAATTCTCGCTCGACAATATATCGCAACCGGTAGTGTCCACATCGTCTGTCCAACTTGTATCAACAGTGTCAAAGGCCAAAGACGATTGCTCGCCTACGGTCCCTCGATTCGAAAACATCAACCCCTCGTCAGACTCAACGCACACGCCTTGTTGTCCTCCTTCCCCTCCTCTCACGCCATCCCCACACTTGTCTTTAGACGGATCGACGTTGCTCAAAACACCATACACACCCACCGACGCAAGCAGGGAAAGCAGTGCTCTCAACGGTGTTGGCGAGCGGCTGGGTCGTGTGAAAGGAGTCCCTTTAGATTTCAAGGATCGCTCCAACGATTATACCCCGTCTATATCAACACGAGGCCAGTCGAGTCCCCCATCCACTGTCAACTCTTGCCATTCAGCATCGCCAACGCCGGTCAACACGGCGAGCACCACAACAATAAAGCATACCTCGCCGCGAGTCACATTGGTACACGAGGCCAGACAGACAATGGGCGATTCTTGGTGTCCTCCTGATACTGGTGAGTGGGGCGTTTCTATTCGTTATTGTTTATCCATCAAACCCCATCGACCGTTCAACGTTGATCACTTCTTCTCGGTCATTCTCTATCCCTTGTCTGTCACAGGTGCATGAGCTGACTCTGCCCTCTCACAGACACTCTTGATCCGCTTCCACCTATCACCGCCTCGACTCTACCCGCCCTTCCCGTGCTGGCGCACCCTTTCACCTGCGATTCAGCCTCATCAGCTCCCTCTTCTGCTAGGACCACTTCGACCTCCAATCCTCATAACGACACCTCACAACTCTCCTCCCCTCCCACATCGTATACCCAGCTATCCCGTCGTCAATCAAAATTCACTGCGTTCTCGGGTTCATCTTCAGCTTCATCCATCCGGTCTTCGGACTCCACAAGTAGCTCAATCAGGTACGGTCACGCTCAACATTGTAGATTAGGGGAGAAACCCGACATCTCGACAGTCTTTGAGGAAGAAGGTTCCATAACTTCTCCCGAGAAAGATATCGACCTTGTCCCCTCGGACAAGAGTCTGACAGCGGACGGACACAGCCCTCAGTTTCGGGATATTACGCTTGCTGGTCACGTACCATCTGTGCCAAAGGACCTGGACCCACGAGGGACACGCCAACATCCCGATTTACCATCACCTACTCTTCCCCCTTCGACCTCCTTTTCGAGGCTCAATCATCAACCTTCCTTGTCAACACTCGTGTCCAAGGCACCTCCATCAGCGGCCGGTAACACTCGCGCAAATCGAAGCGGGATTATCTCCTCGGAAGTCTCTGGTCTCTCTTCGCGCACCAACAGATCAGCACCTCATCCTTTTGCTTCTGTCGCAGTTCGTCCGGCATCGCCACCTCTTGCGCCTTCCCGAACGAAAGTGATGTTGTCGTCTTCAAGGTCTCACCCAAACCTCATGGACGGCTATGCTGCTCCTTCCTCTCTGTCTCCCCCTCACCAAGTGCAAGTATCCGAATCCGCACCGGAGGAAGGTGAACTGTGTCCAGTCTGTAACGAGAGCTTGACATCGGATTATCGTATCTTTGGTGAAAGGCCCCACGTAGTAGGAGAATGCGGACATGAGGTACACCACGTAAGCGATTCGTTTTTCAGACCGGTCAGTCTGACGTTTGTAGGAATGTTTCCTACTTTGTTATGGTGAGGTCCCAGCTCCGGGATCCCGGCGGGCAATCGGAGTGTGTGGAATCTGTAGACAACCCATGAGGGTCGCCGAGGGAAGCTCTAGACGCAAAGGCAACAAGAAGGGCAACAGTACGTGATTCCTCCCACAGCGATGTTCCTTTGGCAAGTGAAGCTGACAGTTCCACAGAGCTAGCAGCGCTCATGGGTCAGTCCGAAGAAACGGACTCCCTCGGCTCAAATGATATCCCTTTCGAATCTTCCGCTTCTATCCCTTCAAAAGATCGGTCACCTTCTGCCCTGCCCACACCTGATCTCAAATCCGATGATCCAATCGTTACCTTGGCGCCAGGCATGTCTGCTTCTGTTTCGTCTCGCTCATTGGCGAGCGATGGTCAAGCAACCGTCGTCGTTCCCACCATCAGCGTCAAGTCCGAATTCACCTCAATCTCGAAATCCCACAGGGCAAGCAAAGGCCAATTCATGACGACCATGGTGTCAGTGACGGTACCTTCGGCCGGAAATCGCGGAAAGTATCCCCCAATATTCCGCTCTTTCGATGCCTCCTCTTGCACAGAGACTTCGCCACGACTTCCTCCGTCTCCTAAATCCGAGGCATCTGGTCGAGCTGGTCCATCTTCCGCTGTCACCGGCCCTCCAGTCAGTCCCTTCGGTGCTGTCGTTGTGGATCTACAGACTCGAGTTTCGGACTATAGCAGTCAAGGGCTCGATGCTATCGGCCATCTTCGGCTCTTCGACATATTGTCGGTGAGAAAAGGCGCATTGATGCGAGAGTTTAATGTATACCTGTTTGAGGAAGCCCTCATCTGCATCACGGAGGAGAAGAAATCGGGCATCCGCCAATTTTTCGGTGGATCATCCAAGTCCGACTCGTCTGGCAAAACGGTCACTCAATCTTCAGTCAAAAGCCCGTCAGCAAACAAGGGTGCTCTCAAGCTCAAAGGTCGTATATACCTAAAGCATGTCAAATACATCTCTGACACAAGCAAAGTCGGCGAACTCAGCTTGACTATAGCTATGATTGACGAGAGGATGGACTCTTTCATTCTGGTGTTTAAGGAGAGAGGAGCCCACGGGATGTGGAAATCGACTTTGGAGGACATCGTCCAGTCAGCTAAGGCGCAGATATCTCCGTATGCGGTCCCGGCGATCGACAGCGCCAGTACTACGCGATCGAGAAAGATAGCTCAACTCATGGGCGAACTTCCTCCGATGCCTGTCTCGGCTAAGTCTGCTCGCGCCGGTCCATCGACACGCCCGATGACAGCGTCAACCAGCCAGAGTTTTGGCGATATTGTGATTTCACCTTCTACGGCCGGATACGGCGCCAACACACCGGCTACCTCGGCTTTCAACCCCATGTCACCTACTTCAAATCAAGCTGTCTCTTCTGGCGATCTCGTCTACACTGCTCCCCTCGGTCCGGTACACACTGCCATGGATGTCATCGTCATCTTTTCCATCCCCGCCGCAGCGCCTGGTGCAATGCAAACGCCCTCATGGCAAAAGAAGACGAAGATGATGCGAGAATCCGTTGCGTTCCTCCTCGCTTCGGTCGGTCCGCGAGATCGAGTCTCCATCGTGTCATCCGAGCACGGTCCCAACGGTATCATTCGAAGGACACCCTTCCTCAGCTCAACTCGGGCAGAATCCCGACGAAGACTCGAGGCTTTCGTTGACATTATTGGGGCTGGTCGAGTCGAGAACGACGAGTACGAAGTGGTGATTGGGCGGGAAGAGCGAATTGACGTTGTCACAGCGATGAATGTCGCCTTGGATGCCGTCTTGCAGCGTAAAGCAAAGAATCCGTTGGGAGCGATGATCGTGGTTAGTGATAGTACGGAAAACATCAAACGAGCTCAAATGGACCTTGTCACCGCTCGACTGGATGCGGCAAACATTCCCGTTCATGCTCTGGGTTACAGCAAAGGGCACGATCCGTCACCCCTTTGGATGATCTCGAACCATACCTACGGTACTTATACCTTTGTCCGAGATTGGTACGACTTGCAGAACGCCTTTGCCGGCGTTTTGGGTGGCTTGACGAGTGTCGCCATTACCAACATGAGGCTGCACCTGACGTGCTCCGACAACGACTACAAGATCTTGCGCTTGGCGGGAGCTAGCAACTCGTTGATTCACGCCAACGGCAAGCATTGCGAGATCGAGTTGCGAGAGATGCGTTTTGGCGAGACACGTGAGGTGATTGTGGAGATCGACTACACCCACCCGTCTGTAGGCGCATCTCAGCGTGATTCACGTGAGTCTTCCAGCTCTGAACAGGCGCCCTCTCAAGCGGGAGATTCGACACGGGGATCGGGCTTGCAGGTTGGCGGTTCGGGCGGAAGCTCTCTGGGACTTGACGCCTTGTCAGTCTCCGAGTCAAATGCTCTCGAGGCCGTATACGAGTCTACCTTGATCGACGAAGAGCCTGTGCTCGAGGTGGATTGCTCCTACCACGATCCCGCGGTCAATCGATCAGTGTCACGCCTAAATCGACCGGTCCTTCTGACTTGCGCGATACTGCCCTCAAACGCCCCGCAATCGACTACACCCGGCGATCCAGCTATTATCCGCAGACGCATGGAAGTCCTTGCATCGGATATGATAACCCGAGCGCTTCTCATTGCCAGTCGAAGGAATTACGTGCAGGCCTCCAAGATTCTTTCTCAGACTATGGGGATTGTACACAACATGGTGGACCGCATGAGAACAGTCCAGCTCCCTTTGGTGGCCAGTGGATATCATCAGAAGTCGAAGAAGGAACTCGCAGTCTTGCATTCGATGGACGGGATGATGGCTGTACACCATGATTTGGAGGAGATGGTAGAGGGAATGGAAGAGCATCCAGAGTTGTTCGAGAGAGATACGCGAAACTTTGCAGCGCAGCAGGTCAGTCGTTCGGTTTTGTATACAACACATGACGCTGACATTCAGGCTGTGGTATACAGATTGCAGAAATCATGGACGACAAACACGAAGACTGAGACGATATATTGTGTTCCCGGATGTAAAGAGATGATCGGCATCAGTGGACAATGGCAGCCTACCAGGGACGTCATGAGTCGGGAGACGATGCTCAAGGCTGCTGCGGCTGCTTCGGAAGAGAGTCAGCGACGGATGATCGCCTCGAGGGTGTAGGCGTGGTACATAATGGGCGTGCTCGAGGTAGAGGTGACATGAGTATATTCTTTGGCAGTGCGCTTTCGCAGCAGCGATAGCCGAGTGTAATGATTGATAGCCATGCATATACATAGGTTCAGGCATGACGGAAGCAAGGCGACCCTGAAACACTAGGCTGAAACATTCTTCAAACGTTCGTCTCATCCACAACTCTCTGCCTGTGCATAACGAGAGGAGGTCACACCAAGGGCGAGGAAACGCTATCAAGGCGGAGATCATGAATCATTGGTGTCGAGCAGTGACTCTGTTGAGGAAGCATCTACTCGCCCAGCTAAGGCTGAGGATTTGGTGTGGCACCTCAGCAGGTCAGGTCACACTCACGCCAAACTTGCTGCCGGTTCACTGCTATTTGGCTGAATCCCAATCGAGCGGTTGAAGTCTTCTTGGAAAGTCTTAAGACAGTGGTCAACGATGCTCTCGATCGATCTGTTCGTAATGTACCGTATTCGTACTGTGCTAACCGTACTCGTTTTCGTTTTCGTACTCGTACTTTACTTTATACGTTTCAGTGGCGAGACATAATCCAGTCTGAACTGATATACACGTCTCGAACCCTACTTCTTCCGCCAAGAAGGACCAGATGCAGCGAGATACCTGCTCTGTAGGATCCTAAATGTAACGCTGTTGCGCGATTTTCCTTGTTGAAACGAGGAGTCATTTGCCGAAAGTTGTAGAATCCGTGATATGACTGATACTGTTCTGTTACCAATACGGCTCATCGTGTCTTGGTCCAGTCTTCCAAGGTCGTAGCTTCATCTCGTGCACCTAAGACCTCGTGGCCCTCGATTCTATTCCTCTTTCCACTCATCACTTTGCATCCTATACCATTCATCATACACGGTAATTCGTCAGAGACGAATCCGCTTCTCACACTTCACAAAGCGCTCTTGACTTGCCCTCAGGTTTGGTGATCATCACTGGAGGAGACGCCCAGCTCGTGGGACGTCGAAGAAGGGTGGCTGGACCACCCATATCTGTTTGCTTGCCCCTACCTTGATCCGGTGATCCTCGACAAAATCTCCAGAAAACCTGGTAGTCTCGCGAAAGCCTCATCGAGTCGGATTTGACGGTCGACTGACTGATATCCCGAACTGCTGCCATTTCCTGGTCTCGTTTGACATCTGTCCCGCAGAGGAGGTGGTGGCTGGCACGAATAGTTGCTGCATCGACCAGCGATAAACAACTCAATACCCTCATTCTCGCCCTACCTGGTCAAGCTGGACTGTGACCACCCTCCGCCCTTCGCTTCGCGTTCGACGCTCATACCTTATTCGCGGTGGAACACCAATCAGCGATCTCCATATTCTCATCCTACGCGTGGACCGCCCGTCATGGACGCTCTCACTGTAACATACCGCTCAGGAGGGCGATACCTCCTTCCCTCCACTACGCCCTCAACACCCGGTCTCACGCCCAACGCGTCTTCTACCTCTTCTTACTCGCTCTCGTCTTCCCCTTCCTCGGCCTCTTTCAACACGTCAAATGTCAATCTCCACCCCATCTCTGCTACCACTGGCACTGGGACTTGCGCCTCACCTCGAGGAACGCCGGCGAGAAATGAAGGAGTAGCGAGACCCGTCATCGCTCGAGCGGGATCAAGACCGAGTTTGAGGCATATGCCTTCGTGGCGGTCGTTCACTTCTCACGTATCGCTCAAAAGCCGGGGTAGCGAGGTGGAAGATCCCGACGAGGCCATATTCCAATCGTCAGAGGATGAAGCGTTTGTGCGTGAACAGCGGGAAAAGACACCGATGAAAGATCGCTTCCGGCGCGGTCGAGAGCGAAAGATGAAGACCAAGCGTGTAATCGATACTGGAACTCTACAAGGGGACAAGGTGGATGATCGAGGTCTAACCCATCCATCGACTTTCGCCAAGGCGCTGAAAAAGCTGAGCTTGGGGTCTTTGAGTGGACATGAGCAAGTCAGAAAGAGAAACTCCATCCCCCGTCAAATGGTTGATCAGGGCGAATCAGGCAGGTTGTCACCTGTACCCCTATCACCACAGAGTAGTCACTCCGAGCTTGAAGTCCAGGACGAGTACTTTACCCCGCCGAGCATCTCCACTGCCATCCTCCAATCGGTCCCCTCCCTGCCAACCCATGTAACACTTCCACGGGGTTCACTCCGACCCAAACAGTGGACTGGGGAGATCACTCCCACACCAGTACATACGCCCGCGAAAGAACGTCCTCCGCCAGCGGAACCCGTCTCATCGGGACCTGCCGAGGAATCGAGCTCGCCTTTATTCAACAGCGATATCTTCTCTCCTCGTGTACGACAAGCACCGGTGCTCCGTGGTATTATCGATTCTTTGCCCGTCTCGCCTCTCGAGCTCCCGATCTCCCGACTCACCCAAAGCACCACGACTTCACGCATGACTGAATACCCCACACCTGTTTTACCACGCAATACCACCCCTTCGCCAATCTTGAGCGCAAACATTGCGAACGTCGCCATGCCCAGCCTGGGCCAAGTCGTTTCTGATCTGCAACACTCTTCTTCCTTTTCTCGACCTCGATCTACCGTCAACCCAAGTTACAGACTACCTCGAGCTTCTATACCTACTTCTGGATCGACTCCAACGCTGTTCCCCACTTCTTATACCCAGTCGAGTCTACCCTTTACGCGTCGACACTCAGCTATCATCCGTCCTCAGACTCTCCCTTCGCCTGTACCTCCCAGTTTGATCACATCGCCTAGGTCGCTCGGGACGCCGTTGATCCCGCCTGGACCGACTTCGCCCTCTCGATTAGATACACTCGCGGGTCGACCACCCCCGGGATTTGTCATGGAGACTGTACCGGACATACTGGCCGATACAAGGGCACGACGAGCTAGCGCAATCCTTCGGGCCGGTGCCATGTCTCCAACGTCTGGTTTGGGATTCGGAGCAATGACTCAAGCAGGAAGCGGTTTCCGAAAAGCCAAAGAGGGCGATGGTGGATCAGTCCACCGTGGATATGACCGCACCGGTCATCGACTCCCTACACCTGGCACGTTTGGCCTGGAGGGCGAAGCGGAGCAAAGGATGATCACGGAGGGGATCAACCCGTATTTTGCCTGAGGGGATCGTCATCGAGTGAAGCAGCATCGCCAGGGGTTTAGGATAATTGGCCCGGCGTAGATTATCACACCTTGTTGAGTGGAACCATACAATGTTGATGCATAATGAAATCTATTCTGAACAATCAGCGTGAGGTGTCCTGATATACATACGTATTGAATACCGCCCCTGTCCAGCAATTCCACACTACTCGCGGTGCCCATTGACCAGCGGCTCATTTTCGTCTGTCTGGGAAGCTAATTGCGTTCCAAAATCATCGACTCCGAGTCGCTTCTGCCGGCGTTTCCACAAAGCACAAATCACCTGCCAGTCAGTTTGTTTTCGGCTTGCGTCCTGAGAAATCTGACAAGCAGAGCGCCCTGCATCAGTCCTGTCACAGCGTAAGGTAGCCACGAGGTCCAATTTGTTCCTGGTCGAAGGACGATACTCAAGCAAAACAGTACGCTTCCCGGGACTTGGATTATCATTGTGCCCAAGCTCAACGCTCCAACCAACTTCGCTCGATAGGTCTTGTAGATCTGCGGAGCATACTGTAGCACTGCAAGGAGTGTACCGGACAGTCCGAGGAAGGTGGCGAAGTACTGTAAGAGAGGGTGGGGTGGAGTCCGAGGAGGAAGCAGAAAAAGAAGGGCGAGAGCGAGTAGAAGCAATAGACCGCTGAGGGTCAGCTCAGCCATGCGATCTGCCGACAACCCAGCTGACAGATGTAAAGCGACTACGATAGCTAGTGTCACTGCGAGTCGCCAATCAGGCGTAGTGACCACTTTGGCTTTAGGCGATGCGGAAGTCTCGGATGAGGTCGAGTCTGTAGCGCCATAATGGGTGTCCGCGGGCGGTGAGATAGGGAGAACTTGCTGATATTTGAGATGTATTGGGAAACATACCATGTAGAGGATCAGTCTGGCGCGTGAGCTCAACCCGGGCAAGGATCGGAGCTCACATGATGGTAAACAACGCCCATTGAAGGGAAACTTGGAAGAAGCCCAATAACGACTCGAAGCATCGTCCCGCTGACTAACTCATCAGCTCCACGCAAAAGTATTGATGTGAGCTGACTATTATTCTGCAGCATCGGAAGAGTGGCCATTGGACTATGAGCAAGTTGAGCATGCCCGAAGCGGACGAGGTCGCGCCCAGGAGGAGATACCACTGAAGGTAAGCTATGTGCAGAACTAATCCGATAGCTTACTGGTGAGAAGCCTTCCGATGTGCCGGCTCTGATGATGCGAAGATGCTGGTCATCAACACGTCGTCTATATAATGAAGACCTTAGACATACCTGAGGAAGGTAACTGATCACGAGGCCGGTGCACAATCCCAGGGAGAGTATCAGTGTCCATGCATCGTGGGACTCTCAATCAGCTCAGCTGATCAAGTCTCATATGCACTCACTGCTGGACATTCTGAAGGTGCTGGTGGAGGTCTCATGTCGCTTGCTCTACAGTCAAGTAGAAGGCATGCAAGAGGTGGATCAACCGGGTAAGCTCGACCGCCGGGGACCCCATATCCCGTTATCTCGGTGGCAAATCGCCACACCCCTTTACAGAAGTGGTATCGCCGTGAAACTCCGCTCTCCATTTCCAAATTGCCTCCGTCGCGCGAGCCTCACTGTGCAGGCAGCATTTTGGTCGAAATCTTCAAACCACCTCGTCTTCTCATCCTCCAAGAATCACACAAAATGGTCAGTACCCATATACCGATATGGAAAGATTGCAGAACTGATATCTAGGCTCCCAAGAAGGTCCGTGCTCCCCAAGAGGCTGCTGTTTCCCTCGGTCCCCAAGTTGCCGAGGGTGAAAACGTCTTTGGCGTTGCTCACATTTTCGCCTCGTAAGTTGAAATTCTACCCTAGTGGAATAGCCCTAAAGATCAGGTTCAACGACACTTTCGTCCACGTTACCGATCTTTCGGGCAAGGAGACCATCTCCCGAGTTACCGGTGGAATGAAGGTCAAGGCTGACCGAGACGAGTCTTCTGTAAGCCACCATTTCTTTGTATACACTTGTGAGACTGACTTTTAGCCTTACGCCGCTATGTTGGCTGCTCAGGACGTCGCTGCCAAGTGCAAGGAGGTCGGAATCACCGCTCTCCACGTCAAGCTCAGAGCTACCGGTGGTACCGGTACCAAGCAACCTGGTCCAGGTGGACAGGCCGCTCTCCGAGCTTTGGCTCGAGCTGGAATGAGAATCGGTCGAATTGAGGATGTCACTCCTACTCCTTCCGACTCTACCCGACGAAAGGGTGGTCGACGAGGTCGACGACTCTAGATATCCCAAATTTCGGGGATGTCGAGAGTATACACATGGTCGCTCGACAGAGCACGCGGTTGGCTTCTTTCTGCAGGGGATTTTGGAGCGTTTGCTTTGTGTAGCCTTCGGATCTCTTTCGTAGTCGAGATGACATGACCCCGTGGCTAGTCCGTGCCCTCTGCTTGCTTCAATGTTCATCTGACTGTGTCATTTCTGAATATCTTTGAAGACACTTCGTCTCGGTTCATGCTAGATACTTTAGGCTACATGCTTCGCGTTGCGGTTCGTGACCTTTTCGTCATGTTATCGTTCAGACATCCGGTCGTGACGACTCCTCCCTTCACATCTAGGCTTTATAATCCTCACAGACCTCATTACCAGTTATCCGGGTCATCTGGAAAGTCAGAGCTGCCTGGGAGACAAGAGATCCGCTTACCGTCATACTTCTCGTCATGCTTTTCATCCTCAAACGCCTGGAGACCATCCTCGCCCTCTCCATCCATGGCCAGATTCAGCGCTCCATAGTTGATTCTCGTAGAGAACTTTTTGGTACTGGCGATGTTCTCTATCGCCTCACGAGCAGAATTGTACGGTCCTCTATGCGGTGCCTTTCTCTTCTTCTTGTTCTGCCCTATCAGCTTGGTCCAAAGAGAAAACGGAAGCGACAACTGACCTTCTTCTCGGATGTCCCTTGAGCCTTTTCCTTCTCAGCCTCACGAGCTCTCCGTTCTGCCTCGTTAGTGGATATTACGAATGACGCATGGCCTTGTCACTCACCTAGATGACCCTCGTACCAAGCGCCGTTGGCACTCATCCACATTCGAGTCCTCATCAGTTGCTCTTCCCTTTGAGCCGGATCATCCACTTCAAATCTCCACATCTTGTCAAATTCTTCATCGTCCAAATCGGTGAAATCGTCCAGTCGTACTTTCTTGGCGTATCTCTCCCGCTCTTTCCTCGCGTTTTCGACCACTTGCAAATCGGTAATAACCTCTTTTGGATCTCGATCCCTCAACCATCCAGAGACTCTTTCGTGGATTTCCGACTCGGTCAACTTGTATAGGTCGATCTCGTCTTTAAAGTACCTTTCCCCGACAAACTTGATGACCTTGTCATTGTCGTCCCAATCGTTGAATTCGACTTTAACCCCTTCTTCCTCGACCTCTTCGCGCGGTTCCTCCTCGTCGAATTCGTCGGGCACATCGGACAGGCCCTCAAAGTCGGCCAAGTCGTCGTCATCCTTCCCTTCCTCTTTCTCTCCCCTCTTGTCTGCGTCATCGTCGTTTTCTTCTGCTTCCTCCTCGGCACCTTCTTCTTGTAGTCGCTTGGTGAGGCGTTTGAAAGACCTGGCGGCGGCCGCAATATCCCTCTTGACTTGTTCGGGATTATCTCTAGCTTCGTTGAGTTCCGATACAAAGTCGGCTTGTTCCATCGCTGCAAGGGTAGCGTCGTTGTCTTCGCCATCCAGGTCGTCATCCCTGTAATTCTCCGCGGCAGCTTGAATGGCCCCGTCGGCGTCAAAATCCGCTTCGACTTCGCCCAAACCCCTCCCTTCTCTCATTTCCTGTGCTTTGCTCCGTTTACCTTTAACATTTTTCGCTCTTTTCTTTGGCCTCTCTCCCGCATCATCTGCCTCACCATCCTCGTCCCCTGGAGGAACCTCGCCATCCTCATCTAGCTCCGCCCCTTGATCTCGCAGACGTTGTATAGCTTCCCGCTCTATTCTGACCCGCTCTCGTCTCTTATGCTCTTTCACAATAGGCGGCAAATCCCTGCCTGTAGCCATATCCACCTCTGCATCATGCATCTCCCTCCACTCTTTGACAGTCTTCGAGCCCATTTCTGTCCTTGCAAACTCGATCAACCTCTTTTTGATGGTAGTAGCAGAAACCTTGACGACCTGCGCGACTTCTTCAGGCGACCTCCAGAAACTAGACATCCGAGCGGCGATGATGAGGCATGCGCCGCATACACCAGCGGGTCGACGTCCTTGAGTCATCCAATCTGCTCTGAACCGCCTGACAAGTCGAGTAGCATCCGCCGCGATTTGTTTCACGTGTGCAGTGCCGAAATCGAGTTTGTGGGCGAAACGGATATTGTAGATTGCCGGGTCGACTTCTGGTATAGGTTGCTTGAGCTCGAGTGCAGCTCGGAGCTTCATATATGTCGCTCCTAGCTCAAACACATTGATCTTAAACGATGAGCACAAATGTAGAGTGCGATGGGGAGCGGGGTGGGTAACTCACAGTGAGACGTTCCGAGAAATCAATCATCATCTTGTCACTCTTGTTCATCCTACATGAGAGGTAGAGACAAGAAGCGACGAGATATTCTGATCTTCTCCCTTTATTGAACTTGGAATCGACCAACAAGCTGAAATATCGTTGAGCCTGTCTCCAGATCATAGCCTCGATACCCATAGATTCGGCCGTTCGACGTATTCGCTCCTTCCCTATGGTCATCAGCATCCCCGTAGCATCGGTATGAGACGAAGATGACTCACCGTGAGCTTTAGTCTTCTCGAGAGAGTCTTGCCCTCCCCGACCACCGAATCCAGCTATACATCAGTTCAAGCCCAAAGGGGCGTGATGGGATCAACCGACTAGCACTATGAGCCACGAATGTTCCTTGAACATGGACTCTTCCGCCTGATCCTTCTGCGAATCCCACTTCTGCTACTAGGATATTATCATCCACAATCGCAAAACAATTCATGCACCTGATATCAGCTCACCATCTCGCCTGTAAGGGTTCTGCCCATTCGCAGTGAGGGGGTATGTGGATTGATATTGCCGACTCACACGGCTTGACCCATGCTGACATCCGTCTCGATTCTCGCTGATCCACATTGCGGGCATGTTTTAGGCTACGAGAGGATATCAGCAGAATCATTCGCGTCTGGAGAAGGTCACTTACAGCCATGATGTGGAGGTGTCGAAGAGGATGCCCAACAAGGGGTGTGTACCAATCTGAGGGTGTTGATGCGAGTCACTGTCGCGTAGATTTGATGGAATGGGGGTTTGTGATGGATTGGGTGGCAAAAGATTCTCAGGCGGTCGGTTCGGGTCGAGGTTGTGCGATCGATTCTCAGGTGTGACTGGTGTCCGACTCTTTGGCATCTCACTCTATCTCAACTAGGCTTTGAGAGGAGATGGGATCCAATCAATTCTGGAGGATAAAGGGGTACAGTGCAAATTTACTCTGGCGTTTTTGATTGCTCGTCCTTATTGCCGGTGCGCGTTGGAGGTAGATTTCATCATTCTGTGGGACCTGAGTGATATTCATACAACACTGTGGAACCGTCGACGATGGGCTATGGTCACCGAAGACAAGACTCGTAGAGGAGGGGACCGTCCTATTCTAGCTTTTCGAGGTAGTCCAGTCTATCCAGAACCACCTGTTTCGACGTCTCTTCGATCTCTCCAGCTAAAAACACCTCGTCCAGGATGGCATACACCTGGCAAGTCAGCACTCGTTCTTCTCAAGGTTGTCGATCGTCGTGCAAGCGGTGTGTTTGAAGCGTGGAAGATGACACGACTCACTTTATAGAAGGAGAAGACCAGATCCAGCTCGCAAACATTTTGGAAGAAAGAGTCTGTATATCAGCTATCGTTGACAACTTTTGTAACAAGGCAGCTGACCTAGGACTTCGACGAAGAGGTGTATAGCCTCGAGGTATGCCAGCTCATTATCGTTTGAATCGACGCATACGCAAAAGAAGAGTCCGGCGTATCGCCTGTAGACAATCTTGTCATTTCGGAACTACCTATCAGCATCACGAAGTGTAATGAGGTATATGAGACGGAGTGAAAGTCGGTAGCTAGTACTTGCTCAGGAGACTTGCACAGAAGAGACCAAGAGAGCCGGGCACCGAGGAGCAAGTGAGTATAGGGAGAAGAGACCAGACTGACCTCGACAAAGTTGGATTGGTATTTCTGATCTCGGGGAGCTATCAGCCGGTGGACCTCTCCTCTTAGTCGGACCTGAGAGTCAGAGAACCCCCATGTACGATCAAGACAGTCTTGGGGGCTTTGCGAGGTCAGGAAGAGAGGAGGGTACTGACCTTCTCGTCGTCGTCATAAGGGGCATACCACTTGGACAGCCTCGTCTTCCCTTGTCGATTCTATTCATCAGCATACGTCTTCTTCGGCCATTGATCCGTTGAGAGACCGTCATGATTAGTCGTATTGACTCACTTGGACTAGAATGAACTTGATCATGCCCACCCGAAATGTTGATGAGCGAGATTATTGGGTGAAGGAAGATGAGGAACTCCGCAACTGATCTTAATACACACTCGAGGCCGACTTAGCGGGTGTATGTATCTATAAGCAGGGCGAGAAGATCACCTATGTCGCTCAGATACGTATCGGTTCCTTATTTGAGCTTTGAATGTCGTGGGTCGAGGAGAGTTGTCGATGAGTGAAGCACAACAGACAAAGCAACCCCGGTCAATTCGACGCGCCCCGGATCAACCTCGTCATCCCCTTTGGCCTCGCCTTCCACATCCCTCGACCACCATCAGGCCATGCCACAGGAATATGCTCGGGTGTCGACCGACAGGAATGACGGGATCCGCCTAGATGATATACCTAGATCGCCCCGCCGCTCAGACAGCTTATCGGACGATAGCGATATTTCATACAGAGATAACCTGGACGACGAGCCTTTTCAAGATGAGAAGGATAGGCGGTTCAACGAAGAGGGACACATGGAGGACGGCGATGGGTATGCCATAGAACCCAGGAGGGTGAGTCCAACTTCACGTTTAGAGTGTGCATTGGGAGTCCTGGGACTGACGCCTAGCTGAGGCCGAGGAAGAAGTCTCGGAGAGTATTGGCTGTACTGGTGGGTATCATAATCCTAGCAGCGACCATTGGAGTACTAGCTGGATGGGGATACTCTGCGCCTTCTTATGGCGGTAAAGGGGGCAACAAGCATATCACATTGGAACACATTTTTAACGGGACGTTCCGGGTAGACAGCGTGAATATCGATTGGGTCAAAGAAGGTGGGCTGGACCTTTACTTGCTCTTCTTGACTTGTTGACTCTCGTAGCGCCCGACGGGACATACTCTGTGGTTGACTCGGACCGCAATATCATTCTCAAGACAGCACGAAATGACACCGATCCAAAGGTCCTGGTAGACGCTACAAAAGTCACCGACCTCGATGGGAACCCCATCCCATGGTCTGGCTGGTCTCTTTCTGCCGACATGGAATTCGTCCTCTTCGAATCTGATCATCTGAAACAATGGCGACATTCATCACATGCAAATTATTGGATCCATCGTCTGTCCGACTCGCGCACTTTCGCCTTGTTGCCGCCTTCTGACCCGCCCGTCATTTCCAAAGTTGTCTGGGCACCAGTGGGTCATTCTTTGGCCTATGTGATGGAAAACGACCTGTATGTCGTTCCAGGTGATCAGTTGACCCAGTCGGAAGACGCTATACGGGTCACGGACGATGGGTCCGAGGTGGTCTTCAATGGCGTTCCGGATTGGGTGTATGAGGAAGAAGTGGTAGAGACCGATTCGACATTATGGTGGTCTCCCAACGGAGAGACGGTGGCGTATTTGAGAATGGACGAGACGGACGTCAAGGATTATCGATTACAGATTTACAATCCCTCCAAGGACGCTTTCGAACCGCATCAGTATCCCTCGGAACTGGATATGAAGTGGGTTTGGAACGAAACGCAGAGTATGCTGATGTCCAGATACCCTAAACCTGGCACACCGAATCCACTGGTTACTGTTCATACATTTTCTCTGGCAGACTATATGTCTAACCGCAATCTGGGGAATGCGAAACAGCAACTACATTGGCCTGAAGAGATGGAAGAGGCGAATCGAGTGATTGACGAGGTCAACTGGGTTTCAGATACTGCTCTACTTCTCAAAGAAGTGGATCGAGCCGCTCGAGTGGGGCATGTCCTACTGTTTGAAGATGGAGAGAGAGAAGGGAAGGTCGTCCGACGACTCGGCAAGGATGGCGAGGAAGGTGATGATGGATGGATCGACCATGTGAGTCACCGAACCACCATGCATACGTATGCGGCTAATGTGTAAGGGCCAGAATGTCAGAGCTCTGAAGGGCATTAGTGTGGAGGGATATGTCGATATTGTCCCGCTGAACGGGTACAACCACCTCGCCTTTTTCAGCCCGCTCAACTCTTCCGAACCAATCTGGTTGACAGAAGGCGACTGGGAAGTCACAAGTATCGTTGGAGTGGACGCTGAGAAGGAGGTTATGTGAGTCTTGCAATATTTTTCCGGTATTGAGCTAATTGTCAGATACTTCGTTGCGGCTAATCCCTCCATTGACCGACATGTCTATTCTGCCAGTTTACCCACGACTGCGCCTGCAGGGTACAAAGCGGATCCGCAGGCCTTGACGAACACAGATGCACCTGGTTACTTTGATGTGTCATTCTCACCCGGAGCTGGATACTACCTTTTATCCTATCGAGGTCCGGACGTGCCATACCAGCGGCTTGTTGAAGCTACTGAAGGTGGTCAGTCCGTTCCTGTGTAGCTGTGCAAAGCTGATGATGTAGGTATTGATGAGGTGCTGGAGAGTAATGAACGACTCAACGCTACCTTGGCAGAGTTTATGCGGCCAATGGTGTCCCGCTCGACCCTCGACAGCGATGGCAATAAACTCAATATGCTCGAAATTCTACCTCCAGGTATCGACACTTCCGGTCGTAAGAAGTATCCGGTCTTGATCCGCGTGTATGGCGGACCGGGATCTCAAATGGTCTCGAACCGGTTTGAGCGTGATTGGCACACCTATCTCGCTTGCGAAAAGAAGTACGTGGTGGTCATGGTTGATGGACGAGGGACTGGCTTCAAGGGACGAGGACTGAGGAATCCCGTGATGGATGATCTTGGCCATTGGGAAGTGGTGGATCAGATCAAAGCCGCCGTGGAGATGACCACACGGGCATATGTCGACCGGTCGAGAATCGGTATCTGGGGTTGGGTAAGTCTGGAGTCGTAAAGCCAGGAAAGTCCGGCTGATATCTTAGAGTTACGGAGGATACACCACTTTGAAGACTATTGAAGCGGACTCGGGCGTCTTCACTCTGGGTAGTGAGTGACATGGACACCTAATGAGACTGGACGCTGATGGTCAGTGGCTGTCGCGCCGGTCACCAATTGGCTGTATTACGACTCAGTCTATACCGAACGATACATGTCCACTCCAGACGCCAACCCAGCCGGATACGTCTCCTCCGCAGTCAACAATGTTACTTCGTTTGGTAAGGTCGACTTTTTATGGGCCCACGGAAGTGGAGACGATAATGTGCATTATGCGCATACGGCCAGTTTTCTGGATAAACTGACACAAAAGCATGTGAGGGGATGGAGATTTAGGATGTTCACCGATTCGTGAGTTACTCTTGCTCGTTTGCTGTTTTGGGAGCTTGGCTGACGGGTAGGAATCATAGTATGGACAAGAGGGAGGCATTCTGGGAATTGTATCAGTGGATGACTGATTTCCTAGAGGAAAAGTGGGGACGAGGCGGAACCGTCCGGCATGGTTAGTTGGCGAGTACGTGATAGCATAGCATATATTGTCATATCCTGCAATGGTCTCGAGGATATCGACGTGTGAGCCTGTTGTATATGAGAATGGAACAAGACTCGCCAGTACTAAAAACGAAAGGACGGGTCGTCACGTGTGACAAGATTCTTGCAGAAGATCCAGAACGTCTACATGCACGGGCATGACTGGTGGATGTCCATTCCAACTCTGACCTTGTCTTCCCGCTGCCATCAAGCATCATGTTGACGTTACAGACCGGCTGAGAAGAAGAAGGGGACAGAAGACGATGTAACGGCATGGGTAATAAAGATCCGGGGGTTGTTCCTGACCGCCTGGCGCGTGGGGGGAATGATCAAAAGTGTCTTCTTTCTGGTACCTGTCACACTCTACCTATTCTCGCTCTTCAGGCCATGCATCCACTAGCTCACTCGCCATCTATACATTATTATTGAAAGTCTCTAGATGCCATGCCCGGCAAGCTACCAGCAGTCTAGATCCAGGGGGAGCAAGGCGAGACGGGTTGATGTGTACATGGGACCTCTTACGCGTTTTTCTCGTGTGATGTGATCCCCCACCTATGACCTTGATCCGGGCATCGACCACATGGCCAATCGACCTTTGAATGTGTGCCAAAGAGACTCTGCTTCCTGGCCTTGTAGGTTGACCGCTCGCTTGTCCTCTACCTCGACCTCTGTGGGGTCGCGCCTCTCATAGTTAGTTACTCCGACACCTCCCATTGTCCAGGATAAGATAAGGTTCAAGTGACTCTTCTCCTCGCTATACCCACCCACATCGACCTAAAAAATCCACCTCTTAATTGCTTTGAGGGAGACTACCTCGATTCTTCATATTCTGTCATACATCGATTCATCTATCGTCTTTTTAATTGATCAAGATTGTCAGCACTCGAGAGAGACGCGTGGCGTTGAGGCGTTTTGACGATCGTCGGCTAGGATGGAACCGATCTCTGCGAGAGAATCGCAGGCGACAAATTCACCTTCATCCAAGACTTTCTCTGCATGCTCGACGCGTCGAGGTCCTCCTCCTCCGCCCATCTTCACCCCGAAGCGAAACAACCCTATACACGACCGAACATCCGTTGGATCCAGTACCTCCGCGTCGACCTCTTCAACATCCTCGACTAGGGATACCCTCCTCCTCGTCAGTCCGACTACACCGACCAAAGGGGGATGGTACGATGATCGGTCGTCGCTCGTCTTTGAATACTTAGCACTACCGACAGAGGGTTCAGATGAATGGGATGCATCGACCCCGACGCATGGGAAGTTTAGACAAGAAAACGAGTCTTTCGGAGATTATGGGATGAATGAAAAGGGAAACACAAAATCGTGGTGGGCTGGTGTACGTCTCGCCCTCGATTGCCCATGAGAGAGTGATCTGACAAAGTAGACCACCCCGACTGCCAAGAAGAGAACAATCGAGGCGGAGAATGTGGATTCCGACGCGCCTGACGTGAGAGTACTGGATTACGACGACGTGGCTCTGGGAGAATCTCCGACCCTGGGGAGAAGATCATTGGTGTCGATATGGGATGAACTTCGTGCAGAGACTGGATCTTTCAGCGAATCACCCTACCCCGATACCCACCACTCATACGAACAGCAGGATCTCTTCTCCCCCGTGCCCCGCAATACCCCTTCTGCCCTCGAAGATTCTCCTACTATACCCATCGACATCTTACCCCCCGTTCCGGGTATATCGGTCCCCAAACGCGAGGTGCCAGCCGCGTCGCTCGTCAATCAGTTCATGTTGGGTGATGGAGAGTGGACCGCGAAAAGGTTGGGAAAGTTGAGAGAGGAGAGGTATACCCAACTTGGCTTGTTTGGGGGTCTGGAAGGTCTGGGTGAGTCGCGTTTCAGATTACCATTCTCGATCCGCGGCTGCTTCTGCTTGTCCGAAGTTGAGGCGGATGTTTCGAGATGATTCGGATTGAGATCGAGACTGGCGAGTTGGAATCTGGATTGATTGCTCATTTGTCCACTCCGACAGACCCCTCCGTTTCACCGAATGAAGATCAACATTCAAAGTGACGATAGTCTGACAAATAGATCATCATGGACCTTCGTACCCATCTACAAGCCGTCTCCACGAGTCGTCCGCCTCTTTCACCACTCATTCCTCCTCTTCGTCTATCAAGTCGACATCCACAAGCAGGAGTACAAAGTCACGGCCCCAGCCGCCTCCTGCAATACCCAACCGAAGCTCGTCGAAACGCTTATCACTGGTATATCCCGCGGTAAACCCTCGGCAACCACCTCGACCGCCGGCGAGAGGGTCCTCTTTACAGACGGGGACTTTACCTTCGATACCTTCCAGCAGCTCCCTTTCCAGTTACAACAGTTCCGCTTCGTCGTCGACCAGTCGGTCGGTCAGATTCAACGAGCAACGTTCAGTCTCTGCACCCGTACGAAACGCCCCTCTCACACCCTTGTCCTCCATCCCAACTGCATCCGCCGCCAAACCAGTGAGGAGGAGAAACACCGCTTCATCTTCATTCTCTACTCTTGAAACTGTCCTAGAGGCACCAAGAGATCTCGACGTACCCCCAGACCCCGCTTGGGCATTACGCGATCCCCCAGCATCCTCTCGATTACGTGGTTTGCAGTCTCGCTCTCAACCCGACCTACACGATCATATCCCCGGCACGATGATGCAGAAACTGCGCATGAAGCGGATCGCCTCGGCGGCTTCGTTTGGTGACAAGGGGGAGAGGAGGAAATCGGTCGGCACTCTTTCGGCTTTGTCTATTTCGACCAGCGATGAGACCATCCGAAGGAATGACAAGGAAGGGTTCATGAAAACGTTTACGATCCGACGGTCTGATAAGACGAGAGCGGCTTCTCGAGCTTTACCGGTGGAATGGAAGGATGACAGTGCGGCTGGACGCGATACCAGTCACAGGGGGTTTGACGAGTCTTGCGATACACCCCCTCGCATCGAACTTGCCTTTGTGCCCTCTCGACCTGCTCCGGCACCTCCATTGAACGTAAGCGACTTTGATGGGTGCGAAGAGATACACGGAGAATGGTATCAATCTACCATCCGAGCCATATCTCTCGAGGCATCGAGGGCGATGCGCGATGCGGAGAGCTGGACATGGCCTTGGCCGCCGACGAGGTCGCCTTCGATCATCAACACATCTGAATCGGGATCTTCATTAGGCGGACCCATTACCCCTTCTTCGTCTTCTTTCGCTCAGATGGACAAGTTTCCAGACCAATCAATGGAAGATACCCCGACCCAGAAGCAGATGAAGGATAGCGAGTATGGGCGGGACCTATTACACGGCGAGGAAGAATTCGAGAAAGTTCAGAGGAAGAGATTGAGTATGAGAGTCTTGGTACAGGCCGAGATGGAAGCAAGCAGGAGGCAGAATCGGATGTCCTTGGCGCCGGCTTGGAGTGGCGGTATGGAGTAGGATTAATCGCTCGCTGGTCGGGTGTGTGTATATCTGGCATGTTGATATCTGGCGTGAGATAGAACGTCCATGGGCGTGAGAGTGTGTGGCTGCCTCGTGCAATGCATGCATGCCATATCGTGTGTGGTGACAAGAGCGAGTGACTAATGCCATTGGGCTATCGGCCGAGGCGTGGGTCGAGTTGCGGTATTTCCCCCTTACGGCACATAAAATCACTCGCCCAACCGTATCTTATAAGCTCGACCATTATTGCATCCTCGTCGCTGTCATCCCTCGAGCAGCTAGGAGCAGCCCCCACGACGTGATACAGGTGGTCATCACTCGTCAAGGATCCACCTAGATCGATCTGCAGTCACGGTGACCTGTACATCGAAAACGGTGGCGTTGTTGACGGGTCGTTGCTGTGTTTCAACAACCAACGTCACCCCCTTGCGAGCGACCGGGGATCCTTTGACCCAAGAACATCTTGGAATCATCTCGGCTTGGTCATCACCCACCGATATCTACAACTCCTCGGCCCTTGTCGTTGAGCCCGCAAAACAACGAGCAACTCACTCACGACACATCACGCCTGTACCACGACACCGCATTACCTAGCAACAATCCGAATCCTCTTTCCAACCATTTCCGCAACCCTTCGACACCATGTCCTCCTCGCCTGTCCGACCGAGTCATGCTAGGAATACCTCCACATCCTTCTTATCACCCCTCATCAACCCCCTTACGGCCGTCTTCACCTCTCCTAAAGTCCCCACTCAGGCGTTCTTTCTCGACGAAGAGGACGAACCGAAACTTGGTCAAAGTAGTAAATCCCCCATGAAGAGGGTAGAGCTCATAGTGGGCGGTATGACTGTGAGTGATCCTCATCGAAGCATGAGCTGAGACTCACAATAGTGTGGTGCATGTGTAGCGAGTATAGAACAACAATTATCAAACCAAGGAGGAATATGTTCGGTTCAAATATCGTTGTTGGCTGAACGGGGGGTGGTGGAGTATGATCCGGAATGGGTGGATCAGTATGGAGTCAAATGGACCGATGCAAAGGTCAGAGAGGAGATTGAGGATATAGGTTTCGAGGCGGAGATTGTGGAAGTGTCGGAAGAGGACGAGGTCGAGTTGAGGGTCTACGGGTGAGTTTTAGCTCTCTGGCTATTATATGCTGTTGGATCTGGTCGTACTGATACATCAGACTCGAGAATGACACCCTGGTGGAACCGCTCGTAAACACGACAACATCGCTAGCGGGCGTCCGGACAGCTTCTCTACCGTTTCCCCACTCCCATCTCCTCCTCGTACACTCCCCAACACTCATCTCGCTCCGTACGATAGTCGACTCTCTCACCGCTGCGTTTCCTCAACTGTCCTTCTTGCCCATCTCAGCAAACAACGACTCTCAACTCGCTTCCTTGCGCAAACACAAAGAGACGGCATTATGGAGGAGAACGTTCATCTCGGCCTCGTGTTTCGCCATACCGGTCTTTTTGATCGGCATGATGCACATGTACCTGCCTAATTGGTTGATGGGCTGGACGGGATGGAAGATCATCACGGGGATATATCTGGGCGATGTGGTCTGTCTCGGATTGACAATACCCGTTCAGCTGTTTTTGGCCAGACGGTTCTATGTCAATGCCTACAAATCACTAAAACACAAATCGGCCACCATGTGGGTATTTTGAGATCTTGTCAGAAGCACGGACTGATGATACAGGGATGTGTTGGTCGTATTGGGTACCTCAGCCGCATTCTTCTATTCGGTATCGACCATGTTCTTTGCCATGTTCTCCTCGGACCCGGATTACCGCCCGCAAACCTTCTTCGATACGTCGACCATGCTGATCACATTCGTCTCGCTTGGCCGATACATTGAAAACCTAGCCAAGGGCAAGACATCAGCCGCATTGACAGATCTGATGGCTCTTACCCCATCGTCAGCCACAATATACATCGATCCTCCTGCAGAGGGCGAAGAGCCGGACTCGAGCGCACCGACCAGGAAGATCCCCACGGAATTGGTACAAGTTGGTGATGTCGTCTTGCTCATACCCGGGGAGAAGATCCCTGCAGACGGTGCAGTCTTGACGGGTAACACTTCGGTCGACGAGTCGATGGTCACTGGTGAATCGCTGCCTGTTGCGAAACACGTCGGATTGCAGGTCATCGGCGGAACGGTCAATGGGTTGGGCACCATCACCTTTCGCGTCACTCGAGCTGGAGCCGATACTGCCTTGTCACAGATTGTCAAACTGGTCGAAGAGGCGCAAACATCCAAAGCGCCCATTCAACAATTTGCCGATAAAGTCGCCGGAATATTCGTCCCCACAGTCATCACCCTCGCCCTGATTACTCTCGTCGCATGGCTGGCAATCTCCGCAATGCGCTCGACGGGATCTCTACCCGATGTGTTCCACTCTCCTGGAGTGAGCAAATTCGGCGTATGTCTCAAACTGTGCATCTCGGTCGTCGTCGTCGCTTGCCCCTGTGCATTGGGTCTGAGTACGCCAACAGCAGTCATGGTCGGGACAGGTGTTGGAGCTCAGAACGGTATTCTGATCAAAGGCGGGAAAGCCTTGGAGTCGTCAAAGGACATCCGTAGAGTGGTTCTGGATAAAACCGGTACGGTCACTGAAGGTAAATTGACCGTCACTGCGACTTGCTGGGCACCTTCGGCCACTCTAGCGCCCGTTGCAGAGAATGAAGCGCTGGATACGGCTGCAACGATCTCGCGGACCACCGCCGCCTCACCTTTGCAACGGCATACCATGCTTTCCTTGGTGTCTTTGGCAGAATCTAGGTCGGAACACCCGCTCGCGGTCGCGGTAGCTGCTTATGGCCGACAAGCTCTGGATGGCGCGGGTCTGGCGCCCCCCAATGGAGAGGTCATCGAGTTTGAGTCTACAACTGGTGAAGGGATAGAAGCTGTTGTGAAGCTGAAGAATTTGATGGTGACTGAGAAGATCAGGATTGGGAAAGCAGACTACATTCTCTCGGTCAACGACAAGATATCCGAAGCTTACGGATCGGCCTCGATGCCTGCATCACTGCGCGCGTTCGAAGCGGAACAAACGGGACTGTCCAAGACGGTCATTTTCGTTTCAGTCGTGAGAAACTCTGCGGCCATACCCGTTCTGGCGCTTGCTCTGTCTGATTCGCCCAAACCGTCCTCCATTCATGCTATCGGTGCACTGCAGAAAATGGGCATCAAAGTTGCGCTTCTCACGGGTGATGCCGAGACCACCGCTCGATCCATTGCCCGGGAAGTCGGTATCGACGAATCCGAAGTATACGCGGGTATCTCACCCAAAGGCAAAGCCAAGGTGGTCAAGGATCTCATTGAGCGTGACGGAGGAGGCGTAGCGATGGTCGGGGATGGTATCAACGATTCACCTGCTCTTGTCGCAGCTTCGCTCGGTATCGCTCTCGGATCAGGAACGTCGGTAGCGATGGAAGCGGCGGATATGGTGCTTATGCGTTCGGACCTGCTTGACGTGGTCGCCGCGCTCGATCTGGGTCAAACAATATTTAGGAAGATTCGGGTCAACCTGCTTTGGGCGTGTTGCTACAATGTCCTGATGATTCCACTCGCCATGGGCGTGCTATTACCGTGGGGGATCCATCTGCACCCGATGATGGCAGCTCTGGCCATGGCGTTTTCCAGTGTATCGGTCGTTGCATCGTCGCTCACCCTCAAAGTGAGCTCATTCCATGCTGCCTGTCCATACGAGCTAATGAAAAAGTGGTGGCGCCGACCCAAATCATCTCTGATGCCAGGACAGACTCACGTTTCTGGAGGGCTGGTACGAGGCGTATCAGGTCTTGTGGAAGATACCAAAGCGGCCGCGATTGACAGTTTGATGTCGATGGTACGACTGGGCGAAGCGGCCCGAAGGAGAAGCAGCACATTGCCTTTGTTGAGGAGGTTCAGCGTTAGACCGGATAGAGGGGCATATGAGACAATCCCAATGAGTGGGCAGGCGAGTCGGTCCGTCACGCCGATGGGGCGGGGTGGGACGCCGGTGTAGGGTGGAGTGTAGAGGTCTCAAGTAAGGATCTTTATCTGAAGTTACATTTGTATGCCATGTCATGATGATAGTTCGGCACCACGCGCGACGCATGTGCGCTCATTGCGTTTGATGGCTGAGTGAGAAGAAGCAGTGGCCAGTGGCAGAGGATAACAATACTCATACGTGTTTGTTTCAGATTGCACCTCCACTTGCTCGACCCACTTCGCTGTGTCTTTTGTAGTCGTCTCTATTTCTACAATTGCATTCGTCAACTCTCACTCTCACGCTTCGACCCGCCTATCCCATAAGCAGTCAACGACCAAGACCTTCACACATCAAGCGCGAGATCCAAGTGGGCACACCATGTCGGCGCCGAACGCGGCACCCCAACCTCAAACTCAACCTCCACTCTTACCGACCCTCCTGGCTCTTCTCCCAGTGACTTCTTTACCCCGCGCACAAGCCAATATCTCTCTATTGAGCATTCACGCGGAAAAATGGGAAGTTTCAGATAAGATTTATATCAGTTTGGAATCCGTCTTGCCTTCTCAAAGACGGACGTTGAGGTTGAGGATATCCACCTCGACGTCTTCCTCGACTTTGCCTCTAAACTCCACTTCTTCCGCCTCTGGGGATCTCAAAGGCAAGACAAAGCAGGGGGAGGAGAACAAGTCAGCTTTCACACGCGGTAGAGAATCGATAAGTCTGGCGTATGTCTCTCAACCTCTATCAGGGAAAGAGTACAGTGAGATCAACGTTCGAGGTGTGGTAGAAGTCGACATGGGTGGATTGAGTCTTCTGGAAGATGTGGAAGATTTCCTGAGAACAATGGGATTCTCGTATGTCCCTCTCACCTCACCTCACCTCACCTCACCTCACCACACTGCACCCTATCTCATCTCCGACGCTTTCGCTTGCACCTTAATCCGGGCTCACCTTATCCGTTGTTCCTCTTCTCTTCGTGTTTGACCTTATCCGCACTTGGCCAGAGCTTACTGTAGATATTCACACGAGTACACCCGCCAAGGACTCTTATTCCACCTCCCTCTACCGCACCCTTCACTCACCCTCCACTTGACTATATCCCGGCTCATCCTCCCATCGGATCCCCGGGACGTCACCTACCCAGGTTCAAATTTGAACAATGCCAAAATGACACAAGAACCTTTCCTCGTAGAACTCTCCCCGGCCAGACCCGTGCTTGGTGTTTCGACCCGAGGAGATTTAGGTCTGAGCGATGTGATAGGGTTGATGAAAGGTGTTGCGGGACGGATAGACGGGTTAGAATGGGGTACAGGTAGAGCTTGACCAACGCATCTCCTCAAAGTGCACCTGATCCTTTGGTCAGGTGGGGTTGGGATGGTCGTGTCATGGCTGGGCTTGGCAGGCCGGTATTAGATATGAATCATCGCTGGTCACAGTGTTGTTGTATGCATCATGCTATCGCCTTCTTGATTGCATCAACTCTTGAACTACACTCAGATGCTACTCCCCCTCCTCCTTCTACAGCCTCATCTAGTCAATCTCAATGACGCCATTACTCTCCTCTTGCACTCTACGTTTCTTCACCGTTTCTTCTCCACTCTCCTCCTCCGGAGCGCGACGTTTACCTTTCGAAGCCAAAGTTGACGCTCTGGCAGCGACAATCACCGTCGTCTCGTCTATCGCCTCTATCTCGTCGTCTGATTCTGGCTCGGGTTCCTTCTTGGCAGGTTGGAGGGGTAACGATGCCGGGCTTTCCGGGAGTATATACACCTCTTCAGAGCCGTCCGGTCTAGATACATCAGTGCTGTACATAAAGGCAGAGTCACACTTACAATGCCGAGAGGCAAAACTGAACAGGTCGATACAATTCGTCTTCATGTCGAACAGTGATAATTTTCCCTCGTTCAATCCCCATCTCGGCCAAGGTTTTGCTGTGATTATCGTCGAAATCCGGATCAGCCAATATCCTCGACCCTTCCATGATGACCCATGCGACGTCTTCCTCTGTATCGAGGTTTTGGACCAACCATTTGTTGGCAATTTCCTCTACGAAAGTGCCCAACGTAAGCTTGCTTGGGTCGGTTCGGAGCGATATATAAGTGTCTCGACAGATTGAGCAATCAGGATTTGGTTTGATAGGGTTCGATCGGCCGAGTGGGGTGGCGGCAATAGCTTTGAGATGGATAGGACCAGCTTTGGCAAGGTTTCGGGCGAGGAGTCGAGTCGCTTGCATGACGAGCAACCCGGCAATGATGGCGTTGGTCGTAGCTATAGCAGGGATGATGTTTCCTGCCATTTCTAACAGCCGTCAGCTGGACTTCATAACAGCGGATGTATGCCTGCCTTTGACCTGGAATCGAGTCTTGTTGGGAATACCATAGGCGATTGCTCGCAGATTGGCAGTCGCTAGCACAAAATCGAGCGTATCATCATCGTCCTTGTCAAATGAAAGGATAATCTCCGGCTGCGCGATAGCTCTAGCTGATAGTCGTCGACAGCTGCCAGTCAGCTCAAATTCCGATAATATCATGTTCAGCTGACCTGTCAACAAAAAGCTCTAGATTCTCCTTGACGCTCAATTCCCGTTGATCCTTTAGTTGTCGACCGCTTTGCCCGTTCGCGACACCATTGGATTGAGCCGCCGTTCCGGACTTGCTGCTCTCGCCATTGGTCGAGCTTGTGCCTTGCGTTTGGCCCTTGTTTGTCGCCTCACCATTGGAGGTCGAAGCAGCTGGGGCGGCAGCGGCTGTCCTCAACGGCGGAGTTACAAAGGATCCATCCATGATCGCATTGTAGTCCAGTGCGACAGGCTTGACTCGTCCAGGACCCGTCCACATATCTTCCATCGAGAGGAGACGGTTGATATCGTCGTTGAATACCTTCACGTGAGCATGTCATCTCGCGGTAATGGCTCGGCATACCTTGGTGAACACTTTGCGAGGACCTTCCTCATCTCCCAACTGCTGTCGGACCTCTCTGAAAGCTGCTGCTTCTTTTTTGAGATTTGCAATCTCGTCCGCTTGGATGTAAGCTGTTTGCGTGGTGAATCGCTAAGGTGACTCACCATTCTCTCCACTAGCTTGGGCTTTATCGAGCTCTGCCGAATCCCCAGCTTCGTCGTCTTCCCCAAACAGCTTGCTACATTCCGTCAAAAGAGAAATATGATAAAGATATCGGTCGACTCACCCGAAGAGATAGCTCTTGGCCCAGACTATACAGTGTATAGGTTCAGACGGCGTTGCTCGGATCGTACAGACGGGGAACGATTTCGGGGTCTGTTTCTGCACACAGTCGAAGCATTCCGTCTCGTCCTGGATATGAGCTTCTCTTCAGGATTCACAACGCAGAGGGAGCTCACTCGAAGGATAGTGGTAACTTGACCTAGGTATCCCGCCGTACCAGACTCCATCAACGGAACACCTCCAGCCGCACATAACCTGTTGACATGTCTTCGGGCATCTATTATGAGCTCCAAATATCTCACTCTCATCGGTAGCATGAGAAATTCAGAAGTCCAGAAATTCAGGACTGACCCATATTATCCAACGCATTCATCACCAGCCCAAACCCCTTTATCCACTCCAAATCATTTTGAGCCTCTTTGACATTCCCATGTCTGGCATGTATCTTTATCCCGGAAGAAGGATTAAAATGACGCGCTGATGCTGCCGCTACGAGCGATTTGGATTTCGATATATCGGGTTTACGAAAGAGGAATTGTCGATTGAGGTTGGACAGGTCGATGGTATCTAGATCAATCTGATCTCGTCAGCTTTGGGCGTGCACGTACATTGCGCGCAGGGGACTGACAATTTCGATATTGGCGAATCCCACTAGCACCAGGTTCTTCACTGGGTAGTTAGCTACAATCAAGCAAGGGGAGAGGCTGACGTGGGACACTGTGCGACCCGGGGGATAGGGTTGAAGCAAGCAATGAATAGTCCAACCCACAAAGCTCGCAACCGATTCCTCCAGCTCCGACCACAAGCACAGGAGTCTCTCGGATCTGCTTGAAGAGCTCTGGTCCCAGTAGAGCCTCCGAATGAGCCAATCGTGACATGTCGAGTGGTGAGCGAAGGTGTAAGGGAAAGAATGAAGGGGAAAGCGATAATTGGAGATTGCAACAATAAATCGAGTCTTGAGAGGGAAGCTGAGTGGATCATCGGTTCCTCCACAATATGTCAACTCTCGATATCAAAGCACAAGACTCGTGCAGATCCGTTCATTGATTTTCATGTAATTGTGGTTTACTTTTATGCCTACGAAAAGAGGATGATTCAGATGCAAGAGAAGGAACAGGCTCTATAGACTAGACACTTCGCTCCACACTCAGGATCAACCTCTACTCACTTCCACAGGCTGTCTAGTTTCCTTGCTCCTTGAGAGACTTCTCGTGCTTGGCCTTGACATCCTCGATACCACCAACCATGTAGAAAGAGTTCTCAGAGATGTGGTCGTGCTTGCCCTCGAGGATCTCCTCGAAAGCGTTGATGGTCTCCTTCAGGGGGACCAATCGACCCTCGATACCAGTGAAGACCTGGGCGACGGCGAAAGGTTGCGACATGAATCGTTGAATCTTTCGGGCTCGCTCGACGGTGAGCTTGTCCTCCTCAGACAACTCATCCATACCCACTGTAAAGTCAGCGATGTTCCGTGGTACGATCCAACTGGACTCACAAATGGCAATGATATCCTGGAGCGACTTGTACGATTGCAGGATTTGTTGCGTTCGGGTGGCAATATTGTAGTGTCGCTCACCGACGACTCGGGGGTCCAACATTCGCGACTTGGAGTCGAGAGGGTCAACGGCGGGGTAGATACCCAACTCGGCGATACCTCGAGACAACACAGTGGTGGCGTCCAAGTGGGCGAAGGTGGTGGCAGGAGCGGGATCGGTCAAATCATCGGCAGGCACGTAGACGGCTTGGACCGAGGTAATCGAACCCTTCTTGGTGGTGGTAATTCGCTCTTGCATACCACCCATATCGGTGGAGAGGGTAGGTTGGTATCCGACAGCGGAAGGAATTCGACCGAGCAAGGCAGACACCTCGGAACCGGCTTGGGTGAATCGGAAAATGTTGTCAATGAAAAGCAAGACATCCTGTCCCTCCTCATCTCGGAAGTACTCGGCAATGGTAAGACCGGTAAGAGCGACTCGGGCTCGAGCTCCTGGGGGCTCGTTCATCTGACCGAAGACGAGAGCGACCTTGGAGTCTCCCTCGAGGTTGATGACACCGGTCTCTCGCATTTCGTGGTACAAATCGTTACCCTCTCGAGTTCGCTCACCGACACCGGTGAAGACAGAGTAACCACCATGGGCCTTGGCAA
Source organism: Papiliotrema nemorosa (assembly GCA_032158125.1). NCBI lineage: Eukaryota > Fungi > Basidiomycota > Tremellomycetes > Tremellales > Rhynchogastremaceae > Papiliotrema > Papiliotrema nemorosa. The sequence continues at coordinate 218,770 of JASKOT010000008.1, read as the reverse complement.
TGTTGTTGATCAACTCTTGAATCAAGACGGTTTTACCGACACCGGCACCACCGAAAAGTCCAATCTTACCACCTCGAGCGTAAGGGGCCAACAAATCGACGACCTTGATACCAGTCTCGAGCACCTCGGCTTGGGTAGATTGCTCGACGAACTCTGGTGGGTCGGCGTGGATAGGGAGCTTCTTGACACCCTCGATAGGTCCTCGCTCGTCAATGGGCTCTCCAATGACGTTCATGATTCGACTGCGAGGTCAGTTGGAGTTTTGGAAGAGAGAGTGTTCTACGGACCCAAGAGCGGCGGGACCGACGGGAATCATGATGGGGTTTCCAGTGTCGACGACCTTTTGACCTCGGACGAGACCATCGGTACCGTCCATGGCAATGGTTCGGACAGTGTTCTCTCCCAAGTGTTGAGCGACCTCGAGAACAAGTCGTCGTCCTCCGGCGTCACCAGAGAATTGGACCTCGAGGGCGTTCAAGATAGGGGGAAGGTTGTCAGAGTCAAAGTGGACATCGACGACGGCACCAATGACAGTCTTGATGGCACCGGTCTGAAGGTTGGAGGGGGTGGCGTAGGATCGCGAAGCGGCTAGCGAGGTCAGCATGGGTCTTCTCGCCAAGATGGTGAACGTGTCAAATGGGAAAAGCAGAAAACAGGAAGGAGTCGACAAAGATCGAGCATTCGACCATCTCTCGTCTATACACATCTCTTCGACGTCCCAGTGGTCCTAAGCAGTACCACACATGGCAGAAGGAATGCGATGACAGAGTTGAGCATTCAACCCAACAACGGCCGAAAGTCCGATCTTCCACGATCTCCATTTCTTCGCCCAGAAAACATCCCTCTGTCCCCGACCCTCCACGCTCACGACGATGACCATGCAGCAGGAACATCTACTCACTCTGAGGAGCCTTGATGTTGACTCGGCTAGACTGGGCGGCCATCTTTGGCATGACATTTTGAGCAGTCGAAGCAGCCGTGGTGAAAAAGGCGGCGTTGGCCCTGGCGTTTCGGAGAGCCTGACCACCACGTCTCGAGAGACGGACAGCCGATCGAGTGACAAGAGTCATGATGGAGTGAGTGGTGGTTTTTGGTATAGAAGGATTAGAGAAGGGGGGAGGAGGGGTAGTAGAGATGTATAGGAGGGGGGGTGGGTTGGGAAAAGGGTGGGAGAGGTCGGAGGGGGGGTCAGGGTAGGGGGGGAGACGGAGCGAGTGGGTTGGAGGGGAGATAATCCCGAAAATATATCACCGAGAGTGTGGCACTTTTGGCACTCACCGAACTATTCCAACCATCTACTCTTCTCTTACATTGACCACCTTGAGACTGCGCGACACTCTACGCACCATGCTCAATGGAGCAGCAAAGCCAATGAAGTGGCTCACATCGGCAGCACCGATAGCCAAAACAGTCAACAACCCTCGACATCTACCTCCACGTCTACTCCAAGCTCGTGAGATAGCCCTCGCCAACCCTCCCGCCGAGGTATCGTCCAAAGACCTCCCGTCGAACGTCCGCTTTCACATCAAAACCGAGCTCATAAAACACGATCTCTGGCATAGGAAACCATGGCTAGATCCTCGAATAGCCCAAAACGGTCAATACCGTCAAGGCGTCAAGGGTCAACCGGAACGACTGTTCGACGAGAACAACAATGAGCTCGTTCCGATAAATAACCCTTTCCTTGTGCGGCCATACCCTATGGAGAGCTATACACCAACTTCAACCCGCAAGATCGACTTTATGCATCGTCAACCGATCAACAAGAGAGAACAGGTTCGATTAGCCGCCAAATACCCACCACACTTGTTACCGCCTTCATCGACCAATCCACTGAGGAATCCACCGAGAATACGCTGGGACGAGCCAATGTTCAAGGGGAAGGTTATCACGTGGCTGGGACACTGGGAGCCGAAAGAGAGGAAGGGTATATATCACAATCGGGGACAAATATTCAAGGGGACAAGGAAAGAGCGAGAAAAGGAAGGTCGGACCGCAGAGATTGCCGATCGGGTGGCAGGGATGGACGAGAGGATTGCAAAGTGGAAAGAAGTGAGTATTCTGTATATGCAGGTGTGACATGCTGACGAGTGTAGCAAAAACGCCAGGCAAAGATTGCCGAGCGACCGCAAATACCATTCTAGATTTACGAACATCACGGCTCATATTGGCTTCCGCCAGCATTCATCATTACCCTGTATGCATGTACACTCAATCACGCCAATCCATATGCCCTTGCTATGGGCGACTACTTATAGCTTACCTGGATGGCTCAAAGCCTCGCCAGCTTGCTCTACAATCAAGAGCGACTTCAACCCTCCAAGATCTGGTGCTGGGATGGTTCTGCGGTAATGATGCGTGATGGGCCATTCGCCTTCGTATATGACTGCGATGTGCTTGACTTTCGAGGAACCGCCAAAAGGTGTAGAGAGGTCGATGAGGATCACTGCGGCGATGTGATCTTCGTCGTCGAGGTCTACTTTGACAGATGGGATCCCTGGCCCTGCTGTCTGTCTCCGTTCTGACACTTTGTCGGAAGCACCACTAATCCGTAGTCTCTCGAGACTCTCGTCGACGGATGTCTCGTTATCGACTATCTTAGCGTAAAGGGCGATTCGGATAGCCGGAGCAGTCTTCGACTTGCTTCCAGTCTTCGCTCTATATCCCATCTCCACCGAGAATGCCGACAATAGATACCCATCACCATTCAACCTCTCCACAGCTCTCCCCATCCTCTGGGCGAAATCACTCTTCAATCCTGGAGTGGGATGTTGGATGAAGCCCACGACCGCTTTCCATACCTTATCAATAACCTGCTTCCCCGTCATCGTCCCTTCTTCTCCCAGAATAACCTTCTCCGGCTCAGGCGCGCTTGAATCCCTCAAATAATCCGAGTTCATGACGACTGTCCAATCCTCCCAATCCTCCGCATATCGCACAGCTACATTCTCAATCGTCCCTGCATGCCGACCATTGCCCCGGCAATGTATCATGATCTCCGCCAAGACTCGATGCCGACTAGGTTCTTCCGGGTCAGGAATCATCAACACCACGCTGAATTCTCTTCTTGTCCTTTCACCTGAGTCCTGAGTCGGATCCTCCCATCCTACAAGATGGAAAAGTTCCTCGCCTCTTCCGCGAAGTTCGAGAAGTACTCTGGTGAAGGCATCGTGGACCTCCCGAGCGACTTTGCCACCGTGTGTGAGGCGGCCAATGACTTTACTCAATCGACCGTGCATGTTTTCAATAATCTCGTTGGCAGTGATCAAGCGTCGAGAAGGGTTGTTGCAAGAGCAATGCTTGGCGAAGAGCTTATGCGGGGAGATGACATATTTGCGTTCTAGCCCACCGTGGCGTGGAGGCGCTGTTGTTGTTTGTGTGCTAACACCAGTGGAGGGAGTACCAGGCAAGGTGGGAGCTGTAGGGTTGATGGGAGTGAGAGGAGCATTGATGGACATGACTAGGTGGGGCCACTGTGAACTCCGAGGGAGGCAAGAGATGTAGTCAAGAGAAAAAGATAGATGTGAGCTGCTCGAGCGCCCGTATGTGAAAGGAGAGTACTCGTCAAAGGATATCGAGAACATGGTGGAATATCGGCTCAAGGTTTGATCAGGAGATGTGCGTACTCGGGATCGCAGTAGCATCACCATTATGCATCCTATCAAGTAAAGTGGACCTCGCATTCAACACGGTCGCTTCTCCAAAGGCCAGTATTCATCACTTGTTGCTCTCTTGACTGTCGTAAACCTCTTGGAACTCGCTCAGAGTGGACCTGTCATCGTCATCTCCACCATCATCGTCATGTCCTTGGGCATTATACACCTCCATGAAACCTCCTAGGGCAGCTCGCATGGAATCAGTGTCAGAGCCGACACTAGGAGCCGAGCTTGCAGCAGTCGATTCGGCATCGTTGGACGCGGCCGAAGACCCCGTTGAACTTTGGGACGACTCTTCTGCGGGTTGACTCGCGGTGGCGAGAGCGTTTTGTGGCTTGGCAAAAGTCTCGTTGGAAGGTTTCTCAGAGCTCTGAGGCATTGTGAAGCGATTGTGAGGTGCTATACAGTTAGGGGGTGCTATACAAGTCGATGTTGCATGAAGACTCAAATCCAGTGATAGGAATGTATAGTATCAGCTAGAAGTAGGTCACTGGAAGCAGGTCTGCCTGCTACGAAACGGTTTGACATTGATAGCGCACAAATACTTCTGGAAGCCATTGCAGGGGTTACGAGATCAAAAGAGAGCTGATCTCAACCTGAAAGGTATGGGTTTGACGACTCTATATATGCAGCAGTGCGTCTATGCGCGAAGATATCTGCTCAAGTTTCTGCGCGAACGGCTGAGACCTGTGATTGAAAAGGCTCTGAGAAGCGGACATTGTCACGCTCATAGCCCTTGTAACACATCTTGCATTTAAGCTACAACAAAATGCATTGACTCGTCAGTAGTCGTGAAGCACAGACCATAGGAGACTTCGATAGCTCACTTTGTGAGCATATTTGCGTATATTCTATCAATCACCGGACCCCGAGGAAACGTCTCCCTCGTCCAGCCAAGCCATCACAGCATCTATCTCTTCCTGACGGGCTTCGTCCACCTCTTCTTCCTCTCCTTCTCCTGCTTGTACTCCCGCATCGGAATCTGGTGGAGTGGGAGAACTGCCTTGACCTGTGATGTTTGTATGAGTTTCGTGCTGAAAGGCCTGCCAGGATGCATGAGTGGCGGGGGCGCTATTCGATGATGCATTAGTAGAAGCGTGGGCTTCGGATGCCGATGAGGAAGCGACACTCATATTCCGTTGGGGACGAGGAGGCCCGGGAAGCTGACGCAGTGGAGCAATCAAGGGGTCGGCCTTCATTCTGAGTGTGATCATCTGACGAAGTCATAGGCAATCTTTTGAATGTGATTGAATTACTGGAAGAAATTTTCGAACAGGTAGTCTGAAGCACTGCTTCTTATGCCCTCTATCGCAGCACAAGAGACGACTCACAAGCCCCAAAAGTTGTTGTGAAGCGTCATGGCGTGAGAGATGCGAAGTTGTTGAAAGGACGATACGGTCCGACCGGTTTCAGACACATTCTTGCCCATGTCACACTGCTGAGACGTCAACTGTTCTCCTCCCAGCATATGATGCGATGAAGGTTGTTGAGCGGGGTAGCGACCTGTGCCCTCACAGCATACACTCAACGCAGCTTTTTGGAGCGTTTCTCATCGATCCGGGTCAAGGAGTCGGGCCAAAAGTCAGATAGGGCATGGGGCATCATCGAAGCTCAGCGAAGCCTCTCGTTCCTAAAGGTTGACCGGGACGAGACCTAGACCAGTCATACGTCGATCAGCCAACCTAGGAGCCGCAAGCGTAGGCTGCTCCAATCTGGCTGGGACATTTCAAGTATATCTCATCACCGTTGCCTGAGTTGTATAGATGCACTCTTCGGTAAAGAGCGGGTGTGTGCCACCGTAATGCCTCGGATAAATCCTCGAGCGGACGGTCCACCGTTTGCTGGAAATAGCCCTTCCACAATCACTGTGAACACTGCTACTGCACCATGCCAATGGGTCTCCACCATGGTACACTTCCACCTTGCAGCATCATAAGACGGATCCAGTCTGGAGCTCGTCCTCATCGCAGCCTCTGAATCTCGCGAAACTGTCAACTCACTAACTCCCGAATCAGCCCACTCTGCGCCTGAGCTTCAGAGGCCATGTCCGGCACACCTGCATTTGACACGGACATAGGGCCAAATGAAATGACCGCGGAACAGCTGGCGCTGCCCTCTTCTCGTAGAGTGATAGCACAGACTAATCATGGGGACATCGAAGGAGGAACAACAAAAGATGGAGTTCAAGTATTTCTCAGTGAGTGTGTGCTTTGGCTACCCTCAGCCGGAATGCGCTGATTTCAGATGTCCCATATGCTCAGGATGGACCTCGGTGGTCTGATCCTATTCCACTTGATGAGCTGTATCGCTATCCGAAGGGTTCATACATCAAGGATGGGCTGTATTGTGCCCAACCTAGGCCTGAACCCGATAGCAAGTTCACCTTCCAACATCTCACCCCCTTGATCTGACATCAATAGACACTGTTCGTGAAGATCTAGGACTTGGTGGACCGACAGAACATCCTTTCTTTGCCGATATATACACTCCACCCACCGTTCGACTCCCCGTTCAACCTCAGAGCGGTAACCTCAAACCGGTCCATGTCTTCTTTCACGGTGGTTTACTCAACTTCGGCAGTACTTCAGGGTTGTATAATAACCAACAGTCCTTCGCCTGTAAAGCATATGACGAAGTGAGGGTCTTACTGGGGTATAGATTGGGACTCTGGGGGTTCTTGGCTTCGGAGCGATATGGCATCGAGGGGAATTTCGGGTTTAAAGATGCCTGGGCAGGTCTGGAGTGGGTCAAGAGGAACATTGGAGCTTTCGGAGGTGTGTGGGCTTTCATCTGTTCAACTTTACCACACGGAGTTACGGTTCAGTGATAGATGACATGACTCACTGCAGGCGATCCGGATCGCATCCACGTGAGCGGGCTCAGCGGGGGTGCGCATGTGGTACACCAGGTCTTGCATTATGCCGCTCGGCTATCTCCCAAACAGGCGAGTTGCCGTGCGAGCCTTTCACAGTCCTCTAGCTGAAACGATAGGCGCCGTTCATTTCTGCAGGCCTGCACTCGAATGCTATCCTCAGCAACCCTGTTCCCCCTAGCGACAAAGAAGAACAGGTCGAAGCGCTCCTCGGAGCACTTGACATTGACCCCGATTCGCCTGATGTGGTGCGACAACTCCGTGATACAGAGAAGATATCGTCACATCGCATGATGCGATCTGTCGCTTCTTTAGGTAAACATTCATTGTTCCGGGGTGTAGCTGGGAAAGATAGTTGGTTCGCACCGGACTTGCTGGATTTTCAAAAGTCTGGTAAATTGGGACGAGGGCTCAAAGATGCCGGAGTGCAAGTGGTCATCGTGGGTGATGTCAAAGACGAGGTGAGCATTTAGATGTTTATTATCGGTGGGTGCTCATAAAAGGTGGCGTATTACAGTGTCGCCTACCCATGTCAGGCAGTCGGGGACATCTTGCCAAACCTAGAACGATTCTATCCTCCTGAAGATTCCGCAAAGCTATTGAGTGTCTATCCACCTATCGCCTCGGACGCTTCCCCGGCAGAGTGCGACCAGTTACAAGGAAGGGTCAGGACCAGGCTGCGATTCCTTCTTGTCAGCAAATACTGATCCGAGTTAGATCTTAGCAGATGCGCAAGTACACCTTCCCGTCCGGCTCCTGGCGAAAGATCTGGTCAAAGGGGGATTGCCCGTCGTGCGATACACCGTAGAGTATGTTGCAAAATCCTTGGGCACAAATGGTAAGTGTCGATACGTGTAAATTCGATCGCAGCTGATTCGTCTAGGATTAGTCGTACACGGCTCGGATTGCCTATTGCACCATTACAGGTTATCCGCCATGACTCCAGACGAAGCCAAGGTCGCTTGGAGCCTGCATCAAGCGCTTGATCAGGCTGTCAAGAATGCGATTGAAGGCTCAGAACCTACAGCGCAAGGAGGCCACGAGGTGATCTTGACACTGAGCTCGGATGGGGAGGTTGAATGGAAGCCGGACGAGCGGTGGGCGCAGTTGCGCGCCGTGGAAGCGATCCTCCGATCGTGAGACGGGCAAAGGGTAATTTTCAAGTGCTCACGCATGGATGTGCAGTATCTGCTACATGCCTTCATGCACGAGCCATGCATGCTAGAACTGTGCATGATATGCAACCTCTGTTGCACCTACCGGGTGTTTTCGCGATCTCTAGCAAAATGCCACTTTGAACCGCGACTCCTCCCAAATTTGATCCCGCCCCCCCCTCCTCCTTCGCCCTTCTCTCGATCTGGTCCAATGATTTCGTTCCAATTCGACAATCCTATACCCCTCCTCAACCCTTTCACCCTCTACACATCTCCCTCAAATGCTCGGCGGTGCTCTCGGTATCTCGTAAGCTCTCCAAATCATACTTGCTGTCGTGGTTCGCTGATCATAGTCTTGCCCCGTTCATCAAGGCCAAGATGCCTGGATTGGCAAAAGCTCTTAAGCCTGTTGCTGCTGCGTACACCAACATTGCAGGATACAGGCAGATGGGTTTAAAGTACGATGATTTGATTATTGAAGAGAGGGAGGATGTCCAAAAGGTACTTGTCGCGTCTCGATCTATTGGTCCAGGGGAATGTGAAAGAGTGGGACAATCAAAGATCGAGGGGAGAAATCTCTGTTTTGTCATGTCCCAGAAATGAGACAATCGTTCAGTGGAAGGCATAGGGCGGATTTGATGGAGAGATAGAAAGAGTTTTGCGCTGACTCCCAGGCACTATCCCGACTGTCAGCCCGGGAATCTTACGATCGAGCATTCCGACACCGAGTCGCTTTCCAACAATCCATCCTGCACAAAGACCTTCCCAAATCTCAATGGGTCAAGAAGGAGGATGTGCGTTATGTGCCACATTCATTTGATCATAGGCTCATGTTTAGGACACGCGATACCTCCAATCGCTCATTCACCAGGTCGAGAAGGAGGATAAGGAGCGTGAAGAGTGGGACAACATCACCGTCGAGCGAGTCAAGAAGAACTAGGCGGTTGAACGGTTCTTCGATGTGGACGACGGGAGGAGGATGTCATTCCAATGCATTCCTGTTTCGGCTCTATTGGACTGAATTCTGGTGGGACGATGTCTACCTATACTCACCGGAACCAAACCCTTGATTCTGGTATTGATGTTCCTGCTCTCCCATCATCCCTCGTGGTGGCTCTGTGCCATACTTGAGCCTTTGCGCAAAAACAGCTACGTCCGGCGTCAGCAAAGGCCGACATGGAGAGGTAAATACCTACCGGAATCCCAACACAGAGTCATGATGGCGGTGATTTGGAACTGTAACGGGGAATGTCGCAAGAAGAAATATCCCGTCCTGTCTTGTCAGCTACTTATGGCCTTGATTCCACATGGAAGGCTCACTTGAAGGCGTCACCGAAGAACCATCCTGCCAATGTCGACGCTCGGAGACCATACGTCGACTTGCGCTTATAATTTGAGATGAACTGGGGGATGGGCAGTGTCGATTCTGCACCATCAACCAAATGTCTCCCTGGACTTCGAAGCAAGCTCACCTATACTGAGAGCTATGAATCCAAGTCTAGATGTGAGCTTCCTGAATCATTGGGAAGGAGACAACGAGCTCACGCATCGATGTACCTTGTATTATCAGTATCATCGCTTGGGAACGCTCTGCGGGACTCACCACATCCACCTGCCGAAAATGATCTGTAACAGACCCATGATCACAATCAACCCCGCCAAAAACTCAAGGTAAGAGCCATATCCCTCCCATTGCCAGAAATCCATAGGTCTCTTCCAACCTTTCTTGCTTGAAGACTCCTGAGAAGGATACCGGTTCACATATCCCGACTCGTTGGCTGACCCGTTTGCCGTATCTTCATTCCGATCCTGGGGATCCTGGGTCGAAGTCAGATTGGCGTGGTCAGGGGATGCAGAAGGGTCTATCGGGGCGTAGTGGAGACATAGCGAGAGGAGGAGTAGTTGTGAGATGATCAGCAGGATAGACTGGACAAGCAACGCTAAGACTGTCAACGTATGAAGCTAAGGAGGACGACAGCGTACGAGTCTCGAATCGCTTTCCAAGCCAGAAGAAGACACGGATGATGTTTGCAATGATCACTACCCCACAGACGTCTGGACATCAGGCGTGGGCAAGAGTCAGGGGGACGGAAGAGGGCTGTACTATGTGAGAAGCCAGTCGAGTCTCTAGTGTATTAGCAAGATTCTGTGCGGAAATCTGAGTAGCCTCACTTCTTCTTGATGATACTATATGCCTGAATGGTCAGTCCTCCGTATACTGAACGCCTGTACCCACTTGATCAACGTAAATCAACGGAGGCCTGGCAGTCAATACACTTGGAGCAGAGTTGACCACGTCGAGCCACTCACCCAACGGCCATCCCTATGGATGCTATCGTTCCAATGACCGTCATACTGTATACCTCTTCTGACGCTGGGAGCTGCAATAATGCAATCAGCAATCAGCAATCAGCACGACGGTCGCTGATCATACAAAGTTCAGGTCCCCCCTTCCGGCGAGCAGCGACATCTGGGGCTCCATCCGTCGTCCACCTTGCTCTTTCCAAAATCCGATCATCTGCCCAAGTCGCTCTTAACCAGTAACCTCGATCATGGCGTCTCAAGTTCCACACTCAAACACTCCCCTACCGGCAGGAAGGAAACCGCAAAAGGCAGCTCCGGAGCTGGAAATTCCGACAGATTACAGAGAAGCTTTCAGGGTGAGCGACCTCTCTCGACCTGGATTCTTGTTGGACGAGCTGATGTTCAGAGTCGATCGGCAGTCAGCAAGGTATCCATACGAAACGACATCATGTATAGATACTAATGGGTAGTATGCTGATCCATGTGAAGCGGCAAGTAAGGCTTCTTTACAATGTCTAGAAAAGGCACATTACAATCGAAACGAGGTATATCCGATTCATCCTTCCAAGAGGCCAGGACTGATAAGTGAAGTGCATGGACTACTTTAGGGCATATAGGGAGTGCAAGAAGAGATGGGTGAGTCAACGCACTAAAAGATGGAGTGAGGGCTTATTTTGCAGATCGAACAGATGAATGAAGATAGGCGGAATGGTCGTCCGACAAAGTGATACCGACGGAATACGGACCAAGGAAGAGGCAGCGAGGACTTGTGGATGGATGGACACATATACGCATGCTTAGGGCATCTATCGAAACAATTTTGTACTATACATCATGCAACACAGCTCATACCTCAAGAAATGAGGGGTGCAACCTCGTTGCGATCGTGCAAACAATCACTCTGACGATGAGTTCGAATCAGGCGATAGTCGTTATGATGATATGCATGTGAAGAGAGCTATATCAAAATGAGATGCGAGAGCTGCTGCTGGCGTCTAGAACAAAGCTCTGTGACTGCGCCGCCTGCTGTGGGTGATAGCATGGTCTACGACAAGGAGACGGTAGCTCCCAATGCCTCCAGGGTCGCCTTGAGCTTATCGGCGTCTTCCTTCGGGAGGTTGTCTTTCAACACCTGAGGAGTAGACTCGACGAACTTCTTGGCCTAGGTTATCAGTCAAAATTCCCTACGCGATCACGACATCGAGCCGTCCCTCGCATCCTCCACACTACCCCTCCCATATGCCCAAATAGATGCTCAGAATTAGGAAATGCGTGTGCAACTCACCTCGACCAAGTTCATGTTTGGCATGATCGCCTTGACCTCCCTGATGACCTTTGCCTTTTGTGCCGGATCAATCTTCTCCAATTTCACCGTGAAAATCGTCTTTTCCTTTGGTTTCTCCTCTTCTACCGGTGCAGCAGCGACGGGCGCTGCAGCTGCTGGGGCTGCTGAAGGCATAGCAATCTCGGTGATATTCAATCTTGTCTTGAGTGCTGATACGAGATCTGAGACTTCCAGTAGGGTCAATGTGGAGATTTGGTCGACTATAGGAGCGATTTTGGGTGAGATGGCGGTGGATGGTCCGGGTTGATCGGCTGGAGCCGGGGTGTCCAGGCGACGAGGAGAGGTAGAGAAGGTTCGGAGGATGGGTTGGGGACGTATTGACCTAAAACATGGGTAAGTACAGGTATCGATGGTTTTGAGGAAATGTACCTCGAAGAGGTAGCTGTTCGCTCGACAGCTCGGAAAAGGGATGTACAGGATCGCTGGGTATTCAGCTACACTCTTGATCTTTGCATTTGCGCAACTCACGCTCATGATGTATGGAACGTATAGCCTTGCCGAGTGATGCAGGTGTCTATAGAGTATAGCTCGATGCTCGCAAAAGTCGAAAGTCGACGCTTGAACGCTGAACGCTCGAAATCTCAAACGCCACATTCAGAAAATCACCGTATATTCCCGTTCATCTCTTACATTTAGGATGGATGCCTTGTCCGTTTGTATATCTATCCGTAGTGGTATGATGCATACAGCCGTGAGAATGCGAAAGAAATGGAATCGAAGAGACACAAGCAAGAGAGAAAACGAAGATAGCACACAACCTCCACCACCCAAATCCTACGCAAACTAGGCAGCCTCGCTATCCCTCTTCTTCTTTTTCTTCTTCTTCTCCCCGTCCTCTACTGCGGCCTCGTCACCGCCGTTGGCCTCTGACGCACGTCTCTTCTTGGACTTCTTGTCCTCTCCTCCTTCCTCCTTCTTTGCAGCTTTGGCCTGTCGTGTCAGTGATTGATACGCTTGAGCATTCGGTCGACGTACAAGTTTCTTGGCCTCTTTCCTTGCCCGTCGCTCCTCCTTTGTCTCTCCCTCTTTGGCATCATCACCATCAACATCCATACCCTCGCCAGTCTCGCTCTTCCTCTTCTTCTTCTTGTCCTTTTTGCTCTCATCCTTTTCTGCCCTCTTCTCCTCCTTGACCTCCTGAACAGCCTTGACGGCAGTCTTCAACGCGCTCTCAGGTTGCGTAGGCAGCATTCCAGATACACTGCCCAATGCGACAGAGTCGTTGGCAGAGTTGTATGCACCCGCGCTGGATCCTGCACCGAGGTCAAACTTGGGTTGTTGTCGGCCGTTGGCAGTGCTGGTGACTCGCCTGACAGACTGGATACCCGATTGGTGCTCCAGAGCACGCAGACGGGACTCGAGCTTGACTCGGTTGTTGATACCGACCTCGGCGGCTTGGGGGTCGGATCGAGATTCGGCGTCTGAGAGGGCATCGACACGGATGGAGAGAGCGGCCTTGGTAGCGACCATTCGGGCCATCTTTCCCTTCAGCTTTTGTGGTGCTTGACCGATGAGCGAGGCCTAGGAGTCAGCGGTATTCGCATGAGTGGTGCAACACATACGTGGTAGATGAGACCGTATTTAGGAGTATCGTGTTTGGTCTTCAGAGCTCGGAACAGAGCCTTCTCAGCACCCAAGATCTGAACAGTGGAAGCGGGGTGCTTGGCCAAGTTCATCAAGCTACCAGCGTGGCTGATGAGTCGAGCACCGACAAGCTCACCGACCAGAGCAGTCAAGTTGGGAGCGATGGCTTGCATTCGGTTCCTGAGGTAGTCGGAAAGTTGGGTTCGGTATTCGGTGATGGAGATGACTTGGTCACAGAGCGAGTGGATGTGGGCCATATCAGAGTCGGAAATCTCGGTACCCATCGACAACTCTGCGGCGGCCTTGACAGCGGCCTCGAGGTCTTCCGGCAGGATCATCTCGAAAGAAGTGGAAGAAGCGTTGGTTCGGAAGCCTTGAAGATCAGCGAGGAGCATATAGCACGATAGGGGACTCACCCATTGCCTTCACAACCTTGGCGTAGGCCAAGTTGTCCACAATGATCTTGCCCATTTCAGGGAAATGCCATCCGTACCATTCCTTGACTCGCATAGAGTAGATGTTGATCTCCTTGTCCAGATCGTCCAGAAGGGCAATAGCTTGGATGACCATGGTGTCCACCTTGTCAGTGGAGAACTTGAGCTTGAATCGCGACATCGAGTGACCGAGACCCAGCGACATGGTGTTGAGGTCTTTTTGCTCGACTCCGCCAAGGAGAGAGGCGAGTTGTTGCCTGATACCTCGGTAGAGGTCTTGGGTGGTGGAGTCGGAAAGGACGGGGATAGAGAGAGTCTTGTTGATAGTCGAGGCTGTCTGTCAGCCTGCCAGCCAGCCAGCCACTGATGAGTAAGACATACCGAGCTTGGGCTCAGAGACAACAAGCATCTCTTCGACCTTTTTGCTCTTCTTCTTCTTCTTGTCTCCATCTTCGCCTGCTCCGCCAACTGCCTCCGAGATGAATTTGGACAATGAGTCAGTCAACCTTCCATCTTGAATCGCAGCGAGATCTTCAACAGCGGTAGCTGTCGAGGTGAATCGTTGGATAGCCTGGACTTTTAATCTGACCCATTAGCTCTGATTTCGGAGTATGGTTGATAATGTATGTACGTCTTGTTGGCTCCTTCTGGTGTTTCAAACTCTTTCCAGAGATCCTTATTGTCGATCTTGGCATCACTGCTGAGCTTGAAGACGACGAAACCGATGGCGGTTTCAGCGAGAACGAGCATGGTGAATAGGGTACGGTGATGGGCAGAGGTGAATCAAGTGGAGTGACGAAAAGTTTTGATATTCCAGTTGAGGTTGGAATCCTCGACGCCTTCGTTATTATAGATAGAAGCCGTTCGACCCGACTTCAGTTCTCGTGTTCGATCCTTCAAAGTAGGAGGCGCTGTCCAGACGTGATGTGCAGGTGTTGTCGAGCACCGAGGGTTTTGAGGTTTTTGAATGGTCCAGAGGCCAGCAGTGAAATTCAGAAAGAATCCAGGACAGGGGGGGATGGCTTATCACAACATCACGTGACTGCCTCAAAATTGCCACGTCATGAGATGTTTGGGAACGTTGTTTGTGAGTCTCATCTGTCTCTCCATGTTGCAGCGTCTCAGTGAATTCAGCTTCTTGGAGCCCAGCGACTGAGCGGCATCGTGAACGTACCACTAGAAATATGACATAGATGGACCTCGCCGAATCACACCGATGTCGTGTACCCTCCCGCGCCATCAGCCACCATGTCCGCCCAAGATGAGTTTGCCAAAGTACAGCTCGAGAGATCAGACGACGAAGGGACTGGATCCGATATCGGTAACGATGATGATATGGAGACCATCCTGTCCGATATGGACGCGATCAAGGATAACTTTGACGAAGATGAGATCAAACCGAGATTAGAAAGAGCAGATGCAGATGACGAGAATTTCGGAATAGGTGTGTACCCTCGTGCAGAGTGGCATTGCATGTGACTGACGAGACTCCACTGGGTATAGACGCGATCAAGTATGCGATTTATACCAAATGGCAACATGAAGATGGGACCAGCGAGTGGATGTGGGTGAGTCTCGCTAGATTGAAACCTTTCGTTTTGTCTGCTGATAAGACTACAGAGATACAATGTAATGGTATGTCGTGTGGTTTCTGCATATGTTGGGGCTAGGCAGTAACAAATTTCAGTGGACAGGATACTTGCAATCAGGATACGACCAGTGTGTAGTCACGTGTCTCGCGACTCATGCTGAACATCAAGATTGGAAGGTATCGACAGCATAGCCGAGACCGATGACCCAGACGAAGACCAAATTCGATTGTGAGTCCGACCTCCTTTGCACCGCCTCTCGCATCCCAGATTACACTCGCTGCTTAGTGTCGCTGACTAGGGCAGATTCTGGCGATCGTTTGACACGTCCGCTACGCCTTTTCTGCGTCTGAAGAAGGGTGAAAGGGAACCACCTCCACCGCCTAAAAAGTTCCGAGATACGATTTTAGATTGTCCAGCTTCGCGAATGAGTAGGTGATAGACGAAGTCTGATGGCAGTAGGAGCTGAATAATCTACAGGGATCTGGCTAGCGGAAACGAACGGATTGAGACTGTATAAGACGTTCCTGGCACGGAGACAGTGGGAGAAGAACCATCCAGACGAGCTTCGAGTACCGAAGAAGGTGTCGGATTATTACGTATGGAAAAAGAATCAGAGGAGGAAAGCCAAGGAAAATAAGAAAGAGAAGGAGGGCGAAAAGTCGACAGGCGCGAGTCTGGCTACAGAAAAAGATCGGGACCTGGGCAAAACCTCTTCCGGAAGCAAAGAGCCGATACCGACTGCCTCGGATGCCTCAAAGAAATCTGTGTCCAGAAAAGAGGAGGAGAGACGAGATCGATATAAACAAGGAGCACCCGGCGAACGTCCAGTCAAGGACGGCGGATCACGCTCACCCTCGAAAGGTCCCCCACATGACAACGCATCTGCCGGTCCGTCCCGTTCCCAAAGGGCACGATCGCCCGGTGGCGAGGGCTTGTCTGATTTTGACTCGCTTAACTCGCTCTTTGGAAGCGATCAGGAAGCCGACAAACCTGTACCCGCCGCAAAGTCCATGGAAGCGGTCAAGAAGCGCAAGCTAGACTCTGAACGAGCTTCTTCCACGGGCGAGACGAAGGTCAAAAAGAAAAAGCCCAAGTCGGCCGCCGCATCGCAAGATCCGGTGCCACTTCCTCCTCCGCCGCCTATGGTCCCTGTCAAGCGTCTCGAGAGGTTTGAAAAAATCAAGAAACGAACCGAGAACGACGCGCCGTACGATTTGTCCATGTCCGAAATGATACGCGCCCCAACGCCTTCTTTTGGCGAGCCGGTTTTGGGCATCTTCGATTCGGCTCCTTCATCAGCACCTGCGACTTCAACGCCATTCACCCAGATTCAACCGCCGACACCTGCACCGACGTTTCCGAAATCGGTCACAGCTCGCCCAACGCCGCCCTCGGCGCAACCGCCAAATCTACTGGATAGTGTCTTGGCTTCCTTGCGCGCGAATCAGGCCAAGCAAGTGCCAGCTAAACCTCCAAGTCCCCCACCTTCAGCCGTGGATTCAAATCTCGATCCCAGAGTACGGCCTCCTCCCGTAGAAGCACCTCTACCACCAGCACCCCCAGCACCCCCGGAACCGCTCTTCACGCCTGTCACATCTGTCCCATCTCCGACTGAGCCCAAACCAGACTTGACCAACCGACCGAAATACCAACAGCCTGTCAAGATGAAGTTCATCGACGAACCGATCCAGCCAACGTTCAAAGGGACCTTGTCTGTTCCTAGGAAACTGTCAGCATCGAATATACCAGGACCGAGCTCTCTGCCGATGCGATCGCCTGGAGATGGTACGAACTCGCCAATGGGTCCTTTCGCCGGGCGCTCGCCCCTGGATCTTAGAAACATGCCATCACCTCAAAACCCTCGCCAGTCGCCCTTGCATCCTGGACAATCACCGCTGAGCGGGAGTAGCACGCCGATACCACCCTCTGTGCACTTTGAGCAGCACTCTGCGTCCAGTCGAACTACCGCAGGACCCTCACAGCCTGCTCGAAATCTCCCACCCACCCAGCCCCGTAATTTTGTTCCGCCTTCCGGCGCAGAGGGATACGGAGGTCGAGGGAGTGGTCCCTTGCCCGACCAGAAACAGTCCTATCACGCCGCGATTCCGCTCAAAGGGCCCAGATCAGCGGTCAAAGCCCCTCCGACGGGTCCATCTGCCAGTATTACACAAGGAACCGATTCAGCTGTTAAGAGCTTTGCACCCAGAAACTCCGAAAATGCATCTCGACAGTCCTCCAGATACGACGCTGCGCTAGATCTCCGTGCCGCGTTGATCTCTCCTCCCATGCCACAGACGCCTCAGATGTCGTTGGCGTCATCAGCGCAGTATGATGCGACAGCTGATCCGCGGCGCCGTGCTGCTGCATCAAGTATGCCAACACCATCGGAAGCATCCTCGACCCCACTCGCCCCCAAAATGTCGCCCAGGTCGCCTGGTTCTGATAATCAAAGATTGCCCGTGGGGTCAAATACACCACCTCGTATGGATCCGATATGCGACTTCAAGGCTTACATACCCCTCGGAGGCGGTGCCGTGGATTTCGCGGTCAGAGCTCTTCCGGGAGACGTTCAGCGCGGAACAGATCTTATCCGCCGCTTTCTGGGCAGTTCAAATTCGAGCAGGATCGCTGTGGCCCTGGAGGAGCTCGATGGTGCGCACCTTCAGGGTACATTGGGCCTGGGCGGGAGATTAGTGCAATGGGCGAAACTTGTTCTGGTGGAAGAAAAGTTGCCAAATGTCGCGAGGAAGAGCGACTGGGAGGTTTTCAAGGCGAAAGTAGACAAAGATCGCAAGGTGCGAGTAACCTATGAAGCGCGCTGATGTGAAGGTCTATGTCACGTATACTGATCATATCCCCAACACAGGCGAGAATGCAGTTTCGACCCACTATGCCATTGTCCTCGCGTCACCATATTTCTTCGAACTCAGCGGCGACAATCCAAAAGGCGCGATTGGCCCGGACTCTTGGACCATTGATCAGATCAAAGTTGGGGTTTTCATCGTCGCATTGCCTCTCTCCTCCATCCCCGCACCTCGACTGCCAAATCCCGTCAGGCCATTCTTCGAGCAGCCGGTAGATGTCAAACCGCCCATTCCACCTTACAAGATCCCGCTTCTGGACTCGTTTGGCATGGATCAGACATTCATGCAGACACTGCAAGATCGGACTGTGACCAAGTATCCGCCATCCGAGGGTCCCACAGACAATCTGCACGAGGTCATCATATCTGCCCTGAAGCAGTGTGGCGCTCGAGCAGCGGGTAACGAGCTGACAGATGTCATGCTGGTGATGAACCAGAAATGGACGAAAACTCTCAAATCATCGACTGTTCGATCAATCTTGTCTCGACGTACGGCGTTCTACGCGTTGGGACCCGACCTGAGGCTTTACCCTTCTCAGTGGAGATTGACGAGGATATGGCAGAGCGGTGGATTGGTCACTTTTTCGCCGACTTTCATCCTTCGTTCCCCGGCAAAGTTTGCGGATATCATGTCAATGATTCGGACCGTTGATACGTGGGGTGCATATATCCTCCCGAGCGTGATGGAGTGGTGTCATCGGTCATGGACGGAGCCGGCGTGAGTCTCTCGCACAAAGCATGACTGACCATAGGCGATGTCCAAATCCGACTAAGGCGTTCGATGCGTTGAGCAGAAGTCTCTTCCTTGATCAACATCTCTTAAGGCTCTCCGGATCGGCGAGCGCGGCCGGGGGTGGATTGGCGGTATCTTGCGCTCCACCTGGAATTCATCAAGTTGAGGCGTGTACGAAGTGGATGGACTGGCTGAGGAAGATTGACGAGACAAGTGATTACGACAAGCTAATCGACCTCTGTCTCGGCGTTGCCCCGGCCGACTTCTTCTCTTTGGACGAGGTAGGTGTCGAGAAGAAGGAGTCGATTCGAAAAGAGTTGGAGTTGGTCGATATCGAACGGGCTCAATTGGAAGACCTCATCGCAATGAGGTCGAGACCCCATCTATTGCCTTATAGGCGATACATCCACATTGGCGAATTATCGTTAGACCAGAATGCTCGAAAGCAATATGCCGCCGAGGTAAGCCTTGCCGACAAGCGGGAAGGATGCGCGCTGAGGACAGATTGAATTTGTGGCAGCGGACGATTTCGCAGCGATCTTTAGCGGGGTACGTATTTAAGCTCCATGACTGTCACACTTGTCACATCATGTGAGCATGCTGACTCTTGATCAGGCTCTTTGATGGACATGACATCATAATGGACTGTACATGAGGCTCAGGTTGTGCTTCTGTCATTGCATGAGCAGCACAAAGAAGAGGCAAAAGGGGTGTTTTTGGCTCTTTTTGTTGCTTCCTGCCAAGGGAGAAAGGATTATAAGTCAAGTCTCTCTTTAAGGAGCTACTGGCCACCTTGGCACATGCTTTCACAGGCCTTTGATTTGGCTCATTTGTATCATTTGACCAGGATTATGCACATTTAGATTGAAATGCCCCTTCATTCAATTTGATTCCGTCCCCGTGATGATGATAAGCGCCGGGTGGCGTTTATTTTTCGGACGTGCCGACGATCGGCTAACGTTGAGCTGACAATTTCCAGATCATCGTTGGAAAAACGGCTCGTCCGAGTCGAAATTGATCTCTTCTTCTCCACGTATAACCCCTCGCCTCTTCGATTGTGGGAAGCAGACAGTATCGTGTGTCTGTATCGACCATGCTCAGCTATAAGCCCGGTCCGAGTCACAACAATGTGGAAGAGCTCGAGAACGATCGACCAAAATTCGTATCGTCGCCATCGGACTCTTACCCGCCTCAACCGCTCCTGACCACACTGGACCAATACGAGGATGATCCGCAAGCAGACAAGAAACCGGTCAGTGGATGGAGAGCCTGGGGAAGGAGAGTGGAACGGGTGTTGAAAGAGAAGGGAGTGGAAGATAGGGGTATCGTCCCTCGACCTGAGGATGTCAGTGGAGCGTATCACTTTAGAAGTTTGACTGACGTGCAGGAGAGAGAACCGTTGAGCGCTTGGGGATACTTACCGCAGTTCACACTGTGGGCAGCTTGGAATACCAATGTACTGACTGTGCGTCTGCGTACTTTGATGCTGGATACGCGAATTGCGCTGACATTCAGTTCTCGGAAGGAATGCTGGGACCCGGTCTGTTCGCATTGGACCTCAAGACTTCCATCCTCTGCATCATCTTCTTCACTGCCGCTTCTTGCATCCCACCCGCTTATTGCGCCACAAACGGTCCAAGAACAGGAATGAGACAGATGGTCCAAGCTCGATTCGCACTGGGTTACTGGCCTGCATTGGTCTGTGGGTTCTTGAACTGTCTGCAGTTTATCGGGTTCATGGCTTTGACTGTTATCCTGGGTGGACAAAGTTTGAGCTTGGCGAGTAGTAGTGAGATGAGTTGGACAGTGGGGATTATCGTTATTTCGATCATATCTCTCTTGGTGAGTCACCTTCCACCACCTTCGCCAATGTAGGCTGACATATAGTTGTCGTTCATCGGTCTACGGGCGCTGCATTACCTCTCCCTTGCATCCTTCCCAGTCATCCTCATCCTCTTCATCGTCATCTGCGGTGTCACTGGTAATGAACTCAAGCTGGCTAGCTCCGAAGTCGCAAAAGCAGCCTCGAACGTCACCGCAAGTGGAGTACTCGGGTACGGATCAAGCTTGATCGGCTTCACCATCAGCTACTGTAGTTTGGCCAGTGACTTTGTGCGTACTGAAACGCTCTTGCCTGCCGCGACTGACTTCCAGACCACCAATCTCCCAGCCCATACCCCTCGAGGACCCCTCTTTGCAGCGGTATTCATCGGTTTCTTCGTTCCCATCGCGCTTGTCCAAATCCTCGGTGCGGTTGCCCAGACCGCGGCATTTGCCATTCCCGACTGGGACGCGGCGGCTTTGATCGGCACACCCGACTTGTTGTTCACCATGTTGGGCGGGAAAGGTGCCGCTCGATTCGTCATGGTCTTGTGCTGCTTTAGCGTCATTGCCAATACTGGTCCTACAATCTACAGCTGTGGACTCAGTGCACAAGTTGCCATCCCATTCTTAATCCGAGGTGAGTCTATTCACCACCTTGAACGAGTAGCGCGCTGATCGCTAGTACCCCGATATCTCCTCGCATTCGTCGTCTCGGCCGTGTTCCTACCCATCGCCATTGTAGGAGCGGACCACTTCTACTCTGCCCTCTCTAACTTCCTCTACATCCTCGCATACTGGACGGCCATCTACATCCCTCCCATCATCATTGAACCCCTCATCTTCCGTCGACCGGTATCACGCAAAACGTACACCCTCGACGCATGGAACGATCCTTCCAAGCTGCCTATTGGATACGCCGCCATAGCTTCTCTAGTCGTGGGTGTACCGCTCATTGCGGCGGGAATGTCGCAACATTGGTGGAACGGCTGGATTGCCAGGCAGATTCCTGGTGGAGAGTGAGTCAACAATTTCCGTGGATCGAGGATGAATGCTGATGAATAGGGGTGATATCGCTTGGGAGATCACCACTGTCGCTGTAAGTCTGACTTATACCGGAGTCAGGTACCTCGAGAGGAGATACACTGGGAGGTAAGGGTAGCTCTCGCCGTGTAGTCTCGTGCCCAGGTATAGGGCGCCACAGATCGATTTGACACCTTCAGGGATAGATCTTCTTCTTTGCATATGCATCGTTATACAGTGGCTCCTCCTCCCAATGAGCGTTCAAGTCGGATTGGTACTGACTCGGACGCAGCCGTGTGCACTGCGGACCGGAATCGCGCGGATCCCAAGCAAAGGTGAGAGAGGTGGAGGTTGGCCAGACCAGAGACTGGGAATGACGAAGACGCATTCATACATCTCGCCGACGTACACATCTCATTCCTTTGCATCCGACCTGTTCTCGAGCCTCAATTCCTTTGCTCTGATCGATCCTACGCCCCGAGTAGCCGAGTCGAAAGTCAACAGCGATCAGTGCATCTCCTGGATCTCGTTCCGCAACACCTGACTCTGTCAGCTGGATACCGATACCTTGGCGGTTACATTCCTGCTTCGAGACTGTCGCGTCTTGCGAGATGAGCGTGACGTCAAGCACCAACGAGCTGCGGAATCGAAAAGGAGGTGTTCCACAGAACTCTGCGCTGCTGGGTCAACCTACCACCAGTGCGCACGAGGACTCTGTTGATGATGCTGGGAACGATACAGGAGTACAGCGGAAAGATGACTCGCCCGAAACCCCCTCGGAGGACGATTCCCCTAGACTGGAGAAAGATGCCCTGGATCCAAATACGGCCGACACTGATACGGGAAACGGCAAGGGGAGTAGGAACGGAGATGGGAGAAGAAGTCGGTTTGGAAGTATAAGTCAGAGGATGCGATCTCCTCTGATGAGTAGTATAAATCTCGAGGAGATTCGGGAATCCATCTCGAAGAATGTAGAGGTCAAGTGAGTACTCTGACACCTCCTAGATACCTTTTGGGGTCCTACTTCATCTGGGTCACGGTTTCGTGGTGGATCTAGCACTGACGACAGATTCGCACCGTTACATATCCCTCCTCATCGACGATTACAGACTGCCGCCGTGGCATTATGGGCTCTACTCCTCCCCATATGCCTCTTCATTTTTCTCCTCCTCATGTGAGTGCTCACTTTCTACCAGTCTTGCCCTATGTGTCCTCGTGACAACAAGGCCGAGGATCACGCTCACGATTAGGTCATTACCACCTTTGTGGGTCGTCTTGGTCCCATACCTAATCTGGATCCAATTCGATCAAGCTCCGGATTGGGGAGGTAGACCCAAAGAATGGGCCAGGAGGTTTTTTATCTGGAAATACTTTGCTCGTAAGCGTCCACCCTCCAATGTCGACATGAGTTGATTGGCAGAGTATTACCCTTGTAGTATAGTCAAGGTTAGTCACCGCGAAGCAGTACCTACCAGAACTGATCATTTCAGGAGGCAGATTTGCCGAGCGAAAGACCCTATCTTTTCGGCTATCATCCTCATGGGATCATCGGAATGTACGTGCAGACTATGCCATCGTGCTGCTGGACATCTGGACGCTGACTCCCCCAGGGGCGCTTTTGCAACGTTTGCAACGGAAGGTACGGGATTCTCAGAGACATTCCCGGGTATCCGCCCTCACCTTCTGACCCTGGGTAAGTTTTTATGATTCAACAAGTCTTACTTTGGCTGTCAATCATCTTCGAATTCAACTCCGAAGCAAGGGCATTCGCTGATGCACAGAATCAAACTTCAAAATGCCATTCTACCGAGATTTCCTCATGTTGCACGGCGTAGCATCCGTCTCCAAACCATCCTGCGCCAACATCCTCTCCAAAGGTGCAGGAACGGGAATCGCGATTGTCGTTGGGGGTGCAGCAGAGTCATTATCTGCTCATCCCGGAACGGCTGATTTGACCTTGAAGAAACGGTATGGATTCGTCAAGATGGCTATAAGGGAAGGAGCGGATCTGGTGCCTGTATTTTCGTTTGGTGAGAATGATGTGAGTCAATCTCGGTCGAGATGCGAATGTGGCTGATGGTAGATATACGACCAGCTGTATGTTCCTTGCCCCAACATTCTGCGTGAAATCGGCTGGGGTGGCTGACGTGGCAGAGCGAATAATAAAGGCTCGGTGTTGTACACGTTGCAGAAGAAGTTCCAGGGGATTTTCGGGTTTACCCTGCCGCTGTTCTATGGTCGAGGGTGAGCACGCACCTCACCAAAGAACTGAAGCTGATGAGCCAGAATTTTCAACTGTATGTCGTACCCAACGGGAAGATTGAGTCTTTGCTAACAAGGCGCCCTAGATAACATAGGCTTGATGGTCAGTCACTCCGCGCCGATTGCGCAATTTCCAAGCTCACTCTACAGCCCTTCCGTCATCCTATCGTATCCGTTTGTAAGCTGCCATCGATTCCTTCGCGCGAGGGTCCCCTGACACGTCCCAGTCGGTCGACCTATACGTCTCGAAAAGGACCCAAATCCCTCAGACGAGAAAGTCCAAGAGTTCCACGAGCTATACATAAACGAGCTCATGCGGTAAGCTCTATCTCTTGCAGATATTTGCCTGTGCATGTCGGGCTGACGGGAGTAGAATCTGGGACAAGTACAAGGATGTCTACGCTAGGAACAGGACAAAAGAGCTCACGCTCGTTGCTTAGGCTACTTTGTTCATACCATCCCTTGGCCGCTTGCATTTTGCAGATCATAGATGCATATTCACACACGTAATTTGTATAGCCCGGTCGAGGTCTGTCTCAGACACTGGGTTTCCCTTGTCCCTTTGCGGCGCTTTTGTGCATCCGCCCAGACGGTAATCTAATTGTCTAGTCTTTCTTCTTCTGCTCGTTAAACTGGGCAACCCATTCAGAGATGAAGTTTTTCTCGAGCTCATGGACGTCTCGAATCCTCGATGGTTCCAATGAGTGGTCTTTTAAGCCATTCTACTAGTTAGCTAATTCCGACAGATCGATCAGCAAGAGCATTCACCTCGTCGTAATGATGGACGCCATCTAAAGCATCAACTAAATCCATCGGGGAACGGGTGTGACTCACCGAAGATCAGATGGACGGGCTTGTTCACGGAGGAGGTTCTCCTAGGTGCCAGGTCACTCTGCGGGGTCTATCTTGTAAGCCTCGGGTATCAGATGAGATACAGGCTAACTCACCATGACTCTCCATGGATCTCGATCTCCATCGATGAACGCCAACCTGTCCGCTTCGATTGCATAATCTCCTCGTCGGTTCACTGATTCTACATCAGGAAGAGGAGGGACCGCAAAGTGTTTTCCGGGTAGATAGGCTTGTTTACAGATCTTGGCAGTGTGTTCCAGTGTTAATCTGTCATCAGCATCATTGTCACCTCCCCCGAGTAAGACAAATTATCATCGAGACACTTAGAGAGGCTCATGGGTGGAGGGGTGACGACTCACTTGCTTGAGATTATACTTGGACCTTCAAGAGGCGCAGGCATAAAGTATCCCCATTGTGTGCAAACCTGGAATAACCACAATCTCCAAGTCTGCGACAAATCCTCATCTTGGAATTTTCTATCGTCCCCTGACCCAAAACAGTCTTCTACATCGGGTTTGCCATTTGCCGTTTCAGGACATTGGGATACGATATGCTCTTTGACGTATCGGCCGTAATTGACCACTTCGGCGGGACTGCGTCTTAGCTTGCGTGCACTGGCAAGGTGCAAGGTGCTTGGGCTTACATTCGGATCAAGCCGATTGTACTGCCTGCTCCTCCGGCAGTGAGGGCGTCGCAGAACCCTTGGAAGGCATCGCTACCTACGGCCGGATCCCAATTTTTAGCTTGCCAGAATCCTACCTCATCAGCCTAAACCGCCAGGTTCGGGGCGAACGACGCACCAAGAGGACTGCTGATGACATCCGCAAAATCTGCATCGTCTTTGAGAGCTTCCAAGCCGAACATTCCCTTGACAAAAGTCGGGACGGGTCCGGGCAAGTCGAGCAGTGTGTCAATGGTCTTTACGGCTGATTGCAAGGCCGAGATGCAATCTACGGGACCATACTCTTGTATGGGATCAAAGTATTGGGGGAAATTGATCTGCGCATGCGTCACGGCTGTAATGAGCTTATAGGTCCCACAGAATCAATCTGAAAGGCGATGAACTTACCACTGCTCGCTATCGCACCCCAGACTAGATCCGGATATTCTACACGCATATGCGCCGCCCTGGCTCCAGCGTACGATCCACCATAATATATCCAAGGGGTGTTATTCGCTCGAAGGCTTTGCGCGTCTTCCAGTTGCAGAACCGAAGCGGGCGGTTGGAAGTGTCGAATGAACTGCAAGTCAGTCGAGCTTTACCAGATGGACATTTTACTTGCATTGGCCGAGTCCTCTAGAGCCTCTTCATTGTTCAGGAACCGCAGATCGTCCGTGGAAAAGGAGGAAACCGGTACAGACTTTCCATAATATCGATGTTCAAGGACGATCGACAGTCCGTTTGTGGTATTCGAGAGGATCTCCAAGATGCCTTTCTCGAGAAAAGGGATACTACCGTCAACAACACTCAACCCTGGGAGACCTACCGATCCGCTCCGCTTGTCTCTCCTCCATCGAGAAGGAATACCGGTCCGCCGGGTTTGTAAGAGCTTGCATCTATCCAATATCGTTGACAGAAAGTCTGATTGTACGTCGGGTCAAAGTGCGATATGGGTTGAGGGAAGCAGTGAGATGGGTATTTGGGCTTGGGTTTGATAGCCGAGAGTACCGCTTGAGAATCGTGCGCCTCGCTGTACGGTCAGATCTGCGTATCTCAGGGGGAGAAAGGGATTGATTACTCGTGCAGGAGATTGGCTTCTTGCTGCTTCTGCCGATGAAGTGCCTTCCATAGTCCGACTTGTGGACGACCGCTCAGAAGCAATCGATTGTGCGTCGCAGCGTCGAGCTCGACATTCGCGGATACCAACAGAGGCAGCAGACCTGCCAGAACAATGTCGGTCGTCCGCATTGCTGAGAGATGCGCCCTGGAAGGAGGATGTGGATGAACGATTGATGATCCAGATGATAGCCCGTCACAGCTGTCCGAAAGCGGTTTCAGAAGGACACTCGCGTTACCCCGACCCAAACCTCACTCTATGGCTCGACACGGCAGATATACAGCACTCTCCACCGGACAACTGTTCATGCTCATACCTCTATAGTACTATATGTGACGCCACAAAAGCCTTCCGACCATACACAAAAAGTTCCTATACAGCCGTAGAAAAGAAAGACTCGACGCACCACCGTCCCAGTAGGGAGGGTGACGGACAGCTTGATCTAATCCCCTCCGAGCACCTAAAAGTTGTGGTATATGTGAGCAACTGTTCAAGCGACTCTACATATGTCAGTATGAGGCTTCATTGTTGTGTTTCTGTGACTTACCTATATGGAGAGGATGTAAAGAAGGGGAAATCGCACTGTGCCATTTTTTTCTAGTGCATGAGGTCCATCTCGCGCGCCTATTTTCCAGCTCCACTCTCAACACTCTACGCGCGTGTGACTTTTGTTGTTGCGAATTAGCGACACCTCTCATTCACCTGAGAGTAACACCCAATTCTTCACAGCATGAGCCCTGCTCAACGGCTCGACAGTGTCCACTGTCCAATATGTATGGACAGCTTGTTCAACAAGCATGATGATCTGGACGAGATTTGTCCCATAGCTACCCCCGACTGCGGTACGTCTACCTTACTCCCTCTAAATACACCTTCCCAACATTGGTGCGAAGTATAGAACTCATATCAGGTCATGTCTTCCACGAGGAATGTCTTTTGGACTGGTTCAAGGCTCAAACGAGCTCATGGATCGCCGCGCAGAGAGAACGACAAGACCCACACGAACGAGAAGATTCACCGACCGGTTCCGAAGCACCTGTGGAATGTCCGACGTGTCGAGCGGAATGTTTCGTAGATCCAGAAACGGGTCAAATGAACATACATAGACTATTTATCAATCTCAGTGGAGACGGCTCGAGTCAGGCTGGTAGTTCCCCTATACGACCCACGACTGGCGGATCATCGAGCAAGGGGAAGGACAGGGAGGTGATGGGTCTAGCGAGGAGAGCTAAGGGCCTGACTGCGGAAGTGAAAGGAATGAATGCTGATAGCGCGGAAGAGGACATGGAGGGAGGAATGAGGAGAATGAAACAGCTCGAGGAAGACTTGGTGTCGGTTAAAGCGGTCGAAGGTATAAAGGTGAGTGTGGTGGACCCAACAGTCGGCCTATGCTTACAGGGCAGACATATGTCGGGGGACTCAGCAAAGCCATTTCCGATCTCAAAAAGACACTCGAGACTCATCCTGTGATCGACACATTACGTGGCCAAGTGGCGGAACACCAACAAAAGGTTAAACGGGCAGAACGCGATATGCGGGAAATGGCGACTATCACTATGCCTCAAGAGGTGCAGAAAGCTGTCGATAAGGAACGAAAGAAAGCCGCCGCACAAATGAACAGCCTTGAAAAAGACGTGTCGAGTCTAAGAAGAGGCCTCCAGGAGGAGCAGGTGGCTAGACGTCATGCAAAGTCGGCGGCGGAGGAGCGAGAGAAGGATCATTCGACCATGATGGCAATGATGAAGCGGTGAGTGACCCTCTAAATCTGCGAGGTCAAAGGGGTTCAGGCACTGATGCTCAGTGAAACGGAGACGCTCAAAGCGGACAAAGCGTCCCTGACTACCACGCTTAACGAAAGGACCAAAACGCTGAAGCTCCTTTCAGCAAAGGTGCGGACAGTCGTCAAAAAGGGGGGGTGGGGAAGCTCATGTGCAGGTAGAAGGGCGACGAGAGCTCAAAGCGGAGATTGAGGAACTCAAGAAAGAGAACAAGGCGTTACGAGCTCAAATTGAGATGCCAATGAGACAGCAAGTCTCGCCTCCCGCTTCGGCTGCTTCACCGGAAAAACAGCTTCAGGACGAGGAGGAAGACGACAAGTTGTGGTCGGATCTTCCTGACATCGACCTGGACGATACCGATCAGCCAGTTCTACGTGGCACTGGACGTCCAAGACAATCGACAAATTACGATGCAGAAGACGAATCGCTCATCATCTCGAGCTCATTCATCCACCCTTCTTCGTCTCCTTCTCGTGTGGAGACTGTCAGACATCCTACTGCCCGGACTTTCTCATTCGACATTGGGGCCAAGTCATTTGCTAGCGGCTCGAAAGGTAACAAGACCAAGACCAATGCGGCGAAGCATTCGAAATATTTTGACAACAAGGAGAACCCGGCGAGTTTTGGCTTGATTGCTGACGATGAGGACGAGGACGTGATGGTCCTGGACTCTAGTCCTCCTCCTCTTCCCACAGCATCTCAGCTGAAACGAAAAGCAAATCCATTTCAGACGACCAAGGAGGAAAGCGAAAAGCGAAAGGCTCTAAAGATGACTCCGGCGACGGCGGAGGTGGTGGACCTCACGGCATGTACACCGGAACGACCCGTTTTCGCCGACAAAAAGAATATCAGGGTATCTACCAATACCTCAGCTCTGGGCAAGACAAGCTCCGGCTCGATGTTGGAGAAGCTGAGCATCGTGGATGCTCAAGGCAGACCGAAGAAGGGTGTTGTGGCTGGTATCAAGGCCAGACGTCGAGCGTGATCAGGAGAGTTTGCGGCCACGCGTTCGACCAGCGATTGGACCTCGACCTAGATTACCTGCGTTCCTGGGGAGATAAGTCACGAAGAGAAGGGATGAGCACTCAGTGCTACTGTGTGGCCAGACAACGACAAATCAGATAAGTCACGATCCTCACGATGGACCTGTACGAATTGCGACTAAGGGTCTCTGTATGAAAATAGACGCGCACTAAACTATGTAGCTTAGAATTCATTATCCATGTTGCATGTATAGTCGACGGCAGTGTTGTCATAACCAGTAAACCGGACTGCACTACTAGACGACGTTGAGGTACTCATCGATGTATTTAGCCCAGATGATCGCCTCTTTCACAACTCCGCGCTGACGTTCAAACATGCAGATTCCAACAAGGTCATGAAATCCTGGACGCCAGGATCTGCAGCGCCCAGAATCGTCTCGGCGCCATCACCCACCAAAGTGCCTACTGTTAGTCGCCGCATACGCCGTCGTCCGTACCTGAGGCAGAAGTTGCACTGTTTTGTACAGGACCTGATATGGTGTCGTACAAGGGAAGGAAGTCGGCATAACCGAGGTTACCGTACACACTCTGCAGGTAATCTTGTCCATCTGTGCTTGACGAGACTTCTGATAGAGGGTCAAATACAGCGGGTTGCCTGACAATCGCCGGTGTTGGGACTTTGGAAGTGCTGCTGGTTGGGGATACGGGCGTTGGCGCACTTTGAATCCCCCTAGGCTCCGTAGCCAACAACAAATGCCGGGGGAAATCGCCGTTGTCGGGAACTGAAGATCAGCGATATCACCCAATGACGATATCAAAGCGGAAGACGTGAGAAGCTCACCGTCTTGCGAGGCACCATCCTGTGGTGTCCTGTCTTTGGAAACACTCTCAGCTGTCCGCAGCAATCGTTCAATGGTCGGAGCCCATCGTTTCGCACAGGGATTCGTCCCTTGCGGCGTATTGAATAGCTTGCAGAGTCTATTCAGAGATCTGAGTGAAGGCGATGCGAATGCGCAAGTGGGCGCAAGGATAGCTATAGCTGATCTACACCGTCAGAACAAATCAAGTTGCACTTTCGGGTTCCAGGTGACTTACAGACAGACGGCAGAAGAGAAGGCATGAAACCAGAAGAACCACCTGCGGGATCAATGCCAGCTCGCCTCAAGGTTGCCAGATTGGAACAAACGTACCATTTGCGAGCGACGTTTGGCTTGTGCGTCACTAGCTGTTCCAAAAGCTGTGCGAGCTCCTGAGCACTGTAATACGTAGTCACGAAGCTAGCGCGGTATCTTGAATGGGACGGGGCATCTGGATTCTGTTTGATGGCCGCCACGAAGGCTGGGCGGTTGAGGTAAAGTCTTGTCTCTGATATCAAGACGCGAATGCCGAGACGCTGTAGAAGCTAATATCATAAGCACTACACGATACTCGGGACCTACCAAGGTCGTTCCCACGGAGTCGTCCATGGGTAAGTCCGGTATCCGAACGTGACACATCAGAGATTCGGGGAGATTTTGCCAAACTGGGGCTGATCAGCGCGGATGACGTCCTATGACGCACACTCTTCTAGCTCTTGGTCCAGTGTTGTGATATCGCTGTATGAGATCGAAGTGACCTGAACTTGCTTGCACGTGAGCTTTTATGGCAAAAAAGTTTCGGGTGCCGACTCACGATGTCAATGACACGCTCCATGATCTGGACCAGACGATGCTGTAATCAGCCTCAGATTGCTACCTCAGAGTCCACTGGCTTGGGATATCGAGCGCACCTTCGCATGATGATCTGGAGATTAGCTTGCAGTAGGCATACCACTTCTGGCCATGACTCACATCCCGCTGCGTCCGCTATGAAGAGTTCGTCGGACTCGGGCAATTTGGTATCGGTGTGTCTGTTGCTAATAGCACTGGGTCTTAAAATCAACGCATGGACTTTGGGGTTCGCGAGAAGCATCATACCTCCCAAAACAAATAGCTTGTGTACGATCGTGAGTCTTCTGGTGAGCCTTGACACACGGATAGCTCTGCGCTTACGACGAGCTCCCAGAAGACCTGTCGGCGCTCCTCGACATCGTACATCATCAAGCCAAATTTCTCCGCATCGCGGTGCAGCCCCAACTACAGAGACATATCAGTGCCGTAATCTGACGATCCGTGATGCTGGACTGCTCACACTTTGAGCGATCTTGACCGCTTGACCTAGCAATGGCCAAAAGTTCTCCGCGCCATGATGGCCTGCCGTAAGCAGGACTCACACAACCAACACGCACCGTCACTATTGAGGATATATGTGCCTCTCAGATGTAGCGCCTGTACAGTGGGCAAGCTGCATTTGTGCGGCTCGGTCAGATCAAAGCATGCGACTCCGGCCGAGTAAAGGGCATCACTACGCTCACGATCTAATGAACTTTCAGTCCAAGCCAAGTGTCTGATTGACTTACCATCTGGGCGATCTACATCCATGAGGACGCCTAGGGCCAGGACGAAGAAGACACATGCGACTTTGTGTGGGTGTAGCGGTGCTTCGGGGTCGTACGCGACTAGAAGGTAGTCATTGTCAAACGTCGGGCGGGGTATGACTTGATGTCTTGATAGGATCAGCAATGTGTCCAGCTATTGGACCTACATCCAGTTGACGTTTGACCAATAAGATGCTGCCATTGCGCGACCTTCCGTTTTCCAGTCGGGTAATTGTGCTCTGAACGAGTCTTCCATTAGCAGGGTTCGTTACGGGGGCTCGATTGCCTACATTCTGGACGTTGAGCTGTGTTTGGAGAGGTCTGTGGGATAGGCGATGCCGACGGCTGCCTGGAAGTTTGTTCTTCGTCGCCGTGATAATCTTGGAGATATGCACTACCAGCGAGACTACCCACAAACTTGGCATTGCCGTTCGTATCGATGGCCAATGTACCGTATGTTTCGCCTAAAGCTTGCTCATCATCCGAGCTCGAACTCCTCACCGAGTCGGTGTCCGTCTCTTCGGTCCCAGGTATTCGGGTGGACTTGACGTTCGCAGCATGATTGAGTGTAATACGGCGAGTGGAGTCACGATGCTCAGGCTCAGCATCTGGTGGTGGTTGTCTGTGGTTCGAAGTTCCCGCAGCAAGCATGGCTTCCAGCGATGCTATTCGACGACGCAGCTGCGTATAAATAAACGACCGAAATCCGAGCATACCTCTTCTTCCCTCGCACCGACAGATCTACTCGTTCAGCCTTGTCCATGCGGGATCAATATTCTTAAGGGTCGAAACCGACATACTTTGCGGCATGATGAACTTGTCCTTCTCCATCTGGACAAGAGCGTGAAGTTCCCCTCCGTTGGCCTATGATGCAGTGAGTTAAGCATAGACTTGGAATTTGGAACCAGTCTCACACTCCTCACATGGCCATACTCGAGAACATTTCAGCTTCAAGCTGGAGTCTTAGCATCTGTAGCTCCATTCAAGCTCCATCGAGCATCAACTCACCGACGACAACTTGCGCAGCTTGACAAGGGCCTCGCGCGCTTCTGTCCTCTTGGCGAACTGCCAGAAGCGCTCGCGGTGTTTGGCTGGTTGACCGGCGATACGACTATACCCGACCCTGAAGGCTTCTCAGGTCTAGGAGCTAGACGTTTGACAGGCGCAGTTGAGGGCATGACGCGAGCAGGGGCTCGCGGTATCTGCAACGCAAAGCAGGTGAACAAGAATGCAGACGAGGGAGTGCGGAGATGTCGGGCCTCCAATAAACAACCGGTACCCTTATCGATGGAAGCTTTCCGCCGGAAGAACACCGACACTAGGGTGCACCCGGGTGCAGTGCCATCCCCTACCATGTGCAGTGTGAGCACCGTATTGTCCAGCTCCACCAGGACCCATTCAAAAGTAAACCCCCGCTGACGATCCTTTTCCCCCGCTGTTACCGGGAGTGCACCCATGACTGACCGACGAGACGTTGACGTGGTGGGATTTAGCTACTCTTGCCTCAACTGCTGCTTCCTCGCGCCACCAGATGTTGTCTGAAGCGAATGCATGATTAAAGGACTGTACTACAAACAATCAAAAAGAGTCTAACCGATCGGAGATTATATACTATCGTGTCAGTAGCAAGTTCCGTCTTGCCATCTCCCCAGGTCACGCTCATGTGCGCGGCGTATCCCCACATCAAGCAGGAGCCACCGAGACCTTCTCACTCAGCCTGTACTTGTCCACTTTGGCCGGTGTGTACACGTCCTTGTCCTCAGAAGTGTTACCCTCTTCACTGGGGGTGTCTGACATAGTTGCTCCGAGCTCGTTCGTTCCATAGCTCATGCTGGTGCCGCCAACACCTGGCGCCAGCTCGTCGGCACTTTCGTCGATCTCGAGGAAGTGCTTGTTCATTCCAGGAGGAGGAGAGAGACGACAGCAAAGGTAGTAGACAAGTCCGGAAATACCGGTTCCGGTGATCCAAGACTGATAGTCAGCGCTGTGTACTTAAGGATAGGAACAGTCATGCGGTCATGCACTAGCTCAAGAGTGGCGCATGGCACACAAGGTAGTATGAAGAGTAGACTAACCAGGTAGTAGATTCGCAAAGCTCCATCTGGCACCGTGATGCTGGTGGACAAGGATGCGACGAATCCAGGTGCGTTCACCGCAAATCCACTGCACGTCAATTGATTATCCCGCGGGTTGGAGGAGTCGGAGCTTACGCGAGGTAACCAGCGTAGGCTCGCCAGTTGACACCAGCGGTGTACCAGTACCATCCAGATCGATCGGTGGTGTACAGGTCGTTGACCCTGTAGTGACCTCGGCGAACAAAGTAGTAGTCGGTGATCATGGGTCCAGCGATACAAGACAAAAGGACACCGTAAGCGCCGAGGTAGTTGCCGAAAGTCGCGGAAGACTTGAAGAGCAGCCATGGGTTCATGCAGATACCAACGAGGGCAGCAATGTATCCACCTCGTCGAATGTTGATGTAGCCTATACTTAGTACCCGGCATGGGTAAACTTTGCCAAACTCACGAGGGAACAGTGCAGTCAAGTCACAACCAGCAGAGATCGAGTTGGCGGCGACATTGAGGAAGAGCTGAACCCAGACGAAACCGAGAGAGATGAAAGCGATACCAGCCCTTGTCTTGGCGGAGCCATCCATCTCGAGCAGGGCATCCATGTTCTGCACAATGTCCCAGATTTGCTTGCCAAAGATAGGTTGCGAAGCTGAAGCGATACCAATTCCTGAATGTCAGTGCGAGCCCTTCATGAGAGTCGACGAAGCGTACCGAGGAAAGAGGTGATGATGAATCCCATGGGCAGGGCAATCACTTGAGGCCAGATAGCGGCACTGGGTCTTTTCGCTCGAGAGGCAAAGTCGGGCGCGTTGGTGATCAAAGTGAACATGTTGTTGAAGCAGGACGAGATTGAAATGATCATTTGCCATCCGAGCTTGCTACCTGACAATTCTCCTGGTTGAGCAAAGACCGGACCGACACCTCCTGCTCGAGAGATGAACCATCCGAAAAGGGTGAATCCGACAATGGGACCAATGACCGCCTTGGCGGTGAAGAACCATCTCAACTTGTGGATGGGAACCCAGATGGTTGGGAGGGAGATGAGCCAGTAGATGACAAAGCACAGCACATAGGCGGAAGTAGTTTCAGTCGAAGGGCTCATTGTGTTCTTCATCCTGGCGATGGATGGGAAGAGGCATCGAAGGAAGACGTAGACGCATTGACCTCCGAGCCACGATTGGACACCCCACCAAATACAGGCCATACCGGCACCTGATCTCAGCAAGTCATACGCGTGAGCGGTACGGGGACTCACGGTTGAAGACTGGCCAGAGAGATCCAAAGACACCAAAGGTGGTTCTGTTGACTGCAGGGAAGACCAGACCAAACACGGCACCCGGTCGAGCGTTGAGTGCCAAAATAGGTCCAACGAGCGAGTAACCGATGATGACACAGAGGAAGGCCTAAGATCAGTCTCGGCGACAGGCCGTCAGCTTGCGGTAACTCACCTGCCACCATGATAGTCCTGCCGTGATCATAGACGATGCAATGGTGAAAGTGTTGAGGTTAAAACTGTCGGCGATCCAGAACGAGACCTGCCATCAGAGGGAGAAAGGTTCAGCTCTGGTAGGACTCACGAAACTCCAATGGTCCCATGTCTTCTTCTCTTCACTGACTGGAAGAAGATCCTCAGAGGCGAGGTACAACTCGGTGCCCGTCAAACCTGGTGGGTGGTTCGTCTCGAGCTTCTTCAAGATACGTTTAGTAGCGCCCATATTGACTGCGAGAATGGAGCGGATTTGGGAAAGATCGTGTGGGTGTGGATATCGCAGCACAATTCATGCACACTTTTATATCTATGATGCAGACCATGACGGTTGAAAACCTGGTCCGTCCTATCAGATATTTCCACCAATAATGGATCGTGAGACCAGATCTCATCGACTAGACTGCCGCGCCATTGCCAAGCGACCTCGTTCTCCGATAGGTGGAATTAATCCGTCTGTGCGATAGGTACAGTCGTCACCCGCTCACCGTGCGGAAATTCCCGAGGTCGTGCAGACACCGTCTGGGATCTCCAGCAGATGCTCAAGCGCCATCCAGGGACGTGTCTGTACCTTTTGACAGCTGCTTGATGGGCACGATCACCTGCTTTGCGCAGGAGAACGGTCAGGGGAGCGACTCAACGATGGAATCTGATTGGTGGATTTGATTGGGCGGAAACATCGTTTGACATTTTCGGGCGTCACTTACGTTATCGTGTCTGGCAAGATCTCGCCTCATCAGCAATAATGAAGAGTCCCATGGAGCCATCACAGATCGGATCTGGAACCATGGACTAGCGCGATTGAAGGCGCATGGCAGAAGAGATCAAATCACAGCGTCGATTGGCGTTACAGCTGGGAGCTGCAGACTGCAACAAGCTGGCTCAACTCGAAGAATTGTTCCCATCAAGCCCCTGTCTACAACTAAGCCAGCTACAACTTGAGCTGCAACTCGATACAAAGAGTCAAGAGCCACTAAGCAGCGATTCTCGCTGTCATTCTAGCCACACGCTCGAAGCTCTCCTTTTGTTTGGCGTCCCATAATCCACCCGAGGTCATGCTTTGGCTCGTCGTGTCAATCTTCCCACCAGAAAGGATAGGCTGGAGGGACTGCGGGCGTCATTTTGGTCATTCTTCCTTGTAATGAGTGACTCACCACATCGCCGTCCGGCTGAACAAAGTAGGCGATGGTATAACGGTCCACCAGCTCTTCTGCCGCTTCTTCTTCTGCGGGTTTTGGGAATATCACACGGTGCAGGGTGGCACGATACTGCCCACCCGACCACACTTCCATGATGAGACCTATGTTGACCAGGAACCCGCCGGGCGAAGGCACTGGAGCTGGCCACCACTTCATTTTTCTCGGTCTCCCATCAAGCCCACCCGGACTGAGGTCTTCGGGAAGCCATGCCTGGAGACCCGGAGGCCCGTTCGGCTGTTGGAACACCGTCTGTCAATACTCGAGCCCCCTTTCGTATTCCAAACTCACGCATCGTCAATGTTCCCCAGTCTTTGTGCTCTGAGGAGAATCAGTACGAGATCACAATGTCCAAGAGGTCACCGACCTCCAGCCCGGATATCAATGTCTTGAAGATTGCTTCGCTGCTCGCTGCTCAGACCAGGGTAGTGAATCATGGACATGACTGTATTGACGCCGAAACCATGCCATTTCCTGAAGTGCTCGATCGGTACTTGGAGTGCGAGAGCAAAGAGTTCGAGGAGCTTTCCGCTGACGACGTGACATTTGCGATAAAACTCCTTGATGGCCATTTCGTCTTCACTGCAATCGCAAAATGGAGGTGGCATGTCTTGTGTTTTGAAGGATGAGTATTTACCGTAGAGAAAAGTCCTACTCCGTCACCAGTGACGCTGAATAGGTTGCCGACGGAAGTGTGACCCAGCTTACTCTTTGTTGTCTGGTCCTGTTTCTCCCAATGCCTGAGCTCGAGGCTTTGTATACCCCAGCCCATCTTGATTCACCGTATACTGTGCTTTGACTTCAGCGGTGTTCGCAAAGAATCGGCCTGACTGTGGAACGTTAGTTTTTGCAGATTCACGAGCTTGGAAAAGGTACCAGCCGGAACATCGCATCGACCTCTTCGGCAGCTATGCCAGAGTTCTCGACAGCCAAGAAGCCTACCGTGGACAGAGCATGCTTGATCACCTCTGCTTGGTGCTCCGCCGAGTCGTTAAGAAGATTGACCGTTGGAACGAAGGACATAGTGAGAGGGGCCGCGATCAAGTGTAGGTTTCAGTTTACCAAATCAGGCCGACGCACTACGGAGGGAACAGTTGAGAGTCGGTGAGTTGATGACTTTTGAGCTTGGGCAGACTTGACCTCTGACCAATGTCCGGGATTTCCACCAACCGGAACCATTTCTTGAGCCTCGCGATCTAGATGCCCACCGTATCGGTGGGAGATCGAGCGTGACAATTGAAATGGCGCGAGCAGCGAGGGGAGAGGAGAGGATAGTTCCGAAGTCCGGCTGCAATTTGGGCCGTTGTCTATCTCGGTGGCTTGAACGTCATCTTCCCTCATCTCTCATCAAGGGCTGATGAGGGGCCACGTGCATGCGGGCAATTTTGGGTCCATGATGAGTCGGACGAAGACAGCTGCCCCAGGCAAAGCTTCGTTTTTAAGGCGTGGCTCCGCTCTGTTAAAATTTCCACCAATCGGACGCCGAGGCCTGTTGCAAACTTCGGTAAATTGGGACGATCCCAATTCCAAGACTCATGCAAATTGCAGGCCTTCGAGAGGTCGAATCGTACCATCCATAGCACTTTGACCAACATGAGACTTCTGGTCGACGAACGTGAATTCGCGCGCAGCCAGCGCATCCTAGTCGTGAATCCCAATTCGATCGAGGTGGGTGAGAGATTTACAGCGGAGGACGCCGCTGATATGTACGCAGGGGTTTTCTTCTACCATGCAGAAGGTGCTGCAACGGCAGGATTATGGATATGCATTGGACTTCTACACGGCACCTTCCTCTGTATCAGAAGGGATCAACGGGGTGTATGATAGCCTCCAGTCTGCCACGATATGCCTGGGCGAGCTGGAGAATGAATTATCCAGATGGCAGGCTGTAAGTTCGGTCCCTGCCGGAGGTTCCAAAACGAGTGAGGGAATTGATCTGACGGCAGATTGTGATTGCTTGCTTTTCGGCTCACCCTATGGTCCCTGCCCTTCGCGAGAAAGTTTCTATCCCAATCGTCTCTATACTCGAAGCTCCCATACTTCTCGCATCGATGCTCGGGGCTCGAACGGGTATTCTCACTTCATCGCCTCGCTGGGAGCTTCTACTAGCTCGCGATATCGAATCATTACGCCTCGACAGGCTCAATACCGCCGGTATAGCATCTTCAGGCATGTCAGTTCTTGAGCTCGAACAACTCGACAGGAGGGAAGTCGGCCGGCGTTTGGTAGAACAAGCACGGAGTGAACTGCTGGACAAACGTAAAGCAGATGTGATTGTCCTGGGCTGCGCAGGGATGGTCGGACTGGATGATGTCTTGTCTGAGGAGTTCGGCAATGGGGTGACGATAGTGTGCCCTGTCAAATCTGCAGTAGCACTCGCGGCAGATTTGCTCAGATTGGGTCTGTCAACGAGCAAAATTGGCATGTACGCTTAGGCTAATATGACCGTTGCATGACGTACGCCGGTAATGACGCTCGTTTTGGTTACTGTCGAAGATCCGTGCCGAGCGACAAAGAGTTGACGAAAGCTCAAGACCCATCGGGGCTTGTAACAACCATACAGTGCTAAGTCATTCATCCAAAGTGGCCATTGCACTTTACGATACAGTCGGAGCACACCACAAGTGTTGTGCGCATCACAGCTAGACGCTTCCCCACAGCGTCTTAGCGTGGTACTGAATATGTTTTCCGACAAAAGCGGCAACCTGCAGTGTCACCATCAACCTCCAAGGAGTACTCACGAAGGTGTAGCTATGATCAAACCCGGCGTTGTAATTGATCTCAACTTGATTTTCCGTACGGCCATTAGCCACCGCAGCTTCTGCTAGTTCTTGAATTCCCAGTTGACCGGCAAGAAGCAAATGGTCTTCTCTACCTACGTCGATTAACATGTCGAGAGAACCGAGGGCTGCGGTGGCAGTGGAGATGAGGTGGCATGAATCGTAAGACTTCCATATTGCGGGTGGATCATCCGCCGTCCCCGGAGCTAAAAGTCGAGAGAAAGCTGTGGCACCCATAGTTGAGCGAGCTGGGTTGCTGTTGTCATCATGTACCCGTTAGATAGCCCTCAGCACATTTAACGAACCAGATAGGACATAACCCCGAGGCGGATCTGAAGCGATCCAGGTTTCTAAGGTAAATCACAAGCGCGCCATGACCTGGAATAAGCCAAGCTCCATTCTCTTTCCTTGGATGAGCCGGTCAAAATGCATCGAGCAACTTGTGGGACACCTATCGAAAGGCCTTTGAAGGGAGCCATCAATAGACTTACCGCCCATAGATTCGCCCATGATGGAGACGCGGGTCAGATCCTGTGAGCTATCAGGGAGATTCGCGGCTCGCGAGTGCACTTAGGACCTACCATGACATCGAGTTGTAGCTGGTTGACCCATTCTAGCAGGTCGTAGCAGATGGTATCGTACATTCGGTAGTGCTTTCTCCATTTTGGGGTTTCGGCATTAATATACCAACCTGCGTCTAGACCGAGTCAACGTTGCAATTCAGTGACACCCCAGGGACGATGGCTCACTTACTGAGCCCAACGCGGTAGTCGTCACCTTCTCCTGGGACATTTGCTCCACGTGGGCTGGTATCAGGAAAGATTACAGCGACATTTTCAGCGCAAGCGGCGTCCAAAATCGGAGTTTCTTTAATCGCCCTGTTCTCGTCACCCGTCAGACCTGTGAGAAAGATGATAACGGGTACAGGGGAGTCGTGGTGAGCTAAAGGCGGAATGAAAATGTTGAAGGACGAGGGCAGGCTCATTGAGGCTGAGAACGCGCAGCATCGGTGCAGCGTTCCAGCAGCATTCCGGTGAGAGCTAACGATTCGAGTCGTCATCAGGATCCTATCGCGGTCGACTTTGTCCAGTAAGTGTGGAGGGATCGAGCAAATCATACCCCTACATGCAAGCCTGTCCTCATCAGGTTGAGGTCGAGATCTGAACTTTCCGATACATCCACCAATGGGAAGGCCAGATGTTCCCGTTTCATCCA
The DNA here is from genome assembly GCA_032158125.1 of Papiliotrema nemorosa. Lineage (NCBI taxonomy): Eukaryota > Fungi > Basidiomycota > Tremellomycetes > Tremellales > Rhynchogastremaceae > Papiliotrema > Papiliotrema nemorosa. The sequence goes on along the minus strand of JASKOT010000008.1, from coordinate 178,535 downwards.
CGTGATGAGATGCCGTTTCCAATATACTCTATCGAAGAGGACATCTCGGTGGATAGCAAGTCTGCATGATGGGTATCAGATTTTGCAAAGTTCCAGTCATCGTTCGCTCCAAGGACGATTCATATCGCGTCATGACGCGGTGGTCTGTTGAGCTTCCCTTTTCCTCTGCTTCCTCACGCAACTCCCCGTTGCACTCGGTGCATCTTGCTGCATCCCTCCCACCCAGCCATGTCTTCCCCATCTGCCCGTATCACTCGGCTCGACTACGACTACAGTGGGTACAGTCACCACACCATTACTCGTGGACGAGCTGGATGTGCGACCAACCGCCACGTCAGATACAGAACCCACTCTACTGGAATCGGATGGAACCGACACCGCGGGAGAGCTCCCCGGCGCGGACGAAATCGGAATCGGTGCGACGGATGCACCGCTTGATACAGTGACACCATCTCCGCCGTCCCCTTGAACGTTAAGCGGTCCGTGTGTACCGGGGTTCATAGGTTTACCATTTTTGACGGATGGCGGGTTGGTCAGACCGGTATTGAGGCCGCCAGCGCAGAATTCGACAGTGTACTAGTCATCAGCAAGATAACTCAGATCCGTGTGAAGAAAGGGCAAACGTACAGAAGGCTTGCCAGTTGCTGGACAGGTCCATACAGCTGTTTGCGCATTACCAAATGGTAGATCACTGCTTCATCAGCGGATCATATCGACAGGCAGACGCCTGTCATTCGTACATACTCTTTCGCATAGACGTATCCCATCTTGCACAGCTTTTTGAGGTCATCATAGAAGGCTACGAATGTCAATGAAGCACTCAAGAGTGGGGAAACGACTCACGGACGACATCGTGGGTGCATTGCTCGTCACGCCACGCTCCGCCACAGCATGAGGGGGAGAGTTGGTCTCCTTGGAACGTCGTTCCCGCCAATTCGCCTGGGATTAGTTCAACCCTCGGGACGAAGAGGTCAATGCTGTGGATAGACACACTGAATTGGACTTTGGCGGTACATGGATTCCCACAAGACCCTATTCTCAGCTAATTATCGTTACGTCGTTACGCAAGTGTGCCGTCTTACAGAATTTATCGGTCCCGATGGGTAGAGCCAATCTTGCATCGCAATTCTTGAGTGGGTCAAGGTCTATTCCGCATGAAGGGGTGGTACAAGAAGAGTCTGAAGGAGTGATGGTGATAGGCACCGTAAAACCTTCCACCATGGAAACTAGCATCAGCCATGTAGAGCTAGACTTCCTTTCGACATGTGACACACCATCGTAGAAGTCTTGTCCGTTGTACTTGTTCAGACTGAACTCGGCCAGCTGGTCAGTCAGCTTACACAGTTGCAGGAACACTGCGACACGTCGTACCGTGACTCCGGGAGCAACACCGTAATTCGGCGTTGCCTCACTGACATCAGCGTCCATCTGAATGATAGGGTATGTGTTCGAGCAGTCGCTCACATACCAAGCCAGACCACCTCCAGGACACTTTCCCAGCAGACACTTCGTCACGTCCCCAGCGCATCCTTCACCTCCACTCCTGATCCAGATCCTGCCCGAGTCCCCTGCCCATCAGCCATCTGATCGACGACCGATCCCAAGTCTCAAGCACAGGCATTTCGACTGCTTAAATGCTGCGCGGAGCCACTCACAATCTTCTGGAACATCCAAGGTCGATTGCCCATCTTTCGGAATTTCCCACCCGTATACTCCCGATTGTCCGTCCACCTTTGAGCCAGCATTGTTATTCGCCGCGTGCGCCGCGTACACCTTCATCCCGCATGAGTTCTTCACAATAATCTTGCGAGCTTGGACGTCTGCTCCACCGAACATCAGGGTCATTGCCGCCAGGGCAGTACCAAATCCCCGGGTCATACGCATACTTTGGGCGAATTGATGATATTTATGCTGGTGCTAGTGTGTTGAGGTCGAAGCTGAACGAGTGTGTAAAGCGCCAGACCAGCTGGAGACGCGATGAAGATGAAGCAGAAACAGGCGGGGGATGCTCAGGCGTCTTCACGGGCTATACACATTGCCTGCCAGACTCGTCTTGTTGTTTCTTGGCTTTGTTGACACTTATCTGATGCATGTAAGAAGCGGCTCGAACCCTTGACGTTTTGATGGTCGTTGCGTTTCACCCCTCCCGCCGTCACTTGTTACAGAGTTGAAGGAAAGTTACGACTTTTATGCCTAGACGGATCCGTCCTCGGGGACCAATGCCGCAACTAATTTTAAATTGTTGTTGCAGGTCAGTGGATCCGTGAACGCGTACTGGAGATCAGTAGGTCAGAACGTAAGTGGCTGACTCCCATCGCGACAGCAGAGCATGCTCCAAAGAGCCAAGCTATGTCCTCCTATGACTTGCCTCGTCGATTAGGTCATCCTTAGACTCCCAATATTTTCGCACAGACCACCAACGGGTCACAAGGTCAAAGGAAGGGCCAGATCGTCAAGCCTCAACCACCTACACAGCCGCGTTGGCTCATGCTGAAGAATTATCAGGCCTCTTGTGCTGAATTTGAGCATCCGTTGACGCGGAAGAGGAGATGACTGGGAGGCTTCGCAGCGCTGCATGTGTCTCTGTGCAACCAAGTTTCTGCATGCATCCATTATGCGAGGTAGACTAGGTTGAGTGGTCAAAAAAGTTCCAAACGGGAATATCCTTCGTAAGGGGACAAGGGGTATTTCTCTTGGGACAAACCCGAGCGTGGGGTATCGTTATGCGCATGATAAGAGGTCGTTAAGTAGGGTGAGTTCGGTGTTTCGTCGTAAGATGTCGGCATGTAGCGACGGTCGTGTTCACAAGAATTCTACTTGCCAAGACCGAATCGCTTTTTCTGACGGTCAGCTTCGATACAGTGGGGTTGTAGTGAGTTAACTGACGGATCCCTTTTCAGGAGTGAGAGGTCGTCCGCTCTCGATTCGCCTCTTCTTGTCCTCCAATTCTAGTCGCTGTTTATCCAGAGCATCCTTCATTTCCCGATGTCGAGCGTACAGCTCTTCTTCCGATTGCTTGAGCTTGGACTCTTTCTCCTGGACCTTCTGCTGGAAGACCATCTTCATCTCCGCCTCCATCTTCGCGAGTTTGGCCTGGGAGAATTAGCCAATATGGACAAGAAGCAAGATCAGACTCACCTCGTGCAATTGCCTCTCTTCCGCTTGTTTCACAGCAGGGCTGCGTGTCAGTCGACTATTCAGATACCTCGCTTAAGGACTCACTTGGTCTCCTTGAACACAGTCTCGTCCTGCGAGACACCCATCGCCTTGAGCTTGTCCGTTCGATAGTTTTCGTACAGGACATCATTGGTGTGTTCCCTTAATTCCTCCATGTGTGTCCTAACGAGCATCTGTCGAAGCTTGACGAAGTCGCAGTGGGCTTCATTGTCCACTTCGATCACGCCCCAAGGGTAAGCTCTTCCTCGAGCTTGTCGGCCATCCGGCAATCGCACGATGTTGTCTGACCCGACGACTGCGAAGGGGACCTTGCTCTAAAAAGTTAGTGAGGCTCTAGATTCGGCAATGTGCTCGCACGATGATCTCCTCGTTCTCTTGGATCGTCTCCTCGTCTTCATTCTCATACTGGGGCGGCGAAAAGATTCGAATACCATGATGCGCGATATCGGCCAGGATCTGAATAGGTAAGCTCAGATCTACGGCTAGAATTGCAACTGACTCTCTGTTTGAAGGATGTCACTTCCTCATCGGTGAGAGTATCGGCTTTCGCGATGACGGGAATCAAGTTGACCTTGGTGTGCAGCCTTCGCATGAATTCCACGTCGATAGGCTTCAAGCTGAAAGATCAGCGATGGGCTCAGTCTCAGTCAATGCGTCACTCACGAATGACCGGTTGGTTGGATGAAGTAGATGCAAGCGTGAATTCGGTTATCGACCAGCTTTGATCGGTTGACCCTGTTCTCTTGCTCCAGATAGGCGTCAAAACGCGCTTCAATGTTGTCAACAATGGGCTTCCAGCTGCTCGTCAGCTACGGCCAACTTGAAGCGTTAGTCGCTGACCTGTCGTCGTTGTTGACGAAGTCACCGAAGCCTGGAGTGTCCACAACAGTCAACTTCAGTCTCACTCCGTTCTCCTCAATGTCTGTCAATTAGCTTCAACTGAGCGGTAAGGCTGCGCACTGACCGGCAGAGATAGACTCGATTTGAACAGTCTTTCCTTTGTCCACTCCGGGCTCAGGGACCTGTTTCGGTTGATACAGCTTTGTCTCGAAAAGAGTGTTGATCAAGGTTGATTTACCCAAGCCCGATTCACCTGATTGTCAGTTTACAAGTTGAGGAGAACTGTGGTGGTCTGAGCGGGTTGGTCAACATACCGACTACCATTGCTACAAACTGGAAACCGCGCCTAGATCATCAGCTCGTTCCAATGAGTGGATTGCTATCAAGAGTCGCTGGACGCGTAGCTGTGTCTGGAGCAAACTAGCGACACCCACCTGACACTCTTTCGGTGAACTTGGTTTGGCAGGTTGGAGAATCCGACCCAGCTTGCCAACGTCTTCCTGACCAAAGGCGTGATTTTGGGTTTGACATCTCCTATAGACTGGTTCGCATATGATGTATGCGCGGGGCTGACCCCTCGACCATCATACTCTGAGCCGTTGGTCCCGTTGGTGATGTTGGCATGATGCTCTTGTCCCGAGTATGGTCCAGGGGATTGCGATCCCCCTGTCGTGGCTGAATGAGGTTGTTGCTCGTAGTACGAATCTGCCATGATGACGCTTTGGGGCGGAGGGGTATGAAAGAGGTGCGATATAGAACGGAAAACGAGGGTATGGATGAGGAGGTGTCGAGTGAGGGTCGATGGTCGTCAACGCGTTGCAGAGTGCCGTGTTTCAGATCTCCTCTAGGAGTGTAAGTGCCACAGTCGGATATCGCCGCCGGAGATAATCGACTTCACCATTTCAAGCGGCTTCGAAGTGGTGTACTATGGTGTTTCAACAGCGTCCATTGTACAACATAACAAAAACTCTTTGCGAGTAGTATCATTCAGGACAGACAGGCAAGAAGATAAAACCGATCGTCGAAAGCGTGGGCCCTAGAAAGTCAGCGGAAATCCCACATCAAGCGCCTTAGAACCAGTCGATACAAAGATGAGGCTCACTCCGGACGTGAGTGTCATATTTACCTATACGAGATCAATCATATTGACACTAGCTAGTTTGTGTCGAAACAACCATCTGTTAGTTGCCTCAAACCATTATCGAGTGTTCCAAGAATACCATCGCTGAACGAAATCTAGCATCTCAACGCACTCAAAGAACGAGAGCTAGATCTTCGAGGTTTGTTCAACCTTCTCTTCCGTCGCCTGGTCTGACGTGTAGGACTGCAAATACCGGTGATCGAGAACTTGGCATCACATCAGGGGAGCTATGATACCCTTAACCTTACCGACAACTCGTTGACAACGCTGGGTAACATACCTCTGTCAACGAGGTTATCCGTCATCCATGCGGCCAACAACCAAATAACTTCGATCGCCCCTTCCTTACCACCAAACGTGAGCCACAAGGAATCTTATGTAAAAGCAGTACTGATGATTCAGATACCTAATCTAGTCACTCTAGGTTGGCACAGTTATACAGTGCCCTTTCGGAGCTGATGATCTAGTCCTCTCTCAAAATGCCATCGCTTCCCTCGCCTCCCTAGTCCCCCTTGAATCCCTGACCCATCTTAAACACCTTTCACTCAAGGGCAATCCTGTCACTCAACACGAGCACTACAGGCTATTCGCCATATGGAAGGTGCTTCATCCTTCGAGTACCACAAGTAGCCGAGCTAATGAACAGGTCGGAAAAGGTAGCTTGCGCACATTAGACTTTGAGAGGATAAAAGACGCCGAAAGAGAAGCGGCTCGAAGTCTCTTCACGGACGAGACAACCTCCCTGCCGAACGCTCTCGCCATTAAACTGTCCACATCCACCTCCACCATCGTCCGGGGCGCAACAGCCATTCAAGCGAAATCAGCAGTCGGAAAGGGTGGAAAGGGCAGACTGATGACGCCAGAGGAGAAGAAGAGAGTGGTCGAGGCGTTGATGAGGGCAAAGACAGCAGAGGAGGTCAGGCGGTTGGAGAGGATGTTGGCGGAAGGTCTGATCCCAGATGGGGAAAGCGTTGTATCAGATACGAACGGAGAGCCAGCGGCGGTCACTGCATAGATGAAACGCGCATGCATTGCACGACTATATCATGTTGTCAGAACTAGGTGGTACATTGGATCCATTGGGGCTACTTGAGGGCTTCTGTAAGCCATGCAGTGAGGTCACGAATCTCCTCGGGGGAGGAGGAGTGGCCCATGTTGTCGTAGCTCTCGAATCGGATACCTGGTCGAGCAAAGGTTTTACCAGCTGGAACAGTGGCAAAGCCGAGCTGCCGGGTCAAGAGGTCGATTGATCGTTCGCCAACTATCATGTCAGTTTCCGTACTCCCGGCCAGATGTATACACATACAGTGGTAATGGACAACCGGGTCATCCTTGCCGTGACCCCAGAAAATGGGGATATCTCTCGCAGCAGGGCTCGTCATCTGCATATCAGCTCGACTTTTGCCACGAATGACCGATCACGCACCTCCTTGATCTTGTGATTAAGCGTGACCCAACAGCTGAGGCCGATGACACCGCCCAGCTTGCGTTTCGTAATTAAACCACTTAGTATACTAATGGCTCCTCCTTGACTGAAACCTCCGAGGATGATCCTGTTCTCTGGAATGCCAGCGTCCACTTCTGCCTGAATGAGATTATCGACAGCTTTGACGCTCGCCAGCATTCCCTTCTCGTCGTCGTGCGCCGAGTCGGTAAGTTTGTCAAGCGTAGCCAGATCAAACCACCCTGGCATCTTCATACCTGCGCATAAGCTCTCTCCAGCCGACATGATTGACAGCCATGCAGGACGAGTATGCACGGTCTGGCACACGTACCTCCGTTGATGGTGATCGGGATATCCGGAGCGTGAGGCAAGATCCACTTGACATTTGGGAAAGTGGACCACAGCATCTTTGCGACCGGGAGCCATCCATGACCTTGACATCAAGCCAGCCATCTGCATGAATCCAAAGTTGACATACCACTATCACCTAGTCCCTACTCGTCAGCACTGCTCCGATGGGACATGATGAACTCGCATGAAGGAAGATTACTGTCGCAGTGTGAGCCTCTTTAGGCGCAATCTTGAGGTGTTTCAGGGTGGACGCCATTGTCGATGCTTCCCTCAACTCGAAGACTGACTCGTGGAGCGAAGAGCGATAAAGGAGCACTAGACTGACTACAGCGGCCGAGAGCAATAATACTTGACGAAGCTTTACAGACAGAATGAATGCAGATTGAGTGAAGATCAAGAAGGTCAGAGGTCTACCTTACGTTTCAGATCTAGTCACTCGGTGACAACCTCGAAATCTCACTCTTCAACCACAACTCGCGACTCCTTTATTGCATACAGTCTGCATTCTGACAGCTTGATCTCATCAGGAGCCATGAGTGACCCGGAAGGGACACCGGGCTCGGTCAGGTCTAATGCCATTCCTACCAATGTGATCCATTACAAAAGTGAGCATCCGTTGATCATCATGATCACCAGACTCAACCCCCCATGCTGCCTTTGAGACCCACGTCTAACTTTGCAGGCCGCAAGATACCCGCTCGTATCGACGCTGCTGCAGTACGCTCATCTCTTCGCCGGGTCCTCATACTAATGAGCTAGCGTATCGGCTATATTGTCGAGATCATGGCAAACTCATTTGGGACCTCCGAACACCATATCACCCTTTGCCTCCGAGATGAATCAGACAATCTGGTCACGCAATCGGCGCTAGCCTCCAAAGTTGCAAGTCAGGAAGCTCTCAAGTGGGTCTTCTCCATGATGAGGCGTGCAATCGCTGACTTACAGACTCGTCCCTTCGCCCACCACTGAAGCGTTGTCTGTAGTGACATCACTCCAACATGCCGTCTCTTCCAACCTGGATTCTTCGGCGGTTAGTCCTTCAAAGCTCAATGGAGGCAAGGCTGCGATCCCACTCAAACTCGCACTTTTCAATCTGTCCAAATATGTCAAGGAGGAAGAATTCGCTGTGGAATTCATGATTCGAGGCGGGACCAAAGATCTCCTACGTCTTATCGAACATTCAGAGGGCGGTCTCAGTGGAAATACTCTAGCTGTGAGTCAGCTGTCTGTATCATATGGCTGAACCTCAGTACGCCCTTCAAGGCGTTCGAGGTCTTCTTGAGTTTGAAGCTGCCTGGGCCGATATAGGAGATGACTTTATCGACAGGCTTCTTGTGCTGCTCGTCACAGTGCAGCAAACTAATGTGCTTCGTCCAGCTACCGCGGTTATCCGAAAGCTGGTCATCTCAACCTCTCAGGCGGAGGCGAAGTCGAGAGGCAAGGGCAAGGCTCGTATCGCCTCGGCCAGTAACGGAGACGAGGAGAAGCACTCGATCGGCTTTGAACGAGTATGGGCGAGAATGCAGGTGTTGGATGTCTCGGTCGAAGGTCCTCGAAGTGCGTCTGGGGTATTCAAGGTACTTAGCAAAAGGCTTGAGGGTACTGGAGATTTGGAATTAGTCGCGCAAAGGTGAGCTCTTGCTGTCCTGATTCTGCAGCTGCTCATACTGCAGCTTGGGCTTGATCAATGCCTGTCTCCGCTCAGCGCACCAGGAGGACAGTTCGCATTATCAGGAGCTGGTGGCACTTGTGGAGATCCTGAATGTCCGCAAATACGTCTCAGTAAATCACTCAGTCGGCGGGAAAGGGTTCAGCTAATCAGCAGCGTCTCATCCCCACTTCCTCGAATAATATTGTAGAGCCTCAAATTCACAACTTTCAGTCGCGATACGCTGCCATCCTGGACTACCACCGTAGACGGCCGGTTAGGGGCGCACAGCATCCAGAGCAAGAAAAGATGTTGGCGGATATATGGAGGTTGGGTCGCCTGGGCGAAGATATACCTGGAATGGAAGTGGTCAAGAGATATTCCGGGCTGGGACGCACCGCGGAAGGATGGAGGAGGATCGGATTGGTCGGCGTGGAAGACAACAATGAGGAGGGTCCATTCTTAGAGGTGGAATTGTTTCGGGATGTCGGAGAATTAGGTTTGGAATGCTTGGTGAGTTGTGTCGTCTTCGCAAATTCGGCACTAAGCTGTCAGCATTATTTCGCGACCCACGAGGAGAACTTCTACAATGTGAGGATCAGCGTTCACAACATGACGTGATGCTGACGGTTACAGCTTATCATCGAGCAGGAAGCGCGTCCCATCGATCGTCGTTGCGAGATTGGCCTTGCCAGGTGTGTCCATCAGCTACGGAACTCCAGATACTAAGGATCAGTGCCGAATGCGTGAAGATACTCTGCGATCACTACAAGGTATCACAGCCTTTCCACACGGTGCCTGCCCAATTCCAGCTGTTCTTGCTCAATTTCTCTCGCCTCCATTCCCTGGTCGTTAAGTTCTTCATGAGGTACGTTCATCTTCCTTGTACAGCACTGACGCTCAGGATGTGGCACGACTCTGAGTCTCGATCCAACGACTTTGACAAGGTCTCATTGTTGGTCCGGACCCAAGTCCGTCTGACCCTTGCGGATGAATCGAGCAAGACTTGGTTGAATCTCGAGAAAGACTTCTTGGAAGTCGATTATCGGACTGTCCGGGATCAGCAAATGCACTTGCTAGAAAAGGAAGATGGGATGTTGGCGAAGAGCAGTATTCGGGAATTGAGAAATCAGCTAGGAAAGGAGGCGTACGACGTTGTCGCTGAGCAACGGTGAGTAAATCCATCAGGGTATAAGATCGATGATATTGACCATCAGCGTGGGATGTATGATCCAGGGAGCTTGGTTCAACTCTGCCGCAGTGATAGTGCCTGGGATCATCTCATCCCATAAGCCTCTTCCGTCCAAGCCATTGCGCTTTGTCCGACTGGTCAGCTGCCGATGGACTAAGACCTTGTCGAAAAGCTAACAACCAGTCGCCGAATAGGCGGACACTGGCTTGGGCAGAATTCGCGCAGAGGCCGACCACACCGCCATCCTTCGACTCGTTGCGAGAGAAGAGTATATCCAGCTGAACCTCCCCCGGCAAGCTGCTGATCCACAGTCGACTTGGCAAACGTCACGGAATTGCGCCTGCAAACCGGTTGTCCAATCAACACCCGCTCACCTAATCTCATCTCCAAGTTATCATTCTCCCTCATGTCAGGCTCGGAGCTCTCTTTGCTTGATCTCGACGCGATCCACGCTGCTCAATTAGCAGAATGGACAGATGGGATCAGGGTGATAAGAGGCGAAGGGGGAATGGGGATGAAAGAGACTTCGAGCTATATACAAATCCTGGCGGAGTTGGCATTGAAAGTCAGGCTGTTGGACGTGACCGGAGATGGGATTGAGCTGCCGGAAAAGGTGGCCTATGGATTGCGTGAGTCGGAACCCTCAGAATCATTGACTGTGACTGATACCCAGCGCCACGGAGTGTGGACTTTTGGTTCGCCAAGTGACGAGTGTGTCTACATTATTACGGCTGTACATGACGATACTGTTACGAGTCAGCATGTCCAAAGATCATCATGATTTTACAGTATGTTACCGATAGGTCAGTATCGGTGGGAGAAGCCCGATGATATAGCATATCAACCCGACAAGACTTCGCCTGGCCCCGGCCCAACCATCACTGCGAGCACTCACCCACACAGGATCAAAGGTCTTGACAACGAGCGTGTCATCAGCGCTGATCCCCCTCGCCAGAGTCAAGAAGCAGCCACCCGCATCAAGAGAGCAACAGTAAGGTCTGAATAAGCCTGGAAAGGACCTCGAGGTAGATGGACGGTCCATTTAGAGGGGCGATACTACCGTCCCTGTCAAAGGTTCATCTTGGCTCAATGACACTTTCCTCAGCGATATCGTTCGACTTGATCTACGTACTGGTTGCTTCGAAAAGACTAGGTCAAGATCGGGGACCGCAATGAAGAGGGAGATGGTGACGAAGGCTCCTGACGCTCTGTCGCAGTATGACTGGGTGATCACAAGATGGCGAGATGATTGCCGACTTCCCTTCGTACTCGACTCTTATGCGCTATATGATACGATTGCAGGCGTGAGCATAACCAAGTTTGCTTGACCTCCATCACGCCAACCAAGGGGACGACACGAGGATCCATCGAGGCATTTGGCAGGCCCGGAAGGCGCAACAGGCATCATCTCCAGAATCGCTGAAGAGACTGTTCCACTCCTCCCGCTGATCGCGCCGCATGGTTTTGTATTTGACCTTCAGGCCATGCACCACGGGAAACCGCCTCTGCCCATCCCATCGTCTACACTCCAATAGAGTATCTGGTGCGCGTGGTCTTATTGCTGAGTATACATGCGACATTCCTCATGGTCTGCTTTCTGCTGAACTCGCAATGCTACGGCTCGTCGGTCATGATCATCAAGTGATTCGTCTTCAAACTCTTTCTAAGGCCTGAACTAGCGTCATGCAGCCCTAACTCCCCATTGCTCCCATACGTAACGCTGGTTTACGCGTCTGGCGGTCAGTTGTGTCGGAATTGTGCAACGGCAAACTGACAGTATGAGTTTCCTGCTTGGGCGTAGTTCATAGCCGACAATTCATCTTCCGTAAATTTATCCTGATACTTCTCATGAGTTCTTTTAAAGGACTGCCTTTGTCAGCTGCGACATCCGTAGGGGAAATGATCTACGTACCGCGACACAAGACCGGATTGTTGTCGAGATCGGCGCAGGGTCTGACACCCTTGGTGCCAACACATCCGCCAACAATTTCGGGATGAATTTCGGCACAGTATAGGGGAACGCCTCGATCAAAGCTGTTACTCCCAATACGGCACCGTGCAGCTCGACGATTTTTGCTTGATAGTCCGGGTTGATCTGACCAGGCGCATCGCGTCGTTTAGGCAGCGTGATCGATTTGATCTCCCGAGTGAACCGATCTTTCAGTACGACTACCATGGCTCGTTGCGAGCAACGTAAGAATCCGCTTAATGTCCTGGATGTCAGCTCAACACCGATCAACGTCTGGTCGAGCTCACTGAGAGGCCATCTCGCGGACTTCTTGGTTAGGGTCTCTCAAACAAGACGCTACGACCTGGACGTTAGCAGACGGCACCGCAATATCCGCTTGTCACTCACATCGAGACACTTCGCCTTGCAGGGTTCCGAAAGGAGCGAAAGATTGCGGAAGTACACCAGACTGAGTACCGGCATACTGTGCATCTTTGTCCTCCACGACTGAAGAATGAGCTCATCCTATGGTCATGATTGAGACTCACCGCTGAATCCTTCAGTATCGACGTAAGAGCCGTCATAAGAGGATCAATGAGGTCCAGGGATGGCGTGATACCCGTGATCATTGCTAACAATCTGCCTGCAACTCGTTGCAGATCGAGATTGTCATTGAGATCTCGCAGCTCAAAGATCGCCGGACTGCCGCGTAAGCTTGTATCGCCTTGACTACATGGGAAACTTACAGGATCGGAATGATGTAGGGGAACGCAGATACAGCATGCACATCTGAAAGCTCCACCAACAACCAATTCAAGACTGCTAATCAGCTGGGCACCATGTGGAGGACTCGACTCACCAGTCAAAGCTGACGTGTCGTGAGTCGACAATGGCGCTTTGGGTCCATGCGGTCTCTCTTCTTTCCACTTGGGCAGTAATGCCACGATTTCATGTAGCTGAGGTTCAAATAGTCCACTTCGAATGTGCATGATATCCTTCTCTCCGTTCGGATCATTCAAGACGTCCTGGGTGAGCGCCGCGGGGGTCGGATACGAGGGGTGGAATTTGAGCTGGTCGATGGCGTTAATGACTGATGCCATGAGCCCTCTGACTTCGGCGTAGGGACAGTTGATCGATCGGAAGTATATATCAACAAAGTCGTCCGCCCATGCGTTGAAACGCCACTGCAGACAACGAATGACCGATCTGACTAGTTGTACCCTTCGGGCCACTTGATGTCAGCTGGGCCTTGGAAATGCACGGGTGAACTGACAATCAAATGCCGAACCACTGTTGAAGTCGGCGTTGAGGGCGGTGTTGATGCAGAAGTCGATCAAAGGCTTGAATCTCCTCGGGTCATGGTCGTTGAGGACATATTCTATCGAGATATCCCAACACCTGGCCTGTCAGCTCATCCTCCAGGAAACACTCTGCAAGCTGACTTGACTGTGTCGTGCCTGATGCTACTGAATAGCTCAGGCAGCTTCGGCGTGAGCCACTCCCAGAACCTCGCTCGGTCTTTTCCAGGCCACTCTTCCGACCCTCTCAATAAACCAGCCAAAAACTCCCAGAGAGCTCGCATCTTATGTCGATCATAGACTTTCTTCGCGTCCATCTCGCTCATGTAAGCCTCAATGATTGGTCGAACGGCTTCAAACACCGAGATGCCGTATAATTGTGAGAGGGATAGGACAAAGTCGATGTGAGTCGCGGAAGGATACGTTCGTTCGCCTTCTTGCGACCAGAACTCTGCAATCTGTCTCATCAGCATTGTCGTTAGTAGACAAACGATAAAACACACCTTCTCCCACCAGCCTGGAGCTGAAATGGCGGTTTCAAAGACTGCCAAGGCATCTTTGGAGGTCGGATCGATCGGCCAAGCCTGTTCATCCCAACCAGTGAATCGGTATACCTCAATCTTCTTACCCCACGCAAGCCAACCGGTTTGCAGCTTGTCTTGCAGCATTACTTGAGTCTCATCCTCCGGTAGAGGCTCTCTGAAAGCTGCAAGGTATTTGTCGGTGAAGTCGAGTCCGGGATTGGTGATCGGTATCTCTCGCATCAGACGATCGTTCGGTTCCTCCAGATATAAACGTTCCTCTGATCCTTCACAGAGGGATCTGAGGGCAATGTGGTAGAGCTGTCTCGTCGACCCACTTTACTGTCAGCTTGCTGATTGTCATCACAGTCTGGCGACTCACAGTATACCATAGTCTCGGATTCGAGGGTGTGCATTCTGCACATTGCCCGAGAAGAATTTGGCCAGCCGTACGTCAATCGGTCGATCTCGCCTCATCACAGAGTACAACAGCTTCGATGCCCAGAGGGTGTATCGCCAGTTGAGCGAAGGGTTGTTGGCAATGACAATCAGACGATCAACAAATTTATCCCACTCCGCATCTTGGACCGCCATTCTGTCCAGGATAGCTTGATGCGTCCTCCTCACAAGCTCTTCGTCCGGTCGCTTCGAGATGACGCTCAGGACGCCCTCTGCGGCAGCGTTGATCCCCTCCATCCGGACCTCGAGGTCGAACGAGGTGGGTTCTTTGATCTGTCCTATCAATTCTTCGGTTGCTTTAGCCACTAAGGCCTGCACTGAAGCTTTATTCTCGTGATGCGCTCCCAGAAGACATTCGGTAAGCTGAAGCAGTTGACACCAGTCTCTCGCTATCCGGATGATTCCAACATGATTATACCGTAAGACGTAAATGGCGCCCTTCATCCGGTCGGGATCGGATCCAGGTTGAAGCGCATCAAACAAAGTAGGGAAACACAAGACCCATGTACCACGATATACCCTTGCGAGCGTCTCCAGAGTACTCTGTGAGCTTTTTCGGATTCTAGTGAAAGGGGACAAGGTGAAGTCGAGCATGTTGCCGATGAGCTTGTCGTCCAGATCAGATCGGACTCGGTAATAAGCCAGAGTGGTCAGACGATTCTGGTGGTGTACCGAAGCTGCAGCCATATATATCGACCGATGGTGTTTACGTTGACCCTCGTACATCTTCTTCGATGCCATAATGCTCGAGTATGCGTTGGAAGCATTCGTGAATTGCTTGGATCGGATACCGTACGCGGTAAGAAGGGTACTGATCGTTGCAACCAATAATCTGACGGTTTCGACCGAATTGTCAGATTCGCCAGCGTCCCGCATTGCCGAGGCGGCTCGAGTCAAAGCCTCGCCCATCCGCTGTCGGATGGCGAGGACATGCTGATGCCGAGGATCGTCCGCTTTCGTGAGCAGTAAACCGGACTTGTAGGGCTTGGGCAAGTGCAGCATTTCCTTGGGGAGATAGCTATATGTAAGCTCAGAGCCTAGTACGAGATTGGGAACATACGATACGCCAGGTTTTCCGCCAGTCTTTTGCGCAGAAATCTCGGCGATCAAGTTGTAAGAGCCTCGAAGGGTTTTGTCGATCACATTGATGGCACGGCAGAATTCGTTGCTCCAGACGTTGTCGCCGACAGATCGATTGTCAACCAACTCGTTGATTCTAGTCGTAGCCTCGTCCGCCAGTCCAAAGATGTCGAATGCCATTGCGATGTCTCTGTCAGACGGCACCCTCCATTCAGGCTTGACCTCTACGGCTCGGTACATCTTGCCCCACCACAGCGTGTGGTTTTTCTTGAAGTCTGTACGTCAGCGATGGTATAGGATCTGATGAAATTTTATCTCACCATCGCTGTTATAGTCCTCGCCGTTGAGCATGCGCATCTCAGTGAAGTAAATCGAGGTCAAGCACGAAACAGATTTCTCGATGATTTTGCCGGTCCATGCCCACCCTCTCTCTGAATGCGTGGAACTGATCATTACCCTCAACAGGTCAATGTAATCGGCGCGGTGCCCATCATCCGATAGCTGACTATTAGTCACGGGCGATGCGTGAAACGGGAGAACTCACCAGTACTCTACCGGGTATCAGCATTCCATACAAAATGGCCTGCCACCAGTGTAAAGTCGCGTCGGAAGCCAATGGAATCGACGTGGACTGCGTGCGAAGTGATGAGGCACCACCTTTGAGTTCGGCAATGATCCTCTGTCGACAAACGGGGAAGAGTCTTGCGAAGACTTTCGGCGCATTCGACGAGGCCAAGTTTCTGATGAGCTCCCCAGCGGCTTCTACAGCATTTGCTCGGGTCGTTGTCGTAATGTATTCGAAAACCTGCTCCAATACAACATCGAAGAGCTTTTCGTCCAAAGCAGCGAAAACGCCCCCACAAGTGTGCTAGCAATCAGCAAAAAATATGCGTCAGAGGGCGGAACTCACCAATACACTCTGCAGAGTCAACTGCTCGCTCTTACCTCCTGCCTTTCCGGCCTTCCCTCCTTCTTCGGGAAGGTTACTGAATAACAGCAGGACACGTCCGAGGAACTCTGGAACCCAATCGCGGAAGACGGACGTGCTGAAACGCAGTCTGTCGTCAAGCTCTTCAGGCGATACATCCTCTAGTTCTTGCTGGACTGGGTCATTAGGATCGTCGGCCACTGGAACCCTGGGCGCCTTGCGCAAAGATCTGGAGCCGGGGGTCGTATCGGTGCCGTCCACTTCTGAGATGTCGCCCAATCTGATGAAGTCGACAATGTTGGAAATGGCCATGCAACTTAGACCGGTCTTTCCGGGGTCGTTCAGGTCGATACCAGGTAAAAGAAGCTGGAAGATGTCGCCGACATACATACCGCCCAAACGCCAGAACTGTCGACCGGTTAGAGGCTGTGCCAAAGAAGCCACCGCATAGGTGACGGCTGGCGTTCGTTGTGTCTGAGAATCAGCTTCACCTCCGGCCATGAGAAGGGGAGCTGACCTCTTCTAGACCTTGCAGAGAGGGTACAGCTCGTTCCATCAGGGCAGGCATGATCAAATCAGGTTCAAGCAGGGCAAGTTTCTTGAGGGCCGACACGGCAGGTGTTGTCGAATCCATGTCCTATCTGTTAGCTCATTCAGTACTAAAGGGGGCGAGCTTACCTTGTTGAACATGGCGGTGAGAGCCAGTGGCCTGAGACAAAGCACGAATTCTCGCTTGATCTCCGGTGTCAGTCTCCAAGCAACTGGAGTCTTGCACGAGGGCTCTTCTTCTGCCTTCCATCTTTCTACAAAGTTGCTCGCTAGATGCGAGAGGAAGACGGTCAAGAATGCTGACCAATGACCCGAGTTGGATGGATGGAAGAACTAGCATTAGAGGGCGCTGTATTCCTTTACTCACTGTTTCACAGCTCGTCAGAAGTCTGGACAAGTGGTCCATAGCTTTACTTCCTCCGAGGTATTTCTTCTCTTCTTCGCTCTTTCTACCCGCCGCCGCGAGACTATCAGTGCTAGCCGTCTTCTTCATACTACTTCCATTTTGCAATCTCGCAATGGCGGGAGGAAGCGGAGTCGAAGTTCCCGGTGTGGCGTTGCCAGATGTCGTCGTTACGGCTGGAGCATCTTCCGCCATGCAGAATATGATAGTCTCGGCCAACGATTGCACCCTATCTATAGGCTTTTTCGCATCGATGATTTTCTTGCTCGTGCGACCATCCGCCATGGTGACTGACATGGCGTTTGACGAGGCCAAGTTACCACCAACAGGCACATCTACAGGTCAGCTGTGAATTCGGCTGCGTGACAGCTTACTCAGCGACCTCAAGCATTTAGACATCAAAAACTCAAACTCTTGTTCGCTGAAGATACCGATATCTTTTCGGATACCTTGCCAACTCGGATCGGCCAACTTTGGCTCCTCGGGCAGTAGTTCCGGCTTTGACCAGTAATTGACCCCATCCTCATCCTCGACTATCTCACCCGCTACATCCAGCAAACGCGACTTGTGTCCACGGGCGATGCGAACATGATTCGGATTGCGAGCTTCTTCTTCAGGCGTATTGTATTGGCTTCGTGGGATCTTGCTGATCAGGGACGGATCTGATTTTCCAGGGTCAACATGAGCTATTGCTAGCTGACCCATTAGATCCGAAGCTTGATCGTCCCAAAGACCACTGTTGAGACCGTACCACAAACGGAAGACTGATATATGAGCTGAGGCCTACTAGCGTGCGGTAGCTCACCTAGAGGCAGCCATTTCTGGCAATGCGAAATGGGCAAGAAATGGACGAGGAAGGTCTGTGTGGCAAGAATCTGGTCCATGCTTGGCTCAAAGGTGGGCAGAATGGTTTCCAGCATCTCGTCAACATCACCAGGGTGGAAGAAGCGCTGAGCTGCCTCTGCGACGTTGAGGTACAAAGGTGCTAGGTTGACGGAATGTCTAGCGAGCTTGTTTGGGTGAGGGAAGAGTTCTTGGTACAGTGCGTCGTAGAGGGGTTTCCAGGGCACACGGAAGTCGTAAATGTTCAAGCTACGATCGCTGCATATCAGCTGGCAATCGTTTGGGTGTATCGCCGATCTGACCTGATGAGACCTATGAACTGGTTACCGGCATCTTCGATGAATGACGCAGATAGACCAGGTACAACTGGATATGAGCCGAATACAAGCATTGCGATAGGACTCACAAATCAACTCGTAGTACAGGAAGACCAGCTTGATCTTGAGTTCCTTTTTCATCGGATATCCCATGCTCTCCCATCTGGCATCGATGAGCATGCCTCTTGTCCCCACCTTCGCATCGTACAAGTCGCGCCTCCCGACTATCCCGCCGGGACTTACATGGACAGCGCAGAATCCCATACCCTGAACCCAAGACCCCATTCTCTTGCTTGAACACATTCGACAAGTTTACAGACGATCTCTTCTAGCCTCTCGTCCATCTCTGCGAGCGTCTCCACCTCGTAAGGCAGAGAAAGGGGTAGACCGAGACATGATAATCGAGGGTCCTCGGGCTGACCAGGTGGAAGAGGAGCGGGCCAGAACCACCAAGTGTCCATGTTTTGACAAGCCGGACGTGGTGAGCGGTAAATGTGCGGCGGGAGACGGTGAGAGTGTCGTTACAGTAGTGTCGGCGTTCGCAGTACGGAGACGGAGAGGATTGGTCAGGTTTGTTAATAAGGGGGGGGGGGGTTGTGGAATGGCACAGTTGAGGGGAGATGGACGAGTGGATGTTGTCGATGAGAGGAGAAGGGATAAGAGTGTTGATGGGGAAGAGAGGTACACGGGGACGATGGTGTTGTCATATATGGCGGGCGAAGGGAGGTGGACGAACAGAGTGGAGGCAGAAGAGTACCCAAGAGGTTATGTGTTTAGCTCGATACGCCTCGGTGACTCGGAAACGAATGATGTGGATTGTCCAGGATCATAGACTCATAACATCAACTCACCATTGATGATGAACCTCCAGCTTGGGACCCTGGCCCGAGCTTGTTGGGAACAGCCGATGGCCACGTTTCCGACATTGTGCTGTCTTCTTCTTCCAAGCTGACTAGAGGGTAACGCCAGGTCAAGAGGTAGTAGGCGATGAGAATGGACAGCGAGGATCGAAAGATAATTGAAACGAGGCAAAAGGGACGACAGTCAGCGTTGACTCGCACACACAGATCATACGGCGGAGCCCGCGATGATCGAGCAAGGTCGAATAGGCTTTGATGATGGCTGGAGTGGTAGGGTAACTCACAGTCAAACGTATCCTCAGACTTCTCTACCTCTGCTTCAGACACACAATATTCTTCCTCGTCGTCTTCGTATTCGTAGTCTTCGTTGCCTTCGTCGTCGTCACCTGTAGCTAATCCCGAGTAGATGCCGTAGCAGGGCCGGGTGGTCGGAGTGTATGCGGCTGGGTGGTCAGCGGATCTCTGGCTGTGCAGAGGACAGAGTGTAAATTCAGAAGACTGAAGGATTATATGGGTCGTCCCAGTGGTCCCTCGAGTCGAATGTAGGACGCTTACGAGGAAGATGAGGTGTCGTCTGATCACGATGTCGAAATATCGGTAGACTCGTCATGAACTCTTCACTTTTTCGGTCCACTTCTCCCGCCGATATCTAACGATCTGGCAAGGTTGATGAGAACAGGTGAGGATGGTGTGGGGTATATGAGGTATGTATGTAGTCGATGCAATAGCGAGGACGGAAGGAGCGCAACTACCTCTTCGCCTGAAGGACGCTTGCAAGCGGTTGAGCATGACGAGCGTGATACTGATTACGTAATGATTACCCCCCCCGACCCCGGGGATCAGCTTGCTTGCTTTGGCTCTACCATGTCTCGACTGATCACTCGATTACAGCCAACGATGATATCCAGGTGACAGCCTACACCTCTCCAACATGGCCGACAATATCCTAGGCATACTATTCGTCACGAGTTCAGCTCGAGGTCGGAATGTCTTTCGATATCCCCCCGACCCCTTTTCCCCTCTTAGCCGACTATCTCAGCCCCTCTACCCCTCTGCTACTTTCACCGTCAAAGATTCCCTCGCTCAGAATGACCGAACAAAGCTCTTTCCTCCGGGATACAATGAGAAACGGAACAGTCATTCCAGCAGTAAAGCCACTCGGTCCGGGCGTAACACCCATAGGGCTTTTGACGGGAGTACAATCGCTGAAGATCAAGATTATGCTCTGAGGCAGGGGATGGATCCAGAGGAGGATGTGGGATCGAGCGATAGTAGTGTCTCGTCCGATAGTGATTCGGATAACGAAAAGGTGCCTTTCAATATGCCTAAGCGTAATAGCGATGCGGAAGCTCGACCACACGTTAATGGAGGAGGATCTACAATATACGGAGGCAGTGTGGGTACGCGTTTACACCTGGACTCCATTGGAGCGGTCAAATTTGACGCTTCGAGAAGAGGAAGCGCGGTGGATATGACTATGAAGGAGAAGGATGAGAAAGCGAAGAGTAGTTTGAGTAACGGTCACTCCAAAGGCCACATGCCTTCACCACACGACGAGCTTTTCGAACGGCAATACGATTCGGCTCTTGGGTACAATCTCGATTTCTTGGGTGACATGTTGACCCCTCCGAGGGCTGCATGTAATCGAAAGTTTGAGATTATCGTCGATGAGCTCTTGTTCATCGGACACCCCGTGACGAACGGGGCGGATGGTAAATGGGCATTTCCAGAGGAAGACGACGACGATAATGTTCGGCATTCCGCTCGAGCTAGGCTGAGACGCGGACGAGGGGACAAAGACCGATCTGCCAATGGTCACACCACCAACGGGGGCAATAATCTAGACACAGTCATGGAGTCGAAAGAAGGCACTTCACCTGAATCTGCACAATCTAAGAACGTGGAGAGGACCTCTAGCGAGGAAAAGGACGGACCGCCCAATCTCAACATGTTTCATCTGGTCATTGTGCTAGATAAACCCGACCCAAAAGGGAGCGGTACGGAACAAGAGGGCAACGTTAATAATCTCTCTGATGAGATATACCGGGAAATCGCGTTCAAATGGACAGCAGCGGCGTTTGCACTACAAGTGAGGGAGAACTGGATCGCCAAACACTCTTGGGAAGTTGCTAAGCTCAAAGATCAATGTTTCAATGAGGGTACGTCCCGCGCGTGCTGGTCAGCATTGTGACTGATGATAGGTGTACCTGTACATGACATGTGTCAGCTCATCTACGACAAGAACCCTCTCCAGCGAGCTTTGCATCAACTATTCTACTCGATACATCGTCTTCGGAATAAACCTCCGAATAGTCATTACTCTTTTCTACCCATGACATTTACAGCCACTTTGGCAGACATCACCATCAATGTCTCTCTCCCCGCAGCTTCATCCAAGACGGACGACGATTGGGTCCATTTTGGTGAATTCGAAGAGGAAGATTCCGCCGATGAGGATAGCGATTCCGACGATGGGGCACTACACAGTCGAATGAAGAGACATCGGTTGACACATGAGATGTCGGATATCAAGGTTGCGCCATGGTTCACGCTTCTCCTCATGGACGATGATGCGGTGGAAAATGCGCATAGTATCGCAAAAGCCGTAGTGGGGATGACCATCGCCGAGACTGAATTGGCCGAATCGACCGGGGACCAAACGCCCATGGCGTTGGATTCGAGACGAGGTAGTAAAGATGTCACCGCAGAGGAGGACGAGGGGTATCTCATGAAGTCGCTTATCGAGGCGTGCGATGTGACCAAGCCGTACGTGCAATCTGACCCGTTGGGTACTTGCGTTGACGGTCAGCCTGATTGAGATTGCGCATAAGCTGCGGTACGACTTTGACGGGATTGTGGTACCATTGGCGAGGCAGCTTGTTCAGAACAAGCGGGCCATTCTTATTGACGTTGTGAATACTCGACTGCGTACAGTCGTCATGCTCACGTCTATCTCGGAACATACGTCAGTCGAAATCCTGCTTCGCCCCAAATCTCAGCTGATTTATCAGAGTCGATTTGGACGAATACACACTTCGCTTCGCCCAATTGTTCCCAGGTCTACCACCACTCCCTACTCTGCTCTCACTAATCTCCACTGCTCCTACTCAATTCCGCGAAATCCTCCCACCAGAAGCACCCTCCAACCTATCCATCCGAAGATTATACATGGACGCTCTGATCTGGCTGTTCAAGCAAGACCTGGTTGTGGCCGTACACACTCGAGCGAGGATATTCGCCAGGCCTGAGATCAAGGAGAAGGCTTGGCGGAAATTATGGCATCGTCGTCGGGAACGATGGTTGCGCAAGATGACTAAAGCCAACAAGACACCTCTGATATCACCTATAGATCTTACCACTCCCAAGGCGGTTTTACACAACGACCCGTTGGCCGAAATCCCCACTGTTCCACCACCGAAGCAAGACTCAGCTGGCACTAAGGACACAAAGGAAAATGAGGTGGAGAGTGATTTCGAAGCGGATTCCGATTGGAATGAAGATGGGGACGACCAGGAACAAGTGAAAGATATGGGATTCTCGACGGAAGAAGTCGAGCCGAAACATGTCCCGAAATTCGAGGGGTCTTTCATCTTTCGACCGGCTACAGCGCAAAAGGATGAGATGAGATGGTTGAGAGCGATAAGGGAGCAAGCGCCGGATGATGTCTGGGCAAGCAAGTTTGACCTGTGAGTTGATACTAGTCTACATTATCGAATGGGGTGCTGACGAGTCAGGTGTGTGCAGTACTTTGATGGTGTCGCCACTTTCGAGGAGATTGTCTTTAGAACAGGCATGATCCGTAAAGAGATTGACCGAGTGGTCCAGCTCTACCCAGACGATGTGAGTGAGACAAAGCTGAGTGATGACAAGAAGCTGATCATGTATAGCTCGTTACATTCATACATCCATAAATTGCTCCTCTGGCTATCGCCCTTGACACATCCTACCGTCGATCATCGCGGCGCTGGAGTGCTGACCAACGTCGAACCAATCGGCAACCCCTCTTTGCCAATTGTGGTTGAACTTCCCACGACAGGGGTCTTGCCCGTTTCATCGCCTATGAAACCTGGTGTGGGTATACTGAATCCCGAGAGATTTGGCGTGGAAGTTGGGCGGGATACGTTGGGTGTGGAGGTGCGAGATGGAATAGGGGGAATATCAGTTTTAAGCACCCTGGAGGATTTGGTCTTTGGGTTGGGAGCTGCGAGTCAGGGTTCCGCACCACAACAGCCTGGAAAGGGCTCACCGTTGGAATTTTCAAACATGTAAAACCGACGCAGTAACATGATGGCCTCTTCTCTGTAATAACCACCTTGAGCGACAAACGGTAGATGTGTATCCAACTCGTCACTGCCGTCAGTCAGTCTTGATCCTTTACATTGACTGTGCAAGATGTGGCGACATACGACGAGTTTACATTGATGACGCTTCCACAGCCCCCAAACCTATCATTTCCACATCCATATATCACCCTTCCTATACCAATCTGACGAAGGGCACTAGCACACATGACGCATGGCTCGACAGTGACGTATAGGGTGATGGAGGATAGAGGAGGAGGGTTGGTAGGCAAGAGATGGTCTATTGCTTCTAGTTCTGCATGTAATGTTGCCTGAATGTCAACGACCGATCTACCAATGGGCTAGAGGGGCAAAAAGTCGAGTGAATGGGTATCTCACATTGCGCCATTCGTTGGTCCTGTTTCTAGCTCGAGCAATGGCTTTACCGTCCTTGACAAAGACACATCCGACAGGCACCTCTTCAGCTGCGAGGGCTTGTTCGGCCTGAGACGTGAGCAACATTGACGAAGGGGTCTCTCCTTTTTGTTGACGTGTTGTCGTTGAGGAGAGGAGAGGGGGACGCACCATGATGAGCGCTTCTCGCATCCATCCTAAATCTATCGGATCCTGCTCTGCAGGTGGGATGTATGTCTATAATGAGTTTCTCGAATTTCATCGTCAGGGACAACCCACAGCAATGTTCATCTCCTTCTATCCGTGTCCATCCGACCAGGATAGAACTGGGTGCGTTGATGTTGTGTGCTGGCCGGTGGGATGGACGAAGAATGACTGACGGGTAAACTGGTGACCGAAAAAAAGTCCACCTAATCTAATCTCCACTTCCCTCGACTCCCACTATACACTCGTCTCGCATCGCCTCACACCTCTCTTCTCTACTTACCACCTAGTCGTCGGTAAAATGACACTATTGCCTTCCCTACGCACCACTCTCGCCTCTTCATCCCGATGTTGTGCAAGGAGGCTCTTCACTACGACGACGCTCCGGCGAGACGTCATGGCTGAGATTGACAAGAAGCTCAATTCGAGAGAAATCATCGATCAAAAGAGGAAAGAGTTTGAGGAAAAGTACAACACAAAATTACAACAACGTATAGAGAGGTCCGTCCCCACTTACTCGATGCGAGGCGTTGGTAGTGACACCCGCTGATTAGTAGAGAAGGGGTGTCTGATTTGGAAGCGCTCAAGACGAAAGTAATGGCTCCTTCGGTCAAACAGGCACTCAAGGCGAAAGCTGCCTCGAAGAACTTTGAGCAATCAGTGACTCAATCTGAACAAGAGGAAAAGGATGCTGCAAGGAAGAAACAGACTGTTGAAGCGGTGGAATCAAAGCAAGCTCGTCGAAAACAGGCAGAGGGGGATCGAGCGGGTATCAAGGTGCCTCTGATTTCCTATTGACTGGGTGTTGAGCTGAGTGTAGCCCTTGGGATCGATCATCAACCTCCCACTCTTACACATGACGCCTCACAATCGAGATGCTATTGCGAAGATTTGGACGGGGTATCACACTGCCCACCCGACTCTATCTTCATCTTTCTTATCCGCCTATCTCGCTCGAGAGAACTACGACTCTATGCTCTCGATCGCTAAATCCAACCCCTTCTTCGTCTTACCCCTCCCGAGACCCGCTACCTCCGACTCGGAAGCTGGAGAGGTATTGACGGACTCATACGAGATGTTTTACGTTCAATGGTTGTTCCACCCCACATCTACCGATTCCATCCCTCCTTCACCTACCGGCGGACCGACCACACTCCCTCTCACCTCTTCGGTGATTTTCACACCCTTGGAAGAGTTCAAGAAACAGGGAGAATGGGCTCAACCTTACCTTGTGCTTACGCATTACCCGGAACTATCCCAATCGCATGATCTGGTACTTGTCCGAGGGGAGATTACACCCACAGCAGCCGGCGGACCCGTAGGAAGCGATGTCAATCCTGGGTTCCTCTTATCTCAACGACAAGCTCAACTCCTCGCTTTGGCCCTGCAAAAGTTCTACTGCACAGGTATGCCCGCCCCCAACGAGACTGTCAAAGGGGCGGAAGAGAGGAAAGCGAGGGCGGAAGCATTGGTAGGGTTCAGGACTAAACCTGAAGAGTGGAACTGGAAGGGATTGGTGGATATGGCGTACGGCGGGATAGTCTAGACACATATGCGTTGCGTGGGATCACATATACACTGTAGCCAGTACTTGCATGCATCATAGATGCGGTGACCCCCATTGCACCCAAGGGTTTTGCTGCATCCGATCCGGATCCGGTGCCTTATGATCTCACACCCACACGCGGGCAACGAGGCTTCATGTCCATGCCGAGCTTGGGTTCAGCTTCTTCTCTCTTCACACTCGACCTCGAGCAACAGTCTTCGGAGCCATGGACTACGCTTACGCTCTCCTGGACAAGGGATATATCCCTGATGCGGTCCTGCGACCTGCTATTCGAAAATTATGTTGGAACCGCCAACGAGAGATCGATCGAGGTGAGTGATGCTCTCATCGGGTGTTTGTCCAGCTCGACGAGGGGTTTCTGCAGTCGAACACTGCAGAAGACGTCGGCTCCTGGGTTCTCTCATGGCCTAAATACTACTCCTTGTCTTGTGCATGCTGACTGCTAGGCACGTTTACCGCAAATCATCAAGCCAAGATGGATTTCATAGAGGATCTCTACAATCGACCGATCGCGATTGACCAGGCCAAAGCCAACGAACAGCACTATGAAGTCCCCACTGAATTTCTCAAATTGTGCTTGGGACCTCGAATGAAATACTCGAGTTGTGAATGGCCGACTGCCAAATCCAGTCTGGCCGACGCGGAGGATACGATTTTGGCTGATTATTGTGTAAAAGCTAGATTGGGGCCTGGACTACGAGGGGTAGGCGTGGAGAAGGGTAAAGAGGTGCAGGTCGAAGCAGGCAAGGAGGGCGAGGGTTTGAAGATTTTAGATTTGGGATGTGGATGGGGATCCCTCGGGTTGTTCTTGGCCGAGGTGAGTCACTGTGCATGCGTTCAAGTTGAACGGAGGATGGCTGAAGTGTCTAGCACTACCCCTGTGCGGAAATTACCATGTTGTCCAACTCTCGAACGCAAAAAGTTCACATTGAAGGGGTCGCCAAAGATAAGGGGTTCAACAATATCACCGTTATCACTGGCGATGTCAATGTGTTCGACTTTGAAGAGAAGGAACAGTGAGTCGTCCGTTCAGTCTAGTCCTTTCCCAGTGCCCTCCCTCCGTCAGAGGACTTTTCATTGTGCCTCTAATCCCGCTTCGCCCGGCTGACTTTCGCCAGGTTCACTCACATCCTCTCCATCGAAATGTTCGAGCACATGAAAGCCTACCCTTACCTCTTCAAAAAAGTCTCCACCTGGCTCAAACCCCAAGGACTCCTCTTCATCCACATCTTCTGCCACAAGACTCAACCTTACCATTTCGAAGAAAACGACGGGTGGATGGCCCAGACCTTCTTCTCGGGCGGTACCATGCCCTCTTTCGACCTCTTTTCGTATTTCCAAAAAGACCTGACGCTACTGCGTTCATGGTACCTCGACGGAACGCACTATTCGAAAACCCTCGGAGCGTGGCTGAAGTTGCAAGATAAGAACAAGGCGGAGGGTATGAAGATTTTGACAGACGCTTTGGGTGCCGAGGAAGGTGCAAAGAGTTTCTACAGGTTTAGAGTGTTTTTCATGGCTTGTGAGGAGTTTTTCGCTTTGGGACCTTGGGGCGTGGGGCATTATGTCTTTGAAAAGCGTTAGAGATAATCGTAAGAGAAGGTATAGATGCATAAGCGTGATACCGGGACATAGCATGCGCTTGTATCAGCTGTGAATGGAACGTGTCCCATGTTGAGCTATTTTATTGGCCTCGATTATCGCTTGCTGAGCGAGTGCTCAGAGTACCAGTTCAAACCCATCAAAGCTGCGTGTCAGCACACGACTTCTCTTCGCAGAGTACTCACAAGGCTCGTCCAGTGTCATGTGTTGGTAACCAAGCACCGCAAGCTTTCATCAGCACCCAGTGTCACACCGATTAGTTGAAGGTTCCACTCACCCCTCCTGCGTCGGCCGCAAAGTGGTATCCCGCTTGCAAGGGGAAATCGCACCATCGAGCGATGAACACTCTCGAGAAGTGCCCGTGAGAGAAGATGATCACATCCGCCGAGTCTATACTATCGGGATCCTCGGCCGTCTCTTCCGCCTATCATGTCAGCTATCCCATGGCGAAGAGGTAAGCTTGAGCTGACCTTTCGGTGGATTTCCCGAATTTTAGCGATGACTCGATCCACTCTGTCGCTCATCTGCTGAGGCGACTCTCCGGGTGTCTCTCCCGGTGGGCACCTGAGATCAGTGGCTTATACCGCCTGGGGGTGAATGCAACCCACCCGTCATCCCAGATGGACCAGTTGGGCTTTTCTTTCTTGATATCCTTGGTCAACATTCCTTCGTACTTTCCATAGTCCCATTCTCCGACTTCTGGATCCGTGACGAATGCACATTTGGGTGGAGGATTTGCCCCAAACATCTACCGCTCAGCTTGGTACTTGCCCTTGAACGGGTGACTGACCAGCTCGGCGGTCCGTTGAGCTCGCTTTCGAGGAGAAATGATGACATGACGCAGATGTTCCGGGTTGATTAGTTCTACTAATGAGCTCCTTCCCTGTGTATAGAGACAGTGGACCTCACTGTCTGCGCCGAGAACTCTAGGCCCCATGTCTTTGACCATCTGCTCTCCGTTCTCCGTCAAGGGAATGTCGGTGACACCGGTATGTCTCCCGTTCAAACTCCATTCCGTCTCGCCTGGGAGTGAGCTGAAGATTGAAACCTAAAGTAGAGAGCTCACCATGACGGATGAGGTAGACTCTAGGCATTCGTTTCTTGACCATGGCGAGGGTGGTGTGTGCGAGAGCCAAAGGTGTAAATGTCCAGTGTCACTTTGCTTTCCAGGCGACGTCACAAAGGAGAAACGGAGAATGGGCGTATCTCCGAGTATGAATTTCCCCCCACGTGTCTGAAATTCAGGGCAGGGGTGGTCTTTTGTTTACTTACGTGGTGGCAAATTTTCCCGGGGTCAGGGCCGGGGGGGTGGTCGAGACCTGAGGTGGGTGGCGAGGGGGAGCATGAGGGGATGAGGCAAAAATGCCACACTCAAGGTTCCAAGCTGGGACCCTCGTTTCAGCGCCCCCCCCCCCCCTTTCTTCAACCCCCTTCGCTGCTCAGAGACCTCCCATCCACCCAACCCCATATCCCATCCCGTCCTTGGTACTTTCTTTTTCGCATCGACTATCACATCCACTCGACTTACCCATTGAGACCTCTCGGATCTTTCATTCTTTGACATCCAACTCACACTCGTTCATTTTCGTTTTTAAAGGAAACATCGCGTCAGGAAATCACAGGACTGTTCGACATCAACAATCCCAACCTACCGCAACCCCGACATAGCAGGCTTTACTTGGTCCGCTAATTCACTTTCCTTCTCCCATCGACGCATAAGTAACACGAGTAAAATGCAATACGCTTTCCTCGCTCTCGCCGTCGCGGCTCTGGTCAATGCTCAGGTGAGTTGAGCCGTTTGGGTCTTTGTCGTCATGGGCGGAAGCAGGGGCAGTATGAGACGTGATATGGGTCAGGGCTCTACGAATCGGTGGCAAAGTAGGAGAATGACTGCTTGTTGCTACGGGCATGTCTTCACGTGGACAGTCGCGGACGGGCTAGATCCTGGTGCGGCTACCCCGCTGGGTCGGTGCGGCGCCATCATCGTTAGCGCAGTTCGCCCATGGGAGGCTGTGAAAGGATGTACCGTCTGGCTAGACTGTCTAGGCTGTGGACTGTAGACCATCGACTCTTCGTCGCCCACTACAATCGAGGCGAATTCGAAGCGAAGAAGATTAAAAGAATGTATCGCTGACAACGCAGTCCAACACCACCCTCATCCCTACTGGAATCTCATCCAACTGTTCCGACTTTCTCGTCCAGCTGAACAGCGATGCCGAGCTCGCCAGCTGCGTTCAACCTTTGATCAATGCCACCTCGTCCTTCTCCCCTACCTCCGGTGCCAACCTCTCTTCCTCGGACATCAACTACACCCTCGGAGCCATCTGCAAGACCTCGGCTGGATGCTCCGACGGTACCATTAGGACATGGCTCACCTCGTTCTACTCGTCTTGCCAGAGTGAACTCACCAGCACGGCCAACTACAGCTCGGAGGTACGAGAATTGTATGACATTCTCTACGTCGTCAATCCTTTGCAAGGAGCCGTCTGTGCCGTCGACTCGTCCAACCAGGACTACTGTGTCAACGAAATCCTCGCTGCTGAAAAGGCCAACGGAACTCAAACCACCGCTGCTCTCTCTTCTGCATCCGCTTCCGCTAGTGCAAGCGCCTCGGTTGGATCAAACAACACCCTCCTCTCCAACTTGGCCGTGACCGACTCTGCCTGGTCGCCAGTCAACATTGCCGCCGAGAACCTGTACATCACCATCTCCACCGGTGCTTCGGGTCTCACCAAGCGAGTCCTCAACTACCTCTCTGCTCGACAATCTCAAGCCCAAAGCTACGCCACCATCATCACTCCCAACGCTACCACTTACAGGAATACCAACCTCCCATTCCTCTTCCTCCAACCCTCCATGTCTTCAGGTGCTCTCTGCACTCCTTGCACCCGAGAAATTATGGTCGCATACATCAAATGGGAGTCAAAGCAACCTTACGCTCTTGGTCTTTCCCAATCGCCCATCCTCGGGGGTCAATCCGCTCTCTGGAACGCCATCAACTCAACTTGCGGTGCCGCCTATGTCAACGCCATCACTAGTGAAGTCGGCACTTTCACCACTACCGGATCCACTGGCGGAGCCATGGCTTCGTTTGTCCCTTCGAGCGTTGCCATCGTCCTCGCTTCGGTCATGGGGTTGGTGTTTGTTGCTTAGATGATGTTGTTCGAGTAGATTCAGTGTACGGACTTTCTTTATATTGCCCTTCCTCACCCATTCTCAACTTCACCCCGACGCCTCGTTTGCGAGGTGAGAAGGGGTTCCGTAGTCTAGCCGGATTTGACAGATCTGGTCGACGTGTTATACCGTCTATATTTCGTACACATCCTCTTGTTGGGAAGCTAGTATGAATGCGTGAAACTCCACTGGCGAGTGTCATTGCTTGAGTGAAGAGCTTGTCTCTGGATAGCAAAGTGGAACCAGTCGCCTGGGTACGAGTGGTATACATTTCGCCACTCGAACCAAACAGCCGTGTTTCAGATCTGTCCACTCATTCCAACCGGTTGCTGCTTTTGCGCATTTCAAAAGTCGCCAGTCACGCCCATACCCTCTCACTCCCTCCGAAGCGTCGAATGGAGGGCGCACCTCTGGGTCGTCTGCGCCAATCTATGAGCCCTCGACATCCACCTAATGATTTGAGAGGGGACGATAGTTCAGACGAGGAAGAGTTGGACGAGGAGGAGCTCGATAGGTTTCTGGGAGGTAGGTCGTTCGTTCATGTCACAACCCCATCGCATGACTTCGTCGTGTACTTGAAGAAGCTGTGCTTGAAGATACACTGTATGAGTATAGAATGCAATCGCTAATGACAGACCACGACGGATCGACTCGACGCAATGCACGATACAGACTCTTCATCTCGTTTCTACTCTTTGGGCTATTGAACAATGGTACATCCCTACACTGGCTTACCCGCAGCCGGGCGCATAATGACATGGTGAGCTGATACAATAGTACTTTACGTGATCATCCTCTCTGCTGCCTTGGACCTCGTCCCGTCGACTACGCCCAAGGGGGTCGTAGCGCTGTTCAACATCTTCCCTGCGCTCTTGACGAAAGTGTTGTGGCCTATCATTTCATCCGGTACGATTCGGTACAACCGTAGAGTCTTGTTTTGTACCGCATGCAGCTGGCTAGGTATAATTGTGAGTTCCTCCACACCTCCTTCCCCTTGTTCTCGCTCACATCTACATCGGGCGGGCATCTTACGCTGCGTCGCGGATCAAGCAGGGCAGCTGACAATAGACCATTGCGTTCTCTAGCGGATTATATGGTAGACTACTAGGGATCTCTCTCGCTTCCCTCTCTTCAGGCCTAGGCGAATTGACTTTTCTTCAACTCACAACTACCCTTCCTACTCGATCTTCGTCCAAGACGGCTTTGGGAGCTTGGTCCAGCGGCACAGGGGCTGCAGGGATAGCAGGCGCGGGGATATGGTGGTTATTACGCGGTCTAGGTGTCAGAGGGGGTCTGGGGGTATCCAGCGTATGTCGACATCGACCCTGGGTTACTGACCGCCTGGCAAGATGGGACATCCTGGCTGATGAGAAAGATTTTACCCTTGTTCTTCCCCGTCACCTACTTTTTCCTCCTTCCGAAATTCTCGATATTCGCAGAACAGTCAAAAGGGGTATACGAGTCCATCCCCACCTCGTCTGACCCTGTTCCAGAGGTCTTCCCAGGCTCTATAAGGGTCTCGCTGCCGTCTGTGGAAGATGAAGAGAGGGAGACCGGTCGAATAGGCAAGAAGAGCCAGGTGTACTTGACAACGAGAGAAAAGGTGGATCTGGTCAAACCGCTTCTCCTGAGGTTCATGTTGCCGCTCTTTGCGGTATACGTTGAGGAATACGTGATCAACTCGGTGAGCACCAACGTCCGCCCCTCCCCGATTTCGACTTGACTGGTCTTCTGCTCGTTTGGTCGTTTGACGTGCGAGATCTGTGTCGACTGACTAATTGTTTAGGGAGTTGCACCGACGCTGGTCTTCCCGTTACCTACGTCCGGTCCATGGTCCAGGCTGTTCAAGTCTCCTCGAGACTACTACCCCTTTTGGTCCTTGACTTGTGAGTCTCCGTCCTACCCCTACCCAGATCCCATCGCGATGCCTCTATATTCATATGTCTGTGATAATACCACTTAGAATCCTACACAGTGTACCGTAGGATGATAGCTCATCAACAGACCAATCATTCGTCTTTCTCTCTCGGAGTTCCCTCTCTCTAGGACTCCCCGCTATCCCACGCCGACTACTCCCCCTACCTTCCATTATCCAGTTTTTCGTCCTCCTCTTGCTCTCGCTCCAATCTTCCAGGTTTATATTCTCGACAGACCCCTACACCCCTCCCCGGACCCCGCCGACCGACGGGGTAGATAGGTCCATCACCGTTGTATTCCTCTTGATCTGTCTAGAAGGTTTATGTGGTGGAAGTGCATATGTCAACACGTTCTGGCACGTCGGGCGGGAAGGCTCGAATGGTCAGGTCGAGAATGAAGAGGACGATGTGGCAGGGGTCGAGGGGGATGAAGGAGAGAGGAAGAAGATGGAAAAGGAGTTTAGGATCGGGGCTGTAGGAGCCGCAGATTCATGTGGTGAGTCGGTCTCCTTCTCCGACAAGACCAATCGCCAACTCTTAGGCATCTTATTTGCCTCGCTCATCTCGATGCCTACAGAGGTGGCTCTGTGTAATGCCCAGGTCGCCGCAGGTCGGACGACTTGTAGGGATCTGTAAACACGCCATTTGAGGTATATCTTGATCCACACTCATCTAAGGCTGAGGGGTTCCTCGGTGGGAAGTCAGTATGCCTCTTGACAGTGAGCATGCATCAAAATTCATTGTATACATGTATGAAAGACGGCTCAGAGACCTATCCGCGTCTATGGCCCCAGTCTCTGTTGGTACAAGCTCATTGCCTATTGCTTGTAGATTGGGTCGACCTTGTACATGTTCAGGTTACCCGTATCAGGCTTGAGCGCTTCTGTTCCGCTAAACAGTCAGTCTCAACTGTCTCGATACTACCCAAAAGAAGTGGGATACACACTAGACACGGTCAACTTCGAACATTCGCTTGGTGACTGGAATCTCGAAACCCGATGTTCCATCCGACAACACGGTCTTGAAGTCTCCAGAGATCTCACTTCCTTGGGTGTCCTTGGTAGATGCTGCGGGAGCCTCTGTGGCGGCAGCGCCAGTAGCAGCCTTGGGGGCCGCTTTACCCCAACTTCCCTTGGATGCGCCTGCTGCCTTGGGCTTCTCCTTTGCCGGCGTAGCTTTCAACGCGACAGTCTGCAGTCGGCCACTAATGATAAATATCCGCTCCACCTTTATTTTGACAGCTTACTCGGGGATGAAACCAAACTCCATTCGTCCTTCTTCATCCTTTGTCCCTTGACAAATATAAAAGCCTTTACGTTCAAATTGGATAATGTCCCACTTCTTCAATCCCTCCACCTCTTTACTGGCCAGCGCTTTTGTTCGGTACTCTGTTTGAGGGTTGATGACCTCTTCGAGCTCGTCTCCCTCTTCCAACTTCTTCTTGGTGATGAGGTAATCGTACTCGATGAGCGTGACGGGCACAAGACCTTGCTCGGAAGTAGGGGCGGACAACCAAGTGACCTTTTTCGAGGTCTTTTTGAAGTCTCCCTCCAGATGAAGAGTAATGTCGAGATGCTTGATCTCTCCCGAAGCGTCTTTCTCCTTGTTTGAGATGAAGGCGTTACCCCAGTCCATGAATGTGACCTGGTATCAGCCATAGCCATCATAGACGGATCCGACTGACCTCCTCGTTGTCGCCGAACGAAGCCGCATCTTCCTGCTCGACGATCAATTTCGACGAAAAGACCTGCTTCTTCGTTCCGACCTCGGGGTTCTTCTTGTGCAAAGGCTTGTCGAGTACCTCGACCTCTTCCTTGTCTCTACCCTTGACGTCGACAGTGACCCTATATATCAGGACCACTACCCTACACTCGGCAATCGCACTCACATCTTGTCCTCGGCGATGGCCCAGTATCGAGGTGCGACGGGATCGATGACCTTCTTGTTGACGGTCCAGATACCGTCCCACTCAAGCTGCATTTGCATCTGAGAAGCACCTTGACCGATAATGTAGTCTTTCAACCCTTTAACGGTCATACCCCTTGATCGGATACCTCGGACGGTGGGGAATCGTGGATCATCCCATCCTTTCGCGACGCCCTTTTCGACCAGGTATTTCAGCTTTCGCTTGGACAGAACAGTGTAGACAAAGTCGATTCGGCTTGATGTCAGTCAAGCTTGATGCAGTCTAATTTAATAAAGCCCACCTGAAATCGAAAATTTCAATCTTGGGGAAACCCAGTCGCTCAAGGAACCACTGGTACTGCTCGTGTCGAGCGTGGTACTCGTTGGCTCGGAGAGCATGGGTGACACCGTCGAGATGGTCGATAATGGGGCAAGCAAGGTCGTACATGGGATAAGCCTTGTACTTGGTACTACACATCAGCCTCTAGCACCGACACGTCGGTTTGAACTCACCCGGTGATATGGTGAGACCCCTCGACGTATCGGAATACGACGGGATCTCTCATGGTCCCGTTTTTGTGCTTGTAGTCGATCTTGGCCCTTCCAGACCATTTTCGACCTTCCTCTGTTCCTTTCAACAGCTCGTGGAACCTCGCCAAGTTGTCCTCGACCGAAGCGTCTCGGTTCTTAGACGGAATCTCGGCTCGTCGTTGTTCCTTCACCTGGGCTTTCAGCTACCAACTCCCGACACTGCTTAGCTTGACGTACGGTTTCACCATCAGTGTTGTCCATAAACATATCACCTTGTTTGATAAGTTTCTCGGTGAACTCGATGATCTTCTCAAAGTGGTCAGAAGCGTGAACGATGGTGTCATAAGCGATATCAATCATCTTCAAATCTTCCTGAATCGTAGTTTCAAACTCTCCCTGCGACGTCAGTAGCGCGCCCCTTGCAGAATATACTGACCTCTTCTTTGAGCGGGTTGGTATCGTCGAATCGGAGGATGAACTTTCCTTGATATTGATCCGCCAAGAATCTGTTCAGAATGGCAGCTTTCAAGTGTCCAATGTGCAAGTATCCAGAGGGTTCCGGGGCTATCATGAGCTCTCCCCTCGCGTGCAGAAGAAAACACGAGCGAAAATGGGAGACATACCGAATCGTACGACAACCTTGCCAACGACGGCATTGGGAAGGACGACCTCTACGCTCTCGGTCCGCTTGACCTTTTTGCTCCTCTCCATTTCCTTTCGAGCGTCATTGAACGACTCGATGGCCTTTCTGGTCACGCGTAGGGTTTCGATATGGGTCCACCATCTGAGAAGGTGAGGTCTTCCTGGTTTTCGGATAGCTCCCAGTGCAGAGTTGTTGCCTGTCATAAGCGGATGTCTTACTTGCCAAAATGATGGGGTAAAGTGAACCAATATGTTCAAGGCGAGGTCTGGGTGACTCACTCCGGATTGTACCCCAGATCACAGCATCACCAAATCCAAACTTTGGGCCGGAAAAGTAAGTCCGGTAAGCCAAGTAGTCGTCCAGCGCATCGTAGATCGCATTGACGTCGACGAAAGAGCTGGTAGGTTCAAAGATGGTTGGAAGAGGCGGCAACGGGATCTGTCCGTGAGCACCACATCGAAGAGGAGAGATAGAAGAGGCGATCTAGTGATCTCATGGTCCCGGTGAAATGTGTAAAGCAAGAAATGCACCGACCTCCTTGCCCGGAATGTTCTTCTCGAGCTCAGCTCGGACAGCCTCTGTGCCTGTTACTCCATTGTAAGTCGCATGACCCTTCTCGCCCGACTCGGCATCCCATTTGATAGGGATATCTTGGAGCAGAGCAAGGGAGAGTAAGACCCAAGGGGGGTTGTGGGTGGTTGGGATTGTCACTGCCATGATGGGATGAATGTAATGGAGAAGAGTGGGTCGAAACATTTGGGTCAAAGAGGTGGAGGTCGAGTCGACTGGCATCTCTCGTGGCACCCTCACCCTGAAGGCATCTTCCTCAACCACAGCTCGCTCTTGTAGATGTGTGCCGCAGGCACGATGCTGTGCCATGGCTAATGATGCAAGATCACATGCACATGTCGGTCGTCGAGGCAGAATATTACTCAGATATGTTGCGACTTTTTCCCCTGGTCGACTCTCCTCATTCCGTAGTGCCATTGCCCCCCAGGACCTGGGAGACACCTGCCACCTCTAAACTCGGCGTCAAGCGCTGCAACTATCGAACAATGATCGTACTGAAACCTTGCCTGAAGGCGTCCCCGGCGGAGGACCTAGATCAAACGAGCTCAAACGTCCTCGAGGAGCGGCCGACCAGTGTAGGATGATCTCGATCATGAGCTATGCTCTCGGATCGCCAACTGTAGCTGACATGCGTATACATTCACGATTAGACAAGCCTCCATAGGAGCGAAGGTAAGACACATTCAAGTCCCACTTCTTCTGTCTATCCAATAATCACCCGGTATCCTCCCAACGTCAGACCCCCTCCCTAGGGTACCCCTCGCGCGATTCCTCTCTGACAAACTTCCCCTCTGCCCTTCATCATCTTCATCGTTATCAGCATCTTCCTCTTCGTCATCTGCATCATTTGCGGTAACTCCCGTCGAGGGTGCTGTCGTCGGTGTAGGGGTAGGCACAGTCAGATGCGTATCTACTTGCGGCAACTCTGCTGCGGGTGGGGGAGGGGGTGTATCCGCTGGTGTACCGCCCGAAAAGGATCGAGGGGGTTGAGGGGATGGTAGGCTTAGTATAAGGTGGAGAAGGTGTGGGAAGGGTAATGAGAAGATGAGTGGTGGTTCGCGTCGCTGTATTGTTGTACCGTTGGGTAATAGACGGGACGTTGCTGCCTATCAGCTCTGCGTAGCGGGACAAGAACGGTGTAGCTCACTTGCTGAGGACCCAGGCTCGAGGTAGTCTTCCGAGAGCCAAACGACGTTGTCGTCCTCATCCTCGTCAACACCGCGTTTGCCCTTCCGATGCCGCATAGTCCCACTTTCCAAATCTACCGGATCCTCCCCGCTTAGACCGACACCTACATCAATGTCGGTGGGCGGTAACAATAGATCAACGAATGGGAATTGAGTCGAGGACGGGATATTTGACCCGTGATTCGTGATGAATCCCACGACGAGCGCTATCGTTTGTAAGAGAAATAGAGCAATGTCGAGCAGTAATATCCGCCGTAAAGAAGCCGGGTACGCTACAATCAGCATTTCCACCTCATCAGGTGTATAAGCGCTCGGTCGACCTACATTGTCCCACAAAGTCCAGAATGAGTCCTTTACCTCCATTCAACCCCGCGTAAAAGTCCAGCAGGTGTAGACTTATCGCGCTTATATTGACGATCACCACCAACAAGAATAGAGCGAGTAGAGATCGAGTAGGATGGACATATGGAGCCATGGAAATCTGGGTCTGGACGAGTAGACGGGAGAAGATGACTAGGATGTTGGGAGTGTAGAATTGTTGCAATACCGAGAGTGCTTGGATTGTCATTACCAGCTGAAAGGCGTCAGCGGGCAAGAGGGGGGAGTGAAAAGGGGACATACGGAAGCGCTCGCATGCCGTCGCTGGGGACTGTACACCATGATTCAGGCGTTGTCTGTTCCAGCCCCAGCACCTGCTCGGGTGTCGCCAGCCTTGTGTCGTCGCGCTAGAATCTTGACCGATCAGTTTGACATGGTCCTCGAGTGCGTGACCGTCCCAATACTGCTGAGCGGTCACCCTTCCTGTGGTTTGATATCGCTGTTCTAGCTAAGATTGAGCCGTTCCGGCTGTCCCTCTGCTTTCCTGAAGGTTTTCAAACAGACGATGCTTGACAATTGTTGGCAGAAGTCGAGTGCAGCAAAGTGTCGACGGTATCATTAAGCTTCTTTCAGTTCCGAGTCGTCTCTGTTTCCATCTTTCGACGCGTTTTGACCTTGTACTCTCGACCCCATCTCATCTTCTCGACCACCTTCTTGTGCATAATATCGCTTGCTGAAGGGACCATTTTTATTCGCTCGAGAAGCTTCGGGATCGCCGATACATGGACCGACTTCAACTATGAGCCTATCCCACGCTGGGCCTTCATACACGCGACAACCGACTGCTCTTCCTTCATCTCGCGCTTTCGACCTCCCACCTTATCGTCCATTCCAAACCATCCACTCTTCACCCGCCCCAGGTCCTCCTCGTGCTTCATCAATATTTCATGCTCGCTCAAGCCCTGTCAGGTCCAGCACACCCGCCAGATCTCGCGCTCGTTCTGCCTCTGTCTTTGCTGAGGCTTCCGAGAAACGGCGCTTGGAACAGATCGATAAAAAGCGACACGAATCTTCACTCCGTCTTCGGTCAGCTTGGGAATCTATCTTGGATAAATATGGGGGTGTAGGACCGGAAGAAGATGATGAGATTGATCTAGTCACTTTCAAAGTCAAGAGATGTACGGGTCATCTTGTAAAGTATTCTGAGCAAAACAAGTTTTCATGGGAAGAATGGGAAGATGAGGAATCATTCAATGGAGTGGACAGTGATGATGGGGATGAAGAGAGCGATGATGAGCTTGGAAGATGGGATGAGAAGAGTGGATTGGACGATCAGGATTTCCAAGAGGTCAGAGGGAAGTTTCTGAGAAGACCGTGGAATGAAGAGGATTGGGAAGATAAGCTGGACCGAGCGGCTTTTTTGCGGGATGAAGCGAAGAGGAGGGAAGCTCTCGGACATCGGTCTATGGAGGACGAAGACGAGAGCACGGATTGGCAGGACACGGATGGAGATGATGGCCAGGAAACCCAAAAACCAGCACCCCTGGACGACGATACCGATACTGATGACGACAATGTCCCTCTGTTTCTCGGCAAGCGGAGGAACGTTGCACCTTCCGAGGAGGAAGATGATCTGTACGATTCTGCAGACGAACTGGTCGCTCAGACGTCCGAGGCCGAGGAAGCCACGAGCGTAGTGTACCTGGAACCAGAAACGTCTGCTTCACCTCTGGCCACCCCGACTAGGTCGCAGACTAGCGGAACGGCGCTTTCATGGTCTCGAGGGGACAGACAGAGATCAGTAATCGAAGTCGAGGTTCCGCCGAGAGCCATTCGTGGTTCATCCTCCATGGTCAGTTCAGTCTGTCCCAATCACACGGAAAGCCAAATGTTGATCATAAAGCCGTCCTTGTCGACGACTGAAGTCTCCGAAGGATCCATTGACCCCTCACTAGCACACCTGTTCATCTCGTCCCCGTCTCATTCCCCTGTGCATTTCCCGGTCGACGCGGGATCCCAGCCTATCGCTGGGCCATCACGAATCCCTTATAACCCTGGATCAGCTATCCAACCGTCGACACGACCTGCCACACAAGCCAGCGAGCTCGACTCGAACGCTTACTTTCCCAAGCAGGCGTTTTGGCGTGACGGCGTGACTGTACGGAGCTGTAAGGCATGTCTCGCCGCCGGCGGCGAGCGGAGGCGATGGGCAAAGCTCTGCAAGGGTAGACGAGGGGGCCGCTCAGTCCACTGCACCTTTGGACAGTCCGTCATGCAGGCGGTACCATTGCCGACAAGTGATGCCGACGAAGCCATCGACCTCGAGCGGCCACAACAGACTCCTGCAACACCTCGCCATTCTCACTGCATCAAGTGCGAACAAGCGGGTGGCATCCGCGCCGAAAGAGCGGAGACTTGTAAGGGTAGACGGCAGCGCCAACAGTGTTCGTTTGAAGTTGTGACCATCGACAATCTGACACGTCACACTTCGGCTGCAAACAACAGGTCGGGGATCGCTGATCGACTACCCGGTGACATCGATGTGACCAAGCTCGATCCAAAGCGGTATCATTTCGATGTGAATTATACTCACGAAGGTACGCGGATACGCTCATGTGCGGCTTGCAACGCTTCAGGCGGACTCAGAAAGACCCGAGCGGCGTGGTGTCGAGGCAGGTGGCGAGTCGCTCAATGCACCTTTGTCCTCGATGGCAATCAGAAGGAGGATAACGACGATGCCGACAGCCTTCAGTCATGGTCTGCCGATATCGAGGGTAAATATCCGAATGAAGGCACGGTGGATAGTGCTCATTCTTCCTCTATGGATGTTGTCGCCTACCCCGCTGCGACTGAGTACGAGCGATGGACAAGGTCTTACTCCATACAAGACTTGCGTCCGACACCATCGTTGTTTCCCTCGTCTTCGCTGCCGGCGTTATCCTCACCTCAATCCTCTTTGCCTCCTTCTTCACCCCCTATATTCGACGCCAGCGAATCAACCTTCTACCGTGTCTCCTTTCGCCCCACACCCTCACCTTCGACCTCCGCGCCATATAGCGGCTCCCCAACACGCCCAATCCGCGCGCTTCCGAGAACGGCGTCGTCGTCACGCTCGCTCGCAGCTGTGAGGACGCAAACATTGTTCGCTGCGACTCCGCCCTCCGGTGTAGGACTGAAGGATTTGTCCGTGTCGTACGACGCGCCGCTGTCTCTCACTCGCCGAGGCATCCTGCGCCAGCCGACAGATTTCGATCGTCCTTCACCTGCGCGAAGCTTGAAACGGGCCAGGTTCTCTCTGGTTCCTCTGTCGCCACCCCTCGCGCCCTCTTCACCATCGCGGACCCCCTTGGAGGGGTCCGACCTCGACGACGAGGACGAGTTATTGCTTGCACCTTCACCGCCTATCAGAGCTGTGACACATCAGCCCGCGTGGCGTCCTGCGTCTGCATTGCGCTCCTCATCACCGAGGTCTACAGAGCTCGACGTGAGAGCAAAGGACGTCGGACTCAAATTGTCGGAGCATACCGGTCGACTCTCATCAGGTATGCTCGCGGCGTTTGCACCTGCATCCGCCATACTCGGTCGAAGGCTGTCGAACACTCTGGTGTCCTCTCTGAGAAACGAGCTGACCTCTCATCTCAAATCGCCGACGGAGCAATACTCGTTACCTACCCCTCCACCGAGCTTTGGATCCTCTCGAGGAAGTGACAGATCCGCCACGCCTAATCGATCGCCAAAGAGCAGTCTGATGCTGCCTCCGCCTGTGCCTCTACGTGCTACGTCTACGCATCGACTGCCGACTCCAGTCTCGGCTGAAGAGGAAGAAAGTAGCGACTTTACGGGCAGTTCACGAAAACGACTCGTCATGCCTCATCAAAAAGTGACCGGTCGATCCCGGGCTAAATCGCTTGGTGCGCTGCCCAAGTCAACTAAAGATCCTCGCCCTTCGTCCTTCACGCCAAAAACTCGGAAGTCTGCTATGGCCGCTAGCACCCCGCGCAAGAGACGCAGGACGTCGGTTGACGAGGAAGAAGAGCTACAAAGAGCAAGTCAGGAAGAAGGGATGGAGTGGGGGATGGACGAGGATGCTGGAGAAGAATTGAGCAGATCATTTAGGGATAGCAGTGTCTTTCATTTTGTGGATTGAGCGTGAGGTATGCGATGCGTCTATGATCATGCACTAGGGTTCAGGTGTATGGTATGTATAGTGCCACACGCTCCATAACGCCGAGAGAGGGGATCTGGGGGTATGCTGCTAATTGCCACCCACTGTGGAGAATTTGATTCCGTCGTCGCGAGGTAAAGGTGATCGAGTTAGTCCGGAATTCGAGGAGAGCGAGCTGGTAGGCTTGCTGTCAATTGGAAATGGGTCAAATGGGCAGCATACACCGATATGCATGTCGAGATGTCGAGATATGCAACTACACCACTTGTGGCTGCCGTGTGGCTGCTTGCTGATCCGGGTGGCATGCCGG
This sequence comes from Papiliotrema nemorosa, assembly GCA_032158125.1. Lineage (NCBI taxonomy): Eukaryota > Fungi > Basidiomycota > Tremellomycetes > Tremellales > Rhynchogastremaceae > Papiliotrema > Papiliotrema nemorosa. The sequence goes on along the minus strand of JASKOT010000008.1, from coordinate 136,750 downwards.
AATGGGACGGACGGGACGGTGTTGGGGTGATTTGGAGGGGGTAGAGATCGGTGGTGGCCCACGCGTCGGCCTGCCCCGTTGTAGAGGAATCCTCAATCGACTATGGCTGCAAGAGGGGTCTTCGCGCAGAACAGAGCATCGTCCAGTGCATCGCTGGTGTCTGGCTCATACATACAAGGCTCCAAGAGCAGACCTCTCACTTTCGTCATCGAGGTGTTGCAGACACACACACATTGGTGTCGATCATTCTTTACCGCGACCACCCTCGTTTTTGAAAGCTGTAGTTCAGCCAAAGGATTGTTTCATCTCCTCCTTGATACTCTACCCACCACCACCTCGAACACGTCTTTCATCATCATTCTCGAGTTCATCATCCTTTGTCATCACCCTCGAGCTGAGATCGACGACCCAGAAAGCATACGATACGCTGAAACTCGGATACCGATACACGATACTATCATCGACGCGACATTATTAGGTTGAGTTTTGGTTTTTGGCGCTCCTGTCTCGAGCTTGGACCTCGTGGAAAGGTCATCAACACTTCTCCCATCCATAACATCGTACAAAGGAGGTCAAGCATCCGTACCCCCCTTGCTCGAGGCTCGACTCGAGGCAATCTAGTGCGGCCTTGCTCGATATCGCTCGACGGAATATTACCCCTCAATCGATCGATTCACTCAATTGTTCAACCCCCTCTCCTTCGATCCATCAACACCACGCGTTGATCCAACATGACGACCAACACTTCTCCCAAAAAGCAGATACGCCATCCTCAAGCTTCCTGTATGTCTTCACGTTGACTGGCCTTCTCCCTGTGCACACCATCACGCGTCGAATTTCTCATGGTCCAGCGTAGTCGGGATGATACTGACGCGTTTAGATACCGGTGCAACGCCCATGTCGCCGACAGGAGCAGGATCCCATGATGGGCTACCGCAACCATCCCGTACCGTCGAATACCATCGTCCATCACGAAACTCTGCTCTCTACTCTTCTGGCGCCGACGTCTCCCTCGGTATGGTCTCTTCCGGAGCCCACCACACCGCTTCTACATCCTCTTCGCCCCGAACACCCCAAAACTCAACCTACCCCGCCCCTTCAGCGTTCCGATCCCCGCCGCCCCTCGATACAGCATTCCCATCGACTGGGTCCTCCATGCAGCCGACACGTGCTGCACCTTTACCCCCAGGTTCCTCCAGACGCGATTCAGGTGTAGCCGCCTCGCCAGCCCAACAATACGCGGCCATCAATGGATCTTCGTCTCGCGCTGGAACGGGGTACCAGTCAAAGTCGGCCACAAACTCTCCTAATCCAAACCGCTACTCTGCTGGGGCCTCCACGAACGGTATGGCTTCATTGGGAATGACGAATGGAGGAGGGGCGCCTCCACCTAGACCGACGCGTGCAGGAACACTACCTCTTGATCAACAATTGGGTTTGAATGGAGCATCGAGTAGTGGATTCAGAGATGTCATGTCGCCGACTCTACAATCGACAAGAAGTCCCATCTCCCCCTCGTCCCAGTTTCTCAACCAACCTACTCCCCCGCCACTGCAACATCAGCCATTTTCGGCCCCAGGTAATCCGTATGCTGGAGCATCTGCAGGCTTGGATAAGGATTTCGATGAGAAGGTTGGACTCGGCATGGGAGTCCCGATGAACGTGGTAGAACCTAGAGACAAGGAGCTGCCCAAGGAACCTATTGCAATGGGTCGGAATAGGAGCGGCACGGGAAAGAGTTCAAAGGACAAGAAGAGCGTGTTTGGGGTATTGAGTGGTGAGCTGGTCTCATCGCAGACAACAAATGAGGCTGACGGTACAGAATTGTTGACCACAAATAACAATAATAGCAACAAAGCACCAGTCATTTCGACACCATATGATCCGATCCATCTCACCCATGTTGGGTTCGATTTTAATACTGGTCAATGTGAGTGGCCTCTTTTCTTTTCGTTGCGCACAAGCTGACAAACAGACACTGGTATGCCGCAAGAATGGCAGAAGATTTTAGACGATAACGGTATCACTCGAGCGGAACAAGAAGAAAATCCAGACAAGGTCCTTGCCGTCGTGCAATATTTCCAGAATCGCGATCAGCCAGAGAATCAAGAAGAGGAATTATGGGACAAGATGCGAAATGTCGCTCCCAGTCATGGTGTCGAAGGATCTCCACAGATGCCCTCGAAAGATATGTCGAGGGAAAACAGTCATGATGGCATGCCGACGTCTTTCGCCAATCCGGTGGGTAGATTTTGCTAGATAGTCGAGCTCTGACTAACTTTGCAGCGAGTCGCACCAGCTCCTCCTACCAAACCCAGTGGATCTCGTATCGTGGTGAGCTAGACTGAAAGCTTGCAGGCCAGCTGGCTCATGATTTAGGCTGATCGAGCGGCGCCTCCTCCTCCTGCTCGAGTCCCGACAGAATTGACAAAACCTGCACGATTGGGTCCCGGGCCTGGTGCCCCAAACACTTCCTCGTTCCTTGATCGATCCGCCTCGCAACGAACACCACCAACCCATCCACCAAAACAGAAGCCCCTTGATAGGGCAAATACCACTCGAGCTCCAGGCACTAAAAGCTCCCCACCGCAAGCTATTCCCCTCGGCCAATCAGCTTCATCCCAAGGACATCCTACTCGAGGTCCGCCTGGGGGTCCGCCGGTCCAGCGACAACCTACAAATAAACAACAGGCCGCTCATGGTGCTGCGACCCCGAGAAGGAGAGATAAGCAAAAGGAGAACGAAGAGGTCATTCGGCAATTACAGGCAATCTGCTCGCCCGGGGATCCCAACAGCGTCTACCGCAATTTGGCAAAGATCGGTCAAGGGTGAGCTGGCGGATCGGCATTGATGTGTAAGCTTACATGTAGTGCATCAGGGGGCGTGTATACCGCACATGACAAGGCTGGGTATCCTGTCGCTATAAAACAAATGAACCTTGAAAAGCAACCCAAGCAAGATCTAATCATCAACGAGATTTTGGTTATGCGAGAATCGGCTCATCCCAACATTGTCAACTTCAAGGATTCGTACTTGTGGAAAGGCGACCTCTGGGTCGTCATGGAGTACATGGAAGGAGGTAGCTTGACCGACGTCGTTACGGCACATTGCATGTCCGAGGCGCAAATCGCAGCTGTGAGCAGGGAGACCTGCGAGGGTTTGAGGCATCTCCATTCGAAAGGTGTCATTCATCGGGATATCAAGAGTGACAACATCTTGCTTTCGCTGCATGGTGATGTCAAGCTTAGTGAGCTGACTGAACTTTGCCGCTAGCATGAGCTAACATTGTAGCCGATTTCGGCTTCTGCGCCCGAATCGCCGATCCGACATCCACGAAACGGACGACTATGGTTGGGACGCCGTACTGGATGGCTCCGGAGGTTGTGACTAGAAAGGAGTATGGGCCAAAGGTCGATATATGGTCATTGGGCATCATGGCTATCGGTGAGCTACCGTCTCCGACTGTTGTGTGCTAAGCTGACATGCCAGAAATGCTCGAAGGAGAGCCGCCTTACCTCAACGAGAACCCCCTCCGAGCATTGTATCTCATCGCCACCAATGGCACGCCCAAGATTAAGGATTGGGACAAGCTGTCTGGAGTGTTCCGAGATTATCTCCAATGTTGTCTCACGGTGGATGCGGAGAAACGGCCCACGGCTGAGCAGCTCTTGCGCGTGAGTGAAGCGCAAATGGCGAGGTTCGTACTGACATAAAGCATGACTTCTTCAAGCACCCTGCCCCGCTGACCTCGTTGTCGAACATGATCAAATCAGCTCGAAAGGGGTAGGCCTAGAAACAAGGGCACATCGCGACTGGAAAATGTTTCAAAAAACGGCATATCGAGCCCTTCCAACACTTGTTGTACAACAGCGCCTGCATTGATTTCCACAACGCCACTTCGAATGATTCGAAAGGATCGGAAGTTCCGCCAAAATGTGAATAGACAAAATATCCTCTACACATCCCCCCGCCCTTGACCCAGTCCTTGCTTTTAGTGCTTAGCTCCCGCGTGTTCCGGAATCTCCCTGCACTTATGATCATCCAGAAATGAGCCTGATATGACAGAGAAATGCATAGTGTTGTCAATCGTGCCGAGTCTACCTATAGCAAGGCAGTCGTTCTTCGGAGTACGTTCCCTCTAATTTTGTTCTAGGCCTGTACACATACCCAGTACATGCATCTAGAGGTATAATACGATCATGTCATCGATGAACAACGTCGATTCAGCCACATCTCACGAGATGTGCTCCGACTTATCAAGCACGCGGATTCAACAAGTCCCACCCTCATCCCCAGACATAGAACCCATCCGAGGTCGAAGTGGTAGGAGAGGGTCTCAACAGCCCCACACTTGCTCGTCCACCTCTCGGTATGGTATGTATAGATCCATCTGCACAGACCAGATGAGATCTCTCGTGCGTTTCGTCCTGATCTTAGCGCTGGGTGTGATTGCAATCGAACAACCAAACAACGTACCGAAGGGACCCAATCAAACCCCTCACACCTATAAATCTCACACACCACCTCTCCCTCTCCACCATCTTCCACCTCGCCCGATCCGTCCGTCTTGTACGTCATTCGAATATGTTTCCCACTCTCATAACCCCATCCCATGGCTTCTCCCAATCTCTTCCCTCTCGCTTCTGCCTTTTGCTCCTCCGTCCCCGCTCGACGAACAACAGGATCTCGATCCGGTCGAAGGATTATAAGCTCGATAGTCGCTCGATCTTGCTCTGACGGAGGGAATGTAGCCAATGTAGGAGCTATAATGAAAGTCGGCTCGAGTCGATCGGTAAGTGTTACAGAGGTGAAATAGCTAAAAGGACCGTCTAGTCTCACCCCCTTCTCCGATTGTCGCGCGGTGAAGGGCGTAACAAAGCCTTGAGCTCTAGGGGAGTACTGTAAAACTTGGCCGTGTAATGTGGCGTGAGCCTGGAAGGCTATAGGGAGGTTCTGTCGTGCTGCAACTTTGAATCGGTCTATACCGGGATACGTCTCCCTGAGGGATTCTGAATCGTGTAGTAAAGCAGCGTGAAGAGAGGTCGAGAGGACTATATGGGATGTGATGGCTTTTTCTGCGGGGGTCCCGTCGGATTGGAGGAGAGAAGTCAGGGTGATAGGTAGTCGACGGGGTATGGCTGTCTTCCGGAGCGAGACCGAGAGTGATGAGAGGGAATGAAGAGTCTCGGGGCTTTTGGTGGACAAGGTAGAAGAGAGGCCGGAGTGCTCGGAGGGAAGTGGTATTGATGTGCGGGTAGAGGGGAACAGTGAGGCGTGAAGAGCGTTCGCCTGGATGTGAGTATACGACTCATATGAATGCGGTTGTTAGACTTGCAGTCCCAAGAGGGAGAATGATCAATTCCCATCGACCCGAAGGTTTCCCTCCTTCGGCAAGATGACAGACCCCCTCGATGAGCTCGTGAGCTGTCCCGTCTCCGCCAGCTACCACCACCGTGATGCTCTCGTCCTCTTTCGAGGTGTGCAGTATCTCGACCGCTATGGCACCTGCATCGCGAGGTGATTTGGTGGTGTGAACCTCGTACGGCCTGTGCAACGCTTTCAAGATGGGCACAACGTGCTCCTCGACGACTGGAATTAGCTGCGAGCGCCAACATCACTGATATACGCACATTCTGGAGCTTTACCCTGTCCTGCTGCTGGATTGGCTACGATGTGTATAGGTGCCATAGCCATGGTGTGTGCTATAGAAGTATCATTGTCCGACTGTACCCTCCAGTCTCTCATCTCGGTCATCTCGGCTGAATCACACCTCATCCAAAGGGGGTTGGTGTTTCAGATTTCCTCCACTTCGGCGATCGCCGATTGTCACAATGTTCGAGATTTCGATTTTCCGATCATTCACTCGACTGATACACCTCGACTCGACTCGACTGCCCTTTGCATACCCTACCATTCCATAGCAGGTCCCTCTCGCCTGCGTGCACATCATTCTCACCAGATCCCTCCGCGTCTTCTCGCCCGGCCTTACTCGTCGGGCATTCTCTACCTCTCCACGCGTACCTGGAAAGATGCCTCATGTCAATTGGCAGATCAGAGCGCTTACAGTCCCCGGACCAGACACAGATCTATCTCTGTATGTGGCATTCGACAATGTGAGGTATCTATTCGGATGCGGAGAAGGGACACAGAGGGCGTTCGTACAAAAGGCTCTGAGTATGAGAGGCCTGATGGGGGTGTTTTTACCTGATGGAGGGAGTAAAGGCAGGGCAGGGTTACCTGGTGCGTCTTATGGGTTGTGTGTCGTGCGAGGCTCATGTTTAGGTGTCATTATGACTGCTTCGGATGCGGGTATCAGGAAGCTGGACGTGATTGGACCGTCGGATACGACTCAGTTTCTCGGGACACTACGAGCTTCCGTGTATCGACAAGAGTTTGGGATACAGACTTACCCCTATACAGAGGGGTCGACCTCAGAGGCGACACAGACGGAGGAAGAGCAGGCGAACGTGTATACAGGCGCTTCGTTGACTGTGAAATCTTACACTCTACGTCCCCAGACCTCCTCATCGACACAACATGTCAACGCAGAAAGTGGACCTTCCCGGCTTACCTCGACTGAAGCGGAGAGTCTCGCTCGAAAGCATGTCCATAACATGTTCCCAAGTGGTCGTCGTGAGTCACCTTCTGCCCTGGTAGAAACCCCAAGACTGACTTGAAAGCGTCCCGGCCCGATCTATATTCCCAACCCTTTCAACCGGTCCCGACATATGACCAAACTGCCACTCAAATGGTCTACATTTGTCAAGCACCTACAATCCCCGGAAAATTCGATGCGGATCGAGCGAAACAGCTCAGAGTGCCGAACGGAAGTATTCGGGCGAAATTGGTCCAAGGGCAGGAGATTGAATTTGATGATCCGGATAATCCTGGACAGAAGAAGGTTGTAAAGCCAGAAGAGGTCGTTGGGGATACCGTCAAGGGTGCTGTGAGTTGGATCCAGCTGTTATAAATCTCCGAGCTGATGGTAGTACCTCGCCATGGTGAATTGTACCACGGAAACTCTGCCGGATCTCCTTCAATCTACAGCATTCACTCCGTTCCTGGTCGCAGAGGATGGTCAATCGCCAGAGCAGTTGGCGGTGATGATACACAGAGCACCGACAGCGGTGTGGCAGGATGAGCGGTATCAGACCTGGATGAAGACTTTCGGAGACGCAACACGGCATTTCATCGCTACGACGGACAACTATAGGAATGACGCAACGTTCAACACCTCCGCTTGGAACGTTCTCAATCTCTCCCTCCTCGATGGCGACATCTTTCCCCTTCTCGTTGCTTCAACCCCGACGCCCCTTGACAAGTCGAATTTACCCCCAAACACCGAGTTCCTAGTCCCGAACCATTACCGGTCCATGCAGCCGCCCAAGGAAACGACTATTCTAGACCCTCACGAAAGGGATACGCCATACCCAACAACGCTTGAAGAGGTGCAAGGTGCTCGCAGGGACCTCCTGCGGAAACAGCCAGACTTTGCGGTCCAGTGTCAGATGGCTCGAGAGGCTGTCCGAAGGGATCCAAGGTGGGATCAACCATCTTCCGAGGTTGGAGACGGCATTATGATTACGACGCTTGGCACCGGTAGCGCTATACCCTCAAAGTACCGGAATGTATCTTCTACACTCCTAGATATCCCTAATCTCGGAGGGATCCTATTGGATTGCGGAGAGGGAACATTAGGCCAAATGAGGCGAAAGTACGGGGAGAAGGGGATAAAAAAGGTGTATGAGAATCTGAGAATGATCTTTGTCAGTCATATGCATGCAGACCACCATTTGGGTCTACAAGCTATATTAGAGGATAGATTCAAGGTGAGTGGAAAGGATGGTCGAGTTCTGTGGCTTACAGGCAGAACGGTGTCGACTCTAAATTGTATCTGGTCGCTCCGTCTTCTATCGCCATTTCAATGTGCGAGGCTGGACCCTGGAGTCATGGTGTTTCACCCGAGGCTCTGGACAACCTCGTATGGATAGATAATTCGGCCTTGCTCACTACGCATCTTCCTGGTGTCAGAGTCCGTGAAGGCGATGACTGCCCGACCAATGGTGTTGAACAGGATCGTGGGGAGTTCACGGTCGACCCGAGCTACGCGAACGGTTCGAGGAGGTGGCCAAAGTACGATGTGTTTGGCGAAGACAGTCTGCGATATGCTCAGCACGGCTATCGACAACTCATGTCCGACCTTGGCTTATCTGGCATTCGCGCGCCCAAAGTCGCACACCGTGGACATGCTTGGGGCCTGGTGTTGCAGCATCAATCAGGGTGGAAGATCGTCTATTCGGGGGACACCAAACCGTCCGGTAATCTCATTCATGCAGGTCGCAACGCAACGTTGTTAATTCACGAAGCGACATTAGAGGACAATAAACCCGAAACAGCCGCTGAAAAGGGTCATTCGACGTTCTCACAGGCGATCCAAGTTGGACGGGATATGCGAGCGAGACATATCCTCTTGAATCACTTTTCACAGCGGTACCCCAAGATTCCTAAATCCAGGGTAGACACTACCCCGGGACAAGAAGGTGGAGAAGTCGTCAGCATCAGTTATGACTTTATGAGTGTCAAGATTGGACAAATGTGGAGAATGAAGTATTATATGGATGCGGCGGAACTGTTGTTTGCATCAGAGCAGTCGGAAGAGGAAGAGGCAGGGGTGGTCAAGGCTGATATCGCCCCTGGCGAGGGCAAGGCTGGGCAAGGGAAGGACGTCAAGGGGAAGAACAAGTCGAAAGGAAAAGAAGGGAAAAGGGGGGCAAGCCCGAATGGTAAGCAGGGTAGGGTGGAGTACAAGAAGTCTAGATCGGAAGAGAGCAGGTGATGCGGCGGAAGAGATATTGTATTCTTAGCGGTACGGAGAATGCCTCGTAAGGGCACTGTTGTACATATACATGCGCCCACATCTCTCAGCATCCATTTCACCATGCATACTGCTCACTCAAGTGAATTCGGTGTTGAGGGTAGACTCATTAGCAACAGTGAGTATAGAGTATAGGTGACCACCCTACCCCGGCTAGGAGTGATTTTTGCCACCCACCCCCCCATTATGTTGGACGCGTCTGACTTGTCGCGCGTCGAGAGCATTTCATGTCCGCCTCGCACCCCGACTTGCACTTTGTCCTCTCTTGCTCAAGCGTCGATTCAAGCATTGGAGTCGGTAGGCACTCTTGCCAACATGGACGACATCGACCTAGGATACGCGTCTGATGATGCCCTCTCCCTCCATTCGCTCAATCACGAGCATGACCCCGCCGATATCCCCCCTGTGGACAGGTACGAAATCTTCATGCCGGCCATCCAAAACCTTGTCAATGCATTAGGAGGATACGAGGAGGTCCAAACGTCTCCAGGGGTATTTGAAACGGTATATAGACCCGGAGACAGCGTGTTGGGAGTTTTGAAGGACCTGAAAAAGTTGTGGAGAAAAGACGATTCAGACGATGAGCGGACGGTAGCGAGGTGTATGGCGAAAGCGGGTTTGATGAGGGAGCTCATTGCTATTGTGGTGGAATGCGCAGAGAGAGGTGATTGGGGGAGAAAGATCGCTCTGATGGCTTGTGAGTGCACTGATGATCGAGGGGATTGATGGAGCTCATACGTAGGTGACTTGATTGCGGCTTTGACTTGGCCTATCGATGTGATGCAAGAGCTCAAGGAGATGGACGACGAGCCGGATGTAGTCACCGACTATGTCAGTCTGCTCCGATCGCAGGTGGAATACAAGGTGAGGCACACTGAACGCGGAGTACTCCCCCGTGTCCCCTACAAGCAAGACTGACAGGCCAAGGCGATGTTGCTACAGACTAATGCACCGCTGAGGTCCATGTTATCCTTGATCCTCCCTTCATTGGCCAAACCAAGAAAGTGAGTCGACAACCATTGTCCGATCGTGGCACGGCCCAGGCTGACAGAGCAGAGACGAGCGAGACGAGAAGATCATCTCGCTTGGACTACACATTGTCCGAAATCTCCTGGCTATCCGAGATACAGTGGCCGAAGGGACGTCGACCGGCGAGAAGGAAGAATTCGCCAATTTACAGGTGAGCCCGTCTACCAATTTCTCAAGTTGTATGGACCTGACCCGCAGTCGAGACTCGTGATCCAGCTTGACCAATTGACATATCTCCAATTACTCTTGACCCTCGCGTCCTGTTCCGACAAAACAGAGTTCAACGGGTACAATGTGCTTGTTCTCGACATTCTGCACCTCATATTCCGGTCGGTCCGAGCGAGAGATCTGGCTCAGGATCAAGCTCGGGTCAGTACCGTTCCACTCTAGAGGAGACAGCTGATCGTCAGGCGCCGATGGAGAACCTGAGTAAATTGCTGGATGCGGAGAAGAGGCAAAAGTCGTTGCACTCCAGGACGGGCATGTCGAGGCATTCGCGATTCGGTACGACGGTTGCTGTGCGAGCGGTAAGCCTCATCACAGACAGATCTTGAATCAGGCTGATCAGTTAGGGGGACCAAAAGATTGTGCTTCACAAACAGAATGCAATTTCGGTCAATCCGGGCAAGATACTGGATGAGGTCAAGAGGAAACGAGCGGGTAGGATGAAGAAAGTGGTCAGTCCTCCTATCGCTCTCCGAAAGAAGTGCTCAGTTGTAGGACGAGCTGGGGAGAGTCATAAATCTCAGTCCAGACGCTATGCGAGTTCTGCAAAGCCTCGCGAAAGAATTCATCCAATCCTCTTTCAACAGTAAGCCTGCACGCACAATGTCAGGGACAACCTCACGTCACAGCCTTCTTCGCGTCGATCCTCAAAGACATCCGTATGGAGCGGTCTAAAGTCCGGCCTACCGATAACCTCCGTTGTTTCTCCCTCGCGCGATTCTTTATCGAGTACTTTCTTCTTCTCCGGTCCAAGTCGGCTGCGAAACACAGTGGCGAAGTGCCAGAAGAAGAGGGACTGGAGTTGGGGTTGGTTGGTGAGATGGCGGAAATAGAATCTGTCAAGTGGGTCGTAATGAGGATGAAGTACACAATGGACGACAAGGTGAGCTACTCGGCGGTGAGAAGAATCATATAGCTGATCGTCAGCCTCCATCGTGGACAGAGCTGCAAGCTAGTATAGACTGCTTCACCCAAATAGTGAGTGTTGAAAACGCTCAACGGTAGCCATTGACGTGCAGCTGTTACTCATCGACTCCATGGCCCAGTCCAAGGTCGAAGACGATATCGAGACCGCCATTCAACTGCAAGAACAGTTGTATTACAACGGCGATATCCTCGACTCGTGCTTGCTGGTTGTATCGCAGTACAAAGATCAGTCTGTCGGGTGAGTGCAAAGCTCATGCCCCATGGAATATGGCTGATGACAGGTACCTCGACTCAGTGATCCACTTTGCATATGTCCTGTTGAGAATGCTGGAAAAGTACTCAAAGTCCAAATCCTACATGTTCATTCGGAAACGTCGAGCTGCGAAGAAAAAGAAGAAGGCGATCGACGATGCCAATGCCGATGGATCTGTACCTTTACCCGAAGACTACGCTGGGGAGGATGAAGAGGCGGCAATCTTGAACGGAGATGAGGATGTACCGAGTTATGCCGAGCACGCTTTCACGTTTCAAGCGTTCGAAAAGGTGAGTTTTCTTGCACCTGTCCCGGTGTGAATGGCTAAGACGATAGCGCTTCGCTTCCGAAGCCGTGGTCAATACGCTTGTTTCGTACTTGTCGAGATTTCAAGAGTTTGACGAGTCGGAGCAGATGAGACGTGTAGTCGGGTTGATGCATCGGCAAGTCGTCAAGACTCAGGCGGAGGGGCTGTATTTCAAGGTCTGTCCTTTGACGCGCGATGTCATATTAAGCTAACGACCAAGGTATCTTGCTTGTACTTGTTCCGCAAGATCCTGGACGAACAACATACTCTGCCAAAAACGGACCAGACGAAAGACCTGTTGCAACTCATCAACTTTATACTGCGCAAGTTTTTCAAGAAAGTCGAGGATGATCCCTTCGTCATTGTTCAAGCTCTTGGACCCAAGACGCGAGGACACTGGAAAGAATTGAGCTCGTACAAGAGCGATGAGGACAGCGACGATGACGGTATGGGTGGACAACGGGATCGAATCAGGGAGCAGGTACGTGGCCGCCATTTTTCAGGTGCATCGCTGACATCAAGATGTCCCGAGCACCGATAGACCTCATATTCAAGAAGAACAAGAATCTGTCTTGGTCTGAACAAATGGGAGCCGTCATTGCGATGTTGCTTCAGACAGATCATAAAGACTGGATCGAGTGGATCATCGAAGTCCTCGAGGTCGTTCTCGCCACGAGACAAGAAATTGTCCTTACGACGGATGGCGAACAGGCTCTGGTCCCGGAAGACAGTGATGAGGAAGATGAGGATAGGGTGAGGAAGTTCGGTGGACCAAGCAAAGAGGCTCAGGAGAAGTTTGGGCGATACGGTTAGTCGCAAGTAAATCTCAGGTCGGATGGAACTGACCAGACAGAGCTTGATCCAGGAGAGGATGAGAAGAGGAAGTATGGATTGGGTCATGATGCTCAATTCCGACTTATGCTCAAGCTGCTCTCTTTTGAGCGTAGCGACGATGAGACTGGTCAGTCACATTTTTTACGTATAGCATCCACGAGCTGACCTGTAGCGGTGGATCAAACGTGGTTCATCCCTGCCACTGTACTGCCGAGCAACCTCTCTACCTCGATTGGGGCTTTACGTCAATACCTCCTCAACCCGCCCACGTTGCACGATCCGAAATCGCTTCTTCGGAAGGCACGACCCAAACAGCCTCGACCTCGACGCAGAAGAGGCGGATCGGACTCGGAAGCAGAACAACCTATCCGGCGAAAGAAAAAGGTGGCGGAGATGCAGACTTTCAAATCGGCGGCGTTCATCGACGACTCGGACGATGATGATGAAGCTGATAAAGCCTTCTTTGAGCGGGAAAAGAGGTTGAGAGAGGAGATGCAAGCTGCTGCAGAGGCGAACGGGCATGTGATGGCCAAGACGGGCAAGAAAAGGAAGAGGGACAAGGGGAAGGGTAAGGAGAAAGAGACGGGCCAGAACAAGGGTCGCGCCGATACAAATGTCTCGGATGGTGAAGAAGGGTACGGCGCGAGTGATGCGCTGGATGGTAGTGCAGGTGAAGATGGGGATGAAGATCGTGAAGGGGATGTGTTAGTCTCTACGAGACGTGCAAGGAAAAGGAGGTCGTCACCAATCTTGTCGGAGAGTGAGGATGAGGAAGAGGAGGGTGCTGTGTCTTCCCCTGCAAAGGCAGCTTTCAGGTCGAGGTCGATCATAGACTCGGACGAAGATTGACGCAGCTTGATTGATAGTATGGATACATGGTTCTGATGTTGTATGCATGTAGGCAATCTTGACCAGAAATCCGATGGACAATGTGACCCCAAAAGGGAATCACTCGTCATCGTCATCTTCATCCCCCTCTATACCATCTTCCATCTCATCGTCCAGGTCGTCCATATCCCCGTCCAAGTCTTCCATACTTGCGTCCAGATCCAATTCACCTCCTGGTCCATCTTCGTCTCCTTCTTCATCCTCGTCCCCTAACATTGGCGGAGGAGGGGAAGTCATTTCTGCACCGTGTTGATCTTCCTGTCTTCTATCGTGGTCCGCTTCGGAAGGCGTGGGAGACTGGGCGTCAGCTATGCTCCTCACCCATAATGCGCTCAAGACAGGAGTGTGATACATGTGTAAAGGTAAATCACTGAGAAATTGCACAGTGGGGTGTGCGACTCACATGCGCATTGTCCATCTCCATCTGGGTTTGTCTCCTCCCTATGGGTAATAAGAACCTCTGTCCAAAAGCAGTCGTCCGGGTCTACAATCAGCCTCCCTTCTTGACAATTGATATCGAGTCCTGAAGGCTCACCTTCTCGTCCTCCATCATGACCTCTTCTTCACTTAGATCTTCGGCTTCTCTACCTAATCCAACCCCTGAAGGCCTCAATCCCCTCACAGCCCTCTTTTCTGCTCTACGCAGCGCTCGATCTTCGACTTTGGTCCGTGAGGTGGATGGACCTGCTTCTCCTCGGATAGATGCTGGTGCTGAAGGTCCCTGTGAGTATCCCGCCAGACCACGTATGGAAGGGGAGGATGGGGAGGGGTAGGAGGATTGGAGAGTGGAATGAAGTTGACTCCGGGGTGTGATGGGGTATGGATAGAAAGAGTACTCTGGGTGAGGGTGTAGGGATGGTAAGGGTGGGTGTCCCGATGAGTAGATTGACATTCTGAGCAGCAATCTCGGGTAGGAGTGTAGTGTAGATGAGCAAAAGGAGAATCGACAAAAGGCATAGGTCAGTCTAGTCAACTGTTGTTTTGACGGTGAGGGGTGACCTCCACTCTGGCGTCCTCGTTGGAAACCCCCCTCGACCCGTTCTGCACACACATACACCCCTTTGGACCCACACTGCCCGACATGGACCCTCGACTCGATTGAACGGACCTATCGACATGTCATCCGCTTCTTCAGACTGCTTCTCAACCCCAAGATAGACTCACTCCACATGACCCCAATGTTCCCGCTCAGTCCAGCTCGGAAACACATCTCCGCATGGTACACCTATGCCTTTGCCGCGGAGGTGTTCTCGGCCTGCGCTATGGCTATATTCCTGCCTATCACACTGGAACAAATGGCTAGAGAGGTTGGGTATGTGGCTCCCGGGCTGGTTATTCCTTGTATAGAGGCCGAGGGTGATGGTGGAGGAGAGGGATTGGTGTGCAAGGCAAAGATATTGGGTAGATGGGTAGACACTGCTTCGTTCAGGTGAGCTGTTCCCACCGAAATGGGCTCAGGTGGGCGACAAGGGTAGTCGCTGATGAGCAGCATGTATGTGAAGAGCGTCGCGGTAGCTATCCAAGCTTTGGCCATCATCTTTATCGGACCCTCAGCAGATTCTCGTACGTCGCAATTCCCCTTCGGATGATTTCCAGGTAGAGTCGCTGATTCACAGCTTACTGGAGGAAGAAACTCTTGATCATCTTTGCATATCTCGGCTCGGCATCAGTTATATCCCTCCTCTTCTTCCCCTCGAGTCCCGAGAACTGGATCCCAGTCGTCGCTGCATTCTTGACGATACTGGGGAATGTGGGTTATGCGACAAGTATAGTCTGCGCCAATGCCTTTTTACCGGGTCTAGCAAGAGAAGACGTAGATGTCGTCGCTGCTCGACCGGAAGGATGCGATCAACCATCAAGCCCGGATGGTGTGGTAGGCGATGAGGGAAGGTCGTTATTGTCCAGAGTGGAGTCTGGCGCTCAAGCCGTTTCTACTGCCGATTTGGTCGACCAACATTCTTCATACGATACTCTCGACCGATCGACCGAATCCCGGCATGCCGCCTTGTTATCCCTCACCACCTCGCGGATCTCTTCGACCGGGACAGCCTTGGGATTCTTCTCTGGCGTAGCGGTATTGGCCCTTCTGACCATACCGGTGGGCCTTGGGGGTGGGTCCACCGCGTCGCTTCGACTAGCTATCGGTCTCTCAGGGATGTGGTGGGCCGTGTTCACGGTTCCATGCTGGGTGGGGCTACCTGGCGGAGAAGCGCATACCATAGAGGCGAAATACACGGGACAAGGGAGTTGGATCAGCACGGCATGGGGTCGAGTATGGAGGATGATATCTCCTCAAGAAGTAAAACGGCTGCCTGATCTCTTCACCTTCCTCCTCGCTTGGATTTTTCTCTCTGACGGTACGTTGTTTGTTCCATATCGATCATAGCTGAAGAAAAGGCTTTCATACTACAACCTACACCGCTATCCTGTACGCTTCTAGCACGCTCCGGATGCCCCCTTCGAGGATCATCATCATCGGTATCCTGGTCCAACTTGCCGCGGTAGGCTCGTCGATCTACACCCCACGATTACAACGTCAAAAGGGGTATACGAATCTAGAAGTTTTGATCAGAGTGGTGTTGTTGGCTCTCATCTTGCCCATCTACACCTGTGTCGGGCTGTTATTGCCCATCGGAGGGCTTAGGACAGAAGGCGAGATGTACGTCGCGGCAACTTGGTTTGGTCTAGTACGTCTCTCATTGCGAGATTGACTACAACTGATGGATCAGCTGTATGGACCATTCAATAGCTATTCACGAGCAGTATACGCCGAACTCATCCCTCGCGTACGTGGAAGACACAAAGTTTACATTCAAACTGACATGTCAGGGCCAAGAATCTTCCTACTTTTCCCTATTCGCATTGACGGACAAGTCGGCGTCTTTTCTAGGACCCTTCATCGTCGGTGTCATCGCAGACGTGACGGGCAATATCCGTTTAGGATTCTTGTTCTTGCTTGTCATGTTGCTGATCCCCGTTCCGGTGCTCATGCGATTGCGTGTCAAGTAGGCAGATGCATCTTTGGGTCGAAGGGTCCAATGAGACGTCGAGCACCTCTGAATCTCACCTCGAGGGGTACTCACCCTGTCGACGCTCATGTTCGCCTTATCACTGATAGTTCGGTATTGCAGGCATTCTCCAGGATCATGAATTACATGGCATCTCGTCATTCATTGTCGTTGTGTTTTGGCGTCATCTCAATCAGGTCTCCCTGTCCATTCATTCATTCACCTGAGTGAATCCCCTTCTTCTTCTCTGAACGATCCCTGCCTCCTGCTTTCGGTCCTCGGGGGCGGAGTGGGCGAGGCAGTGTTCTGGCGTGACATCTCCCCTATACTTGCTCCCGACGGTCTAGGACGTCGGGGCGATCGTGGGTTGATCGACAGTGGTGCAGTAGCCGGTGGCTCTGGTGGAGATTCCGGCTCGGTGTGATCCGGTGCTGGCGTTTCAAATGTGGGGTAAGGAGATGGCTCGATATGGTATCCCGGTGCTGGAGTCGGTGCGGATAGGTCAAACATGGGATTGATGAAGGGTACAGATCGCTGCGCCTTTGGATCGGGGGAGAGTAATGATGAGAGCAAAAAGGTAAAGTCGAGTCCGACATCTCGGAGTAGCTAAAAGTCAGCTTGTCCTTGGTACAAAGCATGATTGGCTCACCTTGCGATTGTGTGAAGCGACTACACGCATGCACTCTTCCGGGACGTTTTCAGGTACCGTCGAAGCGTAGACTTGGCGTCGGAACATATCTGCAAATGCCTCGATTTGGGTCTTCGCCCAGGTGATGAAGCCTTTCTATTCAGCATGACTCTGATCGATCACTCACCGGAAGCCATCTTGTTCTCCTTAAAGGCGGACATGTACCAATCACTAGTGTGGCGTATGATTGTAAAGCAGACTATTGCAAGTTCCGATATGTATATAGTAATGTCCCCCTCAAACTTGATCTCCCTGATTCGCTTGAGCATAACTTGTCGTCGAGCTTCCAGAAACACGTCTCGAGCTTGATCTGCCACGTCTAGCCGGGTCAAAAGCGCCACTAGGCGTGTGGCATTGGCTTTGCGAATCTCGTGTGAAGAAAGATCATGCAAGATCTGCGATATGAGTGTCGGCTGTAAGTGTGCCATTCGCGATTCGAGGGATTCCACCGCTGCGATATTTGGAGCCGCAATCTTTCTCAGATCCACAGCTGAATACATCAGCAACTGTGACACAGGGTTGATTGTCACTTACACCTTTCGACCAAGCCCACGGCAGCATCCCAGTCTCGCATAGCCACCGCCATGGTGAGCTCATCTCCGAAATCGTCGATCCACCGGATATCTTTTGAATCGGAGACTGTCATTCCCATCGTGGACACTGGCCGTCCAGGTGTAAGGAGCCCTGGGTTGACCGGATTCGCCTGGAGGTGAGCTCTTGTAATCATTCATCTCGGGTCAGCTCACGTCACCCTGCCACATGGTCTTTCGCCTTTGCTGTTCCTTTTCGCTGTCTTTCCGCTTCTTCTCGCCCAGTTCCTGTGAGACCTGTCTGAATGCAGCCAAAAGTGCCTTCTTGTCCTCTGCCTTGGACGTCCTGTACACGCACACCTCCTTTCCTCGCTTGATCTTCAGTGCGTTTGTCAAATCTATAATGAGTCGACAGTCTTCCCAAGATTACTCACCTCCGGAATCCTTGACGTCCACGACGACGAGGTCTGCGAGAACCCAGCAACGCTCAGCTACCATTCTACCTCTGTCCCTCTCTTTGTCTCTCTCATTTGCACTCATTGTCGGCGCGCCTTTCATCCGTCTTCTCCCCGCGATGAGCAATAAATCATTCAGCAAGAACAAGCTGACACTTTGCTTTGCCTTGTATGTAGCCGCATTTAGCTCGACGAAGTTGTGCGTTTCAAACACGAGATGTCGACCTGGGGCTAACGGGATGTATTTCTGAGATCCTTCTACGGTCGACCATAGATTTGAGAGTTGCGCCTTGTAGAGTTGGGCGAGATCGGCCATAGAGTTCCGCTGGGTTCGCCTTCGCTCCACTGTACGTCAGCAACGCGATGGTTTTGAGCTTGGATACAAACGCACAATTGCCATTCTTGTCGATAGTGGGCGCCAGAGTATCCTCCATGCCCATCAGCTGAGGTAGATCTTTCCATTGATTGAGAAGGTCTTTCAGCTCCAGCATATCGTTCTCCAAAGTCGCAATCTCCTTGGACATGGTGACGAATTCGGCATAACTACTCGTTTAGTTCATTCCGAACGCCCTCGACTCTTTGACGTACTGCTTGAACACATTCCTCTGTAGTTCTTTTGCGTTGGCCTGCTTGGACCTCTGCAAGGCCGCCGTGAACCTCTTGACCTCTTCTCCATCCGCGCCAGTCAATGTCCGTCTCAAGAAAGCCTGAACATCAAAACCCTCCTTGTCCAACTCTTCAAAATCCCATTCCTCCTCTTTCGTCATGTCCGCGGCTCCACGCCTTCTGATCCCCTCATCACCTCTCTTCCCACTGAACCCACTCGATGCGAAATCACTCGATGCAAACTCTGCGAACCGGCTCGTTCCGTCCTCATACGGCTCATCCGTTATCCCCTGATACGGATCATTATCCAGGAAATTCCGTTGCCCGGGTAAAGGCGGAGGAGGCGCAGATGTCACAAAATCTTCTGTACCTGCATATCGCATAGACATGCGTTTCTTGATCTTGTCCCCAACCCGAGATTTACGTTTCTGCGTCGCATCAGGAGGAAGAGGGGGTCGAAGTGAGTTGTCGTTGGTTTGGCCAAAGTGGGTGTGTTGCCCTTTAGGGATAGCCTGTGATGGTCTTCGAAGCGATGCCATCGTGCTAGATGTCCACGCGCTGGTCTGGCGGTGCTCGAGGTGATGTTGGGGAGGTATATGATACTGGATCGTCGTCGAGGAGGTCCTCACCGGGTTCCGTCATCTCATTACGTAATTTATCGCGGTTGATTCTTGTGATTTCCAGAGATTCTGAGATCCTCCTCGTCCTGCAACGACACAGCGCTCACATCGATCATGGCAGAAGTCATTAGGGCAGAGTCCTCTTCCGCGCCTCTCACTCGGCGTGAACATCTCCACAAGACGTTTGAGGCGTATAGAGCAGAGCTTGACGCCGATGTAGGTCTATCCTTTACATCTACCGCCAAGCTGACTGGCAGAACGAGAGGAGAGAACGGCTGATCGTCATATCGCGAACAATCACCCAGCTCTCCAAGAAACTCATCTTTCACCTACATCGAGGCGCCACCGCGCCGAATTCTGGTCTGCGAGCTAAAAATCTGACCGAGGCCAAAGGGAAAGAGAGAGAAATCGCGGGTCATTTCGTCAAAGTAAGGGACGAGCTGCGTGGAGAAAGGGCAGAAACGTATTGGAGATGGTCTAGACAGGTGTGAGTGACTGGGCATAGGCGAAGGGGGAGTCTGACGCGAAGATCGCCCGGGTTGGAAGAGTATATAGAGGGGTTGAGCTTCTTGTATTACTTGGACAAGAGGGAATTGATCACTCTTGCAGAAGTCCAGAAGACTCTCTCGGATGAAGAGACGGGCGAGCCAGTGAGTCGGACTCATCGCATTGCTGGTGTGAAGCTGAACAATGTAGCTGGTGCTGGTCACTTCAGACGACTACATCTTGGGAATGTCAGACTTGACAGGAGAGCTCATGAGATATGCCACAAATGGTAGGAAGGCGATCCGGCATCAAGAGTATATGCTGACCGTCTAGCATTGAGCACAGGAGATCACGATACACCCTTGGCAGTGTGCGAGTTCGTTCGACTCGTCAAAACGCGGTTTGACGGAATATCGCCTTCGATGCTACACAAATTGGGCAAGAAGCAAGAAGAGACCACACGTTCCCTTGAGAAAATTGAAAGAGGTAGGATATGGCGTAGTCACGCGTGCTGATGGGTAGTCTGCTACTCTTTGAGATTGAGATTAGTAGAATACGCGGACAAGCCGGAGATCTTGAAGCAGATGGCAAAGAGAGCACTCGAGGATGCCAGTCAGGGAGATATACGAAAGGCGGACGAGTAGATGATATGTCAATTGCATGGCGATGATTTGAGATGACATGGGTTCGAGTCACACTGCGGAGTGTTCGCCGTTCCGGCCTTCGACATTGATGAGGACGGCGCTCGTCCGTCGGCAGCAGCACCGCAATGGCATTGTCTCCGTTGAGCTGAAGCTGGGTGTATCGTGTTTACATAGGTGTCGGGTTTGAGGATACACGGCTCGTTCCGCAGTCTCAATCCCGACGTTTGGGCGATCGGCCAATCTAGCATATCTAGCCGTGTCACGGGCATTGCGTCACAACCTATTCATCACGAAAGCTCTGCCGAGGATAAGCGGTAACGGGCTCTAGCTCGCGCCAATCAGCTCAAGTACGGCGGACAGGGGCGAGGATCTGACCCGTATCAGCCCGTTCTGCTCGAGAGCGAACGGATCCTTTCTCCTCCCGGAGAGCAGGATGGACATGTCTTTGCCCCTCCTTGAACCCGAAGAAGGAACGCCGATGTATCCCGCAGCCGGCCTTCCCCTTCCCCCTTTTGCTCGCGCAGGACACTTCGTACCGGGTTTGAGGAGCCATGCTCTTCCTTTCCTCAGCTTTGAGCCTATGCCTCGGTCTATGCCTCCCGTCATTTTCTTCCCGCTAAATTCTACAGAGCACCACCTGAGGACCTGTGCAAGGCATTCACCTGCACATCCCAGCCTTTTGCATCAACAGCGATCAAAGCGGAAACGCCACATTCATCCTCTTGTCCCGCGAACAACAAAAACCCTTCATCTCCTCTTCATCATGAAACACCGCCGTGCCGAGCGGTCCATTTCCTGCCGAGATTGATGGCTCACGATAAGATATATAAAGCGGCAGTTGGATTGTCTTTCTACCCACTTTCTTCAATCCTTGATCTACCTTTCAATATGGAAGCTACGACCTTCGGACCTGGCGGAATCGATTGGGACGGCAAAAACGGGGTCAGCGGCGATTCGAACGCCGGACCTTCTGCATTGAGGGACCCCAAAGCAGATATCATACCTCTAGACTACAAACCCGTTCCTGAATATGGAAATTTTTGGCTTCATTATAAACTTGGGTATATGTTGCGGATCGACTGTCTGAATATCGCCTAGTGCATTGCGAAATCTTCGTCCTAGCCCCATTAGACGTGAACGCGTTTGTATCGTGGCTTCCCTGACCGTCCGAAGATAACGGCATAAGGCAAGATTTGATCGTTGGCCAATGGAGCGGCAATGCCATCTGCGATTGCCGAGATGGCAGTGGCAAGCGGTCGGCCGGCAGGGACAGGATTCCTCCATACCGCTTGTCAAGCGGACCGCAGATGCTTGGATCATGCTGATCTACCTGGGGTGCATAGGTGGCGGAGAGCAATGTTTTGCCTCGAAATCTGGCAACGAGAGGACATGTCTGCAGCGGAAGCGCACAGCGATATACGAGGGCTGTACGCTACTCACTGAACTCTTTCTCTTCAAGTTCCGCGAGCTAAAAGGCGCGCAGACTATGAGGGACTTGACCCGGTTCTGAAGTACTTGTGAGAGACACCGATAGCAAGAAGACCACGTCAATGCATTCAGTCGTGATGATCACCCGATCACCGTTTTTCATTATGTAACTTGTTATCCTCGCTACACGTATATGAGAAAGAGAGAGAATCAGAAGAGGCCTATTATACAGTGTGTGCGGCCCGGGGTATCGTCAAGCTGCACAGAGGCAAGATTATGCTGGAGATCCAACGACGCTCTCGACGTTGCCCTGAGTCTTGCCGACGACACCCTCAACGGTTGGTCCGGCCTTGTCGAGGACATCTTGGAGGAGCGAACCGACACCTCCCTGAGCTCCACCGGCAGCGGGGTTACCGCCCAAGAGGCCACCGAGAAGACCAGAGACGCCTGATCCTGAACCACCGGTAGCCGAGCTAGCAGCGCCCTCGAGCTCAGACAGCTGTCGCTTGAGGGTGTCGACGGTGCTCTTCAATCCAGCAAGGGTAGGATCAAGGACACCAAGACCGAGTCCAGTGACCGTGGGTTGGAGTCCCTCGAGGGTAGGGTCGAGGATTGTACCCAAAGCGCCCTCAGCGCCAGTCGAAGATCCAGCACCGGGGATGGAAGGGAGTTGTCGCTTGAGAGTGTCAACGGTACCTTGGAGACCAGCAACAGTGGGGTTGAGGACACCCAAACCAAGACCAGCGACAGTGGGTTGCAAACCCTCGAGAGTAGGGTCGAGAATGGTGCCGAGGGCACCCTTGGCTCCGCCAGTGGAAGGAGCTCCGATGCTGTCAAGTTGTCGCTTCAAGGTGTCGACAGTGCTCTTCAAGCCAGCGACGGTAGGATCGAGAACACCGAGACCGAGTCCGGCGACAGTGGGTTGAAGACCTTCGAGGGTAGGGTCGAGGATGGTTCCGAGCTCACCTCGCTTGGCGACATCGACGGTACCTTGCAGTCCCTCAACAGTGGGGTCGAGGACACCGAGTCCAAGTCCGGCAACAGTGGGTTGGAGACCTTCGAGGGTGGGGTCCAAGATCGCACCGAGGGATCCTCGCCTGGCGACATCGACGGTACCTTGCAGTCCCTCAACAGTGGGGTTGAGGACACCGAGTCCAAGCCCGGCGACAGTAGGTTGGAGACCCTCAAGAGTGGGGTCCAAGATTGTTCCGAGGGATCCTCGCTTGGCGACATCGACAGTTCCTTGCAGTCCTTCGACGGTGGGGTTGAGAACACCCAGACCGAGACCAGCGACAGTGGGCTGCAAACCCTCAAGAGTAGGTTCGAGGATGGTACCCAGTTGACCTCGCTTGGCAACGTCCACGGTGGACTTGAGACCGGCGACGGTAGGATCCAAGACACCCAAGCCCAAACCAGCCACGGTTGGCTGGAGTCCATCGAGGGTAGGGTCGAGAATGGTACCCAGAGAACCTGGGACAGGGGCAGCAGAGGCGGCCAGGGCGTAGAGGATGGAGACGAGAACGGCAGTCTTCATTGTGGTGGAGTGAAAGTTACAGCGAAGTTAGGTGAAGATATCAAGTCGAAGTCGGAGGGAATGGAGTCCTTGGAAGTTGAGAACAAGGGACAAGTTGGAGAACGAGTTGTCGAGTGAAGAAAGGCCTCTACTCTTGTCGAGGGGTTTATATACCTGTTCATGAGGGATTTCTCGCTCGACATCGGCATGTTGATCTCGCACAATGTCGCCATGGATGGACCGAAGCACCCCAAATTGCATTCGCCAGAGAGATCAAATGAGCGCTAGATTAGTCGATCCAAGACTCATCATATTGCATTTTGTTGCTAGTCTGTGATGAGTTGACATGTAACGCTTCCCATGCACCCATCAGATGGAGACATATGAGGAGGACAAGGGCATTCATGACCCCAAACTGGCAGCTCATACCGCTAAGAGAGGTTTGCCGGCACTCATTCATCCGCAAGACGGGGGTCACCAGGAGCAAGAAGGCCTTTGATCGGCGCCCGACTTGGCGCACACAGCGCTACGAGGGGGCAATACACCAGCAATCACCCTCGTTTGATCCCATTCTCTGATTCCGACAAACAAACCTCACTTCCATTTGCACCTGTAGCGAGTGAAGTGACCGCTCCATGATTAAACTGATAGGCTTCAGCGCTAGTGCTTGCGGATAAAGTGGCATAAGGGGCCAAGTGACGATGAAACAACGAAAGCGAGGTGACTAACCAGCCTAGTATGGGCGATATTGTTAATTCTTACGTCAATCCCTCCCACCCTGTGTTCAGCAGCGGAATCAAATGGAACCCTTCCTTCTTTCATTATCCCCCATTGAAAGGAGCGTGACCGTTCATCGGCATGGTATGAATAGCATCACCAAAGACAAAGGTCGGGTGCACAGAATAGGAGCTTATAGGCCGTTGGAGTGTGAACAGTAGCAACCGTCACATTATTCAGCACCTACTAGTCGCAATATCGATTCGTTTCGATCAGCATATGTTCTTGCTCCCGCACAAATCACGAGCTAGGGCGACGATGCAACGACGACCGTGCATGCTCCTTTGACTGCATTAGGCGAACTCCGATTGAGAAGATCATTCGGAGCTATCATCATGGTTGCTCTACACACTCGATCGACGAACGATCGCGCCTTGGATGCGTCTTAAGTCTTTGATTAACTTGCATCCGACGGAAACCACTGGGTCAGAGAATGGAATCACATGTTTTGTGTGTAGAGGGCACTGCGAAGTCACCCAGTCGACAAGCTGCCGAATCTGGGCTGATAAGGCGGAGAGGAGAGAGGTAGCTCTCGATCGATGCGTGCATACTGTCGCATTACTGTGCGGAAGGCTCCCAAGTCAGCTCGGTAGAACGAGGGGCACACTGGTCGGCACGTGCGACAATCAGAACGCTAGTCGATCCAATCTTCGATCGAGCTAGTCACATCTCATGCTGTTTCGGAGAGTAAACGCATCTGTGATCGGGTAGTCGCATTGAAGATTAAATAGAGCTCTGAGCCACCAATCACCGGGCAAGCGACAGATGGCTCATGCGGTCGATGCTCGCTCCGGTGCAATCAGCGGTACTTTCGCCGGTGTAACCGCAGCTTTCGCCAGGAATCAGTCCGAGTACAGCTTGCATGTCCCATGAGGTAGTAGCGACGATCCTAGTCGCTTGAGAATACTCGGCACTGTCCAGCCAGGAATCTCGCCCGGGATGAGTGGGCTTAGCTGGAGAGACGCGATGAGCACTCACTCCATACATGTATGCAGAGCTACCACTTACTTCGACTGCAGCTTTCCGACATGCTTTTGCCATGAGCCAATCCCCTGCATCAGGTAGACGCTCGCGATGAGCAGAGAGACGTTCATCGTACCGTGCCAGTGCCACCGCCCAGCCTCTCTTTTTCTGAAACGCGACTGTCCCAATTCGGCCTCACCGCTTCACAACGTGTAAACGCCTCGCTCCAACATCTTCTCACCCTTCTCACCACCTCATATCCCACACAGAACCCACCATGCCCATTATAGAGAAGATCAAGGAGGCTCTCCACCCTTCTCATTCATCCTCGACAACCGGGTCGACAGCTGAGACCCACAGCTCCACCTCTCAAAGCGCTCCCACCGCGACCAACGCGGATAAGGACGCAAAGTTGCCCGAGCTCCCCGAACAGGCGGCGTTTGACAATGACAAAGTCACAGTGATTTTCGTCCTGGGTGGTCCAGGTGCCGGTGAGCTCAAGTCGGCGTACTTGCAGATCGCACAGCTGACAACGTAGGAAAGGGGACTCAATGCGAGCGATTGGTCAAGGACTACGGATTTGTCCATCTCTCAGGTGAGCACAACGGGCCGGGTCTCTATCGAGTGAAACACGCTGATGGTCTAGCTGGAGATCTCCTGCGAGCGGAGCAACAACGACCGGGATCAACTTATGGAGAAATGATCCAGACGTACATCAAGGAGGGTCAAATTGTTCCCATGGAAGTCACAGTCAAGGTGAGCTCGTAGTTTCAAATCGACAGTGACATGACTGATTCACAGCTGCTCGAGAATGCCATGCGAGACGCCCTCAAATCACCTCCTTCTTTCCCCTCCGACTCCCCGCTCGCCCCTGTCTGGGAAAACGGTCGAGGCCGATTCTTGATTGATGGTTTCCCACGAAAGATGGACCAAGCGCTCAAGTTTGACGAATCGGTGAGACCACACACCTCTTCAATGGTGCGAATCCTAATGTCAGGTCTGTCAATCGTCTTTTGTCCTGTTCATCAATACCACAGAGGAGGTCATGCTTGGTCGATTGCTTGAACGAGGGAAGACTAGCGGAAGGGCAGACGACAACAAAGAATCCATCGTCAAGCGATTCCGTGAGTCTTCCAACCTCCTCTCCCTCATCCTCTCGCTGTCTTACTCCTGATTCGGCATAACAGCGCCCAGTGTACAGTGACCATCTGACAAGTAGGAACCTTTGTCGAAACTTCCATGCCTGTCGTCGACTACTACCGAAAAGACGGCAAAGTCGTCGAGATTGACTCTTCCCCTCCAGTCGACCAGGTATACTCCAAAGTCAAGGCTTCAATGGAACAACGACTCCCTTCGAGCGGTGTTGCTCCTACCTCCCAGGCTCAGGCTGCTACTTCCACATCGCAAGCTACTGCATCCGAAGGAGCCCCGGCTCTGGGTGCCGCTATTGCCTAATTCAACCCGGCTTGGTTCATCAAATTACCTCTTAGAAACCATACATCTCCGATTTTACACTATGACCCCCTGTTCCTGCTATGCAGAGATTCCATGCATATATCAACGTTGCGCTATAAGATTTCGTTGTGTCATTACTAAATGCCATCAATGGTGATTCATCACCTTCATCATCATCACGCCGTACCGCTCGAACTTGACCCCTCACGACCCGCGACCCGGCCCGCTAAACCTCAATGTCCATCGGATACTCGGCGTCTCGCAACTTCTGTCTCAACGCCCGTCCCCTCTTGAAAGCTTCTTCGAACAATAACGGTTTCTTGGTGCTCAGTAGCGGAGCCGGGGTGACCAGAGAGGCACTGATTATCAGCAAGAACACGACACGGTGAAAGCCAACTTACAGAGAAGTACCACAGCCAGGCGCTGGCGTACCCATAATGATACACTCCGAAACACCCTCGATCATATCTCTCTTTGAATACAACGCCGCATCAAACTACCCATCAGCACTGATAGATCACAGATGACAGATGGAACGAAGTAGAGTTGAAAGACTCACCAAATGATCGGTCGTCTTTTCAAACGAGGCCAACATGAGTACCGAGTCCTTCATCTTTTGCACACCGAACCGAGTGATACCCAATACTTCTCCCTTGTACGTCATGACATCACCCAGCAACATGACGTGTCGAGGATCGATAGACATTCCGTGAGACTGCATGGTATGTTGAATCTCGTTGTAAATTGTCTGTCGAGCAGCTTCGATACCGAGCACCTGGCAGGTTTCCATGACGTGATTTGTCTTTGTCCTGGTACCAACGACACCTATTATCAGCAATGCAAGACATTTTGCAGAATGTCGGTGCTCACCCTCGGTACCCATGACCTCGGCAAGACCGTATCCTGTAACGAGCAATTCAAGCTTTTCGCCATTCTTCTCATTCTTATTGATCACACCACGCGTACTCTGCGGCAGGCCTTTGACCTGAATAGATGGCAAAGCCCTCTTGAGCTGCTTGAGTCGTTCATAAATTCCATCATCCTGGAAGCCTTCTCTCGACTTGAGTTTGGTACCCGTCTTCTTGGCCTCGGAAGGATCGTCAATGTAGATTCGGATTCGTGAAGTCTTTTCATGCGTTTGAATGTTCTGCAGAGTAAGCGATGGTCAAACGGCAAGGCTTCTGTACGTACCTGAATCCCGAGCTTCAACTTCGGAGCCTTGCACAAAGCGGTAGCGATAGAGTCCAATGTCACTTCAAGCTGGCTCATCAGTATCATACTTTCAAAGCAATTCCTCTCGACCTACTTGAAGCTTTCTAACAGCATTCTGGTCAATATGAATTTCCAGATATGCCGTCTCATCTGTCCACGCTTCCTCAATGACAGAAGCAATCTACACTCAGCGATTCGCCTCGAAGGCACTCACGTCTCCAAGTATTGTGCGTTCAATTCGACCCTTGACGATCCGCGCCACAGCCTCACTTTGCGAGTCGACCAACTCGGCAGTGATGATAGGCGTCGAGATGATCTTGGCGGCGTTGATAATCTCCTTGATACGGGGTACACCCAAAGTGACGTTCATGGAAGCGACACCGGCGAAATGGAAAGTTTTCAAAGTCATTTGTGTTCCCGGTTCACCGATAGATTGCGCTCCAACAGCTCCGACGGTCGAACCTGTACATTAGGTCACAGCCCAAACGCTGCTCAATCAACTGACCAGGCTCGATCTTGGCTCGAAGATACTTGACACGACAGATCTCCAAGAACTCTTCAATCTGCTCTCGGGTCACCTTGTTGGCGTTATCCAACGCTGCTTGCTTTTTGACTGCTCCATCAGCACAGCCGATACGCGGAAAGCGAGGTAGTCTCACAGTCTTCGCACTCCAAATCGTACTCCTCGGCGTCCTTGACATCTTCCGCAGCTGGAAGACCGTATTTTGATCGCTGGTCCGCCATCGTTGCGACGATGTTCTTCTCAATGAACATATACGTATCCTCTCGGTACTTGCTGTGACAACCCTCCCAGCCCTGCACATTAGTAAGAGCGCCGCCGATTGCTGCGCGATACTCACGGGTAGTATAGAGGGCACCACTCCCGCATAAGGCTCGTAGCGGAAAACTCTTCGGTGGAAACCCCGCCGCCTGTTGATTGGGTCGGTGTTGAGCCGATGAATCTCCTCTTCGGCCGCTTTCTGAGCCCGATCGTGCAGGACTTGATCCCGTTCGGGCCAAATGGCAGCTGCAATCTCCTTGACCTCGTATGGGTAGAGCGGGGTTGTCGTGCTCTTTGCGATTTTCTGATATGAGCTGACGTGACGAGGAGGATGAAGAATAGCGACTCACACAAGCATGAGTCCAACTCCTGACATACTCCACGGGTGTGGCGTCTCCTTCCAGACATGCAGGGTCCAACATATCGTCCCCGTACTGGAATTGCACGACCCCTCCTACGGAATTCCTGACTGACAGATCATAGTGCGTGCACAGATCTTCCAAAGCTTTCATCAGTCGCCGAGCCATATAACCCGTTTCGGCAGTCTTGACTGCGGTATCAACCAGACCTTCACGACCCGAAATGGCGTGGAATAAGAATTCGGTAGGGGTCAAACCGGAGAAGAAACTGTTCCTGACGAAACCTTTGGCCGGGGGCGTTTTCGACTTCTTTCGGAAATGGGGCAGAGATCGATCTTGGAAACCGTTCGGAATACGACTACCCGAGATAATCTGTTGACCGACACAAGCGACCATTTGAGCGACGTTGATGACGGAACCTGATCTGTCAGCTTGGTGACACGAAAGGAATCAAGAACTGACCCTTCGAACCACAAGTCGCCATGATCAAGGGCGCATTATGCCGACTGAGCTCCTTCATACACGTCTTTCCGACGTCTCCTCGAACATCGGACAAGACACCAGAAATCTTGTTCTCTAGTGTCGTCTCTTGATCACATCCGGGCGCGTTGTCGAGCTTTCCCTTTTTGGCCTTGTCGATGAGAACATCACAATCATCGTAGGCCGTGACGACTTTGGCGTCCTTCTCTGACTGCAATATGGGCCCAGGAATGACGTCGTTGATACCGAGCGAGAAACCTTGCGTGGCTAGCCATCTCGCGGCCAGTTTCGCCAACCTGTTCATCGCCAGAGCCGCCTCTTCCGTACCATAATCACGCAAAATGACACCAAAGACGGAATTCTTCTTTCCATCTCCGACCGTATTCTTGTCAAACACACCACACATTATCTCCGAGTTTCGAATGACCAGGTATCCATCATTCGGTGACATGTCCAGCGGCCAGGCCTTCTTGTCGGCACATTCGTGCATTGTTCGGCATTTGGCTTCCAGGTTGACCAGGACCTTGCTCTCCTTGTTCGGTCGCATGAGCAGGTTGAATATTTGTTTTCCGGTCCACATCCGTACAGGCTTCCATATGGTGGGTGGAGGTAAATCGATCTTCATGTTGCCGTCACCCAGGTAAGCGGCAATCTGAGTGAACTGTGCTCGATCAAAGAAGCGATCTCGTCGGGAGAGGAGATATGAAGCGGTGATAAAATCTTGAATGGCGGCAATAATGGGTTCTCCATTACGAGGGGTGACCAAATTCTTCTTCACCGACATGAGCTCGAGCGCCTCCGTTCTCGCTTCTTCCGTCTGTGGAACGTCTGAATGTAAGCTTCACGACACGCAATTTGTTCACGGCGCTCACGCAAGTTCATCTCGTCTCCGTCGAAATCGGCATTGTAGGGATTACAGACACATTCGTTAAGTCGGAAAGTTCGCCATGGTCTGACTTTGACTCGATGACTCATGATAGACAGCTTGTGCAAACTCGGCTGCCGATTGAACAGTACGATACTAAGTCGTCAGCTTGGGTCGTAGACATGAGAACGGCAACTGACTCTCCATCACGCACATGCCGATGTACGACATCCCCGACCTTGAGCTCTCGAGCAATCTTCACCCGCATTTCCTCCTTCTTGATCATGTGCAAGGTTGTCCTACCCCATGATCCATTCGGGAATCGCCTTTCTATGATATTTGCACCGGGATGTAAGAAGGCGCCGTTGATGATGTTGGATCGCATCCTCTCGATGTTATAGTCGGTGACTCGCTCAGGGTAAGACAGCTTGATTGCGACCTTCTCAGGAACAGCGACCTAAGCATCAGCTCACGAGTCGATGCTGGAGTATAAGCTGAAACAGACCTCATCTATACGCAAGTTCGGGTCAGGACCGATGACCGTACGACCAGAAAAATCGACACGTTTTCCGGACAAGTTTCCACGGAATCGGCCTTGCTTCCCTTTCAACCGTTGCACAAGACCTCGTGTTGGTTTGGTCTGCCTGATTCAGCCATGCAACCCCAAATGGACAAAGCAGCTTACATCTTTGTCCTTGATTCCTGGCGCTTGCGAGTTTATATACAGCGCAACGAGGTTCTGCAGCAAATCCCAATTTGTCTATATTTTAGTGATCGTTTAGAACACCAGTGTTATGGGAAGAGGACGTACCGTGAGCTTGTCTATTCCGTGACCCGAGTCCATCGAGATCTTCAAAATTTGGTTCTGCGCGACGACCTTGTTCAGCCCACTCGTCAAGTCATCCTCATTGCTGCTCGATTAGCATCATACAGGAGCAGGTTTGCAAGAAAGCTCACTTTCCAGCCTCGGAAGCAACGGAAGGTCGTATACACGGCGGCGGAACCGAAATGTAATTCCATAGGTAGTCTTCTGGTCTACCGATATCCGGCCGCAGAGCGAGCAGTTCGGCGTCCTGCGATTCAGCGTGTACCCTTCTGCGGCGATTGACAAATCGACTCACCTCAGAAGAAACCCTCCTGAACAGCTCGTACACTTTGAGCGGGTTCAGATCCTCTACTAGCTTCTGCAAACCACCCTCCATCTGCCTATTCCCAATAACGACTGTAGAGTATTTTGCCTGTTCCGCCTGCATCAACGCCTCATTCTTCTTCGACCTGTAAGCCTCGTGAACAATCTTCAACGCCGCTCCTGTTGGTTTCTTGACGATACCGTTGGCCGCGCCACAATAGTAGCATTGAGAGACTTTCTTGCATTGCGTCAAGACTGCTTTCAATGCTGCCTGCCGTTGAAGTGATTCTATCTTTGGCCGACGGAATCGGCGTATATAGGTCTCTCGCTCCGTCGGGGTGAGAAGAATACGAGCGCAGGTCTAAGTGTCAGCGGCAAGAATGTTGCGCCGAGCGAGACGGCCCACCTTGCAGATACAGGAGAGCATATTGATGGTAGGTCGAAAGTAACCAATGTGAAAGACTGGCAAGGCAAGCTTGATGTACCCATAGTGCCCAGCACATTTCGCACTGTCTTCGCCACAAGTCAGACACGTCGCTCCCTTCTCGTTTGGTCCCTAGATGGTTAGGGACATTCCCCATCGATCGCAAAGCTCAAAGCTCAGCTCACCATCCGTCCATCCAATACACCATCTTTGGCTGTTGTCCGTTTACCCTCTTCATTGCTGTACAGATCTGAAGTGACGACTTCCACCTCTGCTATCCTCACAATCTCCTTTGGCGTCAAGGGTTGGAACTGAATGTGCTTGCTGCGGCCATCAGCTTGTGAAGGTCCAGGTGGGGGACCAGATGGATCGAGACGTACATGCGTTTTGGTGCATCTTGGGAGACATATTGCTTGAGGTTCTGGTCGACTTCCCTCCTTCCCCTGAATGCCGCCATGGTCGACAGATTGACAGGGAAAGCCGGTCTGTCTTTGCGATTCAAGGAAGATACCTCTACTTGTCACAAAGTCGTCGGGGGTGACTAGATTTCAGAAATCTCTCTCTCGAGAGGTTGGGTGGCAAAACACACCCACATTACAATCTGCCACGTCACGACTTTTGAAATCTCTCATTACATTACGTAAAATATCTGAGCCCCCCTTCTAACCGTGACGCTCACGATCCATAGATTCCAGCCTGTCGAGCAACGACCACTGACCGATAGATCACACGTCCTTCCCTCCCTCCCTCCCCCCAACCCCTCGTCATGAGTCGGCCTACGCTTCTGCAATCGCAGACAAACGCTCTCTTGACACTGCTCAACTTGAACCAGCAACCACCCTCGGCATCCTCCTCGAACCCCTTTCCACGTCCCTCCTCCCCCGCAGCCGGTATCGATGAATCGAGCCAGGGTCCACTCGTATGGAAAGTCCTTGTCCTCGACGAGTTGAGCAAGGATGTTCTGGCGACCAGTCTGAGAGTCCAAGACTTGCGAGAACAGGGTGTGACACTGCACATGCAACTGCATTCGCCCAGACCTCCTCTGGGTGACGTTCCCGCCGTGTACTTTGTCTCACCGACCTTGGCGAACATACGGCGTATAGCAGAAGTGAGAATGCAGCCTCACTCTGCTGTTTGAGCTGAACATTAGGACCTGAACCCTCCGCTGTACTCCGCTTATCACCTTTCCTTCACATCGACTTTACCTCGATCATTGCTGGAAGAGCTGGCTTCCCTTATACTGGCCAACGACCCGACCGGCTCGACGGGACAGCTCATTTCATCTGTCCACGACCAGTACCTCGACTTCCTCGTCCCTTCCTCCAACCTGTTCTCGTTGTTACCACGACGAGAGACGGTCACAGATGCAAATGGAACTGTGAGCAAGAAGGGCGGGAAACCCAAAGAGAAGGAAGTGGAAGGGAGACCTAGCTATGCTGTGCTCAATGACCCAAGAGCAGGAGAGCTCGAAATAGAAGCCGAAGTAGAGCGAGTTGCGAAGGGACTCTTCAGCGTGATTGTCACCATGGGGTTCATACCGATTATTCGGTGTCCAAGGGGAAACGCAGCGGAGATGGTCGCCAGGCAGTTGGACAAGAAGTTGAGGGACCATGTTGCATCCACGCAGACACAAAGAGGAGGAAGAGATGCGTACGGAGCAGATGGCTTGAGCAGCTTACAACGTCCCTGTAAGTTCACCTGACCCAGGCGAGGTTGCCAGTAACTGATGGGCAGTGCTGGTGATACTAGACAGGAATGTGGATCTTGTGCCTATGCTGTCGCATTCCTGGACATATCAGGCTTTGGTACATGATGTGCTGGATATGAAACTCAACAGGGTCACTGTCGAGGTACGTCAGTTACGCATCCTCATCCGCTCCGCTGATAGCTAGTCACCTGAGAACGGTCGACTACAGAAGAAATCGTACGATATCGATTCTAAAGACTTTTTCTGGGAAAAGAACGCTCCGAACCCATTCCCGCAAGTCGCAGAAGACATCGACGCCGAATTATCACGGTACAAATCCGATGCGGCTGAGATTACACGTTCCACCGGTATTTCGGATGTAAATGACATATCTCAGGTTGATTTCTCTTCCAACACGGCAAACCTCAAAACGGCCATCACTGCTCTGCCAGAGTTGACGGCTCGAAAACACACTTTGGACACTCATATGAATATCGCTACGGCTCTGCTACAAGCTATAAAAGAGCGAGGTCTCGACAACTTGTTCCAGGTGGAGGAAGGAGCTTCGAGGAGCACCAAAGCCCAAGTCATCGCCACGCTCAGTGGACACACAGATGACCCGGATCAACCTGCTCACCCTACTCCTGACGATCAACTGCGTCTGATCATCATATACTACCTGTCTATGACCGATCAGACCTTGTCAAAGGAGGATCTGGCCGAGTTCACAAGTTTGTTGAAAGATGCGGGAGCAAATGTCGCCGCGTTGGACTACGTCAAGAAGGTCCGAGAAGTGACAAGGATGACATTGCTGGCGAGTCAACCTGCCGTCGCCCCGTCTGCTCAAGGTGGAGAGTGGACAAAAGGGTTCAGCGTTCTCGGCAGCCGAGTGAGTTCCCATTCTCATATGCCACCATATGGCACTTTGGAGCTAATAATCAGATTACCGATCGACTGCGTGAAGGTGGAATCACCGGTGCGGGTTTCGACAATTTGATCTCTGGTGTTAAGAACCTCTTGCCCGCTCGAAAAGAGCTCACCATCACTCGACTGGTCGAGGCGCTCATGGAACCTTCTACTGCTGCTGCGCAAGCACTGCAAGATACGGACGATTACCTATACTTTGATCCGAAAGCCACTCGAGGTCGAGGTCCTCAGCAATCAAATCGTGGTCGATCGCAATATACCGAGAGTGTCGTGTTTGTCGTCGGAGGTGGAGGATATGTCGAGTATGGGAATTTGCTAGAGTGGGCAGGAAGGAGCGCAAGGGAAGGTGGAGGAGGCGGCAAGAAGATTACTTATGGAAGTACCGAGATTTTGAATCCAACTGCATTTGTCAAGACGCTGGCTGAGTTGGGTGCTGCTTCATAGATGGGTGATATCGATCTTGTAGGTATGAGGGACGCAGGACACCATGCACAACATATCAGCACCTAGAGGATAATGCGGGGCCAAGGTCACCATGCTGGGGATGCGTCAAAGGGTGCGCAAGATTTCTGAAGTCT
Organism: Papiliotrema nemorosa; assembly: GCA_032158125.1. Lineage (NCBI taxonomy): Eukaryota > Fungi > Basidiomycota > Tremellomycetes > Tremellales > Rhynchogastremaceae > Papiliotrema > Papiliotrema nemorosa. The sequence goes on along the minus strand of JASKOT010000008.1, from coordinate 101,797 downwards.
TGGAATGTAACGTCTTCATGCTGGAATCGCTATATTTTGCTAAGTGTAAAGCCAAGTGACTCGTAATGAACTATGCTCAAGCAAACATCTTGCTGTAAGCCTGTCTCTCCTTCTCCTTCCTAGCCTTTTGTCGCGTCTCGACATCCCTCAACGCTCTGAGAATGCCCGGATCACCAGGGACGACTTCTGCGGCCTTCTTGAGGTCCTTCTCGGCGTCTTCCTCTTGTTTCAGAGCGATGTATCCCAGAGCTCGTCGGTATAGCGCTTTACCCTGTTCAGCCGGGGTGAGTTTCGGCAGGGCTATAGCTCGCGAGGCAAGAGTGGTGGCGAGCTTGTTGGCTGGTGGTGTGCATTTCAGCGCGGCAAGGGCGGCATTGGTGAGCAGTGGGATTCGTCTGCAGTTAGCAAGCGCAAGATGTCAAGGTGGATACGACTCACGTTGTTCGGAATGCCTCGACTTGGTCGGCAGAGGCATCGTCAGGTAAGACTGGATGTTGGTCCAAGTATCGCAGAGCCTTCTGATACTTGTCCAAAGCGATAGCAAACTGTCCCTTCTTGAATTCCCTGGATATCAACACCTATCTCTCAACAGGACAAATGGACTCACGCAGTACCGATATCCTTCAACTTTGTCGCCACGCTCAGAGCCTCTTCAGGCACATCGGCATTGATGCCCTCCTCGTCATCCGGGTAGTCTTCCCAGATATCCTCCCCTGCAGCACTATCTTGTGCAGCCTTCTTCTGCTCGGCCTCTTTGGCGAGGTCCTCCTCGCTCAATACTCCTGCTGAAGCAATGAGGACCTCGTCGTTGGGCTTGTCCGAGGTGGTAGGAATGTTTTCAATTCGACGGACCAGACCCTTGTTGGATCTGACCTTACCGAACACGACGTGTTTTCCGTCCAAGTGGGGGGTGGGTACACTGAGCATCAGCGGTCGTTCCGGAGGTGAGGGACAACTGACGTGGTGATGAAGATTTGGGAACCGTTGGTGTTGGGCCCGGCGTTGGCCATCGACAGCATCATAGGCTTGTCGTGTTTGAGCGCAAAGGATTCATCTAGACGGTCAGTGTTGGCTCTGAAGTCGACATGTGTCCCTTTGACAAACCTTCAAACTATTCCCATCAGTGATATTCGCTGGTAGGGCGGGCAGACTCACCTTCTCCCCGTAGATCGATTCTCCTCCAGTGCCGTTGTGTCTAGTGAAGTCACCGCATTGAAGCATGAAGCTAGATCGTCAGCATCTGATGATTTTGGAGCTATTCGACGATCGTGGTGTATTCAGATAGTAAGATAGTGTACAACTTACCCTTTGATACATCGGTGGAAGCCTGACCCAGCGTAGGCGAGCTTCAACCCGTCTTTATTGGTCTTGTCTCCGATGCAGAGGTGTTTGAAGTTCTCGACAGTCTTTGTGGTCAGACAGGAAGCTAGTTGCAGGGATTTAGAAAGCAGAGGTTGAGGCTGGACTACTTGCCTTGGGGACGACATCGTCGAACAGCTCAAAGGTGAGTCGACCAGCTGGTTGGCCAGCGATGGTGATGTCAAAGTATGCAATGGTGTGCGACATGTCGTCTGACAGCTTCTCGGGATACCTTTTGAACAGCTAAGATGACCTGTATCTCCCGAAGACGATCTGGTAACAAATGAGAATGTCAACGTTGAGGAACAAGAGGTTGCAAGGGACAGTCTTGAAATCTAGCATCTTCGGTCGACCTCCACCTCTACTCTCCAACCCCCTCGGAACCATCAACCAGCCTCATTCGACCTCCTTCAGACATCTCGGTCTAGTCCAGACATGTCGGAAGAAGCGAGTATAGCGAATGGCCACACTACGATCACCACAGAGACAGTCGATACTCCCCCAGAGATCGAAGCGACACTCTCCAGGTTGTCGGCATACCGAAATGTCCGAGGAGTCATGATCATCTCCCGCTCCACTGCGTCTGGCTCTTCGGGAGGCGTAGTGCAGAGTACTGGCTCGGTCTTCGAAGGTGGAGGAGGGAAGAAGTATGCAAGGGTCGTCGAGGGTCTAGCGAGCTCGGTGGGAGCTGCTGTAGCAGAAGTTCATGAGGGAGTGAGTTGCCTCCCGTCCTGCTGCTTCCACCCACGCCAGCTCTCATGCTGCCCGTGGGCTTCCAATGATGCCGCTTCTCTCCTGAAAATGAGAGTACTAGCTGACTTCAGGACGAGCTCAAGTTTATGCGAATACGGACAAGGCGGCATGAGCTGATCATCACCCCAGGTATGTCAATTTGTCTCCCCACGCCTTGACATACATGGACTCCGCGTTAATGATTAGACGAGAAATACCTCTTGGTCGTCTTGCAAGATCCAGGCCAGTGATCCGGATCTCGAATGGATATGATAGAACGCGAGGGATAACACATGACGGCCAAAGCGCCGGTGACGAGCCACGAGACAGAAGCACGAACCGCAACGTCCTTATGCATGCAATGACCTGATCAGTTCATCCCTGCACCGTCCTCTCCTGTCTGAATGCTGCTGCAAAGCGTTCCGAGCGGTTGACACGGATGGAATTCCCCTTTTGTAGCTGTTTCCCCCTTTCGGTGAGACTTCGCTGTTGATCGCCGCGGTATCTTGAAGGGAAAAGTTGGGGGAACGGCCAGACCTTTGTTGGTATACCTCTTCACATCTTGGTGCCCTCGTAGCCTTGCCTCATCTCCCAGATATCTCACGTCCCGGTCTCGGTCAGACAGGACACTGTTCTCCTCGGGTCGCGCTTGCTCTCTTGGCGGTATCGAGGTGCAGACCATTGTTTGAAGAATATCAACATCGACTGCGGAGTATTGATTAACACCCCTTCAATGGGTTTACCTCATCCCTCGACGATCCCTTCTCCCTGATTAGAACACCCAGCTATAATACACTATGGCGCCCTCCATAGCATCTTCGTCGACGCATTACGCTCTTGTCGTCGATGCCGGCTCGTCTGGTTCTCGACTTCAAATCTACTCATGGCGAGATCCGGACCTCGAACGGGCCGAAATCTTACAAGAAGTCGCTCGAGCTCAAGATGGACGAGGGGAGCCTCATCGAGCTTGGTGGTGGAATAGTTGGATAAGAAATAAATGGAAAGGCAAGGGGAAAGAAAGGGAGCAGTCTATGGAGAAGACTGCTCTGAGGAGATTGGTCAGAGTCGGCAAAGGCGTCGAAGGGGACGCATGGGTCAAGCGTGTCGAGCCTGGTGAGCACCATCTTTCATCTTGCAGGTTGGCATGTGAACCAAGACTGAGGAGTAGGCATATCCACCGTGTCGCCAGAAGATATTCCCGCCTATCTTGCACCACTCTTATCTCACGCTTTGCAACAGATACCTCCCTCACAACATGCTTCGACACCTATCTATGTCCTCGCTACGGCAGGCATGAGACTCTTGACGGAAGAGGCCAGAAGTGCCATTCTCAAAGCCACCTGTGACACTCTGCGCCAGTCTTACCCCTTCGCTCTTGACAGTCAGACGTGTGCAGAAAATGTGCGAGTCATTTCAGGCGAAGAGGAGGGTATGTGGGGTTGGGTGGCGGTAAACTACCTAATGGACGGTTTCGGACATGCCCCAGATCCATCTACCTCTGCATCATCATCCTCAGCAACCAACCTCTTACCTCTTGCTCCCCTCGCGGAAGCCCCGCCGCATTCTTCAAAGGACTCTGTCACGCCCGTCGATGTGAATCACCATTCGCCCACTTTTGGCTTCCTCGACATGGGCGGAGCTTCGACTCAGCTCGCATTCTCGCCTACGCCCTCGGAACTGCAAAGGTCAGGGTACCCTTCGTCGGACTTGAGAAAAGTCTCTCTGAGATTATTAAGCGGAGAAACGGTGGAATGGCCAGTATTCGTCGCTTCTTGGTTGGACTTTGGCACGAATAGAGTTCGAGATCGATACGTAGACAGCTTGGTGTCTGACTGGCGTAAGGCATCAGGAGACGGAGTCTTGGACCTCACAACGCCTATATCCGACCCTTGCTTGCCGAAAGGCTTGATAGCGCCCTCACTCGACCCAGATATACATCCCGGGTTCTCCGGCACTGGATCCTTCTCGACCTGTTTGACGAGACTCAAACCGCTTCTTGATCACGAACACCCATGTCCCGCGCAGCATTGCTTGTTTGGAGGTGTACCCACTCCTCATATCGATTTCGAGAGAGACGACCAAAGAGGGTTCATTGGAATATCAGAGTATTGGTACACCGCACAGCAAGTACTAGGCCTGGGCGGAGTCTGGGATTGGGGAGAATGGGAAAAGGGCATGAGTGGGTTTTGCGGGAGAGACTGGACAGATATCGAGACTCAGGTCGGCAAGGAGAACGACTGGGCTGGAGCCACGGTGCGCTCCCTTCTCTGGCTCTATGAGATGCTTGACTTACATTTCACAGGTCGAATTGACCAGACTGCAGATGCAATGCTTCAAAGGTGCCTGGATCTCCAATGTTCTACACGAAGGCATCGGGATCCCTCGTCTAGTCGACTTTGGCGGAAACGACACACTCACCGGGGGTGATGTAGGCGAAACGAACGCTGAAGCAGAACGTCGCGCACGAGAAAAGGGTCTACTCGAGGCGAGACGGAAAGGAAAGCATCATTTCCAGAGTATGGACGAGATTGGCGAGACTGCCATTTCTTGGACACTGGGCAAAATGGTCATTGAAGCGAGTAAAGCGGTTCAGCCTCGATCAGCGGCTATCGAAGCGGTCTGGACGTCCCGGTTACCTACGCTCGGCTTGGATCACATGGAACAACGCTTGAATGCGCTCGGGATTCAAACAATCTGGGCGTACGGATTCGTCACTTTTTTCATGGTTGTTTGCGTATTCAATTATGTCAAACGCCGATTCCGATGGTCTTGGACTTTCTTCCCAACGCCCAAGAGGGGAAGGAAACCGAGTATCTCGGGTCGAGATTCTGCTTCATTTAGTAATACGGGATCGGGATGGTCTTGGCCTTGGAGCAGGGACGGCTATGAACATACCGTGGAAGACGGGTTCGACCTTACACCCACCAAATCCATGTCTGCTCGAAGTTCCTTGGGTCGGTTTCGTCTCTGGTCGCGGCGAATGACGAACTCTCTCAAGAAAGCTCAATGGACACATTCTGATCGGCCACGAGCCGTTCGACACGTTTCAATGCCACTCACCGCTTCTTCTTACGCTCAAGGCGCATGGGCATCTCAACCTCCTTCACCCAGACGCGAAGGTGGCGGATCGTTTTTCACTCCGGCATTGGGTATACCAGGCACACCACCAGACACTCGATCATCTCTCAACCCTTCTCCCGGAGGATCAGTATCGACCTCTCCACCTCGAACATTACCGCGAGGTATAAAGACTCCTCGAACACGGCAAAACTCGCATAATGGAGCCAAATTGGGTGTACCGGATAACATGGGCAATGGATGGAACGACCCGCCCATGACCATGTTGGGGGCGGATGAGGGTACGGGGACGTTGACGCCTACTGCTGCCTCTGCTGCGAGGGGCTACGAACAATCCATCTCGAGACAGAGCAGTAGAGTCAACCTGAGTGAGTTGGGGCTGGCTCAGAGGAATATGAGCAGAGCGGCGACTCCGAGCGATTATGATGATAGGCGATCTTGAGTGGGACATAGCATCAAGCACTAGGAAAGGAAGGAGCGACAGCGCTGAATGGACAGTCAGAGTATGAGCTTGAGTATCTTGCATACGATAAACGGACAGTCTCTTGTACATCAGTATCTTATACCACAACAAGATTTTAAGCAGTACTATGCATTACAATACTCGTTCAAATAGGATAAGGCGTGGTCCCAGAGAGGTGGACAGTATGTCACATCAATCCATGTACACGTAGACATCTTGATCATCACAAAGGAAGCAGCACAAGAAGATCCAGTAGGATTAGATGGTGTATATACAAGAATATGCTGTTCCGTGATTCTGACATTCCTCCCCACACTGCGCTGATCACCTCTTCAAACCATTAACGACCGACCGCCATCCTTTCTCCCTATTCGCACCACCAAAAGACCATTCAGTACTCAGTACGAGGTACCGAAACTCGGCGAGTCCATATCGACGACCAATCTTCCACCTCGTTTCTTGTGTCGTAGCCTTTTGACCTGATATGAGCTACGGATCTACCTTAGGACACATAGCTCACCTCTGACCAGACATTCTCTCTCAACTTGTTCAGATCAGCCGGATGTTCAGGTCTGAATCCTCTGTCATGTCAGCTTGATCCGAGGAACAGAGATGGGGAAACTGACAGGAAAAGATTCCTAGCATAGCTGAAAGCATGTAACGAGTTGTTGTGTTTGTCCTCCGGAGAGGTCCATGTGGTCGTAGTCTGCTGACCCAGCTCAGAGGGATCTTTGATGTTATACTGTGGCCAAGCGAGGCGGATCGCGTGCCACCCTGATATGTCAGCTCTATCAAGTATCGCCGATAGAGCGTACACCTAAAAGGTCGACCATCGTGCTCTTGTTCTTCCGAGGCGATTCGGTAAGTTCTCAAATGACCCGAATGAAGGTCGAAGCGGTGAGCAAACCATGTATCAGGCTTCTTTCAGCTGTACCTCGAAGATCCATGTGAGGTAGCTCACATGATTTAAGTGCCGAGTCAAAGCGACCACCACTCGAGGGGGCTCCTTGAATTGGAAGGCTGGGGAATCAGCATGTCTTGACGGAGAAAGTAAGGGTGATACCGACGATACCACAACTCCTCGAGGATTTGCTGGGCGGCTTTATATTGTTGCTGCTATGAGCTCTGCACTTGTACCGCCAGGGTGAAGCTCACAGCATGTACAGCTTGGTTGATCGCTTCGGCCATGGTGGGCGGCACAAATAGCTTGTCGCAAATTCTCACCGGCGTTTCCGTCAAGCTTCGTCGTAACATTCTGCCGGGGTCAGTTGAGCCTCAAACGGAATGGTAGACTGACCGTTTGAACGTAGTCATCACCATGATAGACAAGGCAAATTCCTCGACCTAATTTTAGCTCTGCTGCTACTCGTCTGCGACATGTATAGAGCCTCACCTGCCTACCGAGGCTGATCTCTTCCAGTGCTCGAGCGAAAGTGCTACCCTCCCACACCAGTGCCCAGCTGTACAGCCTCTGCGTGACAAGATCCCAAGGTGCAGGATCGGTGTCGGTTGTTCGAATCGCAACCTTGTCACTGACCACCTGAGGCGGAGTCTGAGGTAGAGACTGGAAAGCGGTCTTGTACGCTGTATGCTGGCTGTCCGGGACATCCGAAGAGGTCAACATAGGCACAACAGTCACAGGCTCCTGAAAATTGACGAAGGTCGTAGACTGAAGTGCAGGTAGAGGGGCCGGAACTGACGGTAAAGGTGGATTGGGAATGACATCTGGATTGGAGGGACCCAAAGCCTCCTTCAGCGAGATCGGCGTTTCTCCACGGTGGATCGTAGCTGCCGATCGGGACTTGGCAGATTGAGCAAGTGGGGTTGGATCAGTGACAGGAGAGTCTCGGTGAGACTTGATACTCTCTGAAGGGGGAGGAGGAAGGTCTCTTTCGGCAGGATCAGGCACAGCTCCATGAGGGATTTCGAAGTCATATTCCTCCAACGCTCCAATCTCGGTTCGAACAGGAGCTGTTCGAGGAGCGGTCCTCATAGTCCCCGCTTGACTGGCGCTGGCACCATGTTGTGATTTTTCAACATTGCTCTCCGTTGGCGCCTGAATGTTGATAATGGGCGGAGCCATTCGCGCACCTGTTGGTGGCGAGACTTTGGCGTCTTCAGCTGGAAGTTCCACCTCACTACCCCAGGACATCATCGTGTTGCTCCCCCTTGATCTCGTGCGTTTGTCTTCGGTCGAAAGATTTCGGATATACGCACCTCCCTTCGGCGTGAAGGGCTGGGAAGGTGCATCACCAAAGAGCTGGGTGAAGGGGGCAAACGCCATGGGCAGCGGTGCGTGGCGCGGAATGCCCTGTTGCTGTCGATTGTGGGCTTGAAAGATCAGATCTTCAAGGAAATCGGTCCCAAGCTCTTGCGTGGCTTCTTTAGCGTGGCCAGGCCTACTTGGCGAGTCATTCACATCGAGTTCAGCGAATTTGGCATCGAAGGCTGACAATCGACGGATAATCTGATAGGTCAGCATGACCTGAAGCCTCTTGACATGACTCACGTCCTGAGCCCAAGGCGGAGGTGCGCTTAGCCCGTCAGGAGCTGGTGGCGCCGACTAAAGATCAGCGTTGCCCGAGCGAAAAGTATGATGTACACTCACCTGACCATGCTTTGGCGACACACGCTCTGGCGTTATGGGCTTTGATCTCGGATGTCGATAATCACCAGCTTCAGCCGGGATAGGTGTACGATCAGTATCATCGCTGTTACGTCGAGCCTTTCGATCTTTGGATCTACTTCGCCTTCCCTCCAAAATTTCCTTATTCTTCTTTGGCGTAATTAAAACGTCTGAATCACCAAGCTGCACATCAGCGTGACTTGAGCTTTGGTGGTCTGGACTAACTTCGCCCTTGTGTCGCATATCTCTTAACTCTATCACCCGAGCTCTTGCAGCTCTTTGCAAGGCCTTCTTGGCCTCCGCGCCAATGAGATTAAGTCTAGCAGCATCCAATAGCTGGCATAGGATTTCATCATGGAATTTGCTGTTCTCCACGAGCTGCTTCACGTTGCTTGGCGACGTTGACATGGAAAGCAAGCTTGCTGGAGAGGGCTCTGCATCCTCGAGAACAGAGGCCTGAGTTTGAGGAGAACCATGAGCTGTCATCCGTGATGTCATGGATGGAATCCGAGTGTCTTGAACTCCGAGTTGCTGCTGCAAAGGCGGAGGTTGGGGCGTCATGGAGCCCTGAGTCGGCATCTGTGAAGTCATTCCCGATGGGAGACCGAATCCGACCGAGTCGAGGTACTGTGGTCGACGTACATCCGGGACGAAGAAAGGAGCAAGAGCGCCCGAGTACAGACGATGCATCTCCGCATCTAGATCCCGCTGCCCGAATGGTGTACCCAGAGCGGCCTGTTGATTGTTCAAACCGTTGGGCGGGGCCTGAGGAGGCACCGACCAGGAGGAGCCGTATTGATTCGGTGGCTGGGGCGTTTGCGCACCTTGTCCGGCCACAGAGCCTCCCGAAGCATACGTGTTGAGGAGATCTGCAGCCGAAAGGCCGGTATGCTGACTTGATGGCATCATGCCCCGCTTGGGGTACATCATCGATGGAGGCTTGGTGCCCAAGGGGGGAGACGTGTCCTTATGAGTATGACCGCCTTGACTTCTTGCCTTCGCCGATGCAATATTCAATGGTGGAGTATCGTGCTACTCATTAGGCTCGGAGACTCAAGGTGACCCGGTGAAACTCAACGACTCACGCCGTTATTGGACTCAGCAATGCTTGTCGGATTGTGAGCACTCTTCTGAGGTCGACGAGCTCCTAATCCTGTTTTCTCTGCGGGATCGCCTTGAACAGGTTCGATCAACGTATCGATCCGCGAAGGAGCTTTTTGGGTACCCTTGATTGTAGGGTCTTCATCCTGCGCGCGTAAGCGTCATCACTCACGACAAAGGAGTGAGGACACACGTCTTGAACGGTCTCCACGTAGGATCGATGGTCTTCTTTCCTTTGTGCACCCTCCGGACTGCCCAGTATGGGGCTGATTTTCGCCTCATCACCCGTCATCACTGGGTTTCGGAAGGGCACAAGAGGCAGATCAATGCTCTGGCCCCACGGCACGTGGATAAATTGCCTTCCGTCGGTGCCAAGCTGTATCTGCGGAAGCGCCGTTTGAAAGGGATCCTGCTGATAAGACATGTGCCGCGAGATTGGCATCCCGTCACGGTGTAAAATATGTCCAAACGAAGGACCGCTGGTCGAGGTCTGGTATGTCTCTCTCGGCCCTCGAGCTTCACCGGCATCCGGATTGACATGAGGGCCACCAGCGGCTCCGATCAGTCGTTGCAAGGATGCGAGATGCGCTTCGGCTTGCGCCTCTTGCTGCACTGCCTTGATGGGGTCGAAGGGGAAGTCGTGATGGATCTTGACATTTGGATGATTGTGAGATGAAGTCTCGTCATTGTCAGGGGATTCATTTGCTCGGGCAGTCCCCGATTTCGAGGTGTTTTCGGCGACGAGAATCTCGGAGGGAGGTTTGACTCGACCTGCCGTGGTGACTTTGGGAGGCGACTTCGGGGAGACAATAGGCAGGGCCTGACATTGAGTAGACGAACGCTCAGGGGTGATGCACTGACTTCAGATGATGCTAAAGGACCCTGGGTCCCCTCGACGCCAAAAGTCCCATCATCACCACTCTCACGATGAATCTGTCCGTCTCCACCTGTCTGGCCGTATCGGAGTTCCGCCCTTCGACTCAGGACCTCTGAATGAGGTCGAACAGGTGGCAGTCGTCCTCCCATTTCCGTCTCCAGGTTGACCGTGGAGCCGAGAGCCGAAAGGGGTTGTGTACGTTGAGCGGCGTAAGCGAAAGGGTGTACGCCGCGAGAGGGAGGAGAGATGGACTTTTTGTCGCCTTGATACTGACTCGTTGGTCCTGAAGGGTCAGTTCTGTGGGGGAGGAAGTGGTCGCAACGCACTCGAATCGTAAGGCCCAAACATGCCCTCCATGTTCTCGTAGGGTTGACTGTGCACCTTTTCCACCCACGGTAGAACTGGAGGTCAGAAGTGACGCTGCTTGGAGCGCTCACTCTTCTTGTTGACGGGCGGGGTCTTGACGGTGGCTCTGAGATCGTTCAGAACGTCTGTAGCGTCGTGTCCACTATTCTTCTTGCTTGCGGGTTGAATGATACCGCCCAAACGCTGAGCAGTCTGAATACCAGTCTCTCGAGCGTGTCGAGCTTGGAGGGCAATGGGAGTTGAAGGAGGATCGTAAGTGGATATGGTAAAAGGTCGGGTCAACGTCAGCGACATAATCTAGCCATCAAGAGGTAGAGAACGAGGTCTGTAAGGGTGGAACAGATGCTCGGCTGGTTTCATTTTTGACTTGTTGCCTCTAAAATGACTCGCCGCATTCATAAAGGTAGCTAAAGGGGGTTGAGCGAAGACCAGCGAAAGAAAGGGGGGCTCGTGGATACGAAGAAACGGATGGAGAGTGTGAATACACTGTAGAAGCGTTTGTAACGCATCGGTATGTGTGTCTAACGCAAAGGATCCCGTCCAATGGCACTGGAGTACAGAGAGAAGGTACTTACAGACATCATCCAAGCGGGCCTCTTCATCCAGCTTTCTTGTGGGTCGCTCTCCATTGGCCGAGTGTGACACTTTCGCACGAAGCAGCTTGGTAGCCATGCCAGCGTCAGGAAGGAATGATATATAAGCTGTGAAAGAGAAAGAAAGAGTGAGTAAGAAGTGAATGATGGGGGGATCGTGGTGTTTGTGGGGGGGGGGGGGGGGTGAACAATGCGGGCCTCTTCAGGAACGTGTAGACCATGCTTCAACCCTCCACGAGCAGTCCACCATTGGCCATCTCTGCCGCCTCACAAGTGGCATGCATTGTGAGATTTGATGACCAGAGATGATCTTCTGACCCCGTGTAGCCCTCGAACTTGAGTCTTGATGGGGTATTGACCGCCAGAGAGGAGAACGTAGACGAACGAGGAATGGGCAATTCTCAATCATCCTTTGGCGGGCCTCTCGAGCTTATAGGGCGCTGAAAATCGCCTGCAGTACCCTTCAGTCACTCTGACTCCTAAAATTCCCTACTCCATGCCGGAGAACGAACATGTACCATAGGTGAGCGCTCGATCAATCAATGAGGATGCTCCGCTTCTACTGCCGGAACGAGGGGGGATATCTCCCAAACCTGAAACGTCGGCGATCGCCGCCATCGACCCCTTGCGACGACGCGTTTTGGGCGCGCGCTTGAGCCGAAAGATCAGATTCAGCTTCAGTCGCAGCGGACATTTTCAATACCTCATACCAGTCGTAAATCGTATACCCTGCTCGCTCTGAGCATATCCTGGACGATTGAGCTCTGGATAAAGAGGCCCACGAGCTCCCAGCTTCCACCAAGATGGCCTCTGTCCTCGCCGAGGATGGGGCCGAGACCATCATCACCAACCCGGGTGGAGGCCTGAGCTTCGACGTCAAGGTGTTCAAGCAGTACCTCGAGTCACTGCTCCCTCCAGGCAAGTGGGAATATAGACCATAGTTGACAATATAGTCATGTCGGCGACAAGTCAGGACCTTGCAGATAGCTTATTTGAAGATCCCACCTTTGAAGAAAAGACCATCCGGTTTGCGACGGATGCGGGATGTCAAGTCGTCTATATCACTCGGGAGCGGCATTTCGATGTTGATGCAGATGGTGAGTAGCAAGATGGCCAAGTCTATAGCTCATCGAGCAGACCTGCCAATCACCCTAATCACGTATCGATTACACCTGCCTCCCACCCCGCAACACTCTCCCAATACCCTCTCAACACTCGCTCTGATCAAGTCTTCGCCGAGCCTGGACTCGATGTCGCCACTGGGCAGCCAGCTTCATTTCGTGATGCTTTCTTCTTCCGCACCTCCAGCGCTGGTGGCCGACGATGGTGCGGCCTCTGGCTCGGCATCTTTGGTAACGATCCCCACAGCACAATCTACGCCTTATGATGGACTCCACAGCCTTGTACATTGGGGTGTCGCTCCTTGGTTCGACAGCTATGTCAATTCAAAGGCCGCTCTGGCGGATGGTCCGTCGACGGTCAAGAAAGGAGGGGAGGCCCAGATGGGTGAGCAATTGCCGAGGTCGTCGCTTAATCATAGGCATTCCGGTGACGAAGAAGAAATTTGCCGAGCTGGAGCTATCGCTGCTTCACTTGAAGCAGAACGTCGAGATACCTGATGCACATCTGTCCGTCCATCCTGCCATTCGCAAGGCCGTCGCTCAGGTGAGAGTCTCAGCTCCTGCCCAGCTGATACCTAGTCTCATGCCTCTGGAAGTCGAGTGTCAATCGATGTGGTTGAGCCGCAAGCGCTCCTCGCAGATCCTTCCTTTCTCAACAAGCTCCAAGCCGATGTCAATTCCTGGATCAAAGAGATTCAAGCTGTCACCAAGCTTTCGCGCGATGTCGCGTCTGGGACGGCATCGCAGGAGATCAACTTTTGGTTGAGCATGGAGCATGCGCTGGACGGCATCGAGACCCAGCTTCGAGGCGAGGAGGTGACTCTCGCGCTTGATGTGCTCAAACATGCGAAAAGATTCCACGCGACCGTGAGCTTCATCGCCGATACCGGTCTCAAGGAGGCCGCGGACATCGGTGAGTCATAGCATACACAAAGACCAATCGGGGCTGAAGTTTAGTACACAAGTACAACATCCTCATGAAGGACTTTCCCCTAGACGAGCTACTTGCTGCGACTGATCTTGACAAGATACAAGAAGCTGTTTTCCTCATCTTTGCCCACATCAACAAGAAGCTCAAGCTATCGTGCGTGATGCCTCGTCCGATTCCACTCACTAGGTAGACCGTATCCGATTCGACGGACTCTCCCTCTAGTCGAGGCTATTTCGCGAGACTTCAACGACCAACTGCTCCGAGTCTTGGAAAGCCAGCGACTTATGTATACTGACTATGCCAAGTTCGAAAACATCATGGCACAAGTGGCAGATGTCTTTGCTACCTGGGATGAGAACATGAAAGATTTCACGAACGTAGCGCGGGAGGGTAAGTGTCGTTATCAGTTCAAGCAGCTCACCACACAGTGTCTCGGAAAAGACAAGAAAAGTTCATCTCCATTAAGATCAATCCCGCTCATGCGCCATTGCAAGAGAGGATCACCTATCTTCGAGCCTTCCGTCGATCGCATGAACAACTGCGAGTCATGACAAGCTCGACTCGAAGTTTTGGCGGTCCTGGCGGCGACATGCCAATGGAGATTGACATGGACGAGGAAGTCAGACTGAGCTACGAGAGCGTCAAGAACGTCGACGTGTTGGACGTTTCTCCGGGTATGTTATCCAAGCTGACAAAACGCTACAGACTAATTGTCAGAGGGATCCGAGATTTGGTACACCGCCGAGACAGCTTACAACGATCGAGTCGCTCGGATTGAGAACCAGATTATCTCTCGCCTGCGAGATCGTTTGGCTACGGCTAGAAACGCGCAGGAGATGTTCCGGGTCTTCTCCAAATTCAATTCGCTCTTTGTGAGGCCCAAGGTAAGTGCAACTCTACTTTCGAAGTAAGGTCGGGCTCATGCAAGATTCGCGGAGCCATCCAGGAATACCAGACTAGACTGATCGACTCGGTCAAGGACGACATACGACGACTGAGGCAGAAATTTACAGCCAATTACCGCAACTCTGAGGCGTACCACATGTCGCAGATGCGAGATCTTCCCTCGGTATCCAGTGCTATCATCTGGGCTCGACAGATCGAAAGACAACTGTTGACCTATATGAAGCGAGTCGAAGATGTGCTCGGAAAAGGATGGGAGAGCTACGCCGAAGGACACAAGCTGCAGGTTGAAAGCGCGTCGTTCAGAGCAAAGTTGGACACCAAGCCGCTATATGAAGCTTGGATTGCGGAAATCACTCGGCGAGGCAATCTCACGATCAACGGACGACTTTTCGATGTCATGCGATCTCGTGCCACCGCCAACAACGCTCAAGGACAGCTGCAATTAGTCGTCCAGTTTGATCCACAAGTGATCGCTCTATTCAAGGAAGTCCGAGCATTGATTTGGCTCGGCTTCCCGGTTCCTCTCACTATCAGCCATCGGGCCAAGGACGCCAAGCGAGTATATCCTCACGCAGTGAGCTTGATGGAAAGCGTCAGGACGTACACGCAGACTCTCGATCTCATCGATGCCAATCCGGGAATCTCGGTGCTACTGGCATCGTACCGGAATCATGCGCAACAAATGATCAACAAGGGCATGAACATGCAGTGGGATCATCTGGTCAACGCTTATGAAGGACATCGATTCCTGCCTGGTGCGAGTGGTGATGGGCGAGAGAACCGACATTTTGCCTTTGTTCGTGAATTTGCTAGCGTCGTTTCACTTCTGCAAGACAAGACGACAGCATTGATCGAGATCAACGAAGGCATTGAAAGTGTAATCTCGGAAATTGGCAAATGCGACTTCACTGCTGATGCCTTTGGAACTCTGCTAGGTCGGATCCAAAAGACGGTGAGATACCATCAAGACGTAAGCTGACTGTCAGGTGGATCACTTGAATCTCGAAAATTACAGTAACCTCGATGCTTGGGTTGCTGCCTTGAATGAGCGTATCGACGAGGTCTTCACGGAGCGTCTTACACTCGCCATCGATGCGTGGTGCCGAGCATTCAGTCACGTCGAAGAAGATCTGCCCAACGGCGAAGACGACGGTCAACTGACCGGCGTCAAAGTGAGTCTCGCCTCTAGAACATCCGTTGACCCCTTAGTCTGTTGCATCGCGCATCAAGCCCCTCGTGCACGAGATTCGCATCAAGAATCAAGTGATCTACCTTGATCCTCCAATCGAGTATGCGCGTCAAAACTGGATTGGCCAGTTCCAGAAAGAACTGGCGGTGATCTGCAATCTTCAGAGGATTCGAGGCTCGAGATACGAAATCAGCCTGCAGGTGCAGGAGGAGAGCCCAGAGGATCTCACTTATCTCAACCTCGTCTGTATCGAGAGAACGACCTTGATGTCAGGCTGACCTTTAGCTGGCGACTCTTGCTGACGGTGTTCTCGCCAAACCCTTGAGCCTGATCGAAGATAAAGTCCAGGTCATCAGTGAGTATGTCGATAAGTGGTTGCGATTCCAATCCCTGTGGGATCTCGAAGCAGAACACGTGCATCAGGTGAGCATTGAAAGACGAGGGTTTGATGCTGACATCCACAGCGGCTGGGCGAGTCTCTTGCAGCCTGGGGCAAGCTCCTCTCGGATATCCGGCAAGCTCGATCGACTTTCGATACCACCGATACTCGGAAAGATTTCGGTGTCTGTGCAATCGATTACGCCAACGCTCAAAGCAAGGTCAATGCCAAGTATGATGCATGGCAGAGAGAGCTGCTCGGTCATTACGGCGGAAAGCTGGGCGGCTCGATGAAGGAAACTTACGCATCAATACTCAAAGCTCGTACAGATTTGGAAACACTGGCCATAGAGGGGTCTTCGACCGCTCAAGCTGTCGCTTTCATTACTTTTGTGCAAGAGCTCAAGAGGAAAGTCCAGAAATGGGGTCCGGATATTGAGCAATTTGCTTCAGGTCAGAAGACTTTGGAGCGACAACGATATGCCTTCACGCAAGATTGGCTATATGTCGATCAAATCCAAGGAGAGTGGAGTGCTTTCTCTGATATCCTCAAGCGAAAGGACGACTCCATCAAGGAGCAAGTCGGTGAGTTCGGCCAGTGCTATGCGTGGATCCACGGCTAAAAGACAGCTGGTCTTCAACTAAAAATCGTTGCCGAGGACAAGGTAATCGATCAGAGGATTCGTGACTACATTGCCGAGTGGGAAGCAAGCAAGTGAGTACCAGACGCAATGCTTGATGTGCTGATGGAAGGCCACTCCAAGGCAACATCAAGTCAGAGACAGCTATCAACACCCTGAACGTCTTTGAAGGTCGACTTACTCGCCTTACAGAAGAGTACGACTTGGTTTGTCGAGCCAAAGAAGCGCTCGATCTAGAGCACACCAAGGACGATAGATTACTGCCTGTGGCGGAAGAATTGCGAGATTTGAAAGCCGTCTGGACGGCTCTTTCCGGGATCTGGGCAAGACTCAGCCAAATTCGAGAGACCCTTTGGTCTGCTGTTCAGGTGCGTTTGCGAACGAGAGCCGGGGCTCACCATGCAGCCGAGGAAGATCCGACAAGAGCTGGACGCAATTCTCGCGTCCACCCGGGATATGCCCAGCCGAATGCGACAATATTCTGCCTTTGAGTTTGTGCAGGACACCGTTCGCAATCTGCTTAAAGCGAACATCCTGGTGGGGGAGCTGAAATCGGAGGCTCTGCGAGAACGACATTGGACAAAGCTGTACAAGTCGCTTCGACTGCCTTCAGGATACTCGGCGTCAGGCATGACCCTCGGTCAGGTGTATGACTTGGATCTGAAGAGGAACGAGGGCTTGATCAAGGAGGTCGTCGTACAGGCCCAAGGCGAAATGGCACTGGAGGAGTTCCTTAAACAGGTCCGAGAGACTTGGAGCTCCTACTCGCTTGACCTCGTCAATTATCAAAACAAGTGTCGGCTGATCCGGTTGGTTGGGATAGCTGGCATGACGCTGACAATCAGAGGTTGGGATGAGTTGTTCAACAAGTGTGGTGAACACCTCAACTCGCTGTCGGCAATGAAGCTCTCTCCTTACTATAGAGGTGAGTCTCGACGAGTAGTCGATGGCTTGATGGCTGATGGCAGTATTTGAAGATGATGCTGCATCCTGGGAAGAAAAGCTCAACCGAATACACGTCCTTTTTGGTGGGTTTCGATTTGCAGCTTGATTCTTTACTCACGGTCCAGATGTCTGGATAGATGTTCAGAGACAATGGGTGTATCTCGAAGGAATCTTTTCCGGCAGCGCAGATATCAAGCACTTGCTTCCCGTGGAGAGCTCGAGGTTTCAAAATATCAACTCTGAATTCTTGACGGTGATGAAGAAGGTCTACAAGTCGCCTTTTGTTCTCGACATCCTTAACATACCGGGCGTGCAGAAGAACCTGGAGCGACTTGCGGATCTCTTGACTAAGATTCAGAAAGCGCTCGGGGAATACCTCGAGAAGGAGCGGTCGTCCTTCCCTCGATTCTACTTTGTTGGAGACGAGGACCTCTTGGAGATCATCGGAAACAGCAAAGATATCCGAAGGGTCATGAAGCACCTGAAAAAGATGTTTGCAGGGATATCAACCCTACAGCTCGACGAAGAGGAGACTCAACTGCTCGGCTTTGCCTCACGCGAGGGAGAAGAAGTCGCTTTCAGGCAGCCTATCTACTTGACGGACTTTCCCAAGATCAACGACTGGCTGGCCAAGATCGAGTCGGAGATGCGTTTGTCTCTTGCTCATCTTCTGTCGCAAGCCGTGGCGGAGCTTCGCCAACTGTATGCTGTTGGGGAGGAGGTCTCGCACAGCTCTCTGCTCGCTTGGATCGACCTATACCCTGCTCAACTGGTTGTCCTTGCTGTACAAGTCGCCTGGACGGACCTCGTCGAGACCGCTATCGTAAGCAATGGACTAGACGGCGTTCTTACGTTGGTGTCGAGGACCCTGGATCTTCTCGCTGATACGGTATTGCAAGACATTGCGGTCTTACAGCGACGCAAAAGCGAGCATCTCATCACCGAACTCGTTCACCAACGGGACGTCATTCGAGCTCTCATTGCCAGCGGTGTCCGAGATGCTACCAACTTTGACTGGCTATATCACATGCGATTCTACTTGAACGACCACATCGAGGATCCTCTCCAGCGCTTGGAGATCCGGATGGCAGACGCAGTATTCCCGTATGGGTACGAATACCTCGGGATCCCCGATCGACTTGTGCAAACACCACTTACGGATCGGTGCTACCTGACGCTCACTCAGGCCCTCAACAATCAGCTAGGTGGCTCGCCGTTTGGTCCAGCAGGTACAGGAAAGACAGAATCGGTGAAAGCACTGGGAGTCCAGCTTGGCCGTTTCGTCCTGGTATTTTGCTGTGACGAAACCTTTGACTTTCAGGCCATGGGACGGATCTTTGTCGGTCTTTGCCAAGTCGGAGCTTGGGGATGTTTCGACGAATTCAATCGTCTCGAGGAGCGAATCCTTTCGGCCGTATCGCAACAAGTTCAGAGCATCCAGCAGGGCTTGGCGGAAGCTGCGACAAATCCCTCTGCGGAGGTAGAATTAGTGGGGAAAAAGCTCAAGATCAATACGAGGACGGGTATCTTCATCACCATGAATCCTGGCTACGCAGGCCGATCCAACCTACCGGACAACTTGAAAAAGTTGTTCAGAAGTATGGCGATGACACGACCCGATCAGGAGCTCATCGCACAAGTATTGTTGTTTTCAAAAGGATTCCGTACCGCAGAAACACTTGCGAGCAAAGTTGTGCCATTCTTCAACCTCTGTGCCGAGCAGCTATCGGCACAACCACATTACGACTTTGGCCTTCGAGCGCTCAAGTCTGTGCTGGCCAGCGCCGGTATCCTGAAACGCGATCGGCATCTGAAGTCAGGATCAAACGAGAGCGGGTCGGAGAGTTCTGTAGAGCAGCAAATCATGATTCAATCGGTGACAGAGACCATCGTACCAAAGCTAGTGGCGGAGGATGTGCCATTGTTGAAAGCGTGAGTTCTTACTTCTATCCAATCCAAAGCTCATGTAAAGCCTGCTCGAAGATGTCTTCCCCGGCATTGAATATGTCCCGGTTGATCTCGATGCTCTGAAAGCCAAAATTACCGAAGTGTGCGCAGAAAGACACCTCGTTGCCGGCGCTCAGTGGATGGACAAGGTTGTTCAGCTCTACCAGATTCAGAACATCTCTCACGGTCTGATGATGGTCGGTCCTTCGGGCTCGGGTAAGACTCAGGCCTGGCAGGTATTGCTTGCGGCTCTGGAACGACTCGATGGCATCGAGGGGACACCGTATGTTATCGATCCAAAGGCCATCGACAAGGAAGCTCTGTACGGAACGCTCGATCCGACGACTCGAGAGTGGAACGATGGACTGTTCACCCACATTCTGCGAAAGATTGTGGACAATGTCAGGGGAGAGACTGCCAAGCGACACTGGATCATCTTCGATGGCGACGTTGATCCCGAATGGGTCGAGAATCTAAACAGGTTGGTGAAGATGCCAGGGCCAAGCTGACGACAGTGTGCTAGATGACAACAAACTGCTTACACTGCCAAATGGAGAGCGACTCAATTTACCGCCGAATGTTCGAGTCATGTTTGAAGTCGAGCACCTTCGCTATGCCACCCTTGCGACCGTGTCGCGATGTGGCATGATTTGGTTCAGTGAGGATGTCATCGATACCTCTATGATCTGCCAACATCAACTCGACCTCTTGTGTACAGCCTCTATAGACGCTGACGAAGACGATTCTTTCGATTATGCCGCAGGTCAGGCCGGTCCCTCCGATGTCAACGCGGTGCAGAGGCAAATCGTCGCCGTCCTGCAGCCTCACTTTGCCCCAGATGGCTTGGTCAATGGCGCTCTCGACTTTGTCAAATCTTGCCAGCACATTATGGACTTTACCGTCATCCGAGCCCTCAACACGCTCTTCTCGCTTCTTCGCGGGACCATTCGAAATGTGCTAGAGTACAATGCTCGCCATTCCGACTTTCCTTTGCCAGCCGAGAAGGTCGAGGGGTACGTCAGCAAGCGACTCTTGCTCAACGTTATATGGTCGTTTGCTGGTGACAGTCGTCTCGATATTCGTGCCGAATTAGGGGAACATTTGCGCAAACACTCTGGTATCGAGACACCGCCTCAACTTCCTGGAGGATCCTTGATCGATTATGACGTCGATGTCGCCAGTGGTCAATGGCAATCATGGCAGTCTCGGGTGCCGACCATAGAGGTAGAAACGCATGCCATCACGGCTTCCGATGTGGTCATCCCGACTATCGACACGGTCCGACACGAAGATGTGCTGTATTCTTGGCTGGCCGAGCACAAGCCGTTGATGCTATGTGGGCCACCAGGTTCCGGAAAGACCATGACTCTCTTTAGCGCTCTCAGAAAGTTGCCCGATCTCGAAGTGGTCGGACTCAACTTTTCCAGCGCCACTACGCCTGAACTCATCCTGAAGACATTCGAGCAGTATTGTGAGTACCGGAAAACGCCAAACGGAGTCGTCCTGGCTCCTGTGCAAATCGGCAGATGGCTTGTGGTGTTTTGTGACGAGATTAATCTGCCCTCGCTCGACAAATACGGCACTCAGCGTGTCATCTCGTTCTTGCGGCAGCTCATGGAGGGCAATGGGTTCTGGCGAACTTTCGACTTGTCGTGGGTCAAGCTTGAGCGGATCCAGTTTGTGGGTGCTTGCAATCCTCCCACCGATCCTGGTCGAGTTCCGCTCAGCCATCGATTTCTGCGACATGCACCTGTTGTCATGGTCGACTACCCAGGAGAAATTTCGCTCAAGCAGATCTATGGGACCTTCAACCGGGCACTTCTCAAAGTCGCGCCAAATCTCCGAGGCCACTCTGATTCTCTCACCGATGCGATGGTCGCCTTTTTCCTCGCCTCGCAAAAGCGATTCACCGCGGATATCCAAGCTCACTATATCTACAGTCCTCGAGAGCTCACTCGATGGGCTCGAGGTGTCTACGAGGCCATCAAACCTCTCGAGACGCTCTCCATGGAGGGCCTTGTACGAGTATGGGCTCACGAGGGATTGCGGCTCTTTCAGGACAGGCTCGTGGCGGAAGACGAAAAGGCTTGGACCGACGACTTGGTCAATACCGTCGCGGCTCAGCACTTTCCCAACGTTGACTTGCGAGAAGCTTTGGTCAGACCAATTCTGTTCTCCAACTGGACATCGAGGCATTACCTCCCGGTCGACCGAAATCAGCTCAGAGAATACACTAAAGCTCGTCTCAGGGCATTCCACGAGGAAGAGCTGGATGTACAGTTGGTACTGTTCAATGATGTGCTGGATCACGTTCTTCGCATTGATCGAGTGTTCCGACAGGTTCAAGGGCATCTTTTACTCATCGGAGTCAGCGGTGGTGGAAAGGTGAGCTGACATTGGAATCTTTGCTAATACACAGACTACGCTGTCTCGCTTTGTCGCTTGGATGAACGGCCTCAGCATCTACCAGATCAACGCGTCTAACAAGTACACTGGCGCCGACTTTGACGATGACCTGCGTACTGTGCTTCGACGAGCGGGTTGCAAAGGCGAAAAGATCTGCTTCATCATGGACGAGTCGAACGTTCTCGATTCCGGATTCCTCGAAAGAATGAACACTCTGCTCGCTAATGCCGAAGTGCCTGGCCTGTTCGAGGGCGACGAGCATGCGGCGCTCATGACTGCTTGCAAGGAAGGATCACAGCGAGACGGTCTCATGCTCGACTCGCATGAAGAGCTCTACCGTTGGTTCACCCAGCAGGTTGCTCGAAACTTGCACGTGGTATTCACGATGAACCCGCCAGCGAATGGACTTGCGTCTAGGGCTGCAACGTCGCCAGCTTTGTTCAACAGATGCGTGCTGGACTGGTTCGGTGATTGGTCAGACCAAGCATTGTATCAAGTCGGCTTGGAGTTCACGACTACTCTGGATCTAGAGTCTCCCATATATCAAGCGCCATCGCCATTCCCTGTGGCCTATCGAGATTTGGACAATTCTCCCTCTCATCGACAGGCAGTCGTTAATGCCATGGTCTTTGTTCATCAGTCGATGCAAGAGATCACCGCAAAATTGGCCAAACGCCAAGGAAAGTATAATCATGTCACGCCCCGACATTTTCTCGATTTGTGAGTGCACTGCTGTTTAGAATATGGCAAGCTGAAGCGCAGTATCAATCATTATGTCCGCCTGTTCAACGAGAAAAAGGAGGAGCTCGAGGAGCAGCAGCGGCATGTCAATGTCGGGCTTGACAAACTACGGGACACTGTCAGTCAGGTCGAGGATCTGCGAAAGAGTTTGGCGATCAAGAGCTCGCAGCTGGAGGCGAAGAACGCCGAGGCGAATCTGAAATTGCGTCAAATGGTGTCGGATCAACAAGAAGCCGAGGCAAAGAAGGCGGCTTCGATCGAGATCCAGGCTGCGCTGGGTCAACAGGACGAGTATATTCAGCAACGACAGGAGGTTGTCAAGCAGGATCTAGCCCAAGCCGAACCCGCCGTTCTTGAGGCTCTAGCCGCTGTCGGCAACATCAAGAAGCAGCATTTGTCGGAGGTCAGATCGATGGCCAACCCGCCCGAGGCGGTCAAACTGGCCATGGAGTCTGCATGTTCTGTGCTCGGTCATCAGATTGACAGTTGGCGGACTGTGCAGAGTATAATCCGACGTGACGACTTCATCTCGAGCATCCAAAACTTTGACACCAAAAAGATGTCGAAAGGAGTTCGAGACAAGATGATGCGAGACTACATTGCCAACCCCGCTTTCAACTACGAAACGGTCAACCGGGCTTCTCGAGCATGTGGGCCATTGGTACAGTGGGTCATTGCTCAGGTGCGATTCTCTGAGATTCTCGACAAGGTCGCGCCACTTCGACAAGAGGTTGCATCGCTTGAGCAACAAGCCGAGACGACTAAGCAGCAGGCTCAGGTGGTCATGGAGACGGTCGCCGAGCTCGAGGCCAGTATTGCACGATACAAGGAGGAGTACGCATTGCTCATCAGCGAGACACAAGCCATCAAGACGGAGATGGACCGTGTTCAAAGCAAAGTCGACCGATCGATGACTCTGCTTGGAAGTCTCTCTTCCGAGCAGGAGCGATGGGATGCTGGGAGCAAGACTTTCGATACGGAGATGGGAACGATTGTCGGAGACGTTCTTGTCTCTGCGGCATTCCTGGCCTACAGTGGATTCTTTGATCAACACTACCGAGATGTCATGCGAAGAGAGTGGACAGATCACTTGGCCGAAGCTGGAATCAGCTTCAAGGCCGATCTCGCCTTGTCAGAGTTCCTATCGACGGCGGACGAGAGGCTCGGATGGCAATCGAATGCTCTGCCTGCCGACAATCTATGCGTGGAGAATGCCGTCATGCTCAAGAGATACAATCGATATCCTCTGATCGTCGACCCAACGGGCCAAGCGACCGTCTTTTTGCAAAACGAATACAGGGATCGAAAGATTACCGTCACCAGTTTCCTTGACGAGGCGTTTTTGAAGAACCTAGAGAGCGCCTTGCGTTTCGGTAATCCGCTCTTGATACAGGACGTGGAGAATCTCGATCCTATTCTCAACTCGGTGCTGAACCGTGAGCTTCGAAGGACAGGTGGAAGAGTGTTGATCCGGATCGGGAATCAAGATATCGACTTTTCACCCTCATTTACCATGTTCCTGTCGACGCGGGATCCTTCGGTCGAGTTCTCGCCTGACATCTGTTCGAGGGTGACATTTGTCAACTTTACCATGACGCGAAGCAGTCTTCAGACCCAGGCACTCGACAAGGTGTTAAAGGTGGAAAGGCCAGAGATCGATCAGAAGCGCACGGATTTGATGAAGTTGCAAGGCGAGTTTAGACTGCGACTTCGGCATCTCGAGAGGTCGCTCTTGCAGGCCCTTAACGATTCGTCCGGTAGTATCCTCGACGACGACAAGGTCATCGAGACGCTTGAAGTGCTGAAGAAGGAGGCTGCCGAGGTCACTCGCAAGGTGCAAGATACCGAGGTGGTCATGCGAGAGGTCGAAGCTGTTACGGCCGAGTATCTTCCCCTAGCTCAAGCCTGTAGTGGCATCTACTTTACGCTCGAGCAGCTCGCCGCCATCAACCACTTTTATCAATTCTCCTTGGCGTACTTTTTGGAGATCTTTGATTACGTCTTGCTTCAAAATCCTCGGCTCAAAGGTCTCAACGAGTCGGCGGCAAGGAAGAAGGTATTGTTCGATGACCTCTTCTTGGTCACCTATCAGAGGGCTTCGAGGTCGCTCTTGCACGTGGATCATGTTGTCCTTGCGATCACCCTGGCCAAGCTGCGACTCCAAGGTGATAACGCTGAGGCGATTTCGGATGAGCTTGATGCTGTGCTGGAGGTCCCCGCTGGGCAATCAGGTCTGTCGATCAGTCAAGATCAGCGGAAAACCCTGGAGAGTCACCTAAGTCGGGAGATGGTCGGCACGCTCGAGAGCGATCTGCAGACGAACCAATCGGCTTGGACTGCGTTTGCCGAGCAAGATGATACTATGCCATGGCCATGGCCGGCAGTAGATGGTAAGTCCTTGGCAAACCGAAAGCTGATTCCAGAACCGGTCGTTTTCGCTCGACGGATCTTGATGACCAAAATGTTCCGGCCGGATAGACTCACTCAAGCCTTTGCGGCCCTCTCAAATCGGGTGTTTGGTTCAGACCTGGCCGATCAATCTGTTTACGACCTCTCGACGATGGTAGCAAACGAGATTGGACCTGCCAATCCCGTCGCACTGGCTTCGGTCCCAGGCTATGATGCCAGTTATCGAGTGGACAATCTGTGTCGAGCGGTCGGAGCAGACTGCACATCTGTTGCGATGGGGTCCGTCGAAGGTTTCCGCTTGGCGGAGCAAGCAATTGCAACCGCTGCGAGAACAGGCGGATGGGTCTTGCTCAAGAACGTGCACCTTGCGCCAGGTTGGTTGGGTCAACTCGAGAAGCGGCTACACAGCTTGTCACCGAGCAGGAATTTCCGACTGTTCCTCACCATGGAGACGAATCCTGTTATCCCGATCAATATTCTGCGCCAATCACGAGTGATTATGAATGAACCACCGCCAGGAGTGCGGGCCAACTTGCTCGACACATTAAAGAGTCTGCCGCAAGCACGAATCTCCTCTGGTCCCGCGGAAAAGGCACGACTCTTCTTCCTCTTGGCTTGGTTTCATGCGGTTGTGCAAGAACGACTGCGATATCTGCCCCTCGGATGGTCAAAGGCTTACGAATTCAACGACTCGGACTTTGAGGCGGCATTGCATACGATCGATCTCTGGCTTACCGCGCTGTCAAAGGGCAAGGCGAACGTCGATCCAGCGCAGATCCCCTGGATCGCGTTGAGAACGCTTATCAAGCAAGCTGTGTATGGTGGTCGAGTGGATTCTGAATATGATCAGCGGGTCGTCGATGCCTTTGTGGATCGAATCTTCTCGCCGAAGGCTTACGACCCGGACTTTGCATTGGTTGATGTTGCTGGAGAGGGGCGATTAAGCGTACCAGAAGGAACGCAGTTGAGCCAATTCGTTTCATGGGCACAATCGCTGCCGGAACGAGAGCCGCCAGCGTGGTTGAGCTTGCCCGGGAGTGCCGAGAGCGTGGTCGCTGCTGCAGAAGGTGCATCATTGAGGAGCGATCTTGGCTAATCATCCAGGTGAAGCGACGGTAGTTAAATTGAGAAAGATGAGGACCACCGAGGACGACGAGGATGAGAGTCTGGTCTCTACAGCGACTTCCAGTCGACCAGGCTGGATGAACGTGCTCAAGGTGCATGCCGAGGAATGGCTTGAGAGTCTGCCCAAGGTACTCTCGATGCCACCAGCGGGTCCGTCGCCTCTGGCCCGATTCTTCGCTCGAGAGGCTGCCACTGGCGTTGGCCTATTGAAGAGGATCAGGGAGGATCTTGAAGAGCTCAAGGGAGTTTGTGCAGGAAGCGTCAAGCAAACCAACGAACTGCGAGCTCTGATGTCTAATCTCAACAAGGGTGAGTCGGGTCTAGAGTCTAGATTCTTGCTAACGTACAGGAACGGTACCGAGTCACTGGAAAAAGTACAAGATCCCGCTTGAGACTTCGGTCGGAGCCTTTGTTACCGATCTCAAGGCTCGTCTGCAACAACTTGAAACGATCGCTCAAGAGCCTATGGCCAGACGAGGCGTGTGGCTTGGTGGGCTGTTCCAACCGGAAGCCTATGTCACAGCCACACGACAGGCTATCGCGCATCAGAAGGGCTGGTCTCTCGAACAATTATCTCTGAAACTCGAGATTGAGGGGTCGGCGAATGAGGAGGCGTTTGTCATCGACGGTGAGTCACCATGGGCCCGGAAAGGTCAAAGCTGACATGTCAGGTTTGCGATTGGCCGGCGCCACCTGGTCAGGAGGGCGAATGGTCATCAACGAAGGACAGCCGGTGGGGTTGAGATCTGCTCAAATCATCTGGACCAAGGCAGACACGGCATTGCCATCGCGCCCGACGGTCAATCTGCCCGTCTATCTGAATGGAGATAGGAGTGATGTGATGTTTAGCGTGGATCTTGAGACGGATGGCGTGAAGCAAGATGTGGTGTCCCAACGGGGAGTGTGTTTGACCGCGGTGTAGTGTCAGATACGAAGGTAACGACGAGTAACGATGGATGCATAGCTACGTAGATTTCGCATGATCAGATCAAGCTCTAGCTGGATGGATCAAGCTTGGACCATGGTTTCGGCTTGGTTACCGCAGGTCGTAAACGTCCAGAATTGCTCTTTTGCGTCTGATAGTTCGCAGAATGCCGAAGCAAGCCGTATGACAGACAAAGCTACTGTGCTTTGGTTGGCGCTACGAGTACTGAGAAGGCCGTCCATCGTAAGCAAGCGACCATGTCGAAGAGATCGACTAAGAAGGGACAAAGCGTAGTCGAATGCCTCGTTGTCTCGCGTCTTCTTGAATGGCTACTCTGTCAGATCGCATTAGAGCATACGGAAAAAAGGAAGGCTCACCCAGCATTTCCGATTGTCCTTGTCGTCTTTCGTTTTGCAGGACCAAACGTTTCAATTGTTCTTGTTCCGCCTTGTTTCGTTGTTGATGCGACATGGAATTGAGGGCGATAGCCGAGTCCAGGGGGATATCGAGATTACGGAGTTGTTGCTTGTTTCCTTTTTTGGATAACAGTGTGAATGCCATCCCATGAGTGCTAGGCTCCGTCCCGACATCCGGGGTAATGTGTGCTTGGGCTCCGGTTGAAGCGACGACGGGACGCTTTTTGACGAGTGGGACGGCGGTATCGAAAATCGGGGCGATTTTCCGCTCTCCACGTCGCGCATCCGTCGTATCTGCCAACATTCGCGCAAACTCTCGGTCGAAATCGTCTCGTGCAGCTTCATCTTCCTCATCATCGACATGTTCGTCTCGGATAAGCACGACGTCATTGTCGTCTTCTTCGTCAGAGGAGGATTCCTCGTCGTCTTCATCGTCGTCATCGATTCGACCAACCTGCGCGCCGGTGGCTGTGGCGGGTTCTTCTTCTTCCTCCACTTCCACAGGATTTCGGTCACCTTCCTCTGATCCGTCTTCCGATGCCGACTCTTCTGCTTGGTCCGCTTGAGCAGCGAGTAGATCGTCCACAGCTCGAGCGGCAGCTTCGAAGGTCTTCAAGCGTTTCTCTTTAGGTCTGACAGCCTACCCGTGAGACTCTGCCGATCTGATGATAAACTCACCTCCCATGTATCGTTGAGCATGAAATCCACATCCATGGGGATTTCAGCTTTACAGAGGATATACAACTGCTCATCAGTCCCGTCATCCCGGACGAAATCCTTGACAAACCTGAAAGATGGTCAAGAATTGGTCTAGCTTTCGCTTGCTCGACCCTCGATCAAAGCAGGCTCCACAGGTATCAAGCAGTGTGCAGACCAATCTGACTCTGAAGAAATCGTCCACCGCATCGATGGGGCTTTCCCTGCCAGGGACCGGCAAACCCTCGGCATGTCCAAACGATATCAAGGACCAAAGCGTGTCAAAGATGACGGCGGCATTGATCATTCGGTACATGTACAGCTCGCCAAGATATCGTATGGTCGATATTCGTCGTTGGTTGTATTTGAAGATGTTTTCCTGATATCAAATGCGAATCGTGTGAAACTCACCTCCATTCCAGATCGAATATCTTCCATCACTTGGTCCACAATTGTCATGCTAAAATCGGGGTGATACCGCTGTAGGTCGTATACCAACGCCGCTGCAAAGGGAATATTGCTGTATCGGATCTCCCAGATTTGGGTAAAGGAAAACAAGAGATAATCATATGTTTCGGCGTCGCTCCAGTGCAGCTTGCGGAGCAGTTTGGTGACCTTGTCGAGGGTGCGCTTTGACAATACATCGTGGAGGAGGTGTTGGATGAAGCTCTGGATCGGTGAGAGTTGAACGACTTCCCGTGCAACTCGTTCGGGTGGGTTGCACATGTAGAATGCGTTTTCGAGCATGACGTTTTGTCTCTGGTCCAGGTGAGAAGTACTTTGCTTGCGCCTCATGAGTTCAACCTGGTGTCAGCATAACAGAGAGAGGGCTATTCACCATGCTCTTGGCGGTGCCAGCTGTCCCTTCGTATCGAAGCAAGAATCTTCCGCAGTTTTCAAGCAGGTTGGCAATGTTTTCGATGTTCCACTTGAACTCGTCCAAAAAGACTTTGAGGACGTGCAGGATGGCGTATGGTCTAGCCACTTTGAACTTGGCCAATTCGCCGTAAAAGCGCACATTCTTGAGCCGAACACTATCGAGTTCTCGAATATGACGCTTCCTTTGGAGGTATCGAAGTTCCTCTTCCAGGACCTCCAACACCCCAGCGCCCACATCGGGCATATATGGGTCGAGAATTGCGATGAATCGGGCGTAGTAAGGGAGCAGGTCTGTCCTGTTTTTAGGGACAGCTCCAATGTGTTTGATCAATCGTTTCCGAGCCGCTTTCGAGTTGAGCGACGCGAATTCTACCGCAAGCTTGTCGATCATTTCACGATTGACCGCTTCAGGGAGCGCAGCGAGTAGAGCGTTGAGTCTTGCTGCAGGGCCCGAGGATAGTCCTTCGTCTTCGCCCACAACCGCGTCGGCTAGGCCGCTGCCATCGGCGTCGATCTCGAGTTCGGTGTGGCCCAGCATCGGCGAGCCAGTCCCTTCTGATGCAGCACGGTCCGTGGCTATGGCTTCAGGCTCGATTGGCGGTTTGTCGACGTCCAACTGCTCCAGCTGACGCCTGATATCCTCTTCGTCCTGCTTTTGCTTTTGCTCTGCTTCCTGCGCTTTGGCCTCGTGGTCATCTCCAGCGTCCGCCTCCTTTTTATCCTTGACACCGAGTAATGAGGCGGGGATGACTTCACGCAGGTCCAGAATTTCCTCGTAGAATTTCCGTTCTTCCTCGTCGTCCCAGATGCCACCCGACGGTCCGTCTTCTCTGACTGTAAAGGAGGATTGACCTTCGACGATCTGCAGGCCAGACTTGGCGAGACTGGCTGCAGTGGGCAAGACCGGCATGGGGGCTCCCAATTGTTCCGACAGACTTTGGACCCCCGCCGTGAGCCGTTCTACAGCTTTGGTCATCTTTTCGTAGGCTTGTTGGCGATCTTCAAAGATTTCTCCAGATTTGATGTACGCTTCGTGGTTCCGTCGGTCTTGCTCCAAGAGTTTCTACTGTCAGTCATGGTCGACGCAAGGTGACTTACATGTTGGCCTTTGATGAGAGTCTTGCTGGCGGCGTTGAAGTACCCTAGAAACAGCTCCCTCATTTTGGCTTGAATAGTCTCGGGCACGAGCTCCTCAACGCCGGCAGGGAGTTGCTCAGCAGTATCCGGTCGGGGTCCAAGGTAGGTTCGGGAGAAGTACTTGAGGAATGTGGTGATCAGAGGGATATTGGTGTATTGCACGTCGCCGGTCATCTGTGGTTAACCGTGAATCGGACGATCCACTCACCAACGCCTGTAACACCTTGCCCACCTCTCCTGCACCCTTGACGATCCCCTCTTGCCACGCGCTGATCAGACCCAGCTCGGCAATGATGCGAATGACGATGCGTTGTCTGGCCATCTTTTCCTTTTCTTCCTTTTCTGCAGCATCTTTGTTAGGCGGGATGGGAGCCACCAAAGCGAGCAAGGGAGGCAGGACCAATGGGAAGAATTCTGGCGTCAAGCGAGTGTGAAGGTGGACAATGATCTATCATGAGCTCTTCGTCTGGGTGTCGCTCACGTCTACGGCGGCTTCTGGGTCTCCTTTGCCCTTGGAACATCCCTCCACTACGGCAGCGACAATCTCTTCCAGGTATTTGGACAAGGTCAGCCCGTCGATCTCCTTGATGAGCGCGTCGGAAGGTCCGACCAGGATGGAAGATTTCAGTCGATTCAGAAGCGTTGTATGCTTTTTGAGAGATGCATCGAGCTGTCCCCCTGGACCTATAATTCTGTCAACAATGGGCCAAAGATGGGTGGAGATGGCTCACGTTTGGGCTCGTCTATCCAATATGACTCGACCTTGGAGCATAACTCTTTCCTTCTTGTGTATTTCGCGACATGGTCCTGACTGGACATGAGGCGGGTGAGGTGTTGAGATGGGGAGTTGGACGGTGAGATGCGAGGAAAGGTGGAGGAGAAAGGAAAGGGGGGTTGCGTCCAGAGTAGAGCTCGGTGCTGTGAGTCTTGGTCATTGACTCCTTCTCAACACGCTGATGATCATATGATACCTCCCGATACCGGTCCCATCCTGAGCTCCCTGATAGCTCAGATACTGGTGCAATGATGCAACAAGCCGGGCCCATGCAATACGAGTCGCAGTGTGAGTATCTTCCTCAGGACCGGGTCTCGAGCTAATTCGCAGTTCCGCTGTACGGTCTAGGCTTCTCACATTCCCCTCAACATCCTTTCAGAGCAGCTCTGACTACTCTTATACATGGAGCTACCAACAAACTCATCGTGACTGATCAAGTCAACGGAGGGAGCTCGTTGCAACAGATCGCCTCGGTGAACCTCGGGTTCCCCGCTACAAAGGTCGCTTGGGAGCCTGCACAGTCGGTACTCGCCAACGCGTATGCAGATGGGAATGATGGACCAGAGCTCTTGGCTACTACGGGAGATGTATTGAGGATATGGGATCTGGCACAAAATTGGGAAGGGGGAGGGAATGGGGGTTACGTCGGGCGCAATGGATCGTATCAGGATCACGTATTGAACACGAGGAGTGTCCTCACCAATGTGAGCCAAGTGCAATACTTGCGTAGAATGCTGACTCGCAGAGCAAGTCCCCTCAGACGGGGTTACCGCCCATTACCTCGTTTGCATGGAACCCATCACGACCAGAGAGTATCGTGACGTGCTCGATAGATACCACGGCGACATTGTGGGATATAAATACTTCGCAAGCAATCACCCAGCTAATCGCTCACGATCGAGCGGTCTATGATCTGTAGGTACTTTTCGCGCGCAACATCGCTAATGTCCCAGGGCGTGGTTGCCGCAATCACCCGATATCTTTGTCTCTGTCGGCGCGGATGGATCTCTACGGGCATTCGACCTGCGTCAGCTGGAGCATTCGACTATCCTATACGAGTCTACAAATGGGACGCCATTGGCTAGGATAGGGTTTAGCAATACCGAGCAGTACGCTCAACACCTCTTCAATTGGCTGACGAAGACACATGCTCGCTTGTTTTGGGCTAGACGATTCAAAGACGTTTATTCTGGATATGAGGTCGCCTGGACACCCGGTGGCTGAGCTTGTAGGGCATCAAGCGCCTCTCGGGGCGATATCGTGGGGTGCGGGTGGACCGGAAGGGTCGGGTGGAGGCTGGATAGCCAGTTGCGGTGCGTCCACAAGGAAGACGAAGCTGATGTCAGGGGACGACTGTCAATTGTTGCTATATGATCTAAACTCGCCCTTGCCCACCCCTCGAAGTGAATCCAGGTCGGATACGAAAGGCGTCAGCCCATCTTATGCCCTCTCACCTCCCGCCACTCCCAACACGAATAGAACGCCGTCACCTGCCAAAGCGGTCGAGGTGTTGCCGGCAAAGGCATGGACAGCAGATGGGGAGATTAACAATCTCGCTTTTACAGAGAATGGAGATTGGATCGGGGCCATCTCTGGGCAAAAGATGACTGTTCTACAAGTGTGATCTGGTGATCCGAGGTATAGAGAGACAGTCTGAACGAAATGTTTATGAATCACCATGACACGATTGGCTAGGTAGAGTGGATTGAGAAACAGCAGATGCATACTAATCGCAAACCGAAAGCGTTCAATCGTTACAAGATCCATAGACCCACCCTAAAACTCGTCGGGGGCGACGAATCGTACCCTAGTCCCGTTGGCCGTTCGTACCAAGACGCCCATGTTTTCGTACTACCGTCAGCGCAGTGTGCAATGCGACCTACCTCTAGGACAGTATCCATGAGCTGTGTATCGGTGAATCCCTTGGCGACCACTCGAGACCTCACATCGTTCATCGCCAATTCCTCCAGCTCTTCCTCGTCGTCTGAACCAGCGCGTCTTAAACCTCCAGAAGCCATATCCTTGATGATCCTGAAGATTTTCGATGTATCTGTCTGATCTTCTCCCGTCCTGCCATTGCTGTTCTCGTACAATGACGCTTTGGAGACATCCATCAACCTCAACGCCTCGTCGACGTCTCCTTGTCCTACCACATTGTCCATACGTAACCTGGCCAGTGCTTGGGATAGACGCAAGACGGCCAAAAGGGTACGAGCGGATACATAGGCATATTGCTTGTCGTCTGCTTCGTCTTCTTTTTGCTGTTTCCGCATTTGAACGTAGGAGCTGACAATGTATTCAGACATGGCGGGCGGGACGATGGGTCGGACTTTACGGCACTCGGCAATGTAATGTCTCATGAGGGTGGGTTCGATGGGTTCGAAATCGAGCTCGGGATGGGTATTGTGCATGTGGACATAGGTAACGTGCTGGGCAAGTCGCTCGTCGTCGTCTCGGGATGGTGTGTCGAGGATGAGGAAGAGGACATCGAAACGGGAGAGGAGAGCAGCGGGGAGGTTGATGTTTTCGATCGGGGAGAGTTTTGGGTTGTATCGGCCGTAGAGAGGGTTCGCAGCGGCAAGAATGGATGTTCGGGCGTTGAGCGTGGTGGTGATTCCGGCTTTGGAGATGGAAATGGTTTGTTGCTCCATGACCTCGTGAATGGCCGTTCGGTCGGATTCGTCCATTTTGTCAAACTCATCAATGCAGCAGATTCCGTTGTCGGCCAGGACGAGGGCTCCTCCTTCGAGGACCATTTCGTCAGTGACCGGGTCACGCATCACCGCGGCGGTCAGACCAACGCCAGAGGAACCTCGACCGGTGGTGTAGACGCCTCGAGGAGCGACTTTGGTGATGTATTTGAGGAGTTGGGATTTGGCCACACCGGGGTCTCCCATGAGGCAGACGTTGATGTCTCCTCGGATCTTCATGCCGTCGCTGACGTTTTTGGTGACTCCGCCGACGAGGAGAAGCAAGAGGGCCTTTTTGACATCCTCGTGACCGTAGATTTCCGGTGCGATAGAGTTGGCGAGACGGGAGTAGAGGTTGGGATCTTGTCCCATGTCGGCTATTCGATCCTGCATTTCAGGCGTGATCTCCATGGCGTGGTACTGCTTTTTGAGCTGATGCACGTGCATGGCTTCTAGGAAGGTATCCTGGAGGA
The DNA here is from genome assembly GCA_032158125.1 of Papiliotrema nemorosa. Classification (NCBI taxonomy): domain Eukaryota; kingdom Fungi; phylum Basidiomycota; class Tremellomycetes; order Tremellales; family Rhynchogastremaceae; genus Papiliotrema; species Papiliotrema nemorosa. Next base: position 67,872 of record JASKOT010000008.1, on the reverse strand, counting down.
GACCCGCTCGGATGGCTCGGAATCCGGTATATGGGGTGGGGAGGAAGATTCCGGAGATATTGACCACGTCTCCGGGATTGACTGTGCGTGTCAAGGTGCCGTACAGGTGAATGGTCATGGACCGAGGGATGTGTCCTACGGGCACCTGATCGGCCATTTCTTGAATTTTGACCTCTTGGAAGGGACGGAATCGAGACGCCCGGGTCTGCATGTGGAGTTGGCCATTGGTCTGGTTCTTTTGGCATTGTTCAGAGGGGCAGGTTGCGAGAGGAGTGAAGGCTTTCGAGGCGACCTCTTGGAAGATTTCATTGCCGCACGAGTCGCAAGTATAGGCGTTGACCAGGAGGAGAGGTTTGACTTCGGAGACGCGGGTGACGATACCTCGGACGGTGATGAGTTTGCCTAGGTGGGCGCCGCGGACCGCTCGGACGGCCAAGACGTCGTTGCTTCTGGGCGGTTTGAAGTAGACGTTGCTGGGGTCAGCCCAAGCGGGAAGGTAGCTTACTATCTTCGCATGAGCTCTGGGGGGAACATGCCGCTCTCCGAACGTTCGCCATTCATGATTTGATCGTTCATCTCGCGTCGCTGTTGCATGATCAGGTCGAGGACGTCTTCCGTGTAGTCCATCTCGGCGTCGGGTTCGGGCATGAGCTTGTCAATCACGTCGGCGAACAGTTGGATGTATCGTCGGGTGTTTTTCATAATGTTGTTGAGGAGGGACGTGTCGTTGGAGTACTGCGGTGAGTTGGGTCAAGAGTTGGGCTTACCTTTCGCAAGTCTGCCAAATCTACAATGACCTCGGATGTTTGTCGGTTGGCGACACGACGGAGGACCCTCATGTACTTGGCTTTGCTCCTTGGGTTGTTTTCATCATCGACATCTAAGTCTGCTACATCGTCGGCCAGGTCTTCCTCTTCAGCCTCTTCATCGTCGTCCTCTGGCAAGTCGCGTCGAGCGGTGCGTGGTGGGGGGACATAGCGGGATAGAAACTCGGTGATTTTTTCAGTCTCTTCTTCATAGTCGATCTGAATACCTGCGACGGGGAGGACTCCTACGGATGCCATGGTGAGGGGTGAATGGGTGAAGTAGAGAGAAAGAACATGAAATGATACCAAGAGGCTTGTTCAGACGCGTCGCCCTTTCCGATGGAACATTTCACCTTTCGACGCGTAGGAGCCTGACGTGGCATGGGGGGGTACATGGTGTATACATTGACTTTGTACATATGGTGTATACTTTACTTTGCGCTATTGTTCATTCCTACATACATACATAATGACCCTCTCGGGGTACGTGGTTGCAACACGGTGGATCCTGCCCGAGGTTGCACATGACTGGGTGACGTGAAATGCGTGGTGAATCGTTATACTTTTGCCGTGTTATCGTCGGGCAAGTTCGCTGGCAGAGAGGTCGAGCTCGAATGTAGTCTTGAATGCCTTGGTCGGGACGATCAATTTCGGTCCAGCCTTTTTCTTTGACCCGGCAGTCATGCCCGCATGAGGGGTATCATTTGCCATTCGGGCAAAGAGTGCTCGGGAAAGGGGTTGGGCTTTGGGCAAGGCGCCCGTGCCGAGGGGTAATGAAGAGGTGTTGGTGGACATGGGTGTCAGGCCCAATCCTCGGGGTCGGGACGTTCGGCTGGTGAATGCGGGTCGATTGGGTGGTGAAGTTTTGGGGAGAGAGGTGGTCATTTTGGTGGGAGAGCTGGGTGCAGAGTGCACGGCGGTATGCGAGGTCGCAAGAGGGGAGGTGTGGGTCTCGGAACTCTCGCTGTCGGTGGGAGATGGAGCGTCCCAGGTGGTATCGGTTTCAGTCTGAGGTCGGGACGTGGGTTGTGGGTATGTGGGTCCAATTGACATGGCGAGGTGGGTAATGGGTAGGGTCCCCAAAAATGTGGGACAAGGTGAAAGGAGGTTCTAGTCTGCGAAGTCAGTATGGGTGGTAGCAACTGGTGTACAGCGAGCCACTCACTGATCAGTAGATGGTGACTACCGCGTCGAGAGTCGCGTGAGGGGTCAGCGGGGGCCTCCGGGTTGGGGTAGGGGGTGTAGGCGAGTGTCCAAGTGATAAAAGTTGGCCAAGGTGCAAGGTATGCGGTGTATGTAGTGTCCAGTGGGTCAAGTCGGCTGCTCGTATCTGGGTGAATGTGAATGAATGGTATATGGAAATGAATGTCGAGGACTGCACTCTCGAGGTCGACGTCGCTGAAGGCGTTTTTTGGGCATTCCCATTCCCCCAAAGAATCGGACAAGCGAACTGTGGGGACCCATCGATTTCATATTGATAACCGGGTGGCAAGAGGGAGCGTGTGGAGCCAAAACATTCACTGCGCCTATCATGTGAAACATTCAGACTCGCGCGCCTAAATACAGCTGACGGTAGGTCTATCCGGTTGACTGGATTGAGTCGATACCCCAATGACAAATCCTTCAGCGACCTTGGCACAGCGACTCGCAAAGTATGCCTACGATGATTCGTCGCCAAGAGCAAAACGTAAAGAGTGGGACGGTCCGGCCGAGGCCGGTCCATCCACTCCGACCAGGTCTGGACGTCGATCGACCAGCAGTAGCAAGAGGTTTGGTGTGGATGCCGGTGACGAGCAAGAGGAGAGTCCGGTAGCAATCCGGAAGCGTTCTGGGTCGACCAGGTCGCCTGGCTCGGGCAAAAAGCCGAGACCGTTTGCGAGCCCAGAGTTGTATGCCCATCTGAAACCGGTGACCGACCATCTCAAGCCTGATCTGAATAGTGGGTGAGTATGTGAGTGGATCTAATATCAGTCGTCTTTTGTGGGATCAAGTGGGTCATTCTTGATCGTGATTCTAATCTACTTACCACGCTAAACACCTGATAGTCCTGGTAGGTTGCATACCTTGCCTATTTCTGATTTCAGGCAAAATGTCTTCCACGCTCGGTCATCACTTTGCCCATCCTACCAATAAGTTTTGGGTAGGTTTCCACGGCGAGCAGAACTGAGGCAGAAATCTTTATATCATTCCGGAATAACAGATCGCCAAGTCAGTCCAACCGAGGATCACTTGATGCCCGAGTTGTTCAGCTTTGGTCTGGTGAGTAAAACGCAGCGATCACGCTCATGCCAGACCAATCTTTGCGATAGACCGACCTCCGAGGTGAGCATCGTGATGGATGTTAGCTGAAGGTAGCAATCCGAACTCTCCACGCTAGAGATGCGGCTCAACGTTCACCATCTCACCCTGAAGATCCTGGCGAATCGGCCGAGGGTTGTTTGTTTCGTTGGGAAGAAGATTTGGGATGTGTACGAGAGCGTGGTGTCGAAGACTGCTGGTCCGGCGATTGCGATCTCAAAGGTGGAAGGTCGCGAGGTGAAGGTGGAGGTCGGAGTGGAGCAGCCCTTGCCTCGTGAGATTGAAGTGAAAGAGGAACCGGAAGATGACAAGCGTCTCGTGAAAGTCGGCGAAAAAGACGAGGAGTCTAATGACGACCTGAAACCCGATATCCCGCCTCGTCTAGAATCGGCAGCTGCGGCGAAGAAGCCGACCATCAATTGGACACATCCTCGGGGTTTCAGGCTACAGAATGAGATGGGTTTTACGTATTTTTGGGTCACACCTAATACGTCGGGTCTCGAGCGCACACCGGTAGGGACTCAGCGTGACAAGCTTATGCTAAGGATAGTTGGCAGAACAGATTGTCATCTTCTCCCATCTCAAGCGATTTGCCGACAGTCTGGTCGATGGCTATCCTCCCGGCCTTTGCAGAGACATAAATCTGGAAGGCGTGGCGGGGACCGTGCAAGAGATTCGAGCGCTTGCGATCTCCAAGGGGAAGATGATGTGACAGAATGACAGGATTCGCCACTTGATTTATGCTGGCCGACTTGACCTCCGTCCTGATCGCTCCGGGAAAATGCGTCGTTGTCAAAGAGATCCTCTGCCGAAACAATGAGGCAAAACTCGAACAGGCAGCTGGGGTCGCGCTCAGCCCACCCAGAGGAGAGCGATAGGCTGAGAAAACCCGCTGGTATCGCTGAGCCCGGGCATTTTGTATGAAACACACGTAGAATAGACGTACAACAGACGCCTCGCGGTCTTACGAGGATTGACATACTTGACACTGTCGGGAAATGTTACCGCACCTGGCTGAATCTACCTCATCCGTCTCTTGCTGCCGAAGATACTGTATCCTTTCAGCGCGCGACGATCTAGGATTCTCTCTCGCTCGTGGATGAGTAATTTCCTGTCGTTTCTCGGCAATGCTTGGTTTTGCCCGACTTTGACGCTTTCGTCTTGGCATTTGTCCTTTGCTTCTTGACGGGTCTGACAGGCTCTTCCTTCTCGCTTGATTCGAGGTCTCCTTCTTCTTCTTCTTCTTCTTCTTCTTGTTCTTCTTCTTGGTCTCTGTCGCCGCCGCCTTCGCCGACCACCTTGGCCGATCGCGTCTTTCGGTTTTCCCTGTCGTTGTGGTGGCATCTCAATGGTGCGCATTGATGTCTGGCAAGAAGAGCTTGAGCTCGAATTTCTCCATGCTCGTCGGGTACATTTGGTCGAGTACCTGATCCCAATCTTGGTAATTAATTTGACACGGTCTGTTGCTTTGGCAGCTTTCTCCCCTTTTAATATTTTGAGCCATGGATGTTCCGATTTATCTCTAGTCTCCCACATTGCTCTCCACGAGAGGGCTGTTTCTCCAGTCCCTGGGTGGGTGACCGTATTCGCTTGCGACATCGATGCGGACATCTCGGATGCGATATGTCAGTAGAGAAAAGTGCAGGCTGAGACGCTCTGTAGAGTATCAAAAGCGGCTACACGGGATTCAGTGATAGGGGAAAAGGTCAGCTCACATTGGCCGAGGTTTTGACTGCCTTCCCGAACTAAAGCAGTTTTGGGTGTTAGTCGTCGGAGATCTTGGGCAGACAAGTACAACCTTCGACAGATAGTCACATCAGTCGCTTGAAGGTTATTAGCTCTGGTGAACTCAGACAAAGACGTCTCGAGAGACAATGACAAAAGGAGAGAGGGGAAAGAATGAGGAGGAAGAAGGATCCTCAATGTGGAGATGGCGAATGTACTGTAAGTGTCATTCAAATCCCGGGGATCGCCTCCAAGTTACGTATGCTATCAGGCTACAGTAGAGCAATTACCAGAACCCACTCAACGCTACCAAATCACTGGCGACAGTCACCTCGTCGGTTCCAATCTGCCTCATCATCTCCCTCTGCCTCCCCGACGGTTGCAAGGCAAAGTGTTCCAGCAGATTCCCATCCAGTATCCCCTTTGCCAAAGGCCTACCCAGCTCATTCCTTACCGTCCTAAACGCCCTCGGATTCAGACCCGCCACATGTTGAGCATTCCTGACTAGTTGTTCCGAGACTAGTTGCAAGCGCTTGAACCGCGCCTCTTTGACCGAGACCAGAGTCGTCAAAGCTCCATCCGTTGTAGCTGTCGTCAGCCACGCCGCGCTCTGCACCCACCATAGATGATCTGCGTCTGCGGAGCGCTGTCCTCCTCGACTGTCCTCCTCCTCGCAATCACCCTCGACTGAGTGGTCGGCACTCCCAATCCATACTCTGTCTTCAACACCAACCTCTCCCCATTCAGCGAATCCGGATGTGCCGGGTCGAAATCCACCATCCGCATGACCCCACTCTTATCCGTCGTGACAAACGTGACCGACCCCTCGTGAGCCAAAAAGTCGCCCGTCATAACCGACACTTGTTGCAAATCCCTCCCAATGACCGTAATCTTGTACGGGTTCTCCTGCAACGAGCACAGCCAGACCGATCTCAACACATCCGAAATGAGGATGAAATTCTTGAACACCCGAATGGACGTGACGTAAATCTGAACGTCCAAAAACGCAAGACCCATTAATTGGTCGTCATTATCCAACCCTTTCACGTAAATCTGCCTCAGCACCGACTAAGAGATAGCTCACCTTTGGACCGTTCGAATTCAGGAGATACGGCCCAATGTTGGCCACCGCACTGACAGGATTCCTCGCTGGATCCTTGTACCTCAACTTCAACTTCCACCCTCCCAGCTCCCCCGGCGCTTTGACCGTCTCGCACACTTCAAACACGTAAAGATTCCCCCTCGTCGCTCGGTCCTCCGCTAAATCAAACCCAGTCCCCACAGCGATGAAATCCCTCACGCCATTCGGCGTACTCGGGGATTCGAGCGTAACACTCGACATAGTCAAGACCTGCTCCCCTTGGTCAAAATCATAACCGTCGATCACTCGCCACGGGTCATTCCCTTGTGAGAACAACTCCAATGTCGACCGTTCGTTTGTCGGCGGGATCAGCGTCTCACCCTCGGGCCCAAGCTGGATCTCTCCCTCCTCGTCGTACGCCTGAAATGGCACTGTGATCGCCGCCGCCCCGACGTAGTGCCCCGACGGCGGATCAAACGCCAGGTTCGTATACACCCGCTCCATTGTATATCTATCGCAGGGCATGGCGAAGTCGGTATTGAGCGCCGGTGGCAAGTAACAGATGAACGACCCATCCTCGATCCGAATAAAGTACTCGCCAGTCCCGCCCAAATGGGTCGTCTTGCCAAAAGCAAACGCTGCCTGTTTAAGCCCATACGCCTTGACGACGTGCGCATCCGACGAGACGATCCACAACGGCTTGTCACCAGTGATAAACACCCCCGTAAGCCCTTCGATATTGTCAAACGGGATCATGCTATACTGCAACTTGGACCCAGTCGAGGGTAGGAGAGAAGTGTACACCTTTCTAAATCGCACCGCAAGGGACCTCCTCGATTGGGTCGTGGCATCCAACGTAAACCTCGGTTGCGCTTCGTAAATGTTCAAACGTCCCGATGCGTGCAATGCCTTGAATCAGCTACACCTCACATGTCCTCACCAAAAGATGCGGCCTCGGATTCTCCCTCCCTATCGGCGTAAACAACATTTGCCTGACCTCGTCCTGTTCCACACCTTCTCCCGCATCATCTGTAAAACTCGGGTCCGACCCCATTAACCCTCTCGACTGCAAGACGACACCCAAATCCGGCAAGGAGCGCAATTGCAGCTCGCCCGTGGTTGTCAGCACCGACAACCACATGGTTCCCCTTGTCGGATCCATGGCACTCTCCAAAGTGTCTTGTTCCGTGGAGATGGCCGGCTTTTCATCCTGTAACCTTTGAATCTGCTCTTGGGTAAGCTGACCCCGGGCCTGCTGACCCGCTCGAATCGCAGCCGTCCTGGCCGTCGCCTCTGGTCTTGCCGCTTCAAACGCTCGGTAGATCCCCGAAGTATCGGTAAACACCTCGACCGACTGAGAGTTGGGTAGATCATGTTCCACCTCTATAACGGTGCGACTCGCCAGATCGCCTGCAAACAATTTGACACCGCCGTCCGATAGGCGTACTGAGACGTAAGGGTCTGAAACACTTGCCGACGCAATCCCCTCGTGCCCCTCTGTAACCAAAATGGTGGCCTGCTTTTTCCCATCTACCGTCAACCTCACTCAACCTTTATCTCACCTGAATCCAGCAAGGCCACCTCTGACGGCGATACATGCACCACAGCCGACCGCCCGAAAAAAGGCGCCACCGTCAGCGTCTTATTCCCAATCCTTCCAATCTGTTCCGGAGTCGCCCTCGCGGTCAGGGCAAAAATCTGAATCAGCGCGACCATCACGTTCACTCACCCTTGTTGCACCCTTTTCCGAGCTAAACAACATGGTCGACCTCTCGGCTTCCGGGATACCCTTCAACTTGGGCCCAGTTTTCCTCTGTATCGGCAAGAACCACACCGCGTCGGCATTCTGAATCTCATTGTATCGTCGTCGCTTCGTAATCGGAATCCCCCGCCTGAAAACATTAAACGTCGAGCTCCTACTACCCCCTCCAATGGTGACCAACTGGGGATACGATCGCACCTAGTCTCAGTCCACTCCAGGCTGTGTACTCACCGCTTCGTCGGAAACAGCAATGCCAAATTCCATATCCATAATCTTCCCTACCCCACTCAACGTATCATACTCGGTCAACCGCACATCCGCTGGTCCGGTCGCCACTGCGGCATGCCCATTCGACGTGGCGTTGATATCACCATACAAATCCTCGTCCCAATCCACCTCCATCTCCTCCTTCTTCTCCACCTGAACAACCTCCCGAACCATTTCCACTTTTGCCAGTACCGAATCCCCCTCGACACAACCGATAAACAGCGCTTTATCCCCAGCGACAACCAATGATGAAGGAGGTGGGACAGAACTCGACTGTTCGTCGACTTTGATCGCTCCGATGGATCGTCCCTCCATCTCGAATCGGACCTGGTGGACATGTCCATTTTGCAAAATAAGCAACATATCCCGCGAATCGACAAAAATCGCTTTCGACCCTTCGAGCGACAACTTTCTCCCCTCCGATTTCCCGTCGGTCCCGAGTGCAGTCGCAAAAGACCACCAACCGTTGACACTGGTGCCCAACACTCGACCAGCCTGATCCACGTGGATAATCCCAGTCTCCGTGACCACGACGACACCACCCAGTTCCGCGGGACATGCCACGATATACAAACTGTCAGAGGGTAAGCCAGTGACCGAGGTGAGCAGTGGGTACGATCCTCCCAAAGACAAGTCCAATGTCCGAATCTCCAGCACAAACGTATCTCGAGCAGTCTTGTACCGACCCGCCCATGTGAACACTGGCGAGTAGAGCAGAGCGACAGTAGGAGAATGGAATCCAGTCAAAAACACGAGATCGACCAAGTTTTTCAAGTTTGGCGCCACGTCGGGCAACGAGAGAACGAATGATGGAGAGTAAGGTACATCCCTATCGTCAGTCTCGCCTCGACTTGGCTCACCTCGCAAAGGTGTCCTGTAGATCCAAGTCAGACTGCTCCTGCAGTAGCGGCAATATAGCCAACGAGTCCTCGGGCAAGGTGAGCACGGCCAATCGTGACAATGGGTCTGTCCGTAACCTCGGTTGGTACACTTGCAAGTCGCCCGTCATCATCTGCTGGCACCGCTCGTAAGTGTGAAGCGACACTGTAGCGAGGTCCCCCCGCGCCCATTCCAAAATAGCCATCTATCATTAGCCGAGCTTGATAATGGCTCACCTTGGCATCCTTGAACGAAACGAGCAGCCTGTCCAAACCATCCACGCTACTCTCAATTGTCCTCAAACCCGCCAGACCGGTGACGATTCCGTGCAATTGATGTCGAGTCAAGAGGTGGAGCTTCCTCCGGGTCTCAAAATGTACAGGGGCACGCTGAAATCAGCCAAGGCTTACACCAAATGCATAGCAATATGACGAGTAACTCAAATCTCACTTCAGAATGACCCGTGTCGTAGAAATCCTCGTCCATACCGTCAATCTCCTCCCCTCCACGCTTGATCTCCGCTTCTCCATTGACACCATTGATACCATTTTCAACAGGTCCCGACACAGGTACAGTAGACTCGCGTATCTCAAATACACGGATATCCTCACTTCCTGCGACAATCAAGTTGCCCGTGACTTTTATCTCTGGCACATCTCCATGCGGTCGAGGCAAAGGATATATGGTCGAGGGGGTCAAGTTCGGTAGAAAAAGAGAATGGTGCACTGCCGACGGGGGGAGGATGGTCGACAGCAGTGCGTGCATGGTGGTACGCAGTAGGAATGCAAGGGCCCACTTTCTGCCAGTTCAGCGTATAGCCGGACATCTAGGCGCGTGGCCAACATCTGCACCTAATTGGAATCCCAGCCTGTGCCTAATGACTCCCCGCTTGACGCGCCTATCTCACCCCCTCGAGCGGGATCTTCCGGCTGACCCCCAAGTTCCGCGGAGATATCTTCCGTGTGGCGGATTCCCTCGTGTTTTGAGCTGCTTCTCATTCGCTCCCCTCCCCCTCCTCTGCCACAGCCAGTCGTCTTCGCATCGACTTCGACGTTTCCACCTTCAACCTCTACACCTCCCCTCATCCCTCCTCACCCTCCGCCGGCGATGATCCCTCAAACATTCGCCCGTCTCGCGGCTAGAGCGAGCCCGCTGAAGCAGCTCCCTCAGGTGCGCCGATCTCTACTTGTCCGACTTTTCCGATCTTGTACCACTCCCAAGATCTCAACTAACTATCCAGACTGCCCGATTCTCATCCCAATCCCAATCCACCCCATTCCTCGCTTCCAAAACCGCCGTCGTCACCTCTACCCTCGCCTCGGTCGGTTCGATCGCTTGGTATGCTCACCAATTCGGTCTCCCCAATGTCCTTCCCACCGCCAGTGCCATGACTGCAGCAGAGGAAGGTCTGCATCCCCCTAGCCACCCTTGGGAGCACAAGGGCCCATTCGAGACATTCAACCATCAATCCATTCGACGAGGTTACCAAGTGTACCGAGAAGTTTGCTCAGCTTGTCACTCGCTGGATAGAATCGCATGGCGAAATTTGGTCGGTGTCTCGCACACTGTAGATGAAGTCAAAGCCATGGCCGAGGAGATTGAATACACCGATGGTCCCAACGACGAGGGAGAAATGTTCCAGAGACCGTAAGTCAGCCTTATAGACCATATCTGACGCCCAGTGGTAAATTGGCCGACTACATGCCCGCTCCTTACCCCAACGATGAGGCCGCTCGAGCTGGAAACAACGGTGGTCTCCCCCCAGATCTCTCCCTCATGGTCAAAGCCCGACACGGAGGTGCCGACTACATCTACTCTCTGTTGACCGGATACGTCGACCCACCAGCAGGTGTCAAACTTGCCGAGGGAATGAACTACAACCCCTACTTCCCAGGTGGAGGTATCGCCATGGCTCGAGTCTTGTACGACGGTCTGGTCGAGTACGACGATGGAACTCCGGCAACAACCTCTCAAATGGCCAAGGATGTTACGAACTTCCTCTCCTGGACCGCCGAGCCCGAGCATGACCTGAGGAAAAAAATGGGTATGCAGGCGCTCATCATTCTCTCCGTCTTGTTCTCGGCATCAGTCTACGTTAAAAAGTTCAAGTGGGCCGGTATCAAGAACCGAAAATTGTACTACAACCCGCCAAAGGAGACCCACTAGGCGGCGTGTTCTTAGGGCAAGGGGGCGAGTGGGGCGGAAAGAACGCAGAGGAAAGTCGCAGCGATATGGGATGGTGTTCGCTTTTCCTTCATCCTGGCATGCAATAATGCGCAAACCCTGCATACAACATGATCATACATACAACCAGACCTAGTAACGGGTATTGTGCCGCATAAACGGGAGGCATTGGCACAGTCCGAACCCTATACAGAGTCCTGCTACAAAATCAGCTGCATCGCCGTCTGCTCACTCACCGACACGTGCCCAGCCCGATTGACCTGGATCCGGATCTGCGGGTGCCAAGATGAGCCCTGTGTACTTGTCTTCCGGCAAGATGGACATCCTTGCTGAAAATGTCGGAGAGCTAGATGTCAGAAAGCTCCCCATTCCCGGCTCTACTCAGACGTACGATTCAAAGTAGGTGAAATCGTTTGCAGGTGATGCAAGGTGGACTGCCTTTGGCTGTTAAATGAGCGGCATGGAGACCCAAGAGTAGTGTCTTACCTTGTTGCGAACCCCATCTCCGAGCTGCAACATCGACATGGCGGACTTGAGGCTAGTCGTCCGACTCGGCAGAGCTGTAGGGACATACGAAACATGCGCAATGGGTGGTACCACTGGTGATCAGTGGGGCGTAGAGTGTTCGGACGTACTGTTGGCTCCCTTGCACACAGCCACACTGCAGCCCTCTTGCTCCGGAAAAAAAAGGTGGAACTAAACTGTCTGAACTTGGGCGATCCAATGCTGCTGTCTGACTACTATAGAGGGGCAAAGACGGTGTCAAGAGCATGGTGGGTTGCGTTGTTTGAAGCACTGCTGTCGAGGGCGATCAGGCACGGATTTGGTCATCTCGTACTCGACACCACGATGAGTCCTCACTTCTGCTTGAACGTCTTCTCGACCAGTCCTCTCGATGGCAGGCCCAACACGGTGAGACAACTGGTAGAACGGCAGTGCAAGACAGTCTTCGTAAGCAATGCATGGGGAGCTCGGATCGAGGTAGAGTACCGTTGCTGACAGAGATGCAACTGGAGCTCTCACATACCCCACGAACTACCCTGACCCGGGCGTGCTTCGAGTAACGCTGCAAAGGATCGCCGAATCACGATGACAAGGCTCAAAGAGATTGCTGATCCACCGTATGGCCTTACAGAACCAAATCAAGTATCCTAGCCTGAAACTCTGCAAGCCACGAAACAGCCGGAAACCAGTCTCGCCTTCCATCCTGTCTCCAGCTTGGCCTGCCACCTCGCTGACCCGATCGCAGCCATCAATGTATGGTATATATACCTACTGCCAGAGACCTCCAGACCTCATCCCACCCTCTCTCTCCTAACCCGCTCTCCTTCACAACCGGTACTTGCTGTGCAAGCCGCCTTTTCTCGCCAACGATCTCTCGATTCCGCTCGTCTGTGACTACTCTACCTCCTTTACACCAATCCTCGTGTTACTCTAGGCAGGTCCTACGGTAATCACCAGACGACATTCTCTTCTTCGACTATCTACGGCAAACAAAAGGTAATCTATCTCAAGTCAACAACAGCCTGCGGCTTTGTTCCACTCGATACCGGTTCTTCTACACTAATCTCACCTCTCTTCGGTACTTTCTGCGTCGACGTATTTGGGATCAATCATCGACAAAATGGTACAGCTATCCTCGAAGAAGGCTTTCAAATCCGCTGTCCTGGTGACCGCTCTGGGAGCGAGCGGGATCCAAGCAGCGGCCATTCCTGCTGGACAGGGAACGTCTTCTGTCTCATCGCTCGATGTGGACGCTGCAGTGCTCCGACTTCCTGTGAGTGGACTCCAAGATCAGCACTGATTGCCAGGAAACACTGCATCAGAAGACCTTCTCCCTCCCCGAGAATGGAAAACGAATGTGGAGGGGTCGACTTGGTCGACGAGGTCCGTGGCGCAACGAACCCGACTCTCGAGTCGATACGGATCTCATCAACCTCGACATCTCTACCGGACCACACAATCATCACGGCTCTCTCATCAACATTGAGACTGCTCCTTCTGTCCACGCTCGATCACACCAGGTGGACGACCTCATCAACGTCGACCTTTCGGATGGCGGCCACAACCACCACGGAACATTGGTGAATGTTGAGACGGTCCAGCCCCGACGACATGAAGACATCATCGTAGTGGAAGGACACCGACATCACGGACATGACGTCAACGTCCATGAGCATATTCACGACAAGCGACGACACGACGACTACTACTTTGACGACGACTACAGAGGCCGACACGGATACTATGGAGACCACTACCGATCGCACCATCGTCACGGTCAGTATCACGGTGACCACGTCTACTTTGACAAGCGACATCACGGTGATGATGTGGTTGTGATCGATGATCACCACGGTCACCATGGTCATCACAATCACCATGACGACAATGTCCACTCTCACATTCACGCCCATGGCGACAACATCAACATTGTGGAAAAGCGACATCACGATGATGTGGTGGTCATTGACGAGGGTCACGACCGCCACTCGGACAAATTCGTGCACAAACATATTCACGCCAAAAAGCACAATCGAGATACCACCATCATCAAAGGTGGCCGTCACGGAACTGGTGTCGTCGATGCAGATCGACACGGCACTACGAGTACTGTGATCGAGGGTGGTCGACATGGGTCAACGATTGTAGATGGACACCGACACGGAGTCACCGTCATTGACAAGAAAGATGTCATTGAAGTGGGCCACGGTGGACGACACCACCACGACAAGGTGGTCATTCTCGATGGCGATCATCGCCATGGTCACCCTGTCATCGTCGAGCGAGCAGACTCGGACACAAGTGTCAGCTCGGGTGGCAAGGGTGGGGAGGTGGTTATCAACGGCGACAAAGAGCCCTCGGTCCACCTCGGCAGGCGCCACTCTGACCGTGTCACCATTGTAGATGGACGTCATCATTGGAGAGATACCGATGCCTACTATCGACACGAGTACGGTCGACCTTTGTACTTTGATCACGGGCATGGACACGGTGTGAGGGTCATCGACGGCTGGTACAAGCGGAGCCACTCGGATGATCGCCACGATAGACACGATCGTCACGACCGACACGGGCACCATGAGCACAATAAGGACAACGTGACAGTGGTCACCAAGAGGGACAATGCCGTCGACATGGGTGGTGCACCGGGATACATCGACGTCACGAGCCCCGTGGCCAACTCTACCAACCCGGCCCGGATCGCCTCTCTAGTCTTGTCCACCACCAACGGCACCGAGTCAAACTCTTCGTTCGTGCTCAATGCATCAAATAACATTCGAACCCAAGTCTACCTCGTCCCTGCCAAAGCTGGGGTGTTCAATGCCACCGACGTGACTGCCACGCCTCAAGATGGACCGATCCGGGTCAATCTCAAGTTGCCCATCTTTGTCGCGCAATCCGCTTCAGTCGAGCCATACTGCGCGACATTCGACCCGGCACCCTGCAATCCCGGCCCACTTTTCGTGACCAAGTGCATGGCAGAGGGCAGTGATCCACACTCGAGCCAAGTATTCTCTTATGACCCGGCGAGCGGAGTCATTCACCCAGATTGGAAACCCTCTCCAGTGGCTCAAGCTGTCCTCGCTAGTATCCCCGATTCGGTCGACGACGATGACACGTCCGTCACCGCCACGTCGGATGATGTGGATGCTTCTGCAGTCACCTCGAGTGCTTCACCTTCCACTTCGAGTGCGCCTCCCGCTCTCAACACCACTGGACCCAAGACATCCACCGACTCCACGGCGCTAGACTCCAAGGCGTCCAACGTGACCCTCCTCTTCACTCCAGTCAACCCTTCCGTACAGACAAATCTCGCTTACGACGACGGCGAGTCCGACGACGCGCAGGCCCTCTCATCCAGCTCAGAGGACCCTCAAGATGACTCTACCAACGCTATGGGATCCCAAATGGGCACGATGGATGCGAGAAACTGGGGGTACCCAGGAGACTACGAGGATGAACCGTACCGACCCTCGCAGTACGGCGCACCCATGTACGACGACTATGATGAAGGGTACGTTCCATATGGTCGAGACGAGTACGACGAGGATCGACCGCGGTACACTGCACCTTACGAGTGAGTCTTTGGAAAAGGTGGCAGCTGATGACAGCTGGCGATGGACCAAGACGAGCGATGACACGCTGGCTTCCGCGCCTGCCGCTACCTTTGCCTGAGGTCGGTCGTAGTTTGTAGTGCTATCGTGATGCATATGATGCACATGGCGCGTGATCAGGGCCGAATGTTGAATTCAATGTTGAAAAAGAAATGGCAGTCATGACGAAGTGCGGCCAGTCATCACCCAATCACGTTTGGAATCGTCGAGATTGCGATGCATCAAAGATGAGTGTGCGTTCTACAACTCTGCCGGCTCGCCCTGCAGTCCAAGATGACGAGCTGATCCTCGAGTGGCGTTTTCCTCGTGAAAAAAGCATCCGAGACTGGGCCTCAGGACGGAGTCACATTGACCGCTTAGGCTCCAATGTTCAAGTTGGCCACGTCTGGAACATTCGCCTCGGCCTCTGCCGAAGACAGCAATTTGGTAATCTTACCAATGGCAATCGTTTTGCCTATGCATCGTGAGCTTAGGATCCCCTCCGGGAGTGTCCACTCACCCTCATCACGCAAGGTAAATCGACCCAGAGACTTGTTGTCCTTGAAAGTCTCGAGACACACTGGTACGGGAAGTGAAAAGGCAGCCCTGACCAGCATACCCTGCTTGGCAAACTGAGGAGCCTTTTTGGACCTTCGACGTGTCTTCTTGTCAAAGTAGGAAATGAGTTGAGTCAAGTTGACCTCTTGAGTCGATGTATGGGCGTGCAGTATACAAGAGAACCCTGATCATTCAGCCTTGTCTCCAAGGGGTCCTCACCATTGGCAATGATGTTTTTACTGTTCAAGATGGACACATCGGCTTGGAAACCTGTAGCCACATGGACTGGCGCAGACACCGACGTCAAGACATCTCCTGGAGCGACCTCGTCTGTTGTCAGCGCTGTTGCTTTACACCCGCACCTTCTGCAACACCCTTGAGCTTAATTCGAACGTTGTCTCCGGCAAAAGCGTTTTCAATCTCGGCGCCGTCCTCGGTCGTTATGGCTGCAACTTCCACTTGAACCCGGTTGGGCATCAACAGCAGCTTTCCACCTCGCTTGACTCGACCCGTTTCAATCTTGCCCATGACTGTGGTACCTTGGTCGTTGTACCTCTCCGAGACGGGCAGGGTCAGCGGCGCGTTGATGTCACGGTCGATAACGTCCAGGCTGTCGAGGAAACCCAGCAAGGTGGGTCCGCTAGCAATGAGCACTGCGCAACAGGTCCCAGATGTTCACTCACTCGTACCATGGCGCCAGCTTCTTGTCGACAGGTTCCTTCATGTTCTGACCGAGCTGAGCGGAAACGGGAATAAAGGTCAAATCAGTCTTTGGGTTGAAACCCAGTCCTTTCAAGAATGGAATGACCTTGTCATGAATCTCGTCAAATCGTGCCTTGTCCCAGTTGACTGTAATGTCGTCCATTTTGTTGATGACCAAGATCATTCGCGAGATGCCGGCGTTTCGGATGAGGACCGCATGCTCTCGGGCCTGTCCTGATCGTTCAAACGAAGCCTCAAATTCTCCTTTTCGAGCGGAGAGGATCTAGCATCAGTATAGTCGATCTAAGACTGCAAGGTCGGAGATCCGAGAGGCTACTCACCAAAGCTGCTACATCGCTTTGTGCCGCACCCGAAATCATCGCACTGACAAACGAGTTGCTGCACCTCAGCACATCTTCTCGCGAAATTGACTCACTGTCCAGGACTATCAAGCAAGGTTATCCTCCTGTTCTCCGTCTCCAACGCTGCCCGACCCAGCTCGACAGTCTTTCCCTGCGCTCTCTCCTCTTTTCCGGAATCCAGGACAAATGACAAGTACCACGTGTCTTTTCCAGCGGATTTCGCCTCTTGCTCGTATTTCTCCATGGTTCGTTTGTCGACGGCACCGGTCAGATACAACAATTGACCTCCAGTGGTCGACTTTCCGGCATCGACGTGACCGGCAAGAAGCACGTTCAGATGAGGCTTGTTCTCATCTTTGACATCATCACCGTACAGATCCCGCATAGCATCCTCTCCGGCGGCAGCTTGTTCCCGGGCCACTGCATCGGCATCGTTCTTCGCCGACACTTTGGAAAAGTTGGTCGGGGTGGCAGTTCCGGATGGTTGCGCCTTCTCGACGGGAGGGGCAGGTGCTGGTGCGCTCGCAGGAGCCGTAGCGCTTTCTACCGGTGCTACGGGTGCTTTGGCCTCCTCCTTGACCTCCTTTTCCACCTTGGGCTCCTCCTTCTTGGTCGATTTGTCACCGATTGACAATGAGGCAGCAGGCTTGGCGGCAGGCTCCTCCTTTTTGGCAGTCTTGGTACCTCCTATTGACAATGAAGCAGCAGGCTTTGGGGTAGACTTGTCCCCGCCGATGGACAGAGATGCTGCTGGCTTTGCTGCAGGTTTGGCACCTCCAATGGAGAGTGATGCCGGTTTGCTCGCTCCACCAATACTAAGCGACGCGGCAGGTTTGGGTGGGGTGCTAGTACCTGAAGAAGCATTGTTGCTGATGGTAGGAGGTTGGAAGCCTTGGACGGGCTTTTGTTGATTGGGGACAAAGACCTGCCTTTGTCCTGGGACGAATGCCTTTTGAGTAGAAGGTTGAGCTTGAGGGGCGGAGGGGATGTTTTGGGAATAGTATTGTTGATTGCCGTAAGACTGATTTTGATACCCGCCATATCCTTGTTGGGGATAGCCCTGTTGTGGGTAGCCCTGCTGAGGGTAGCCCTGTTGTTGGCCGTACATGGCATATGGGTCGTACGCTCCTTGTTGCGGTTGCTGAGGTTGACCTCGGGGGACAAAGGGAGCTCCTGAGCCAGGTCTAAACTCGAAAGCTCCTGGGTTGAAGCCTCCTGAGGGTGGTCCTCCTGACATTTTGATTAGATAGCTGTGGGCGCTGGCGAGAGGTCAAGTGGTGGGATAGACTATGCGAAGGGAGTGGATTTTTCGACACCCAACGATTGGGTGGCAACGACGTCAGGGCGAAGTGTTTCAGGGGGGGGGGGGGAGAGGGTGGAGTGATAAGCAGCCAAAAGTGGATGACACGTCATTCGAATCCCATTCCCACTCTGACCCTCGTAGAGATTTCGAGTCACTGCCCAGTCTATATATCATCCACCGTTGAATGACATTCGCCTCGACGCGGACATTCATACCTAGACAGCTATCAAACACACTCAAAAGGAACCTGCACACCCGATCTTCTACCAGCATGGCAGCCTCGGCGTCAAACTCCACCCCCAACACCTTGGCGACTCCGGTCAACAAAACCGCTCATGCGTTTGACAAGGCGGCATTGGATGGCATGCTGACCCACCGATTCTTCTTCACTCCTTCCTTCGAAATCTACGGCGGTGTCGCCGGTCTGTACGACTATGGACCGCCAGGCTCAGCGCTGCAGGCCAACATTATCGACGCTTGGCGAAAGCATTTCATCATCGAGGAGGATATGCTCGAGCTCGACACAACCATCATGACCTTGGCCGATGTGCTCAAGACTTCCGGACACGTGGACAAGTTTGCTGATTGGATGGTCAAGGATGTGCAAAACGGAGAGATCTACCGAGCGGACCATCTGGTGGAGGCTGTGTTGGAGGCTCGATTAAAAGGAGACAAGGAGGCCCGAGGAGTCGTCGAGGAGCCACCCAAGGACGACGAGGCGGACAAGAAGAAGAAAAAGAAGAGGGTCAAGAGCGTAGCTGTCAGGCTCGAGGATGAGGTCGTTGCCGAGATTGAAAACCTGTTGGCACAAATCGACAACTACACTGGACCTGAATTGGGGGAGATTATCAAAAAGTACAACATCCGAAACCCTACCACTGGAAACGAATTCACGGATCCCGTCGAGTTCAACTTGATGTTCGAAAGCAATATTGGTCCTACCGGACACATCAAGGGGTGAGCCAACGTTTAGCGCACAATACTGACCCCAGATACCTCCGTCCCGAGACTGCTCAGGGACATTTCGTCAACTTTGCCAAACTGCTCGAATTCAACAACGGTAAGGTCCCGTTCGCCTCGGCACAGATTGGAAAATCGTTCCGAAATGAAATCTCTCCTCGACAGGGCCTTCTCCGAGTCCGGTAAGTGGTCGCGTGAGTATCAGGCTGACTCGCAGGGAATTCACCATGGCCGAGATCGAACACTACGTCGACCCACTCGACAAGCGACATTCCCGATTCAACGAGGTCAAGGATGTCAAATTGAGCCTCCTTGCCAAAGATGTCCAGGTGCAAGGAAAGACCGACCTCGTCTCAATGACCATTGGGGAAGCTGTGGCGCAAAAGATTGTCGACAATGAGACGCTTGGTTACTTCCTTGCCCGAACACAACTTTTCCTGACTAAAATCGGTATCGACCCCACAAGGATGAGATGCCGACAGCACATGGCCAACGAGATGGCTCACTACGCTGCGGATTGTTGGGACTTTGAAATTCAATCGTCATATGGTTGGATCGAGTGTGTTGGATGCGCCGACCGATCCGCGTACGATCTGTCTGTCCACTCGGCCAAGACAAAGCAGTCGCTCAAGGTGCGAGAGGCACTCCCAGAGCCCAGGACGATTGAAAAGCTGCAAATCAACTACAAGCCAAAGGAGTTTGGTATGGCTTTCAAAAAGGACGCCGCTACTGTCAAGGAGACCTTGGAGAGTCTCGACGAGGACAAGTTGCAGTGCATCAAGGATGAGCTGGAAAAGGGGTGAGTGAGCGGTCAGACTGCTTCCTGACCGCAGTGTATCGCCAGTCAAGTGCTCCGATGGCAAATCGTACGACCTCACAAATGAGCTCCTTTCCATCACGAGGGTGACCGTCACCGAGCATGGCAAGTGACATGAAAAGATTGTCCGCCTCTCGCTAATGGTCCAGTCAGAGAGTACATTCCCAACGTCATCGAGCCATCATTCGGGTTGGGCGTAGGTCTACTGATAGTCCCGCATTGCCGGTCGCTGATCATCGTAGCGAGTTCTCTACTCTTTGCTCGAGCACTCTTACTGGGCTCGTGAGCAGGACAAAGCTCGAGGAGTATTGTCACTGCCCGCTCTGGTTACTCCGATCAAATGTTTGATCGTCATGATCTCGCAAGACCCCGCACTGAAGGCTTTGGTGCATGAGATCTGTGCGTCGATAGCTCCATTTCCGCTCCCCACATGGTTCCCAGCATGAACAAGGCTGATGTATTCAGCTAGGAAACTGCGAAAGATCGGTATTTCCAGTCGAGTGGACGACAGCAGTGCGACCATTGGAAAGAAGTACTCTCGAGCAGACGAGTTGGGTATCTCGTTTGGGTGTACCGTCGACTTTGCTTGTGAGTGGTTCCTTTTCTGAATCCCGCTCAGCTAATATCCAGCGATCAAGAACGGAACCATCACCCTGCGAGAGAGAGATACCACCGCTCAGCTCATCGGTCAGGTCGACGAGGTCGTCGCCGTCGTATACGAGCTGGTCAACGGAACGCTCACATGGGAGGAAGCATCACAAAAACTTCAAGTCTACAGCGGAGTACAGGATGTCGAGTAAGGATCGTTTTGTACGGTGGACCCTGTTACCTTTCTCTCCGCTCAAGTGGGGATAGCAAAGGAGTATGACATTATGAAACCAGGATGCATACTGTGTCGTTACAATCCTATGCTTCTCTACGACAGACTGGCTCCTGCAAACTTGCTAGACTTTAAAGGTCCCTTGTCTGTTACAATCTCGTGGACTTTTTGTGTCTCTGGGTCGACCCAGGTGCAGACCAGGTCATCTTGTGTGATGAAACCGGGTTGAATCGTCTCAAAGCTGGGACATCAGTACAGCGCTCTGTAATGGGATGGGACCACGCACATCTTTCTCTTGGGGTTGAGCTGTGCCTCAGGGGTGACATCTGTGATAAGTATATATTCAAAGTGGACTTGTCCAAGCTCACCTTCAAAGCCCTTGAAGTAGATTCTGTCTCCAGGTTGCGATCCCGGTGGTGGGACAACGGTTTCAATTCCCCCTTCCTTGCCCTCCTTTGCCGTGGCGCACAAGAGCACTGATATCAGCACGATATCTATGCTCGAAATAGTCTGACCCACTTCCAGCGGATGCGATACCCCTCATCTTGACCGGTTTCAAGCAGAATGTCAGCATGTAATCCAAGGACATCTCTTACTTGGCGACAACAACGACCAGCTTGTCCTGCAGATCTTCAAGCTGACAGTACGCACGCAGACCACTGCAGATGGTTCTCGGCTCCGCCTCTCCGCAGTCTATTTGCTCAACATACAGACTGTCCGCATCGGGATGAGCTTTGACTGCTGTCAGCTCAGATCCTTCTTGAGGTTCCTCACCTTCGGTAATTTTCCCAACTATCAGTTGAATCAAGCCGGGAGTGATCTTTGCCGGCTCGGCAGCTTTGGCTGGGGCAGCCTTGGCAGGCTTCTCCTTCTTTTCCTTTTTCTTTCCATCTTTCTTGACCTCCTCGGCTCCACCCACGACAGCCTCCTTGACGGCGTTGACGGCGGTTCCGACAGCGGCGGCTGCAGATGCAGCTCCTGCTGTGACGGCAGCGACAATTCCCTCACCCTCTTGAGCGGCAGTCACCGCAGCCTTGGGCTTCTTTTCCTTTTTGACCGGAGCAATCACCTGTCGAGGGGGTGTTGGCAGGGTTGAGACGTCAATGTCCAAAGGAGGGAAAGAGTTTGGCAGAGCAGACTGAGCAGACTGAACTGGTGAAAGTGACTGAATTTGGAGGAAATACCGCAACAATGATGGTTGAGATGGATGTTGAGCGGCAGAGGTGGATGCCTGTATGTCAGTGATCTATCTCGAAGCTCGAGCTTACAATGGAGGGGTGGAGATGACAGAACAAAGCGACGTCGGCTGAAGATGGGGTGTTGGCGTGTAAATAAGTGATCGGAGTGAGCTTCTCATTCAAAGCCTGTCGGATGAGCTATTGTCCCGGACGCGACACATACCGAGAGATCCTTGACCATTCCCTCGGTCTGACCCTCGAGCTGGGTGATTGCAGTCTTGTCCTTGTCGCTCGATCCGACCAACTGCGGGTCGGCTTTGACAGCTGCGGCGACAAATTCTGAGACGGATGACATTGTTCTTGAGTACTGATGTAGGTGTCTGGTCGATCTCAGCCGAGTGATCATTCAATGGTGTCCGTTGTCGAGTCCAACTGGACTTTTGAAATGAGAGAGGGGGGGGGGGGGGGTGACCCTCGGATTGATAAGGTGTTTGAGATGCCATGACGTGGCACTACATGAAGGCTGCCTCCACCCTGAATGTCCATCAAGCAGCAGATGCGTTTTTGGACTATGTATCGTAGTCACAGATGCGCCAGCTGACAGAGATGCAACAGCAATGGCTGTTTGACCTCTCGGCGTGGGATCATACCCCCTCACGTCAGGAGGGAATGTCTTACGACGAGGAGCTGGTGAAAAGAACAACGGTGGTCCGCTCGATACAAAGTTTGGCATTGCGCTGTCATCTGTACGATCTCGTTGTCCTATCGGCGCTGACGGTAGGGGCACAGAGGAAGCTACAAAGGAAAATCTCCGACGCGTCATGATGGTCGCTGCAACGTTGGCGCACCGTTTCTACATGAGGCGGTCAATAGAGGATTTCCAGGAAAAGGTAGCAGCATGAATCAACACAACTGACGTTCAGCTCATGGCGCCCACCTTCCTCTTTCTCGCCTCAAAAATTGAAGAAGAAACCATCAAGCTACGGCATATCGTGAATCAATGCCTCGAAAAGTGGGATCCTCGTGCCGAGCAGTGGATCGTGGATCCAAATGACAAGGATGTGAGGTAAAAGGCAGGCCCATGACTCATCGCAGAACTACCCTCAACAGTCGCGCGAGTATCAGGCATGGGAGCGAGAAGTCCTCGCGGCAGAAGAAATGGCTCTTGACGCCCTATGCTTCGACATGACCATCGATTCGCCGAGACGCATTTTGCAGAAAGCCACCACAGATCTTAAATCGTTGGATGGGACATTGGACGAGGCACAGATCGTCGAACGCGGTGGAGATGTGCTTGACAACGTGTGAGGAGCGAGCGATCTACTGCGGACATCAGAATACTGACGAGCAGTCTCTATCGACCGATCCTCGTATCACACCATCCAGATGTCATTGCCTTTGGGTCGTTCACTATCGCGCTGGCTCTCCGCTGGTCCGTGGATCGAAAGGAAGCCATTACGGCCGGTGCCGAGGTTGCGGACCGGTTCGGGCTGGATCTGAAGTACAAGGAAAAAGGTGCAGAGGGCAAGGATCTCGCCGCGGTCCATGGTGAGCACAGTGTTGAACTCTACGCTGACTCTAGCATTCTGGGACGACTATCCAAGTGATGTCGAGCCAACAATGCTCAGGAACCAGTCGCCGCAAAGCATTCCTGTACGTATTTGCCCCTTTGAACACTATTTGACAATCAGGTCGATGTTGTGAAAAAAGAGGAACGGACGTTTGCTCGCCGTTTCACCGAGCCGAAAGTAGCCAAGAGCAACGGTACAGGGCCCCCTAAAAAGAGGGCGAAGAAGAACAACGGATTGCCAGCGCCTAAAGAGGAAGAGGCGGCAGAGGAGGTCAAAGTAGAAGAGGTCAAGGCAGAAGAAGCCAAGGTTGAAGATTAGGCGAATCGGCCTAGAGCAGTCTATCAAGCATCACACATGTATCATCGCACCATCCATCGTTGTAGCTCAACATGCATCGAGGCGTTTGCCCTCTTATCATTCAAAAGAGCCGACGTTGATCAGACCTCCACCGCCACTGCATCGGGTATGATCACCGAGGTTGTCTATACAGATCTCACCCTATTTCTTGACCATCACCTTGGGCCTTGCATGTCTGTATCTGTACTTATCCGACATTTGTACTATCCATGCCATGTCTAGTGTAGCTGCTTTCATCCTGCGGGATCAGACACCCACGCCATCCGCCCAGACGTCACTTTCCCCGACTCCGTCTGCAAGCTCGACCGTGACCTCGTCAGAACTGTCAGAGCTGCCGTCGCCGAGCTCTCCTTCGCTGCTTCTCGCCTCTCCATCAGAGGTAGGCAGTGCAAGACAACTCACCTGACGGCAGATTCTTCATCATGTCCTAGTCTCCTCGGCGACCGAAGATCTACCTTCACTCGCGTGCATTGCCAAGACTTGTCGCAGTCTTCGGTCCTTTGTCTATTCAGTGGGTGCAGCAGCACAACGGCGCTAAATCTAGTGTCCAGACGACGCTCTATGGAGAGACATTTTCCTTCAGAAATGGGATGATCCTCGCATTGCTTGCGCCTTTAGTGAAGACCGTACGCAATTCAATTGGAAGAAAATGGTCCAGGATCGCGAATCAATCCGCCGTCTGCAGACCTATACTGAAACATGGCTGGAAGATCTCGTGAGGATCCACGAAAGAATCGAGCTGATGATGAGGATGAGAACCTCGACCTTATAGCCGATACGTTGCTCCAAATGTACCTCGACCTACCTGGCATCTCGCCCGACTCGCCGGCTAGAGGCTCCAGTCGCAACGTCGACTTTCTGAGCGAATTCCTCACCTCGGAGGCCTTTCGTCTTGTCATGCTTCACCTGTCCAGTCGCGAGATTCCATCGACACTGCGTCAACTTCGACATCAACCTGGGAACCCGAATCGTCGACCACAACGTCAAGCAAGGAATTCCAAGTTGAATCGTCTTGCAACGCTAGTGACGCCTGATCTCGAGGAGACCAGTGCGGATGATCGGAATTATAGAGGACGAATGAGGGAGATTGTGTATAATGCGAGCAATTTTCACGAGGGGAATGAATGGGGTCCGTTCCATTCGGATGGGACTGTCGATTGGGTTTTGGTGGATGCTCTCAGCTGCGTCATGAGTATGCAGGCTTCACGAGAGGTTGCTGACGGCAGCTAACAATGCCAAGGACATTGCAGTCGAGGCGGATGGAGGGTGGTGGCGCGCCGATCTGCCCTTTTACGATGGGCTTGCTTCTATGAGAGGTCTGGGTCTTCGCGAGCTCTCACGGCCCGCTCATTTGGGCGAGAATGACGTATGGGATTGGGCAGGAGTTGAAGGAGAGTGGTGTGGATCTTATGCTTTCCTCGAGTGGGTGATTTGAGAGTGATCTGTGCTGACTTCTAGCTACGCAGACTGGATGGCGCTCAATGAGCCTCGGGTCCTCACCATGCGGCGATCAATACATGAACTCGATCTGAGCGGCTATCACGAAGCGGTGGGTGACTTGATGAAGCTCAAATTGGAACTCGACAAGCCTGGCGACCGACCAAAGGATTTGCCTCTCATCGAGACGAATCTGCCCACTTCGCCATTGCTGCCCAAGTTGACCTTTCACGGAACGAGCATTTCTGGTTCACATGTCGGTGTTCCGGGTAGTCCGAACTTTGTGCGAGGGAATGTTCAACTGACCGCGGACGATCCACCTCAGGTCAGATGGACATTGGTCATCCGGTATGGCGGGGAGGACAGGTGGAGGATGGAGTGCGTCCAACCTGGCGGACGCGGATCGAAGCGAGGGTTCTTTGGGACTTGGACCGATGCGGCAAAGGAGCTTCACAGTCCGAATGGACCTGTCATGTACTGGGCAGCGTGACTGTGCGTGACTTTTCCCCGGGGACAAATGAGAGTGGCCGGTATCATCTCATGGTTGTACGCTTTTACGTATTTATACTCTTCATTGTATGCGCTTATCCGGTATGTATCTGTTGATCCAGTCACTTTCTTCTGCCACCTCTTCTGGCGCTCGGGATGCTCTGCCTTCCCGCTGTGTAGTATTGGCTCCGAAGGCTCAAAGGCGGAGAGCGTCAACGCGTAGGCGGGTGAAAATGTATAGCGAGTGTGGGTTCGCGATGCCGATCGAGTTGGCTCAAGACTGCGAAGCCTTTGCGGTCTGTTTGGCCGCGTCTTCCAGCTCGATATCCAGCAATCGGGACACTGCCATGAATCTGGAGCGTCGTCAGCGGACCGTATCGTGACAATACCATACTGTGATCCGTGATACACGCCCAGAGTCTGCTCTGCGTGCAGTTGCTCTGTCAACATGGCAAATTGCCGTTCCGACTCGCCCAGATTTTGCTTGAGGGATCGCAGACGAGAGGCGAGCGCGGCATAGTGTCGCGTCTTTACAATGTTGGCGTTGGTCGTGCTGGACATGGTGGTGAAATGGCAGATGATGATGTTCGACCAAGTCGCGTCGAGAAAGCCTCTCACATGGATGACCGAGTTTACCCGACCCTTGTTTTGCCACTGACCCCCCCGGGGTTGTGATTTTGCCACTCACCGCCCGTTGAAAAAAGTTGGACCACGCTCTCTCCATCATCGACACCTACAGCAGCGACGACCCAATATGCGTTGGAACATTGGCTCAACATCAACAGCGCCTACAGGCACGGCCCTCCCAGATGGACACCCTCCTGTAGCCTCTTCATCCACGCAACCGCCGAGCGAGTGCCCGATGCACAAGGCCGATGTTCCAAAACCCTCAAGATCCGGAGCCGCAAAATGTCCCGTCGACCACGATGCTCAACAAGCCATGTTAAAGGCCAAGTCATCAGCTGCAAAGTGTCCCGTTCCACATGATACAAAGGACGACCTTAATCCGCTCAACTCCATACCCAAGAATCTGTCAATAGCCAAACAACCTGGACAAGTTATGGATCTATCGACCGAACGGACAGCCTCTTCAATCCCTCGTGCTCGTGATGCGGAAGGGCAGGACGAAGGCGACGTATGGGATTATCCTTCACCACAGCAGTTCTACAATGCTCTTGTGCGAAAAGGCTGGGAGACGCCTGAGGAGAGCATGGAGGTGGTCACGGAGATTCATAACTTCTTGAATGAGGCGGCCTGGGAAGAGGTCATGAAGTGGGAGCGAAGGGTTCCAGGGTGGGTCGTCCCCTCTCGCTGTAGTTGACAGTAGTGGAGAATCAGCGCAGCTGGCTAGGTTCCAAGGTCGTCCAGGAGACCTCAGCCCAAAGGCTCGGTTCTGGCTCGCGATGGGAAAGATTCTCCCTTCCAAGTTCAAGTAGGTCACGACGAAAGACGTCACTGACAATCAGCTCTGCACCCCCATTTGACAGACATGACTGGATCTTGAAAAGACCAGCTACCGGTGGGAATGAAGTGCGTTATGTGATCGACTACTACTCGGCCCCACCGGACGAGAATGGCATGCCCGTGTTCTCTCTCGATGTTCGACCGGCTTTGGACAGTCTGGAGAGTATCAACCAGCGCATAAAGGTTGGATTCGAGGAGTGGATGAAGGGCGACCAGGCGTAGGGCAGGCATGGGATTTGATCGTTGTACCACTTATTTACTACTCTGGGTCCTGTCCGAGCATGGCAATCCATACATGTGTGCATGGAGCAGATTCATACAAGCTACAAAGAGATGCTGCAAAATGTCCTGAACCCGAGTCAAAAGATCCCAATTCTCAACACCCTCGTAGAGGAAATGACGAGGCGAGATCTTTCCGGCTTATATCAAAGTCAGGTAGAAATGATTATGATAAATTGTAAAAACAAGTAGTTTGATCTATCCCCCGTAAAACATGCGGGTACCGCCAATCCACTGAAGAGGAAAAAGGCAGGGGCACGAGCAGCTAGTCTCGGCAGCATAGGGGAGCGTAGAGGTGGAATGGAAGGATCAGCAGTGAGAAGTGAGCACATGGTCTCGTCAAGAGGAGCCGGCATCTGCGCGTATCGGGTGTCGAAAGTTGGGCATGTCGCAGAGGAGGAGAAAGCAAAGGTATGAGTAGAGCATCCAGTGCCAATTTGGGTGGTGAAAGAGTTTGCATGACGTGGCTTAATCAAACCCATCCCACTTGCAATGCGTTATCACTTTCTATCAGTTTTGCACGCGTTTCAACTTTTTTCGAAGAGGCAAGGGCAAGCGAGAGCGTCAAAATTGTTTCGACCACTACTCATCCATCAACCCTTCTCTTTTTGCAACGATGGATGTGAGTGACTCGCATGAGGCATCTCCCTGACGTTCAGGCAAATTATATGCAGACCCTCCATCAGCTGCTGGAGGCCACCATCGCCCCAGACACCGAAATCATCAAACAGGCATGTCCAACGTTTGTTGGAGCTTGGGTCACTGACCATTAGGCCACGGCGAGATTGAACACTCAGTTTTTCCGCGAACCCACTTGTATCCCGGCTCTGTATGAGATTGCTGCGACCAGTCAGAACCAAGCGGTAAGGCCTCAGCAAGGGACTGAACCTCATTCCAGATTCGACAACTAGCCGCAGTCGAGCTCCGAAAGCGAATCTCTCACCGCGAAGGTCGTTTCTGGCGTAAAACCCCAGTGCAAACTCGAGACCAGCTGAAAGCTGCTCTATTAGCAAGACTGACACAAGAGCCCACGTGAGTCACATTTCGAAATTTGCCCGCTGATTCCAGCGCAATTGTCCGGCATGCCCTCGCACGAGCCATCTCTGCCATTGCCGACCTGGAGCTTACCACACAACCCCCCGCATGGCCTACCCTTCTTCCTCAGCTCTACGAGGCTGCTCGATCTCCTCAGTCATCCCACCGAGAGACCGCCATCTACGTTCTCTTTTCCATCCTTGACGCTGCCTACGAGGCAGCCTCCCCCGCTGAAGCTCGTCATTTGTTTGAAATCTTTTCCGCCTCTCTGCGTGACGCCGAGTCGGGCGAGGTGCGAATGACTGCTCTCCGAGGTCTGGCCAAGATTGCCGAGAACATCTCTACCGATGACAAGGCGAATGTCAAGATGTTCCAGGAGATGATTGTCCCCATGCTGCAGGTCACACAACAGGCCATCACCGATGGAGACGACGAGGGAGTCAAACACGCCTATGATGTGTTTGAGACCTTGCTCATCCTGGAAGCGCCTTTGGTCGCCAAGCATGTTACGGAGATGGTTCAATTCTTCCTTGGAGTCGCCGGGAACAAGGAGGTCGACGAGTCGATGCGATGCGGTGCGCTCAACGTCTTGGCCTGGATAGTTAGGTATAAAAAGAGCAAGGTCCAAGCGCTGGGCCTAGCCAAGCCGATCATCGAGGGACTTTTGCCCATTGGTACCGAGGAGGATCCAGAGGACGTCGACGAGGATTCTCCATCGAGATTGTCGTTCAGATGTTTGGACGCCCTCTCTCAAGCTCTCCCTCCTCAGCAGGTCTTCCCGGTGCTCACCACCCAATTGCAAATCTACATGTCGTCGGCCGACCCCAACATGCGAAAATCCGCCCTCATGGCTTTCGGTGTCAGTGTCGAGGGTTGCAGTGACTACATTCGACCCCACGTCGATCAACTCTGGCCAGTCATCGAGGGGGGTCTGCAGGACCCCGTGGTGATTGTCCGACGGGCTGCTTGTATCGCCTTGGGATGTCTGTGCGAGTGGCTGTCGGAAGAGTGTGCCACCCGACACGAGACTATTGTGCCCATTCTGTTCAATCTTATTGTCGACCCAGAGACGCAGAAGAATGCCTGTACTTGTCTGGACTCGTACCTGGAGATTCTCGGCGATGACATTGCCAACTACCTCACCTTGCTCATGGAACGACTCTTGGTCCTGCTCGAGACCGGTACGATCCCGGTCAAGATCACTGTCACTGGTGCGATCGGATCTGCCGCCCACGCTGCCAAGGCCGCCTTCAAGCCGTACTTCCAGCAAACAATCCAACGCCTTGTACCGTTCTTGCAGCTGCAAGGTGACGATTCTCAGACCGATCTACGTGGCGTTGCTACGGATACCATCGGTACTTTAGCCGATGCCGTTGGGCGAGAAGTCTTCCAGCCTTACTTCCACGACCTCATGAAGGCCGCTTTCGAGGCGTTGACCATGGACAACACCCGACTAAAAGAGTCAAGCTTCATCTTCTTCGGGGTCATGGCGCAAGTGTTCGAGGACGACTTTGCGACATACCTGCCTCAGGTCGTACCTGCGTTGGTCGCGTCTTGTCAGCAAGCCGAGTCTGGTGACGAGTTCATCGACGAGACGGAAGGTGAAAACCCTGCCGAGGCATTTGCTACGGGCGCAGGTCAAGGCGGAGAGGAGGACATCGAGGACGAGACGGAGCTCGATGCTTTGGAGAAAATGTTCTCCAACGTCAACAGTGCTATCGCGATTGAAAAAGAGGTCGCAGCGGATGCCATTGGAGAACTGTTCGAGTACACCAAGGCCGCTTTCATGCCCTATGTCGAGGAGTGTGTCGTTGTGCTCACTGAATTGCTCGATCACTATTACGAAGGAATCCGAAAGAGCGCCGTGGGTTCGCTGTTTGCCTTTATCAAGACAATCTACGAGCTATCAAATCCTCAGGATTGGGTTCCTGGAGGGGTTGTGCAAGTCCCACTGCACGCGGACGTCAAGAAGGTCGTGGACCATATCCTCCCCGCGCTGCTGGATACGTGGACGACGGAAGATGACAAGTGGGTATCCTTCCTCTCCCTCTTAGATGATGAGAAACATTACTCAGCTCACTTCGACAAAAGAATGAGACTAATTTTAAACATATCTCTGATCCTCAATCATACGGACTCTTTGTGCACAGGCTGACAAACAGGACCGTGGTCACCTACCTTTGCTCGGAGCTGGCCGAGACGATGAACAAGTGTGGTCCGGCGCTGGTTGAAGGACGTGAGTGTCAGGCCGGGCGACGCTGACATTAGACCTCGACAGGATAGCATCATTCGCGATTGAGATTCTGGAGAAAAAGTCCCTTTGTCAGCAAGACCCCGATGGAGATGATGAGAACGTGGATGTCGATGCCGACTCGTCGGAATACGAAGCAGCCTTGATCTCCAACGCCTCGGATGTTTTCGGTGCCATGGCTACGGTGCTTGGTCCCGATTTTGCACAAGCCTTTGGCAGTGTCCTGCCGCTCATCTCCAACTATTCTGGACCGAAGCGACATTCGTCGGAGCGATCAATGGCCGTGGGCTGTTTGGGCGAGATCATCGTTGGGCTAAAGGGGGGTGTCACACAATTCACTCAACCATTACTGCAAATTATCTCGCGGGGATTGGGTGACGAGGAGCCGGATGTGAGGTCGAATGCGGCTTTTGCCGCGGGAGTCTTGGTCGAGTACTCTGACGCCGATCTCTCGTCGCAATACGTCAACCTGTTGACTGCGCTTCAACCATTCTTCAACGCTCCGGAGCATTCGGCCCCAGCGGTCTACAATGCACGGGACAATGCCGCCGGTGCGATCTCTCGCATGGTGATCAAGAACCCTGGAGCTCTCCCGTTAGAGCAGGTGATCTCGGTCATCATTGGGGTCATGCCGTTGAGGTTTGACCCACTGGAGAACAAGGCGGTTTACGGTGCCCTCTTCTCAGTGTTTAGAAGCCAGCCGAATTTACTCGTGCCTCACCTCGACAAGCTCTTGTCGGCCTTTGCGTATAATCTGCTCGACCCGAGTCACGAGGACGACATGACAGACGAGAACAAGGCGGAGTTGAGGGCATTGGTGGAGCATCTCAGGACGCAGTACCCGGACAAGGTCGCAGCTGCTGGATTCTAGGTGTATGATGATTTGTCACGACTCGAGAGGACGTATTAGTCTTTCTCTTTACGATTTCATAGTGGTAGATTGGGATGCCATGTTAATGTAGAACTGAAATGGGCGCCACAAGTCGGAGTTTGCCGTTCTCGCCGGTTATCGACGACCCCTTCCCTTCCATTATTATCATTTCATCTCTGGTTGCAATCCACCTAGACATCCCTCACATTAGTGTATCACGGCTATCGACATGCAGGGGCGAGCCGCGGCATCGCCGGAAGCTGGTACGTTCGCTGGTACACTCGCAGCGGCATGGGGAAGACCGCCATCGACGACTCATCTATCATCCCAACCACCGATATCTCTCCCTCCTTCCTCGTACATGTTTGAGCCGCGTCCGCATTCAGGTTACAATCCCAACTACCGTCCTACGTCTACACAGCCTGCTATGGCGTCTCAACCTCCTTTATTACTGGATAACCTCGCCCAGCATTTGAACAACCCCCCGGCGCCCTCGTCTGGTTATGCGGGTGCGACAACGACGCAAGCGGGGAAGTTGTTGCTACTGCCGAATGGTGCACCGCCGCCGGTGGGGAGCGAGGAGGAAAAGATCTATGTATTGATCACCGAGCTGCTGGATCCAGCGACGAGAGAAACGGCCTTGTTGGAATTGAGTAAGAAGAGGGAAATGTATGAGGATCTGGCGCTCGTTCTCTGGGGTGGTTTTGGTGAGTGGGGGCTGTGATTGTGCTCATACTAGGAATCATGTCGGCGTTGCTGCTGGAAATTGTGAATGTGTACCCAGCATTGTCACCGCCAAGTTTGACGGCACATGCGTCGAACCGGGTGTGCAATGCGTTGGCATTGTTGCAATGTGTAGCGAGTCATTCGGAGACGAGGAGTCTATTCTTGAATGGTGAGTCGGGTTTTGAAGTGGAGACTGACTGTAGCGCATGTGCCGTTGTTCTTGTACCCATTCCTCAACACGACGTCGAAAACCCGGCCGTTCGAGTATCTGCGCTTGACTTCGCTGGGGGTGATTGGCGCTTTGGTCAAGGTGAGTCTGAATTGTGCGTAGCTGAAGGTAGCAAAATGAAAATTCGGACGTGATCAATTTCCTTCTCTCGACAGAGATCATACCTCTGTGTTTGAGGATCATGGAGACGGGTTCGGAATTGTCGAAAACTGTCGCCATTTTCATCGTGCAGAAGATCCTCCTGGACGATCTAGGGTTGCAATATATTTGCCAGACCTACGAGAGATTCTACGCCGTTGGAACGGTATTGTCCAACATGGTCGCTGCGCTGGTGGAGACTCAGGCTGTTCGGTTGCTAAAGCACGTCGTGAGGTGTTATCTCAGGATGAGCGACAATCCGAGGTGAGCGTGACTCGTTGGAGACGCTGACGTGATAGAGCTCGAGAGGCATTGCGAGCTTGTCTTCCCGAGCCGCTCAAAGATGGGTCGTTCAACGGTCTGCTAAAGGGGGACATGGTCACCAAACGATGCCTTCAAAGTCTCCTTCTCAACATCAACGAACGCGAGTGATCTCTTCATCGCACAACTCGAATGTCACTTCACGAATCGGCCATTTGATCCCTTGCATATGATACCTACCAAACGACTGGAACCGACAATTCATGATCAGACCTTGTTACTTCATTCTAGTGTTATTTTCCATTGATTCTCCTCATTTTCATGCTTTTCGATCCATACGACCCAATGATACGCACTGTCTTTCTACGTGGGTGACCTAGAACGGGTTGCAATGCCTTTAATACGATGTAATACTACGAATAGCCTGTCTGACCTTGCGAGGAACCGCATGCATAGTGATAGAGATATATGCCGGAGTGTGGGAACCCCGCGCGCTGGTCTCCTCATTCATGTCTGGCACTGCACCGTCAATGCCCATATACCTCGAAACATGATTCAAGCAGTGCTCATCTTCAACAACACGGGCAAGTCTTCCAGGATGATGATCCATGAGAACGCTGACACTAGCAGGCAAACCTCGATTATCCAAATTCTACACAGCGATACCTCCCATCGTCCAGCAATCACTCATCGCCCAAATCTTCTCCTACATTTCCGACCGGCCTTCGGGCGTATGCAATTTTCTTGACGCACCCGATCTGGTCTTCCCCTCTGGATCCTCTTCTAACCACAAGGATGATCGAAGCAAGGGAAAGGAGCGAAGTGCCGACGACGATGTGAGGGTAATCTACCGCCATTATGCGACGCTCTACTTTGTGTGAGTATCAACATTCCCCGGCGACTGACTCCAGTTTTGTGGTGGATGGAGCAGAGTCCGAGCTGGGTATTCTAGACCTCATTCAGGTACAATGATTGCAGTAGATGCCCTGGAGAGTGGTTGATGCGACAGGTCTTTGTTGAGTCCCTAGATAGAGCATTCGAAAATGTCTGCGAGCTGGATCTCATCTTTCACTTCGACCAGGTGAGTCAATTCATCTCTGTGGAAGCCAAACTTATCAGAGGTCCACTACGTTCTAGGGGAAATCATACAAGGGGGTCTAGTGTTGGAGACGAATATCAACGAGATCTCAGCCTGTGGTGAGTCCAAAGGATCTTCAACTCACTCACAGCAGTCCGAGCTTCAACATCAAACAGGAAAGCCTCTGCCGCTTCAGCCAACCCACTCTTACCCTCCATGCTCACTGTCCCAGGAGCTAGAAGGGGAACAGGCTCCGACGCCCCCAGGCGCTGGCTTTCCGCTATGGGCGTGTAAAGGATGTATGAGTGTCGCCGACGAATTCATTGTTACAAAGGAAGACCTGAAGCGTTACACGTTCACTGATATTCTCTGACTCCATCCGTCCCTTTGGGGCACGATCTGGGGTGTCAGCGTAGCCCAAGCGATCCTTTGGACATGTCAATCTTCGCTCCTTGATCAACCGTCACAAAGGACTACCACCGTTCCCGTGGGAAAACAGCAGCCACCGATTGGAAAGCATGAGTGCAAGAGGATTGTGAACCTGGCGAGCGTGATCGTCTCAACATACCTCTTCCTTAGTACCCCTTGGTGTTTGCTAAATCGATCCATATTCTTACGGCTGTGACCATCCACACACTAGACCACCAATCATGCAATTGGACACCAGGCTCACTCGTCGACAGCAATCCACCACTTCCAGCGGGGCATCTACATTCTTCATCCCCGACGCCTCGCCGATGATCCAATATGGCGACGGCTTCAAATCAAGCTGGATCCCGGGATACGCCCTCCAGTCCGACGGCTACGACCAGACTCTCCACCTGACCTCGGAAAGAGATACAATCTCCTTCAACGTCAGCGGTGAGTCGTTTCTCACCTGTCCGTCCGCTGATCTGCAGCAAGCTCCTTCACTTTTCTTGTCCCCGAATTCGCTGGATGCGCCGCAACCCTCACCATCAACTCCTCCGCCGCGATCTCAGCCTGCGCGGCATCCTCCGACTCCGGAGACATTCCTTTTTCACTTTACAACCTTCCGCTAGGGATCCACAATGTCAAATGGGATTCGGGTCCGATCGGTCCCAACGACCAAGTCATCTTTTGGGGCGTCGACGGCGAGCGTCAAGCCGATCAGACAGTCATGACGAATGTGACCGTCGATAACGCGTACGATCGACCGGGGGACATCGCATTCAGGTTCGACGGATCTTGGTCGGCCTCGAGTGCCGAATCGAATGCCAATTTCAACAAAACCCTCGCAGTGACCACTACAGCGGGAGCTAGCGCCTCTTTCTCAGGAAAGGGTGAGTCTTAGGGTATGTAAAGTCTGATGAAAGGTTCGGCGATCTACGTTTATGGAACGGTCGGTCCAGACCACGGCTCGGCATCGATCACTCTCAATGGCAACTTGGTTGCATCCGGAATGAATCTCACTTCACCTTGGAGTATGCCCTACCAGCTGCTATGGTTTGGCGCCGGACTGGACACGTCGAACCCCATTGATTTCAAGATGACCAACTTGGAAGACAAGAAAATGACCCTCGATTTTGTTGTTCTCACCACTGATGCGCAAACCCTGTCCGCGTTGTAAGTGCACGTCTCCCTCTCTCCCTCTTACTACAGAAACACCTCCAGCAGGAGCGCCGGTTTTCCCTCCACCACTGCAGGCAAAGTCATCCTCTATGGGTTGATTCCTGTGGTAGTTTGTACGCTAGTCGCGTTAGGCGTCATGTGTCTCCGCCGCAAAAGGCACAATCGCCGCGACTCAATCACGTCTCGTGCAGACACCTTTATCACCCGACCAGACTGGGAAAAACGAGGTAGTGCGTGGACCACTCAAAGCTCTCCATCTGTGGAAGAGGTCTTTGTCTCATACGATGAAGGCCGAAGTCATCGCCTCTCCGATCGTCGGCCTTCGACACCAACTGTGACGCATTCGAGCCCATATGCGCCGAGCTCTAGAACGCTTCCCGCACTTCCAGAAGGCCAAAGTATGGCTGGTAGCCCTACAACTGAAGGAGGAACGGGTGGATCCTGGTCTCGCCCCTTGCGAAGCCTTCTCGGCTCAAGCTACGCCAGATCTTCCACCTCACAACCACGGCGACAAACCAACCTACCGCCCTACTCGCCCGGCCAGAACGGGACCTATCTCACCTCGGAGACATCCATCGTGGAGGAAAAAGCGGCCAAGTTGCGCTATGCGGCGGGCATCAATCCGCCCATCGCGGGTCCCTCAAACGCACGGGCGAGCACCAATGCACCCAGCGAGATCATGTCAGTGTTCGGTCAGCCTCCCTCGGAACGACGTGAAAGTGCCATGACAACCTATTCACATCTCCACTCATTGATCCACCCCTCTCCACCTGCCCGACCCACAGTCGACACCAATTTCCGTCACGTCGCCTCTCCCGAATCGGCCATGTCCTCAGAACAAGCCAATTCGGCAATGCCCCTTCTGCGTCAGACTCATTGGCCAGAGCATGCAAAGAGGTCTGTCACGTCGACCATCAGTGATGGATCGGCAGCGAGACCGGATTCTGATATCATCCCATTCGAGGCGTTCATAATGTCCAAGTATGGTGAGTAACGGATATGACGGATCATTTTCAAAGCGGACGACCCTTTTCGCGGAGGCCCGACCCCCGCACTGTATCCGATTGGGCGAATGTTGCGACGAGGTGACAGACTCGATGCAACAATGTTGCACCGTACGGCGTTATTCGGGATACAGAGCGAGACTGCATGCATGGTGGTGGTATATAGCTGTTGATGCATGCACAGAGGAACACTTGTCATTTCCCTTGTGTTGTCTGATTTCTGTCCATTCTGATAACAAGGAGGTTATCGACCTAGCCGGGGGATTGGATTGTTCTGATTGGCTCATCCGGTAAACGGAGTAGATCCTCCCGCCCCGCATCATTATATCACTTCTCATTGCCCCCCTCCCCTTCCCCTTCCCCTTCCCATCCTCACTCGACCCCTTTGTCCTTGGTATCCCATCCCTTCCCCTCTGACCAGATCAGCCCGCCCTCCTCATATCCCCTAACGGTCAATCGGCCACACACACAAACGCATCATGGCGTCAACATTGATCGCGGTGAGTACCCCATATCCGTCGAAGCCCCCTTCAACCCGCCACGCCCCCCCAGTTACAAAAACGTATGAGCTGACACGTCCTTCGTCATTCTTCTCTCATCTCACTCGTTCCCAAATGCACCGACGCCCATCTACCCACCTTCCCATTCCCTACCCACGCCTACAGGATGCCCGCCCTGGCACCCCAGCTGGACAGCCTTCCCAAACGTGAGTCACCCTTGGAAATCCCACTCACACCAGCATCACCGGGTTGCGGAAGAAGCAAGCTGGAACCTCTGGCCCTTTGAAAAAAGTCCTCGTCGCCAATCGAGGTGAAATCGCCATCCGAGTCTTCCGTACCGCCCACGAGCTCGCCATGTCGACCGTCGCCATCTACTCCCACGAGGACAGGATGAACGCTCATCGATACAAATCCGACGAGTCCTACCTGGTTGGCAAAGGAATGGCCCCAGTGGCCGCCTACCTCGCTCAGGACGACATCATCCGAGTCGCACTTGAACACGGCGTCGACATGATCCACCCCGGTTACGGATTCCTATCCGAAAATGCCGAGTTTGCCAAAAAGGTTGAAGACGCAGGCATCGCCTTCATCGGTCCCCGACCAGAGACCATCGACGCCTTGGGAGACAAGACCAAAGCCCGAACCCTCGCTATCAAAACCGGCGTCCCAGTCGTCCCCGGTACCCCTGGACCCGTTGAATCCTACGATAAGGCTTCCGAATTCATCAAAGAATACGGCTTCCCAGTCATCATCAAAGCTGCCATGGGTGGTGGAGGACGAGGTATGCGAGTCGTCAGAGACCAAGAGAGCTTCAAGGAAAACTTTGAGCGGGCCGTCAGTGAAGCCAAGAGCGCTTTCGGTGACGGAACCGTCTTCATCGAGCGTGAGTACACACTGTATCATGGCTGAGAATAGGCTTCCTGGATCGACCTCGACACATTGAAGTACAAATCCTCGCCGATGCCGAGGGAAACACCGTCCACCTCTTTGAACGAGACTGCTCCGTCCAACGACGACACCAAAAGGTATCTTCAAAACCTAATAAACGCTGACCCCAGGTGGTCGAGGTCGCTCCCGCCCCTCACCTCGAGGAATCTGTCCGACAGGCAATCCTCGACGACGCCCTCACCCTTGCCCGACACGTCAAGTACCGAAACGCCGGTACCGCCGAGTTCCTGGTCGATCAGCAAGGCCGACACTATTTCATCGAAATTAACCCGCGTATCCAAGTCGAGCACACAATCACCGAAGAGATCACGGGCATCGACATTGTCGCGGCTCAGATCCAGATTGCCGCAGGTGTCACCCTCGCTCAACTCGGCCTCACCCAAGACCACATTCACCGACGAGGATTTGCCATTCAATGCCGAATCACCACCGAAGACCCCTCCGCCGGCTTCCAACCCGACACGGGCAAGATCGAAGTCTACCGATCTGCCGGTGGCAACGGTGTCCGTCTCGATGCCAGTTCTGGTTACGCTGGAGCGCAAATCACCCCCCACTACGACTCGCTCCTCGTCAAATGTTCCGTCAGTGGAGCCACCTTCGAAGTCGCTCGACGAAAAATGCTTCGAGCGTTGGTCGAGTTCCGAATTCGAGGTGTCAAGACCAACATTCCCTTCCTGATCCGACTCCTGACCCACCAAGTATTCGAGTCGGGCCTCACTTGGACCACATTCATTGACGACACGCCCGAATTATTCAAGCTCGTCCGGTCCCAGAACCGAGCTCAAAAGCTGCTCGGGTACCTGGGCGACCTCGCTGTCAACGGATCCTCTATCAAGGGTCAAGCCGGCGAACCCGGTCTCCGAACCGAAGCGTTCATCCCCGTCATCACCGACAACGCAGACCCCACCAAAAGTGTCGACACTTCCGTTCCATGCCAAAAGGGCTGGAGGAACATCATCGTCAACGAGGGTCCCGAGGCTTTCGCCAAGGCTATTCGAAACTACAAGGGCACCCTTATCATGGACACCACTTGGCGAGATGCCCACCAATCGCTCCTCGCTACCCGAATGCGAACAGTCGATATGGCCAATATCGCCAAGGAGACTTCCCATGCGCTTCAAAACGCCTACTCTCTCGAATGCTGGGGTGGAGCCACTTTCGACGTATCGATGCGGTTCCTTTATGAAGACCCCTGGGAACGATTGAGAACCTTGCGAAAACTCGTCCCCAATATCCCCCTCCAGGCCCTTGTTCGAGGAGCCAACGCTGTCGGATACACCTCCTACCCCGACAATGCCATTTACGAATTCTCCAAAAAAGCCGTCGAGGCTGGTTTGGACATCTTCCGAGTCTTCGACTCGCTCAACTATGTTGACAATTTGAAGCTCGGTATCGACGCGGCCAAGAAAGCCGGAGGTGTTGTCGAGGGAACCGTCTGCTACTCGGGCGATGTTGCCAACCCCAAAAAGACCAAATACACCCTCGACTACTACCTCGACTTGACTCAACAGTTGGTCGACGAGGGAATCCACGTTCTCGGTATCAAAGACATGGCTGGTCTCCTCAAGCCCGAGGCCGCACGCTTGCTCATCGGCGCCATCCGAAAAGCCCACCCAGACCTTCCCATCCATGTTCACTCGCACGACACTGCGGGTATCGCTGCCGCATCCATGTTGGCCGCCGCTCAGGCCGGTGCCGATGTCGTCGACGTGGCCATTGACGACCTTTCCGGTTTGACCTCTCAACCGGCCATGGGTGCTGTCGTCTCTGCCTTGGAACAGACTGGCCTCGGCACAGGTATCTCGCACGAAAACATCCAAGCCCTCAACCAATACTGGTCCCAAATTCGAGTCCTCTACGCTCCCTTTGAAGCGAATGTCCGAGCTTCCGACTCGGGTGTCTTTGACCACGAAATGCCCGGTGGACAGTACACCAACCTGCAGTTCCAGGCCTCGCAATTGGGTCTCGGTACCCAATGGGTAGAGATCAAGAAGAAATACATCGAGGCCAACCAACTGTGTGGTGACATCATCAAGGTCACCCCTTCATCCAAAGTGGTCGGAGACTTTGCCCAGTTCATGGTGTCCAACAACTTGTCCAAACAAGACGTCTTGGATCGAGCTCAACAACTCGACTTTCCCTCTTCGGTAGTCGAATTTTTCCAAGGCTACCTGGGTCAACCTTACCAAGGCTTCCCGGAGCCTTTGCGATCTCACATCATTCGAGGCAAGGAGCGAGTGGATTCTCGACCCGGTCTCAACATGAAGCCACTGGACTTTGCCAACATCAAAAAAGAGCTTCAAGATAAATATGGCCCTCACATCAACGACTACGATGTGCAAAGTTACTGCATGTACCCCAAGGTGTTTGAAGAATTCCAATCCTTCTTGGACAAGTATGGCGATCTGTCAGTCGTTCCCACCCGACACTTCCTCGGCAAGCCTCAGATCAACGATGAAATGACCATCTCGATCGAGCAAGGAAAGACCTTGACGATCAAATTGCTCGCCATCGGACCCCTCAACATGGAGACTGGATTCCGAGAGTGCTTCTTTGAGCTCAACGGAGAGACTCGAGCGGTGGTGATTCAAGACACCAATGCTGCGATTGAGCACATTTCGAGGGAAAAGGCCTCTTCCGAACCAGGAAGCGTGGGATCGCCCATGGTGAGTCACCTGGAGCACCTGGAGAGTTTAGAGCTGATCTTTTAGTCTGGTGTCGTCATCGACGTTCGAGTCAAAGAGGGTCAAGATGTCAAGGCCGGAGACCCATTGTGTGTCTTGTCAGCCATGAAGGTGAGTGGGAATCAAAGTGTACATGCGCTGACTCTGCAGATGGAATCCGTCGTGTCATCGCCAGTTTCAGGCAAGGTCAAGAGGGTCTTGGTGGTGGAGAATGACTCGATCAACCAAGGTGATCTGGTTGTCGAGATTTCCCATTAGAGTCTGTCGGTATAGTATAGAGAAGAGATACGTGTGTGCTTTTTCATTTATCTTGATTATGCAAAGAAGAATGGCAGTAATAAAATGATGTGTGACTGACTGCTATGGCCGAGCGGATCTCGATGAGGTGGGGGGGTCGGTTAGCGGGGAGGTGTAACGCTAGTGCCGAGATCAAACAAGGAGCGCACTAATTAAAAAGAAAAACACCATACGTAGGTAGTTAGAGGGTGTAGTTATGATCGGATGGGGGGGGGGTGGGAGGGGGGAAATACCCCCGACGAGGGGTGGGTGCATGGCGTCAGGTGGCGTCAGGCATCCATGTGCTGCTCTCCCGCGCCCGCCGGGGTTTGGGTGGCGTCTCAATCTATCTATGGGGTATTCAGGGAAAAGGGGATTGAATTGACGCTAGTGGAGCATCATGTGAACCCTGAAGGTAGGGGGGGGGGGGGGGGCGGCGGGCGGAAGGTCGAGAGCGGTGAAAGGTGAAGGGGGGTGTATCTCGGTGTGGGATTTTGGGTGAATAGGGAGCTAGTCGACTTCGAGTCACCCGGGTATCTTGCATCCCTCCACAGTCATCCCAACTTCATCTAGTTACTCTGGACCGACCTTGAACAGCACTCGGTCGTCTCTACAACACCATCTCGCATACTGCTCATCGTGTAGCACTCGAGACAACTTGGCCCAGAGCTCCAAACAAATCGTACCTGTTTCCCCCAGTCTCCGATTCCAATCCTAAGACACACCTTGCTCGTGAGTCCTATCGCATTCGCAAAGAGGTCTCAAAACTGATCCGATCCTATCGCTCTTTCCGACAACTTGCTGCATTCTCCGGCGACGTCTGTTCCTCTACTCTTTTCGGCCTCAATTCAATCTCCTCGAACACCTTTTCGACTGAAACCCCCGTTTCACCTCGGCCTCACATATCTCCCCCTTTCCGGCTCCACGTTTCGATCGATTCTCCCTTATATACAAACCACCACACGCTCCTATCCTCCTATCGTCTTTGCTTGCTTGATTCACTTCAACTCATGCCTTCCCCGCCCGCTCCTTGGACCTCGCCAGACGACACGTTCCACGCTCACGCAATTAGACACTGGTCGTCCGGTGACGCCATGTCCGATAGCTCTTCGACACCAGATTTCGCTTTTGAACCTCCCTCCATGTCAGAATCCACGTCTGCCAACACATTCGACGGCATGACCACGCTCAAGACCCCGACCTATCCAGGATCCGCGACCGGATTCAATGGCGGATTCGCTCAGCCCTTCCCCCCTTACCCCTTCTCCTCGGCATCCTCCTTCAGCTCGACCGGTGGTTCAACCGCTGGCACATCGTTCTCCTCTGCCGAGGCTCTCCCCGCCATCTCGCGCGACTTTGTTCGACCCTCTTCGAGTGAAACACGTAGACCAGCAACCGCGGCCGGCGCCTTGCAATCGTTTGGCTTTGACAAGATCGACAGATCAGTGGATACAATCGACGAGACGACCGAGAGCCTCTTCACCAACCCGTTTGAGATAGAGGACAAAGAAAAACCATCCGAACCGGAATCGATGGACCCTCACTTCGTCCCTGACGCTCGGCGATCCACTTACAACGCGGTCAATGTGCAAACGTCGTGGCACCCAAACATGGATCCATCGGTCCCCAACCTTGCAATGACTTCAGCCCCTCCAAACGTGACCCAATTCAACGGAGGTCTCTTTGGCGCCAACATCCATAACCAGCTCCAACAACTCACCCGACAGCCCTTGGCCCAATCCTATACATCCCGCCCTCAGACCAGCGATGGCCTACCCTCGTACGGCCATATCAACCCCAATGGCATCTCCCTGCCCCCCGCCAAATCTCTGGTCAATCAGATTGATCAGAGCGGGGCTTACTTTCCCAATGGCTACATGTCGTATCGTAACGAGCGGTCGGGACCGCCAGCAAACCCGTCTGTCACTCAACGGCACTATTCCATGAGCGACACAGACAAGTATCAACGTCATGAAAAGTCGACAGACCTGACATTCGTACCGCTGGGTGGTCCGGCACCAAAGAAAAGACCGAGGAGGAGATACGACGAGATTGAGCGTTTGTATTTGTGCGGCTGGAACGGATGTGAGAAATCCTATGGCACCTTGAACCATCTCAATGCGCATGTTGCAATGCAAAAACACGGGGAAAAGAGGCTCCCGACTGGTAAGCCAAAGAACGCGCGACTCCTTCTGACATTCAGAATTTAAGGAAATGCGTAAAACGTGGAGAAAGAAAAAGAGGGAAC
The DNA here is from genome assembly GCA_032158125.1 of Papiliotrema nemorosa. Lineage (NCBI taxonomy): Eukaryota > Fungi > Basidiomycota > Tremellomycetes > Tremellales > Rhynchogastremaceae > Papiliotrema > Papiliotrema nemorosa. The sequence goes on along the minus strand of JASKOT010000008.1, from coordinate 24,637 downwards.
AAGCTGCGGCTGCCGCCAATGCGCAATATATGGCCACGTCGACCACCTGGAACCCCCGACATTCTATATCCTCCGAATCAGAATACGACCGAAGAGACTCGACTACCTCCATGTTTTCCTCCGGATCGGAGTTCGCAAGAGGTTCCATTGGGTATACGCATCCATGGGCAGACGGTTCTCGCCCTAGCACATCCTCGTCAATCGCCTCGTCGGCTGATGGTCGCTTTGCACCTAGTGCTTATGCGCATGGAATGATCAACCCAGCGCCGGCGGTCAGGCGACCTTCGGCGCCAAGTCACATGGCACTGCCAACTCAGGGGTTCCGTGCAGATAATCAGCCCACGCCGACGCCCATGTACCCCCATGGTCGCCCACAATCGCAAGAGCAATTCGCATTCCAACACCTGACAGCTGCCATGCCCATGGCTGCAGGTCAATTCGCTTTTCAACGATAATTTATCAATCCTGTCTCGATAGATCATTGTAATTGATGTGAACATATGCGCAATGTGCATCAATACTATTCATGCACTTATCAACCTAACACAACTGATTGTCCATGACATCCAATGCTTAAACTAACACGTCAATGTCCCTTGTATGCGACAACACTCCGCCCCTGACCAGCACCTTGCCCTTGACAAATGCCAATCCCTCTCCGGCGTAGCTGACTGCTGGAGTGACTTCCACCTCGACTCCCTCGTGCAAAGACGCCCCGGCAGCCTCGAGCCATCTCTTCTGCTGGGCGAGCAAATCACGTCGCGACGTCTCTGGGCAATCCGCCTTGGACCCTGGAGCGTTTTTGAGCGGAGAAAACTCTTCAGCCCTTTCCACCTCCAAGACACACAGGCTCTTGGTATATGGAAAGACGTCAAACACAAACAACTCTAGCTTCATTCCGTTGGGTTCGGTCGGTTTGATAGGTTCCCCGGTCTGGAGGTCAATCGTGGGGATCTTCTTCCTCGCGATGTGGAAAGCCATCTTCTTCTCCATGGCCTCGACAGTCTCCAAAAAGGCCGTCGTGTAGAAATGATTCGCGATGTTGGCGGCTCGAAAGGCGAGTTGACCATCCTCCGTTCGGAGCTCAGCCTTTTCCTTGGACAGTTCAGAATACTCGACCACAGAATAGGCTTCACCCTTTTTGGCCAAGACGCCTACTGATTCAGTGGGTACCGTTTTTCGTACAACCTTGGCTCCGGCGGCGGCGTGTCGAGCAATGCAACAGCCCACAAAGGTCGGGTCGGCGACCCTGACCAGGCAATTGTCGACACAATAGGCGTGAACGTACTGTATGTTGCGAGTCTTCAAATCGGACAGGACGGAGGTGCCGGAGGAATCGTACGGACGTCGCAAGGCGGCATACAGTCCTCCGTTGCCATCCGGCGCCACGGAAATGGTGCAAGGGGTGGAAAGCATGAGCTTGCCATCATCCGACAAGGCAGGTAAAACACCTGGCCCATGAGCTATATCCGCTTCGCGACCCACCTTGTTCGAAAAAGATGACATTGTCCCGGTCGAGACCAAAGAAATTCTTGCTCTCAAAGTATTTGACAGTCTCGGTTCTGGTCGGCCCACTGGTCATGACATACCACCTGATCTTGATGCTATCTGGGTGTTTTCCAGATCGCTCGGCAGCAACCTGTTCCAATCGCAGAATGCGTCCTGCTTGCAGTTCAAACAGGGTCTTTCCGCTAGGCAGGTGAATGTCGTACATGCCCTTGGGACTGCTCGAACCGAGACGAGTACCTTGACCGCCTGCCATGAGCAAGACGGCAACTTCATTGTCGGCAATGGCTTGTAGGCCGATATCCCGCCATTTCTGCTCGTCGGTGGGGTTGTTGACGATCGTGGCACAAGCCGCCTCGGGTAGAGGTAGAACCTCCTCGCCTCGAGCCGGTGAAGGGGTTCGAGATCGACCGATCATGTTGCCGCCAGGTGCAAGGGTATCATCGAGCGGGATAGAATGGGAAGGAGGTGTAATGGCGCCGTCGGCCGCAATGGCATTGGTGTAAATCCTGTTGACTCGATGCACGTCAATGTCGGCTAATTGAGTCAGAAGGGATGCCTTGTCCTGCGCAGATAGCTTGTCAAAGAATGCAAAGACGTGCGATTGGCCGGCGGCGGTGTACTCTTCCCGAAGTTGTTGCTCGTTGGGGGTCGATCTGCTGTGACCGTTGGTGAGAGGTGACATGATAATTGGGGGTATGTGTGGATGGATAGAGTGTCTATATTATAGTGGTTTGCGAGAGGATGGGAAGGCAGAGAAGCGTTGAGAAGGGCTACAGATGTTGGTGGGGGAAGGATAAAGGAAGAGACAGGATAATGATGTCAAGGCTCAGAGCAAAGATGTTTCTCTCGATGGAAGAGGGGGTATACGATGTCTGCCGTGTTGATCGGACTGAGCGCCGTGTGTCGTGATTCGAGTACTTCGTAGTATACACTGGAGAGAGAGAGAAAGAGAGGGGACGAGGGAGGATGAAGGTGAAGGGGGGATCAGGGAATGGGATGAAAAAGTCAACAAACGGGAAACTCGGATGATGAAACGAGGTCAGTCTTGTTCACCACCTGCTGCACAGCTTCATCATGCCATCCTCCCAGACGTGGCTGGTAGCACTGGCTATCCTCGCACTCTCTCAGCGCATACTCAAATCTCGCCCTCTTCCAAGCAGAGAAACCATCATCAAGCCAGACGCGGAAAGGGTCGTTCTGCTTGGCGCGAGCTCAGGTGTTGGACGGGATCTCGCTCTGGCTTACAGCAAGAGACGGGCACGATTGTGGGTATTTCACCCTTGACAGAGCTCAGACAGGCTGCTTTTCGCTCGGAGACGAGATGTGCTCGAGCAGGTCAAGCAAGAGTGCCTTGCCCTCGGTGCAGCCGACGTGATTGTGGTGCACGGGGACATTACGTCCCCGAGTCACCTCGTCGCCGTGCGAGAGAGGGTCATAGACGGTGAGTGCCCTTACAACTCCGTTGACAGCAGAATGGCAAGGTCTGGATACGCTACACATCCTCGCAGGCGTTCCTTCAACCTCAACTCTGCTGGATATTGCTGGAGCGCCGCTCGCCAAGGCGACCTCGGGAAATCGTCTAGCGACCAAGGCATTTACTACCGACACTCAAATTGATAATCTACAAAAAGTCGTAGACGAAGCTCGAGCATGCAGCGAGATCAATTTCATCGGTACGACGCTAGCTCTTGCAACGTTTTTGCCGCTCTTGTCGAAATCCAAGTCGCCAGTCCTCCATCATCTCTCCTCTGTGGCCGCCACAATCCCTGCGCCTCGAAGAACAATTTACGCTGCGACCAAGGCTGCTGCGTTGATGGCCGTGGAAAGCTGTAGAGTGGAATGTGAGGGGATCGGTGTGCGCTTCTTTTCGCTTTTACCCGGGACGATCGATAATGGATTTCGACTCAAAACGGCGACTAGCCAGACCGGGGGTAACTGCGAGGTCCAAGGTGGGGTCAAGCATTCGTACGAGAACCTTTTGTTGGCTCCTGAACAAGGTGAGTACTGGTGATGGAATGGCTAATCATAGTGGTGGCCACGATACTCCAACACCTCGCTATCAACCCCAGTCCAGCACCATTGATCCCGTATTTCCCGTTTGACCGTATTAACAGTATAAGAATCCCGCCTCGACCAGTGGTTCACATCCCGTGGCTTTATCGATTGGTCACGTTTATCGGCGGGACGCCGTTGGGATGGTTATGGGTGGAGCCAGCGGCCAGAAAAAAGTATGCTATTTGACAGGATACATGGTCACAACGCTCTACATGACTGTTCATTAGCAGGGTTCAAGCGGCTAAGACGCACCTGAACAACATCCACCTTGCTCGACTGGAGCATACGGATCTTCCCCCTTTCCTGGTGGTCCCCATACGCTTGGAAGCTGTGAGTCAGGTGACAAATAGTCGTCAATCGTACCATAGGGTCTTTGGTGTTTGTACAATAATTGACAAGACTTTATATGAGCTGGAATGCTGCTATGAGATCGCGAAAGACTCACCTGATACTGGCCTCGCTGACCTTCTTCCTTGGCCTGGCCAAGTCCTCTCTCAGCCTGGCATTGTGTTCTGTCAGCCGACGAAGCTTCAGCTCCGCCATCGACTGCTTGTGTGGTCTTGCCGGGATCATATCGGTGGGATATTTGATGGAGGAATGCAGTAACAAGTTGCTTATTGTTGTGCATTATAATGTGACCAAACCCGGCAATTACGGGCAAGCGATGTTCCATGTTTTCAGTGTTAGGCGCGGGGAGATCATTAAATTAGGCTTGCGAGTCACCCTGTGGGCACCGCCTCGAACGCCAAGAACGACACGTCTTGCCACCCAGAGAGGTGTGTGACTGACAACCCAACCGCAGACATTTCAAGTCACCCAACAGTCTCAAACATTTCACCCTCCACCTATAATGGACAAGTCAAACTACGGCAACTACCCTCAACAGCCACAACCATCATATAATGGAGGCGGAGGTGGTGGGTCCGACATGTACCAAGCGTCGGACGGGAAGTGGTATCCCAGGAGGTAGGCTCAGATGTGCATGGCGGCTCTGACGTCTCAGTGCAATGCCCCAGAACTACCAACCCAACCAAGGGTCGTACTAGTGAGTAAACTGGGAGACCCATGCTGATCGGTAGCGGTCAGCAACCCATGGGCTACGGACAGCAATACGGCCAGCAACAATATGGTCAACCAGTATATGTGCAACACCAACAGGGAGGAGCTGGTGGCGCAGCTGCGGCAGGTGGTGCAGGTTGTCTAGGTACGTTGCAATACCCATGACCAGGCTGACGAAAAGCTGCGCTGCTTGGTGGCATGTTGTGCGGCGCTTGTCTGTGCTAAGTATGTTTAGTGGTTAAGATGATGTTGTACGGAATACATGACTACTTCTTGTCCTGTCCTAAACCCGAAGCACTGCCGTCAACCGACAGTCCTGTATACAAGACTCACTGAGTAGAGGCGACTTGAATTGCCCGTGCCATGGTGGATCGCACCCTGCCGTCTTCCAATGTCAGCAGCCCTGCTATCGTGCACCCTCCCGGAGCTTTCCGTGAGCCAGATTCCGAATCAACGACCTACTTGTGACGGAATCTTTCAATTGTGCTGGGTGCATGTTGCCGTATAATGCCAAACGACCGGTACCTTGTATCGCTAGTGTCAGCTCGGTCTCGCTCGGACCCACTCTGCGCAGCCAGCTCTAGCGCTTCTAGTCGCGGCAACCCCATCATGACCCCACCATCCGCCATGGCTTCGAGAATCAGGGCAACAAACGCTGGCCCGGAACCTGCGACGGCGGTACAAGCATCAAAATGCTTCTCGTCCAGGAACCGACATCTGCCGCACGAGGTGAAGATGGCAAGAATGAGGGCTCGAGAGAGCGGGTCCGATACCGGTGTGACGATGGTCATCCCTTCTCGTATCTATCATCAGCTCGACACCAACAGGTGTGTCCACCTTGCAAGGGGTGTTTGGCATGGCTCTGACGACCACACAAGATTTGGGCACCCAGGATTGTAGTTGAGCAATGGTGACTCCAGCGCATATGGAGATGACGAGTTTTCCGTCCAGCGCAGCCTCCATGCCTTTTTCCTCCAGAATAGTCTTTGCAATGTTGGGTTTCGAGCTAGTGTGAGCGATATACCGGTCGGACTCACCAGATGAGAATCACATCCGATTGTAGGACAGCATCGACGTTTCCCTTTCCAGCTTGCACCTCGACCTGTCCTCCCAAACCACCCATGGCTTCGAAAGTCTTTTTCAGCTTGCGCCCAGTCTCCTCTCTTCCGACCGTAGCAATGAAACGAGACGGCAGGGCGTCATCCGGAGCGTCTAGAAATTGAGAAGCGGTAGGGGTGGAAATGCCAGATGGCGGCTCGGCCATCTGCCCATGCACTTGACGAGAGCGAGTCTCCAGAGAGGTCAAGGTTCCCGAGAGGATGGCCACACCCATTGTACCGCATCCTAGCACGCCGAGAGTATAGCCCATGTTGAACAAGAGTTTTATAAAAGGTGAGAAAACGGTTTGAAGACGCGCCTTTCCATTGTGCAGTTCGACCACCATGATCGATCCAGCCTACCCTCCTATAGTCAAGGGCACATCGTTGATGATCGCCTATCGACTTGACAAGCGTCCTGTCCTCCTCATTGGCGGAGGGAATGTCGCTTCCGGTCGATTATTCTTCCTTCTCGAAGCGGGAGCTCACGTCACATTGGTTGCCCCGAGACCCCTCGACCCGAGCATCGAATACCGGTTGGAAACCAATGCAAACGACATTACATATCTCGATCGCGAATATCTTGGCAGAGAAGACGACATCAAGGTGGAGAACTATGAAATGGTCCTGACAGCCATCGATGACAATGACTTGTCAAAATTGGTCTGGGAAATGTGCAAGGAGCAACGAGTCACCGTCAACGTAGCAGATGTTCCCCCGTTATGCGACTTCTATTTTGGCGCTCAGCTGCGACGCGGACCGCTACAGGTGATGATATCGACAGGAGGTCAAGGACCGAAGATTGGTGCAATGGTCAGGGACATGGTTCTGCAGGCATTGCCAGATAATGTAGAGGAAGCCATCGACGGAGTGGGCAAACTGCGCGGCGATCTGCGGAAAAGGGCGCCAGGAGTAGGCGGAGAGCTCGGGCAGAGGAGAATGCAGTGGATGATCGGCATTTGCGATGCCTGGGGCTTGAGCGAGATGGCGGTATTGAAAGATCCGGCGGTGAGAAAGAGGGTTCTCGATGAGGGGTGGGATCAGGGCAAGATAGTCACACCAAGGCAGGCAGGACTGCACAGTTGGTTGGATGAGCGAGTCGCCGCAGCGGCAGGTATCATAGGAATCGCAGGTGTCGCAGTGTTGATGTGGGTGCGCAAAAAGTAGCATACAGTATCTAACGGTACAATTTGTTGTCATAGATGTATTGGATAACGCTGTTGGGTAGGAGATATTTTATGCTCATACTTCGCTTGACGAATAATCGCACTTTCGTCGAAGAGATATCATTGTAGATGAGTTGTTTGATCACAATCACGTTGCGCCTGTCGTGAGCATGAGATGATACCCGAAACTCACCTATGCTGATAGAGAATATCGTGAGAGAGGAGGAATGCCCAGACATCGGACCCCGCTCGTTCGACAATGAGACAGCCGAAACGGCCCAGGATGATGTGAAGCTACTAGGTGAGCTACGTCAAGAGGTGCGACTTACATCGGGTTCAGACCAGACTCCCGGTTCACCAAAGCTCTCTATCAAATCGCCCCCAGCGAGAAGCATAATCTTGTAGCGACGTTTCTTACCGTCACTCATGGTGAGTCCTCCACCCTGGACATTGAGCATCTCGTTGAAATGCTCCAAGACAACGGCGGTACGAGTGTACTCGGGCTGACCAGCCTCCCAGGGGTCAACCATGAGCCATGTAGAGGTGTGTTCGACTGCCAGCTCGCACATTCGAACTCGATGGATGGCCGGGGCGAGTCCTGCCTTTTTGTAGTAAGATGAACTATAGTCAGCACAACCAACAGGTGGCGCCTACACTGGGGAATAGTAGCCTCCCATAATCTCATATGTCTGTGACTCTAGAATCTCATCTTTGGCCATTTCAAACATCCGTAAATGGAGGTAAGTGGGCGGAGAAAATGATCCACAAGCGATCATAATCAAGGGTATTTTACTTTCATCTGACATGAGCGCTACTCGGACTTGATTGACCTACCCTTCATCCTCGTACGTAACCGATGACGGGGAAAGCGATAAGCTCCTGCCTCGCCTGGCGCACCCAATAGGTACTCTTGAGTACCGAAAGCTGCTTGCGGTGCATTCGCATCTGCGTCTGCCTCTCCATCTGATAGACCTGTCAGGGCGTCATAGCCTGTCTCCTTATCCCGGAGACGACTGCTCCTTCGGTTTCTCATCGCTACGTGCGTCTCCAACGCCGACGGAGGGTCTTCCGGTGATGAGGAGACATTGGAAACGGGGGGCGAATCACGGGCAAGACTGGGTGGTGGTGGGTGCTCGCGGGTCGGTGAAGGTGGGACAGATTCATCGTCGGGGGGTTGACCAAAGAGATAGCCCGACACCAATCGTCGACTGCGAGATGTAGATAAAAACTCGTCGGCCGAAGAAGTGGCCTCGCGATTGGACGCTGGCCGACTAGGCATTGAGATCAGGGGAGCAAAGCCCGTCTGCTTGACGGGGAGGCGAGATGTTTCCGGAGGGGAAGGGGAATCGAGCGACAGATGGTCGGGCTCGCGGGTACCATGTTGTGATGCCGGGGCAAAGGGTGGCCTAAGGTTAGCGATTCGAGTAGAGGGTGAAACTTGCGAATCATTGTGAAAGCTATGCAATCCCATGGCCGGCAAGACTGGAGCTGGGGACTTAAAGCCATCTCTGGCTGCCGGGATCTTGCCAGACATGAGGTGTACAAAGGTGATGGGGTGAAAGAACAATGTCGGAAGATACCATGGGGGGATGGTGTTATTCAATTACCGAATGGCACTCGTCCGCCCTCGGACATATGAAAAAATCGCGGACCTATTGTAACGATTGCGTCTACCAAAAGTCTAGATGTAGCCTACACCTCCACGCCTCACCAAGCTCTGCTGTGGAATTTGTTGCAGCTCGCGAAGCATGCCCATCATGCCCAACCATAGCAATTCCTCCTCCAATCTTTGTCTTCGAGTGCCTTCCATCTTTGGCCACTTGCCCGTGGCTAGCCGGCAACCTAAGATATGATAGCTACTCGCATCCCTAGCCAACAGTACCACGAGAGCCGTTATGCGCCCTCCTCCGTCATGCTCTTCCACCTGAAGTCTCGGTGCATTACGTCGGATGCTCAGCGAGGTCAGAGGGGACAAGGGCGAGGGGAACGGGCGGAGTTGTATATATTGGTTTCGCGTAGCCGCTCGCCTTCTTCCCGGATCGCCCAAGGGTGGTGTCGTGAGTTCCGGTTGCGATGGGGTCGTAACGTACATTGACTTGAGATACTCGTCACTGTCGTCAGACTTGCACACCTCCCGACTATGCGTACCGCAGAAGGCTGTCGAGATCATAATCAGAATCGCTATCACTGCTCCCATCCGTCAGATCTGGCTTGGGAGTCTCGTCAAGTTGACTCGCAACAAATTGAGCTAGGTTTCCACCTGCCCTCGCAAGATCCTCCCAGTTTATGACCACCGAGTCGTTTCGAGGAGGCCGCTCCAAGCTAAATCCAAATTCTACTCTGATGAGGATGTTGCTGTTCGAGGTGGGACAAGATGTCGTGGTCTTGGATAACAGCAAGGCAGTAAATGGTGGAACAGCGTTTGGCCTGACTCTCGAAGGCCCGAACGGGTCAAACATCGATGTTGGCTGCACAATATGATCGATACGGGGGGGCATCACTGCCAGGTGTTCATTGCGATTCGGATTGACCTTGAGCGACTTATGCTTGAGATCCACGCTTATTTGGTGTCGGAGGGGAAGCAAGGGAGGTGTCGACAGCTGGTCCAAGGAAGATTTATGAGGAAGCCTGGGCGTACTGGGGACATTTGACAAGGCTTCTGCAGGAGTTCTCACGATCTGAGCACCATTGCCGAGTCGAGCACCACCCGCAACTAGCGGAACCGGCGGTGCGTCAGATCTGAGGGAGAAGAACCACTTTGGGGACTTGGGAGGGCGAAAGTCGAGAAACGTGTCATTGGAGAACATTGTCAGTAAGTAAGAGGCGATAGAGAGAGAGGAGGGGTATATACGTCTTCATGAAGTAAAGCACTTTACAAAGGACCCCCCTTGTCTCCCTTGTCATAGCTCAATCTTACACCTTTCGCTGCTTGGCCAACGCGGACAGGTCCAAAGGAGGAAACTCGGTTCCCTCTGCAGGCTGAGCTTGCTTTCGGTTGGAAGGAGAGGCCATGTCACTGTCATCAGGCGGAGTCATACCTGAGGATCATGCTCACCGTCGAAGCTCTACAAGCACAGTCTCGAGGGTGAAATCTCGTTTCCAATTGGCAATGCTCGCGACTCGAGCAAAGTTCACCTATCCTTAGCTTGTTTCATGGCTAATCCTTACCAGTCCAGAAGGATCGACACAGGGGAGATTGATGCGCGATTCGAATTTGACCAAAGGGGGCACGTCTGGTCCATCAGATCTGGACTTGCAGGACAGCTTACCGGGATAGCGATCACCACAATAGATGCTCAGGGAGAAGATTCGATTCTCGTATGCGGAATGAGGCGGGCCGAGGATCGTGCCGTTCCACTCATACATGGCAATGTCTTCACCATCCTGCGGGTTGGATGATGTCCCCAGACGATAGCTCACCTTGAGACCGTAGCTGCAAGAGCCATCCCCGATACCTTTCTCGCCGTGCTCCAGCTCTGAGAGTAGACGAAAACTCCTGGGAACTATCATCAGCTTTCCATCGTGTGGTTTTGCGCACCTTTGGCCATGGTTGGATCGCTTGTCAATGGGTAAGAAGAGAAAGGCAGTTGCAGAGTGACGATATCAATTGCGTCTAGGAATTACTTACGTAATGTTTTTTTCATGTCTCTATGTTTCCTGGTCTTCCGGGTCGCATATCTCCATGCTCACCATCGAATCATGGATACCCTGTTAGCTGAGATCAACGCCAAGCGAAAGTCTTCCTCTGAGGATGCGGGACCCTCCCGTAAATACATGAAGAGGGGTGAGGTCGAGGCCGAAAAGGAGGCGGCAGAGGCTGCAAAGGTCGCCGAGGCCAAAGCTCGTCGCGAACGCCTTCGCCTGGAGACTCAGGCTGTCAAGATGCGCAAAGAGGTAAGCTATATGTGAGTGTTTGCAAGCTGACTTGCAGGCAGAGGCTGCTCGCAAAGAAGCCCAGGTGGGACTGTCCTCCACCGACAATGAATCGTTCAACATTAGCGCCGAAGAGTGCATCCGACGGTTACGAGCCAAAGCTCAACCTATCCGACTGTTTGGCGAGACCGACAAAGATCGTCGATTGCGTCTTCGAGCTCTTGAACTTCTCGATGAGCGAGAGCTAGGTCAAAACGACTTCAAGCGCACGCTACAGAGCATGGAGGAATCCATGGAGGAGAAGACGCTCCGTCAAATGGCAGACTCGGCTCATTCCAAGGGCAAGGAGAGAGAGGAGAAGCGTGTCGATGTAGGCGTGCTAGATCTTGCATTAGTCAAGGAGGACCCAAACAAGCTGTATCCGATCATATACTATGCTCTTAAGGTTCGGTCCTGTCTCTAGACTCTGCTGATGCCAGAATGTTTTGAAGGAATGGGAGGATTACATGGACGCTCGTCCTGACGACATCAAACGCTCTGGACAGGGTAAAATGGCTTTAGCGACTCAAGTGTCTTCTGCGCAAAATCTCAAACCTCTGTTTCGCCAATTGCGCTCAAGGGTAAGGTTATACCTGTTCTGACGCTGAATGCAGGACATGCCTCCAGATGTTGTACGAAATATGGCGGAAATTGTGCACTATATGCAAACTCGCAGCTACCAAAAAGCAAACGATGCGTACCTGCGACTTTCTATAGGTACGGCAGCTTGGCCTATCGGTGTCACCTCGGTGGGTATCCACGAGCGATCGTCCCAGGACAAGCTCTATGTAGACAAGATAGCGCATGTTCTGAACGATGAGGTCTCCCGCAAATGGATTCAATCCGTCAAAAGGTGGGTACGACTGCGAGAGAACGTCGCTCACGATAGGCTATTGACATTCTCTCAGACAGTTAGACCGCCAAAGGAGATTTCACAGATGATGGGCTAGTCGTATAGATTGAGAAACGCGTTTTGTACATTTTTGACTTCCCTTCATGACTTCACTTGAACCCACCGACGTGTCCTTCAGGTATGGTCCTTGACAGCATCGATAGACTGATGCAGATGTCAGATCATTCGCCCTACATGGCAACTGACCCCCCATGTCCACAGGACTACCCGAACCCGTCTCGCACAGAGTCTTACCTCGCTTTGCCTTGAAATCGTGTCTCGCGACTTTCACCTCTATACATTCGATCATGTTGCTCGATTGCCCTCTCCAGTCATTCGACGAGTCTTGACTCGTGTTGCAGCCGATCGAGGATACGACTTGCGCACTACGTCTCCCGTCTACAGTCCCGATATTGCGACAATATGGTCTTACAGCGCCGTCCTTGACACTCCCTCCGCCCTGACCCTCGCGTTGTCTATCCTGCCTACCCTGTATCACTTATCCCCCCAACATCCACTTTGCCAAATACCCTCTCTTTCAAATGTGCATCAGAATGCCTGGGACTTCCTGACGACCCTATCGCTCGACGGCATAGATGACCTCGTCAATGACACCACAATCCAGTCGGTCCGGCATTGTGTGCACCTCACTGTTCTCCGAACAAGGGGGTGCAAGATCACCGATACTTCTGTGCGTCTCCTAGCCGGGGCGCTCGATCTTCCTCACCGACGTGGGATGTGCCATCTACGCGCCTGGTTCATGCCAGGATGCCGAAGCATCTCCGATGGCTCCATGCGTTCACTTGCTCGTTGGCCTGGTCTAGTCGCGATTGATCTACGCGATACCTCCGTCACGGAATCCGGACTAGACGTCTTCAACCGATACTCTCGATTATACTTTGCTGGAGCCAACGCCGACATGCAACCTTGCACTCCAGGGCTCGAAGCGATCTTCTCGGCTCCGCCAGCCGACACGCTGGACCTCCTTCGATCGACGTTGATGCCGGGTCGCCAATACTCTGCCCTTCACATCGTTCCGAACCCTCTTACTGCAAGTTCTCGACCAGAGTCCAAACCTGCAGAAGAGGGTGTTCGTCATCCCGAAGTCGGAACTCTTATCGGACGAAGCGCTACAGTCAAGGTGAATTATGTGCGTGCGCAGCTTTCGCCAGCACTACCCATACAGGGTGCGCCATCATCGCGTGTCAAAAAAACTACCTTCGCGTATAAGAAAGGTGGCTTTGTCCCGTGCGGTACCCCAAGCAAGAGACATTCGGATGTCCGCCATCAAATGGTCCGTATGGTCAACTGTGAATGGGAACAGCTGGTCTGGACATCTCATCGTTCCAGCTGTAGCAGTACGATCCGCATGAAAGCGACGCGCGATCCGAGGGTGTCGACGCAGGTCCAAGCCGACTCGTCCAGGCAGACTAGACTCGACGCGGCGCAAGCTCATCCCGATGCTGGTCAGAGTGGGAAGCGTCGTCGCTTTGATGCGCCTGCCAGTGCGAAGCCGACTAGGAGGGGAATGAAGATGTTTGCCAAGCCCCCGTAGCTTTCGCCTCTGCGACGCCTTCAAGCAATCGCCCAACAGCTGGACGGATGTCATTCTGCCCTTGAGGCTGAAATTTGGCGTCTCGCAAGAGTTATGATCGCATGACAGCAGGCCAAGCTCAATCCGCTTTGCCAACCAGTGGCCTCCGACTGGGAGGACGCAATGCAAACTTGATGCACTCCCCAAAGAGCATATTGCCTGACATTGTCTGCGTAAGCTCGACTCAAAGATTGCATTGGTGCGAGCCTCATTTCGTGACTTTACGGCGAAAGGCGTCTGTGATGACTATTTGGCCATCTTCTGATAGATAACCTTTGGTCCTAGCTTCTCCAGCGCTACTACCCAACGTGACGGCGAAGACTTCTCCGAGGATTTCACCGTTTTCGGCCTTCACGACGTTTTCGAAGACAACTCAGTCGTCAAGAATTTCTTGAGCTTGCCCGTCGAATCCCATATACATGCATATAAAAGCTCCTATCGTTGGGCATACAGTGCTGAGTTTAGTACATCCACGTTTTCGTCTCACAGACTCACCTGAGTATCCACGCTTGCATCACATTCCATATCACTTTCCACACAACAAATCTCGGTCCTCCCGACATGACATGTACGACTAGATAGGACAGCATTTGCAGCACGATAGCCGCCTGGGGTCCTAGAAGTGGGACTAGTCTTGCTGCCAAGCTCCCACCTACATAATACGGTTTACCTTGGAGGTTTCTCACAAATGGTATCCTGACTCCCCGCAAGGTCAACGCCAAGAGCTCGAAAGTATGCACCATGAGATTCGGCGGGCGTTTCGTCAGGTCTTTTGGCAACTCTTGTTCCTCTTTGTATACTGCCAAGGCATTCCTAAAACAAGTGAAGAATACCTGACTCATGAGTCACGAGGGTGTGCCGAGACCTACACTGACATGAGCGGAACTCATGGCACCGCTCGCCTTTTGCATGTTTGCGAGGGCGGCTGAACTGCCGGCTCGGATCCCGCTATCAGGCGATGGCACGAAATGGCCACCATCTTCTTCGTATTTGCGCGGCATACTGTTCGATGGCAAGCGACCCGTGTCGATGGGCTGTTGCGAGAAATTTGGCCATTTTGAGAGTCAAGTGAAAGGTTAGCAACATGTCATTATCCTTTGTCCGGCAAAGGCTCTTGAGGGGTGAGATTGGGGTTCAAACACTATGCATTTCAAGGGATCCGTCAAGCTGCGGCGGCCTTCTGCTGCTCGTATTTAACGTAGAAAGCGTCTCGTCGGGCCACTGATGATCAGTGGTAAAAAGTGGTAGTCTGCTCACTTGAAGGCATGTGGATGCCGTACCTGGATGTCAGCCATGATCGGAAGACAAGTAACTCACCAGTAAGCGTAGCCAAAGGTCGTACCCAAACCAAGACTGGGCAATAAGCGTTAGCAGATGATGGGTACATACGCAATGGAGAGGTCGGTAATGAGCTGCTTTCGAAGCTGAAAAGTCAGCAAGGTGGACCAGGGGATGCTTGTTGGCTCGGTGCATACCTTGCCAACAATGGGAGCAATAGCCATGATGCTGAATGTAGGGATATACAATGGATGGGTGATTGAATTGGACAGCGAGGGGATGGTGTCGTAGAGTAGGAACGGGATGAATAGGAAGAGAACCCGCAGAAGCAAGGTCAGGCTCATTTCAAGGGGTGTGAGCTTGTTCGCCACCGACCAATAGTCACACCCACCCGTGTCAGCCTCATCTTAAAGTGGGAGGATGATAAGAGGTTTCCCAAGTCGGTCCCAACCAACAATCCCCCCCCCCCCCCCACCTCACCGTCATTTCCCCCCCCCTCCCATTAGCCCGTCGCGCATCCTTGGAACCTCGCTCATCGCATGCCTTCTACTTGACTTCTGACAATCAACCTTTTCAAACGTCCAGGCATCAGTTTTCGGACCCATATCTCTCTCTGCCTGTCTAGTCAAGTTGGTCTCGACGCCCACCTCGCAGCCAACGGTGATTCACGCTCGCTCCGATTGAGCCAAGCCGCCGATCACCCATCCTTACTTTTGTTCCACCCTTTTTCCCCTCTTCGAGCATACCGGCATTACCCTTTACGCTCGGACAGATCTCATCTCGCTTCAAATCCTACGCTTGATCGATCATGGACGTAGACAATTCATCCCAGTGGCGCTTTGCCCAATGCTTTGGTGACAAGGGCGAAGTCGAGGATATCACAGAGGGTGCGTCTCCCTTTGTCACTCGTCCTGATTGTATAGCCGATATCATATCGACCGTTGAGTTTGATCATACGGGTGATTACCTCGCCACAGGAGACAAGGGCGGGCGAGTGGTGCTGTTTGAGCGCAATGAACAGGTAAGCAGTTCAAAACAACCGATTCGTCTGACCAGCAGAAGCGCGGATGCGAGTACAAATTTTATACCGAGGTCAGCTGAACGCCCTCCTCCCTCTTCCCTATCAACTGCACACTCCTATTCTGACAGCCAGTTCCAATCCCATGAGCCTGAATTCGATTATCTGAAATCACTCGAGATCGAGGAGAAGATCAACAGAATAAAATGGTGTAAACGGCAGAATGCTGCTCACTTCTTGTTGAGCACAAATGGCAAGCCCTTCTTTGGTCTCACTTGCTCATCACACAGACAAGACGATCAAGCTGTGGAAAGTCTTCGACAAACAGATCAAAGTCGTGGCCGAGAACAACCACTCCGATGGACAACTCGCCGGTGGAAGCTCGCCAGCCCAACCTCCCCGATTGCCGCGAATGACCACACATGATTCGATCACTGCCGCTGTCCCGAGAAAAGTCTACGCCAATGCTCACGCCTATCACATCAATTCCATCTCCGTCAACTCGGATGGCGAGACGTATATATCAGCTGATGATCTACGTATCAATTTGTGGAATCTCAACATCAGCGACCAAAGCTTCAGTACGTCTCGAGCTTGGTTTCGGCTAACGGCAGACATTGTTGACATCAAACCCGTCAACATGGAAGAATTGACCGAGGTCATCACTGCTGCCGAATTCCACCCCATTCACTGTAATCTCTTCATGTACTCCAGCTCAAAGGGCACTATCAAGCTCGCTGACATGCGGGAGTCGGCCTTGTGCGACTCCCACGCGAAACGTGAGCTGCTTGTAGCTTCGCATCTGACCGCAGTTTTTGAGGAAGAGGAAGATCCGACGCAGAAGTCATTCTTTTCCGAAATCATCTCGTCCATATCCGATGTGAAATTCTCCCGAGACGGCAGGTATATATTGTCGCGAGACTACCTCACGCTCAAAATCTGGGATATCGCCATGGAGAACAAACCCGTCAAAACCATCAACATACATGACCACTTGAGGCAAAAGTTGTGCGATTTGTACGAGAATGACTGCATTTTCGACAAGTTTGAATGTACCTTTAGCGGAGACGGAAGGTGCGGATTTCAATCTGCTCAAAGCTAATGCTCAGTCAAGTCTTAACAGGGTCCTATCACAATTACTTCCGGATATACGATGTCAACGGTGACAATGATGTTGTGTTGCAAGCAGACAAGTCGGCTTTCAAGGCGAAAAAAATTGGTGGTGCGAAGAGCAAAACTCCAGGCAAGAAGGACGGCCTGCAGACCGAGGGGATCGACTTTGCGAAGAAGATTGTACGCTTTGTAGCAAGTGCTTAGCTGACACCTAGCTCCATGCCAGCTGGCATCCGAGGGAGAACACCATTGCGGTGAGTTTAAAGATTATCATACACATGCTCATGACTTACGACAGATCGCTGCCACGAACAATCTGTTGGTCTCAATGATCTCTCGCCACTGACCCTAGATTTCTGTATTCGACATTATCATAAGATCATAGAGATCGTCCCGCGTATCACGAGCCATGTTGCCCTATACCCCTGTTCCCATGATGATATCCGCCCTCTACGTCCAGCGGACCGTATAAATACCCATACCTTTTCATAGACGAACATTCAGGAACGACTCCCCCGGCGGAGGAGATGTCGGCGACACGAGATAAGAAGAAGATTAATTTTAGAACACTGGGATTTGACAAGGCGGAGATGAATGTGTCCTGTCAAGGGGCCGGAGGTGTGAGCCGATGTAAGGGGCCCAATCGAAACGAGACGACGAACAGGAGGAAAGAAGATGCATCATCTACGTGCGACAAAACTCTCTCTACTGGTGGGAATTTTGATTCCGTCTTCAGCCCTTTGCGGGGATAAACACGACCGACGACGCGAATGACTTTGTATTGCTCTTGACCTTTTCCATCCACCTTACATCGGTCTATTGCATCACATCCTGTTCTTTTTGGGTGATTCACGGTCACCAGTACGGGCCGGATTCATACCTTGGAGAGAGGAATCGTATGGAAGCTCGACGGATGTACCCCATCGTTGTGACTTCGATGACTCGCCCAAGTCGACTCTCTCCCTCGACGCCCGACCTCGATCTCCACATTGCCTCTAGCAAGGACATCGAGCTCGACAATGACGACGAGTCGTTTGAGATACCCGATTTTCACTTTGACTGGTTGAAGAAACCGATCGAGCGACCGCCTTCTCCCGCACGTTCTTCAGCTACACCTCCTAGCCATGTCCCAAAGTCGATCGCCTCGTCCGCATTACACGATTCTCACCGCATAGTCTCCTCTTTGCCCCGAAGATTATCAGGTGGAAGCCATGGCAGTCCATCCTATCGAGCAACCTTGGATACACCCAGCAGTGGTGACAGTGTTTCGTCGAAGAGCTACGGCGCGCGGCCCTTTCAGAGAGTCGTCTCCGCGCCTCTGCAAAGCGGACGTGCGGCGATCGATAACGCCTCGTTTGCCACGCCAGCCACAAGCGAGCGTCATTTGATAGGCCCGGCATCAACGACGAGAAGACTTGGAGGACTGTCGAGGTTTGGGGGACCGGCGCGGCGGGTTGCCGTGCCCGAGCTAGAGGAACCTCAGCAATTTGAGCTCGAACAGGAATCGGACCGTAAGTGACTTGTCATTCGGTGAACTTGACTCATCTATAGCATCTCTTTCAACACATTCCTCATCCCCAGCTCTCGACGCAGATAGTCGAACATTGCTTCCTCGGCCGATCGACGAGGAGTTCCGCGGTCAAACGCAGAGCCGTGCGCCGCCATCTTGGGCAATGACGGAGCAAGAGAACCAGCCGCGAAGCCTTCAAGCACATGGGACACAGCCTCGCGAGCCCCCTCGCGAGCCGCTCCGTCCTGCTCTGACGGTGCCAGTCTCTGCACCACTTGAGCTTCGATCAGCTAAGCCGATCGAAGCCCGACCTACTACAGTTCCCGAGATTCGCACGGTCGAAAATGCCCCGGCAAATGTCCCAGTGCCTGCGTCGAGCGGTGGCAAGCGATCCTATATCGTAAGAAGCTCTTCACTTTCCGTGCTTTGCTAATAGTCGAGGTAAATGGCATGCTGTACGATCGGGTAGGGGTGATAGGGAAGGGCGGATCGTCCAAAGTCTATTCCGTCATATGTCCAACGAAGCGAATCATCTACGCTCTCAAACGAGTCCTCCTGGATCGAGCCGATGCCGAGACTTATCAGAGCTACACCAACGAGATTGAATTGCTCAAGAGGCTGCGTGGACATGATCGGATTATCCAGCTCATGGATCACCAGATCACCCATGCGCCCAACGGGCGACCCAAAGTCCTGATGATGGCACGTTTCTTTGAGAGATTTCCCCTGATAGCAGATCATGGAATGCGGCGAGATCGATTTCGCCATGTTACTCGAAGAGCAACGCGGGAAACCACCCAACATGCATTTCGTTGGATTGTATTGGGAGCAGGTGAGTACTATAAGTCTGTCTTTCTCATGTTAGATGTTGCAGGCTGTCCAAGCTGTCCACCAGGAGAATGTTGTGCACACGGATCTCAAGCCGGCAAACTTTGTTCTGGTTAAGGGAAGATTAAAGATCATTGACTTTGGCATAGCAAAGGCCATTGCCAATGATACTGTTAATATTCAACGTGATCAACAGGTAAGATGCGCACCTTGGTTGCGACTGACCTTAGATTGGCACTGTCAATTACATGTCGCCTGAAGCGATACAGCGTATGAACAATCAAAAAGTCCTCAAGGTGAGTTATTGCGCGTTGACTCAACAATTCATGTCCAGTTGTCTTATCCGAGCGATGTCTGGTCTCTTGGCTGCATTCTTTACCAGATGATATATGGCAGTCCGCCCTTCGCTCATATCCCCGGCGGGCCCCTAACAAAGATGAGCGCTATAGCGGATCCACGTCACAGCATATCGTACCCGAAAACATCTCGACCCGACTGGAACGATGATGCTCCCGCTGTGCCAGTCGGGCCCGCGGCTGTTGCTAGCATGCGAGGCTGCCTTTCCTACAAGAAAGAGACCCGTCTGACGATTGAACAACTCCTGCAACACCCTTTCCTCCACCCGGCATCTGGTGAGCACTAGAACCACTACACCGCTCAAGCTTCAGACTTCCCTCCACCTCCAGAATCTACCACTATCACCGCGGCCCAAATGAAGATGCTGGTCGACTTTGTGCTCACTCAGCATGGTCTGCCGAAACCCCCTGAGCGTGATTCGACCGCAGCGGTGAGTACCTCTTCAACTATATGATGGCATCTGACCCGGCAGGATCTTTTTGACCAATTGAAAGAGCAGAATATGACGATGCAATTGTAACATCTCTTGGTATCCTTGGTAATAATACATCAACATGTTGGTTGTACACGATATGCACGTATAATCGCCCAAGGCGGCTCACCACTTTCGGGCGTTTGGCATGATTTGATGGTACAAGCCTTGCTGTGCGATATCTTGTTCCGGGTAGATCCCGATGAGTGGCTGTTCGTATTCGCCGCCTTCCGGAACGACTGGTAGAGGCCGGGCAGAGCGATGATCATCCTCTGATGAGCTTATCCAAGGTGAGAGCAATTGTCCATCAGCCGTGAGGATCGGCATGTGGGAGTGATCCGATCCCGGCGAAGGTGCAAGTCGGACGGACTGCAAAGGGGATGAAAGGCTGCGAGGGTAATATCCGGTGTTGGTGATAATTAGAGGTGCGTCCACCCGCGAAGCCATGTTCTCCGCTGCGAGTGATTGGGCATCCGACCTTGATCTACGCCACTGTCTGACGTACACTATGGCCAGCACGGCCAGCACGAATGCGCCTGCTGGTCAGCTGCTTCCCTCGGTGACACCTGCTCACACAATGCGCTCGCTCCAATGATGAAGTATTTATCCTGCTTGGACAGAGTTACGCAACGTCGCCCTTCAGAATCGTACATGCTTCCGCTCTTACGAATCAGTCCAGTCGCCTGAGATGAATCCTCACCGCATCATCATGAGGTGCGCAACTTGATCTCTCATGTATTGTGATTGGCATGGTAGATGTCAAGACTACTCGACATCGCTAGCAACTCGATGGTATGTATGTATACGTCCATCCTCGGCTTGTCAAGCCATCCAGCGTCCCTCGGCAACGTTGACTTGAAAATATCCCATCAGATGGTTTCTTCGGTGGCTGAATCGTGATCAGGCTTTTCGTCTGGGCATTGCCCAACATGCCCTTTTTCGGTCTACTCTCTGTCAGCATGCCTGGCATGGGCCACTTCTTGCTGTCGAACGATCAACCTAGATGCATAGAGGAGGCGCGCTACAAGATGACGCACGCCGATCCTGGTCATCCCGAAAGTGAGCGTTCGAGGAGGTGACTTCGTTGGGCCCTACATCAATGGATCTTTGTGCTCGGAGTGAATGCATAAAGGAATCGTTCTGCGCTGCCCTCGCAGCTCAATGCTGGACCGTGAACACGAGCTCGCCTCCTTTGGACTCAACTTTGACCTGCTCCAAAGTATCGACCACATAGTGTGCGCCCAGTTGATCAATCTGCGCTCGAGAGTGAGAGGTGCAGACTGCGATTACGGTTCCGCCCGCTGCGACAGCGGCTTTGATACCGCTAGGCGAGTCCTCGAAGATGACTGATCGTTTCGGGTCGATACCCAGATCCGCCGCTGCAAGCAAGAACGGATCCGGAAACGGTTTACCTCTGGTCAAGCGCGCATCATCTGCAGTCACGCAGACTTTAGGAATTGTGATACTACTGATTAGCATCGAATCACAATCTCAGCTTACTTTGTCCGAGTCAAACAGCCATGACAGTACGTTTTTGCCCCCGAAGTCGCTACCGCGTAGGTGCCGTCTGGCAAGGAATCGATCAATTCTCGCACACCGGGCAAGATGCGAACACTCATGTCTTTGGGGTCATCGATCTCATCGTCTAGGAAGGGCGACTCATTCGTGTATTCGGCTAGATGACTGACAGACGCTGGCAACAAATCATGCGTGGTCGATGGTCCCCGCGAAGCATTGTCTACGCTGCTCGGCGTCACCGGTCCGGTCGACGAGGGTGTAGAAACGGTACTTTGCCCGCAAGCCTCAAGAGCTTCTGAGCGAAAGGAGGATCTTCGTGAGTGCCGTGGATTGTCGGCGAATTCCAGAATAGACCTCTCAAAGACTGACCTATAAGTCATCACCGTGACTCCAAACATACCTTCGACTTCCTGCTCGATGTTCGCCTTGAGCAATCCCGGAATGAGATCTTGCAGATTATCACTTGCCCGACGACCGTGAGTGGCAGCAATAACGACTGCAGGCTCAAGACCCAGCTGTTCGGCTTTGGCAGTCCAAGCTGCTTCAACTGCAGCTATGGAATCCGTGAGGGTTCCATCCTGCTCGTGTGAGAACGGCCCGAGGCTGATTGAACTTGCCATGTCAAAGAGCACGCCATCGGCGCAAAAAGTGGAGTGTTTCGTCATATGTCACAGCTTGGTAAGCAGGATATAGATCCGAGGAGTTGAGAGCGAGATACATGGTGCTCTTCCTTGTGGTCCACATATATAGTGCACGGCAAGGCGCATGTGAGTTGATGAAATGGGCAGCCACGGTCGTCACCATCGGTTTGAGAAGCGCACGCACAATGCAACGACTCGGTCTAAGATCTCACAAGTGTGCTAACGCTGAATCAGACCGAGTCATGTCTTGCGAATTGTGAACATACTGGGTAGATTCAGGCTGAGTACAGTGGCAAACATCTCATTCACCAGCCCGGTTGCACCGTCAACCGGTGACACGCTATTCGCAGGTAACGAGTGAGCTCCATACTGTGAGCGCTACTCGCTCTGTTATGTGTCTTTTCTTTGACTTCACCTTATCTTCCATCCGGTACGCAATGCGCTGGCTGATCCGCCTGATCTTTTCGGCAGCGGGGATGTATGCCGCTGACCCCGCCCCCACATCGCCACATGTGAATGAACGCCGAAAAAGGCCGTTGGGGTTTTGCTGATGTAATCTATTGGCTCACCGTCACCGACTCGAGTTCTCTTCCCACCGTTTCTCCCCCAACATTTACTCATTTCCCCTTCTTCTCGTTCATCTCTTCAACTCGCTACTCTAAACAATCATCAACTCTATCATCAAAATGGGTGTCAAAGTAGGAATCAACGGTTTCGGTGAGTCAAACACAGGCTGTCCACACCTCTCAATGTTGCTGACCAAGCTTAGGCCGAATTGGTCGAATCGTCATGCGGTATGATAGCCCAATATAGTGCCATGACCGTGCGATTGATCATCTAGAAACGCCGTTGAGCATGGTGACATCGACGTCGTCGCAATCAACGAGTGAGTCGTGCGGCCATCGTTCTCTGGGTTGCACTCATTCTACAGCCCTTTCATTGACCTCGAATACATGGTAAGACTCCAGTCTGTCCTCATTGTCTAAGTGCCTAGGTCTACATGTTCAAATACGACTCCATGCACGGTCGATTCAAAGGCACCATTGAACAGAAGGAAGGCAAGCTCTTCATCAACAACAAGCCCATTGTTGTCTACGGCGAGCGAGACCCTGCCAACATCAAATGGGGAGAGGCCGGCGCAGACTACATTGTCGAGTCCACCGGTGTCTTCACCACCATTGAAAAGGCCAGCCTCCACTTGAAGGGTGGCGCCAAAAAGGTGATCATCTCGGCGCCTTCCGCCGACGCCCCCATGTAAGCATTCATGGTCTTCTCCAGTTGACGCCAGGTTCGTGTGTGGTGTCAACCTCGACCAATACAAGTCCGAGTACCAAGTCATCTCCAACGCTTCTTGCACGACCAACTGTCTCGCTCCTTTGGCCAAGGTCATCCACGACAACGTGAGATCCTTCTGCCCATTACAAGGCTGATCCAAGTTCGGCATCATCGAGGGTCTCATGACCACTGTTCACGCTACCACCGCTACCCAGAAGACCGTTGATGGTCCCTCCAACAGTGCGTTTGATCTACTGAATGAACTGACAATCCAGAGGATTGGCGAGGTGGACGAACCGCTGCCTCCAACATCATCCCGTCCTCGACTGGTGCTGCTAAGGTAAGCAAGCCAATGGCTCCTCCTGTGTCTTGGCTCATCCATTCAGGCAGTGGGCAAGGTCATCCCTAGCTTGAACGGCAAGTTGACCGGAATGTCTTTCCGAGTCCCTACCACAGACGTCTCCGTTGTCGATTTGGTTGTCCGAACCGAGAAGGCCGCCCCCTACGACGAGATCAAGGCTGCCATCAAGAAGGCTTCCGAGAACGAGATGAAAGGCATTCTCGGGTGAGGCTGATCTCACTAAAAGGTTTCGTTCACGGCTCACTCATAGTTACACCGAAGATGAGGTCGTCTCAACCGACTTTGTCGGAACCACCGAGTCTTCCGTCTTTGACGCCAAGGCCGGTATTCCGTTGAACGCCAACTTCATCAAGCTCATTTCTTGGTACGACAACGAGTACGGTTACTCACGACGAGTCTGTGACTTGATCTCGTACGTCGCCAAGCAAGACGCCAAGGCTTAATGCCGCTCGCGAGACTTCGCAAATCGATCCAACATAGAAGGAAAAGAAAAAGAAAAAAAAACATGGCACATTGTGCATACGTAGATATCTGTTTGCGCCGATGCCTCGATGCACCGTATCGTACTTGTCGAAGAGACCCTGCACACCAACTTAGGCGTCGCGTGCTGAGTGTGTAGAGTAATTAGCGTCATATCTGTCGATCTTTCCATGAACGTGGCACAGGTGCACTAAGCGTCCCGCCAGATCGTGGAGCACATGCGAAGAACCTGGACACACGTCGACACCGAGTAGCCAATAAATCGCATTGATGATCATGGGTAAAGCCAACACGACGCTCGCCATGCATGTTGAGCTCAACAATTGTTTCGCTAGCCTAAGCATGCAAGCACTCCCATCCAGATAAGTCGGTTGGCACGTTGCTCCACTACTAGTTACCAGCCCAACGCGTGACTATAAACTAGTCTAGAAAAAGAAGGTACTCAATGATATATGTGAACTTAGTTACCAGTAACTAAGTCGGCTAAGTCGCTGAGGGTTGA